>OX403590.1:18750000-20000000 GCA_948107665.1 Lomographa bimaculata
GTGGAGTATTCAACATCGGTGATCCGAATACCGCTCCGCCACGGCACAGCGTTCAATTCGCGTTTAATCTGACTAAGAGGGATACTTATCCCGCTTGATATTCACAAACTGATGTGAACATCAAAATAATCCACAAAGGCAACTTCACTTCCCGCACACGCCACAAAAGAAAATTTGTTGGTAAAAGCTTTATTTGACTTTTATACGTCCACTTTTAGTTCAACAATGCAGAATTTTTCCACACAGTTTTTGAACATACCCCATAATATTGCGCCACACATAAATCTAGACAAATCGCCAAAACGATTTTACTTTGGCAATCATTTAAAAGTGGTTGCTGCATTTTAGAGGTTCCCGTAGCGGTAATTTGTCATCAAGACGTGTATGGATGGAGCAGTATTTCCGGTTTCGATTTGCGCTCACTATTTCAAAGCTGTGTATCCGTATATCTCGTTGGTTTGAGAAAAACATGAGAGTGATTTCAAAATATAGATAAATATTAGACAGTTAGCTGGATATAAACCAGTAACCTGGCTTTATTTCCAGTGGGAAGATAATTTGACTTGCCATTTGAAAGTGATCCTACTTTGGGGTGTTGAGTATACCTATGTGTGTGATATAATACATGTCTGCAAAAATAAACACACTGATATATCAATCCAAAAGTTTGTTTATAAGTGTGTAAGTATGTTTGTTTTTTCTTCAAGCTTTAACATCTGACCGGATTTGAATGAAATTTTGAATAAATGTTTAAATTATATCTAGTAATAACACATAGGCTACCTTTTAACTTGATAAACGCGGGTGTAGCCGCGGGGCACGGCTAGTTTCAAATTTATTGGAAATAAAAGTACTACTATATTATGCTTTTTTTAAATCCCTACCCTTTCCCTCAATAGTGTTATTTGTATTATGTTTTTTATTCAATTTGTAATTTATCCAGTTTAGGTACTATAATTATGCTAACTCTATAACCAAAACGTACTCGGCCATGCTGCCTTAACTAGCACTCATAATAACTTGTACAACGAAATCATTCGATACAACAACGCAAGTACAAGCTACGCAAAGAATTACCCTCAACCCCCAAACGATACAGATGGGTCATTTACCCCGAGATCAGGCTGCGTCTACACGTATCAGGCGACAATGGAACACTCTTAGAAAGCAGCTCCGCTCGCTCCCCTCTCGCTCGGCTTATCACGGACGTGTTTTGGACGATAGTAGCGAATGAGAAGAGTTTGGACTTCTGACAATAAGTAATAACACGACAAAAAAAACTTTAATTGTTGAATATGGAATATGAGGGACGACATAATACATTTAAGAAGTTAGTATGGTATACTTTTTATTTCATACACAGAATGTATAGGGGCGCATAGTCAAAAATCAGGTATTCGCGCTTGTTTGACGCTTAATATGGCTAGGGGCCAAATTATCTGGACCGGGATATAGCTGTCTTTTTGTTGTTTGTATATACAAACAACGTATATACTTATATTTTTTATTTTATTTTTATATTTTTATTTATTTTGCTGCTTATTTTTTTTGTGTAATGTTGAGTGTGTCATGAATAAATGTATTTTCTATCTTTCTTTCTTTTCTTTCTGTCCCCCGCGACTTTCATTATCTCTAAAAAGGCTGCACCAATTTTAACAATACAAGAAAAAACAAAATTATCTACTTAGTACTTACTTTTAATGTCGTGCTAGACACAGAGCGGTTTATGACGTTACCTACCGCTATCGCTGTACATAATCATATTACTAACACTTACTAATCGGGAGAGGGATAGATTATCCCCACCCTATCCTCGCTAAAAATCTAAAATGTTGTATACTTTATTATGCTATTGAAATTGAGTGAATGAATTATATGAATAATTAATATATTTTTTCGAAAACAAACTTCAATTAACATTAACTTATATAAACAAATGTTCGATTTAGTGTACGTATTGTTTATAATAATATTTTTAACAAATAAAACACCATAGTCAACATTCTTATGGCTTACTTACGTCACCTATTCATTTTATAGTTACACAAAGTTGGACTTCAGGTCACGCAGGACAGTAGTAGATTTTATGTAATTGAGTAAAATTGAGTCCCTCCTAGACAGCTAAACTTATTTTTGGGTTTGTTAATACGATTTCCATTGGGGTTCTATAAAATAAAATATCCTTACTTTTGGTATTCGACTTCTCTCAATTGATACGTGTAAACTTTCTTTTACAATTCAAATTAAATATATTTATACCTATAACTAACATTTTGTTGTTTTACGAATAAATTGCCATATAAATATAGCTTACGTATTGATAACACCAAATTAATTTACTACTCTAAAAATTCATCAAATCTACCTATGTATTTTCCAGAGTTGTTTTTAAATGGTCAAATGTTTTCATGATTTATTTGTAACATAACTTATTGTAAAAACTCGGCCTAATCTGTATTTAGACACAAAACGTGATTTACGAGAGCTATAGGTTAGAACTAGATAATCAAATGCACTAAATATTTATCGCAAAGAAAAAACAAGGAAATTTCAAATAACGCACATAAATATGTACACCTATAAGAAAGTAGTTTGAAATTCTGATTAAATATGTTGCTTCTAATCAAAAATGTTTACAAGGTTCTAAGTCTCTGTGGTGTTCATATGGGTCTTGTTTAAGTGAAGAAGTAGATAGGTCTGCAAACCAAATGATAACGGAAAGAGACGAATGATAATTCAAGTGGATAAACAATACACCATAATCAAAATATTTAGGTTCAGTAAAAAAAAGAAGTTAAGAAAAAGATGAAATTTAAACTTCTCAAAACGTTATAAAAATAATTTACTAAATTAATATTACGTAGTTAATGGAACTATCCAATTCTACGACTTTACTCAGGTAGGTATGATTTGACTATTATCACTTTTAATTGATTTTGACTTCTAACTAGAATTTTGGCAGGCTTATGCACTTTTCGTGATAAGCCAAAACTAAAGAAAAGAAAGTTTATCTACCTGCAACAATGACGCATACTTTTCATGCCATTATGTAGACACCCTGGCCTCGGTGTAATTTCTCCAGCAATATACTTCACATGGCCTGGAGGTAGCCATTTGGGATCCATGAATTATGTATAGAAATGCTACCATTACCTAAGATGTATCGTTTGTGATGGCTAATGTGGGTCTGGAAGCTATAACCGTACTTTAATGCAGACCTCACAAAAAGATTGAGGAAATACCATTAAACATTTGTTTACAACGGTATAACAAAGAGAAGTTCGTTCATGAGTCAGTTTAATTTTTTTTATCACGACCTGTATGTCACGGCTCCATCCACGAATTCTGGATGAAAATACTAAAGATATAATATAAACAGTTTTTCTTTATTTAAGATAGGCTTATGACCACTGTCTCATCTGATAGTAAGCAACGATGTGATCTACGAAAGAGTAAGCTTGCCTAGAAGATACTTAGTCCCTCGTGACTAGAAGACTCCCACGTTATATTTATCAGGACAGTCTATAAACCCAAACAAAATTGATTATTCATGCTTGATTTAGTATGTAGACATTAAGTTTTTTATATATTTTATCACATTAATTTGAAGGACTTGTTGCAAATAAAAAAACAGTACATCGGTCGTGATGACGAGAGACTCAGGAAAACCACAAAAAGACAAAATGTTCTCACACAAACATGACAAATACCCACCAACTGACAGTAAAGTTAAATTTTCCCGCTCATTCAGAGATACCAGTATATGCTAGTGAGAGGACAAAGGACACTAGGAGGATTCTCGTTGCATATACGATGTCGTAATACGAAGACCGCCGGCAGAAATACCGGGTACACAATATAAGTGGAACCAGATCATAAGCTTTCCAATTTCCATGATTATGTTTAGCGCCTGCTGTACTGCCTAAGACTGACAGAACGTAGTGCGCCCTGGTCTCAGATAAAAAAAGTCTCGTTGTTTTTTAAGGTTTTTGTTTTTGAAGTAGTCAAAAAACTTGTTGTCTATCCTTACCTAGCGATCCAACTAACAAATAGAGCTACTCAAACACACTTTTACACTTTTACGAGGTGGACTTTCTCCGCTTTGCCTTGGACGCTACCACCTATTTTTCGAAAAACTGAATAGCAAGATTAGATAGCAGGATTGGTTCTGGCCAAAATAGCTTAGTGTTCTTTAATGGTGTTATTAAAGGGCAAGACAACAACTTAAGTATCAGAGAGAGAAGCGGTGTCAAGCGGTATAGGCAGGAGTGTCAGGTACCATCAAGCAAAACTCTATTTATTATTTTCCGTAAAAAAGAACTTGACTGAGACGAACTGGTGAAGAGAGAACTGGCTAGCATTGCTAGCTCTTATGTAATAATTATAATGGTCTAATTAATCTACATCGTTTGACTTACTTGTCTGGTAGAAAAGAGTGAAGAAAGATTTCTTTACTTCCTAGACATAGACATAGACATAGACATATATTTATTTGTGGCAAAAAAATTCAATTGAGAAAAGGTACAAATAGTTTTTTTTTTACTTTTTTACCACAAACCGTCCTCAACTCAGTCATAATGCTGGTTTAAAAAACCAGCGCTGGTCTTCCGTTGAGAACGGCAGGTGACGTCGCACACGAAAAAACAACATTACACTGAACAGCGGTGACAAGAAAACAATTACAAACAATTTGTTATTAAAGTTAAGTGAGACAGGCAATATAATTTAAATACATAAACGCAGCGCAGTGAAGTGGGTAGTGTGGCAACATTGTCGTCACACTACCCGTAACAAATTAATTTATTTGAACAATGTATCCCGTGGAGTTTAAAGAAATTACATTTTAGTTAAAGAGGAGTTTACAAGTTTTACAAAATGTGTTTTTTATAAATCAAACCATAACATGGAAAATAAAATAAAAGTAGGTAAGTATGAGTCTGTTATATAGCACTTGTGTCATAAATAAGAATTTCCTCGTGAACCTATGAATATTGATAATTATTTTAAATGCCTTTAGATCTTTGTTGCTATTTGCTATTTTGTCTAAAATCTGATTTTATTTACTTCGATATTTTGGCCAAGTTGCAATGGCCATGGTCGCGAGAAATCTGGAGAATGCAGATGGCAGCGGCGGATAAGACGAGTATTGTCTCCAACTACACGCACTTGGCAACGTTAGAAATTGTTGTCCTGTCACACAATTAAGCCCCGTCTCATTACTTAAACGATGCCTTTGAATTGTGAAAGTTTAAAAACTACAATTTCGTCTAAATCTGTATATCTGTCTTTAAGTACCGGATATCTTTTCCTCCCCAATCGAGGTCAAGATTTGACCTTCATGAAGGTCGACCATTGAACTCTTTATGGTGGTTCCACCCTTCGAAGGATCAGCGATGGAGAAAATGCCCTTCGCGATGATTTGTCATCTTTTGACGTATAGGCGTGTTTTCTGCAAGCAAAGGGATACCATGTAGCTCTTTCGCCGTCTGTTTTGTAATTTTATATGTAACAATGTTTGCTTTTGTTTTGGTTTTGCAAAAATGTTATTGTATTTGAAGTGCCCGTTGTAGGCTTAGTTGGGTGTGCGTTCGCCTTCTAAGACCGTGTTATGGGGTTCGATTACCGGGAGAAACACAAGTTTTCATCCCAAGAAAAATCTGTGTTTCTAGGTTTAGTTGTGATTGTGTGTGTGTGAATGTTTCCGGCTCCCACAACACAAGTCATCGAACTAAGTGTGGAGCTGTGAGTGTAAATGCGTTTATGTATATGTTAGACTTCTATTTATTTGGGCTTCAAAGACGTAACATTATTGACACTAATTACAGATAGCGATCTTATTATGACTAAAACTGTGAAATATGTTTTGACTATTTGTCCTGATATATCGTGATTGAAATACTTGCGCAATTTTGTTATTTTTGCTTTGATACTTGTGGTTATTTGCTTATAACTTTTATTGTTAGAAAGATGACTCCCACTCCGGATCGTTTTTGGTGCAAAGGCTGGCCATTGCTATCCAGCGCGGAAATGCTGCCATTGTCATGGGCACTATTGCACCTGGTACAGTCAGTTGGGTTATTTGATTAAAATATTTAACCGTACCTATGCGTTATTTAAGATTTTATTTTAGAAAAAAATGAGATAATTATTTTGTTAATTTACTGTATTAAACAACACATCTATCAAAATATGTTGCTGAGGACTACTTTTGCTGTAACAATTATATGTTTTTGGTATTTGTTGTTAAAATATACGATATAAGTAAACGTATACACAAGTTACCACTTTAACATAAAGCCGAAAATATATCTAAAAACAGTGAATTTGTTATTGATGATCCGTCAGCTGTTCTTGAGAGCCAGTCATTCTTGGTCTACTGCACGCGAATCTACCAGACAAAAAAAAGGTATATTGCTTTTTGTGTTACTGGTACCTTTTACTTGTTGGGTTGTTAGGTCATAAAGGGAGTAAATATATCTATCCAGATTGTGATTGTTCTAGGGTGTGAAAAAATACCATGTCAACAAATCCAATGTGCCGTGTAATGTAGACGTTAAAGAATACATTCGATCAACCGTTCGAGTGAAACATTCAAAGAAAGCGTTGTCTCGTTGGATAACGTCTCGGATCTAGAAGAGGCTACTTTGGAACAGCTTCTCGTCATGTGGCCCAGCGTAGTTTTTGTGAGCTGTAAAAAAAATACATAAACACTAACACTCACAGGCTTAGAATAAGTTCGATGACTTGTGTCGTAGGTGCCGGAAACATTCATATTACACACATAATTATAACCAAAACCAGAAACTCAAATTTTCTTTGGGGAGAAAACTTGTGTTCCTGCCGGGACTCGAACGCAATAACCGGATAATGGTTGGGGATAACTTTCCGAAATGAATCCGATAATACCTGCACGTGGATACCTTGCTAATTGACGCAAAAAGCTTCCGTCGCTCAAAAAGGGCTATCTTAGGAGAGTTGACATCAGGCAAGCGGCCAGAAGCAATGGAACCAGAGATACCAGTTAGGAGATAAGTACTGGAACTGACACAATTGTTATTCTTCCTGACGCTGCACTGCGAAATATTACATTTCATATCAAGATGAAAATTCAATTAGGGCTATTTTAAACGCGGCCATTGTGACGTTTTTTGAGTGTTTTCGATCACCCAACCATAGCTGCCGTAAGAAAAGTTGACCAATCATTGACATCAAGAGTTTTCTAACGACACGAACAAATTTTGCGAATAGCGTGCGTTTTACTGTTTTAAATTTCCTGTGCATATTTTATCTATTAAAATTCTTAATAAAAAAAACATTTAAACAACAAAATTATGTTATAGTTATAAAGAATAAAAAAATTAATACTATGTTATATTTGAATTGTATATATAAATCGCATTTATATTATATTAAAATGAAAGTGAAAAAAACTGAAGAGTGAAGAGAGTTTTCCGATTTATCACTACGGGGAGTTTGACGCGAAAGTGAAAAAATTGCGTTGTTATTTTGTTTTATTGTTCAAAACTATTGATTCCTGGAGTGTTCATGTATAATTGAATAGTGGATTACTAAACTGTAATGCTTCGTGAACGTGCATCGGTGCGGGCAAATTATACAAAGTAGAAAAACGCGATTTTCTCTTTCGCTCCAAAACTCCAATAGAAGATCTAGTAAAGTTTCTACCACTTTATTAGGGCATGACTTGACTATGACTCGACCTTGAGTCTTTTACTTGACTTTGACTGTAACTTGTGATAAGTAATTCTATTACGTACTTGGTATATTTTATTACTTGGTACTGGTTGGCACAAGATTGCGCAGCCAAAAAAAAACAATACTTCAGCAGAAAGCTCAATGCACAATCAGCTACAAAATCAATGCAAAACTATCGTGAGTTCGAGTCTAGGATACGTAGTACCACGGCCAGACTCATGTCGTCACCGATGTGGGGATCAAGCTTTATCGTTTTATTGTTTTGTATTTTCCATTTTACGGATGAAGAGATTTGATTGACGAACGAATAAAATAACATTTGTTTAAAATCGGAATGGAAATAGAATAACCATTTTTTGTACAAACATTGTTTGTTATTTTTTTAGGACTGATTGATTGTATTGTTGATATTGGTCATACCTACTTATAAATTTCAGATAGAAGTGGGTTTTTGGGCATTCGAATGAATTTTCGTTTCTAAATTATTTCGTGATATTATTGGTTAATACCAATGTGTCTGGAAATACTGAGTAAGAGATAATTATATCGATTTAGTAAACTAGCTGTCCTCCGTGTCTTTGCTTGCGTTAATCAGGATAAAATTTAGTCTTCCTAGTGTCAAACTAAACTATAATAATACTGAGTACACACTCACAAGCTTTCGGGTTTTAATATAAGATGTGTAATGTAAAAGTTTGTATGTGTATTTATTTGAAATGAGCTGGAGTATTAGGGCTGAAGATCTTACTTATCACATTCGAGCACACTATCTCTTTCCAGCAAGTAAGATTAAGAAATGCCGTCCATGGGAGGAATATTACTAGATACATTTTGTATTGTTACGAGTGCACAGTTGCGGGGAATGGCAACTAAAACTTTATTTCCAAAGACGTAAATGCCGTTTTATTGATAACATGGCATCAATACTCCTATCGAATAAAGCTTAACAGGCATAAAATTATTCCAAAAAAGATCTAAGGAGATAAATCTTTGGATTTCGATATCCTTATCCTTATCCGTATCTATTATTTGAACGAACTGAACTTAATACCAATGTAGTCGAGCAATCAAAAGGAGGTCAAATCTTTTGATCTTATCTTATTTCTTTTAGATATTATTTTCTCTTTACTTATCAATTTTATTTTCTGATCAAAATCTTCTTAATAATAATGTAGTCATGCGTTAGCTCCCATATATAAAGGAGGCCTAATACGGCCTTTCTTCAAACCCTTTCCAATATAATATTCTTTTCGCGAATTTCTCTCGACACAAAATAATTCGGACTGTTTACCTTTAATAACTACGAAATATGATATTGCAAGTATTGTTTGCGTTCGTTGGTCTTTGATTTCTAGTTTCTTTATTGGATTTGTATTTACTCAAGTCAAAAACATTGTGGTAAGAATATAGTAGTTATTTTATTTTATCTCCCTTGTGTATTTTCGAACGTGTATTTATATTATTGGATAAATACTGAATAGTAAAATGTGTAAGTATAATCTTTTGTTTTTTTTCGCCTTAAATTAAATTACTTAGAGCGAAAAAAAACTTTTTCTTAAATTACTTCGAGCCTAACTGCTCGGAACCTGCTAATTGACTTTTAATTTCTTAGTAATTGTTTTTTAATTAGTGCCTTTATATTTATTGAACTTAAAAAACCTTAAAATTTCATATTCACCACGGACTGTCCTGCAGCAAGAGCGCAGGTTGCTTTTCTCGTCACGCCAGCCGATGATTTATCCGTAGGTATTTTGTTAGTGCTGGCTTACCGTCAGTTCTAGAATGTGCGACGATGCCAATGCGTGACGACGGCAAGAGGCCTAATGGAATGACGCTAATTCCTTGGAAGATGGGACGACTATTAGTGTGGGATTCAACTTGTGTCGATACACTGGCGCCGTCTCATCTTCCAGAGTGTTCAAGCTGGCGGGGCTGCAAACAAAGCAGAAAACCTCAAACGGCGTAAATATTCCAACCTTGATAGAGGTTATAATAATATGTTTGTACCGTTTCGGGTAGAAACTTTGGGTCCGTGGTCCGGGTGCACACGAATTTTTTAAATATATTTCCAAACGTTTCGTCGAGGCGACAAGTGACCAGAATGCTGGCTCTTATTTAGCACAAAAAAAATGCATCGCAGCCAGTATTCTGGGCACGCAGTTCACAAAATTTTTGAGTGCTATTTATTTTATTCCTCTTTTGTAATATTAAATTGATAATGCTATGTAGATGTTCGTAAAATAAAATAGTGATAATAATACAGTAGTTATTTTAAGGCAGAGATATAAAATATGTATAAATATAATTATAACTGTTAAGTATTACTTTGTTTTGAAATAAAAGTTTTAATTAGGTAAATAGTTGTTTCAACTTGGAATAGTATACTTACTGGCGTCATTGTATGGTGGTACGTGAGTTCGAATCGCGCTTGACTGTTTTTCCCCCCTTTTGACCGCCATTTTATAAAGTAGATTTATTTATATTCTCATGTACAAAAGAAACTCCTCGGTTTTTGCTACGTTGTTTATGACTTCGTTGAAACATTCAGACGTATTTATCGAGTCATGTTTCATTCATATTTACGGCAAAATGAAAGTAAATAAATCAATATTCAAAATTGACAGCCGCCATATATTTAAGGGTATATTGTTCCTGCTTTAGGTATATTTTATTTTATAATGTTTATGTATTTTGGAACTTCAGATGTACATGTTAGGGTTATAGTTATGTTGCTTCTTGTACTTCCCGCTAGCTTAGTTGGGTGCGCGTTTACCTTTTAAGCAGCTGGTATCGAGTTCAATTCCAGGTGGAAACACTAGTTTTTGCCTCAAGGGAAATATTAATTTTGTGTATGTTCCGGCACCCAAGACACATGTCCTCAAACTAAGTGTGGGATTGTGAGTGTTTATTATATTTGTGATAGTTATTATTGTAGATCTATACTTATGTGGAGAAAAGCGCTGGTTATTATCCTACGGCAACAAATACCCTTGAGCGATATAGCTTGTCATCCATTAAACGTCATCCATTTATGGTTGACATACCTCCAGTTCGCTCGAAGCGTTTTGCTTCTACGTTCATCATCCGTACAGTGAAGGAGTGGAACTCATTGCCTGCGTCTTTGTTTCCTGAACGGTATAATCTGGGTATCTTCAAGTCTAGAGTGAATGGGTACCTTCTAGGCAAGCATGTACCATCTTTGGCCGCATCTTCACTTTCCATCAGGTGAGATAGCGGTCAAATGCTTGACTATCTAGTATAAAAAAAAAATGTTCAGTACCTAGATGACCGAGCTGTGCTCAGTTTTTTTTTAAATTTTAAACAACGTTTTTATAAATGTAGCCTAGCTAGATCGATTTATTGCCCCCGTAACCCCCGTATTACACACTAAATTTCATGAAAATCGTTGGAGCCGTTTCCGAGATTCAGATTATATACAAGAATTGACCGTAAAGATTATCGGATAATATTATCGTAAAATATCGAATATCGGTACTTTAAAAAAAAAATGTATTGTTACAAATGCACTAAACGTAGGTAAGCGTGCTCCATTGCTGACCGCAGCGTCGTCGTTTAGGTGAGATAGTGGTCAGACGATTGCCTATACAGAAAATAAAAAAATACAAACCATGTTATAGTATTATAATTTAACAATAACAAAAGGAGTATTTCCAAATGTTTTTTTAAGTATGGCTATATATATATTTTCTTTTTTAATGCCAAATAGGTAAGCATTTGGCCACTATCTTACCTGATGGAAAGTGATGATGCGGCCAAAGATGTAGCATGCTTACCCAGAAGATTATTAGTTTTATTGTTTCTCATTAGATGTTGAGGATCAGACAAACAAATATTTGTACTTTGTACAAAATTTTTTTACCGTCGAGAATTTTATTACGTCTTAAACCTCAATATTATTGCTAGATTAAAAACAAGTCCTATAATGTCCAACACTATCGACAGCTAAAACGTATAATCTCTTGCAAAGTTATAACTAACATACTAACATCAAGTTTAGACGCAGAGTAGTCATTGGGTGATAACCCAACTGCTTCAAGTTACCAAGGCGCTTTGGGAAACCAAGACGGGTTAGGGCGTATTATACACCGCAATTGGCGATTTAGTAGTCTTCTTTCAAATAAAGGCTTTTATTTTACTTATATGATAGAAGTTATCACTTTAGAGTGATAAGGTTTGTCCACCGGTGTATTTGGCAGCGGGTCCACCTTTTAAAGATAGGGTGGTTCGATTTTCGATGGATTCCCTAATTTCATGATGGCACGGTAAGACCGAGAATAGGTAATTACCTATTCTGAGTCTTACCGTGCCTACATGAAATTAGCAAGCATGGAGAGTACGTATAATTTACCTATCTATGAAAGTCATAAATATAGCTAAAGAAATGCATTTTTGAAAGCATTTTACCTAAAAGTTATAAAAATCTAAATGACAAATGCTACTATACGCTGCAAGATTTTTATTATAACATAAATAAATATAATAAACGATATCACACTCACAGCCCCAAATAGTATCTGAGTACTAAAATGAAAGGTAATTTTATTAATAAGTTATTACAATACATTAGAAATAACTTTTTTTTATTCAAGCAAGGCAAGATTTTGACCACTATCTCACCTGATGGTAAGCGACGATGTGGTTGAAGATGGAGCAAGATTGCCTAGAAGATACCTATTTATAATAAGACTCCCATAATGTACTTATCAGGAAACACCGATTTAGGCAAGAAGTTCCATTCCTTTGCGATTCACACAATGAATGTGGAAGCAAAACGCTTCGTCCGCATTTGTGGAATGTCTACCTGGATATAGCAGTGTCGCTTAGCAGTTTGTCTGCTTGTCCAATTATAGAACTATATGGAGTAGTTCTTTGGCACACTCTTTAGTGACATGACTCTTCCCCGCGCGCTGCCGTTTTGTATACTGCCGTCGTAAGTTTAGTTTAATTAGAGACTTGATATATTCCTTATGACGGCAGAAAGGGCCTTGGGCGCTTTATATATCAAGTCCCTAACGCGTAATTAACTCTATGTTAATCACACTAATGTTATAAATCCAAAGGTTTGTGTGTAAATGTATTATTGTGCAAGTATTTTTGTTTCATCTTTACTCTGTAACAGCTGAATTATTCCTTATTACGTATCTTTGTTGCATGCGGTTTCTATTTGAATAGGGCAAAAATGTACCTTATTACTTAGGAGTTTTGTCAATTTAGTATAGAAACCGTTTGCAACAATGATACGTAATAGGGGGCAGATTTGACTGAAATTTTCAATTAATACATTATTAGACATTGTGCATAGCTTATACTAAGGATTTACATATAGGCTACTTTTTAACTTAATTAACGCAAGTAAAGCCGCGGGACATGGCATAAAATAACTAGTTTTATATAATAAATTATTTAATAGATCGTCCTGTATATTCCCAGCATTTTCATCCAACTAAGTATGTACGTTGTCAAGAAAATTAAGTGAGCAATTGTGAGAACTGCGCGTATAAATTGCAAATCTAACCCACTCCTGCTGGCTTGCCGAAGTCGATAATCTTGATTGCATAAAGTTTAAGCCAACATCGAACGCGAGTGCTTGTGCAGTTAACTTACTTGTTGAAGTTTCAATAAGTTATAAGACGCAAAATACGTGCCAGTCATAGAGTTAAGTTTCTCACTTAGTAATAGAGTAATGCAACTATAGAAGAAAGCAATTAAAGAGATAAAAACTTTATAAAAAGGTATTTACTTTAACACAACGGTTAACAAATTATATGTAATAATAAACAATAATTAAACGCAAGCAAAACTTAAAAAACCGACTTCACCGCTTTATCTTCGGAACCTTGATCAGATTTAATGTATTAAAAACGCATTATTGACAGTCACTCAAAAACTACAGATCAGATCTTGATCAAATTTTCAATGGGACCACATGAAAAGCACCAGCTTTTAAATAAAAAAAGAATCATCAAAATCGACTCACAACGAAAGAAGTTATGAGGTAACTTTTGAAGTCGGGTAAACGAGAACATCGTCAAAGTACGCAATATTCGTCACTAAATAGATATTGTTAACGATATTTCAAGAACTACTAGCGAACTAATAGTGGGTACGAGCTCCACATACCCTTTTCTTTCACCCCTGGGAAGAAATGGAAGTGATTTTCCCCCCACAAAAAAAGGCCTAGCGAGTTTACCTCGACAACATCATCACTTACAACAGGTGCGGTACTATTAAAATAATATCAACCTACAAGGGCACATCAACGGTCATTCTTGTCTCTTCAGCACAGAGTAAAGCTTCGGTTAGTCGTAAACACAATAGACCATAGTAAAACCAAAATTGAATTAGAAGAGTCAACAATAAAATCCGTATTTTATAATCTCTTCGGCTCTAGGACCGTGGGCGTCCGAGTCTAGACTTCAGCACACGATTTAAACACTGGATTAGATTCTGAGCTAACCTATAAAAATATTTTATATCTCATAAAGTGTGGTGTTTAGACGATGGAAAATGTTTATATTTGAAAATGATTCTCGAAATCGAAAAGAAATATTTTGTTACAACGCAAGTGGTCAATAAATATATTACCTACTCAAATATTTAAAAGTGAAGTTTTCCCATTGGCAGGCCAAAAATCTTAAAGTATCAACATATGAACTTATAAATACGGGTCAAGTGGTTCTACTAGGCGAGATTCACTGGTCAATTGGGTACGAGACCCTTATAGCGGTTACACACTGGGTGTGTAACCGCTATAAGGGTCTGGTTTGAGGACATGGCGTGCGGGGACACGGGCGCGGTCTCCTCTCGTGCAGCAATCCCCGCTCGCGTCTGCCCGAACCTAATACGTCCTGTGTACAGCATCTATTATAGAAACAACAAATGTCTTAAAGGTAAAGTTCTTTAAATTATTATAACGATACTTTGCTTATTTCTCCATTAAAGTTTAAATCGGAGATTGTTAATTCACCTAAGAATTATCGATGTTTGATTTGGATGACCTATGAATTGCCATCTTCTGGTTAAACTACCGACCTTAGATCACCAAATTACATTACTCATATTCGTTTATACGCAGACTAGCTGTGATGGTTGAACGACGTCATGATCTCTCTAGCTACTTTTGAAAGATTGATAAAAAAGAAATACCTCTAGGCATGATTTTTATAAAGGTGCAACTACTTTTGTTTAACTTTGCTTCGCTCTACTTTTCAACGTCCGAGCTGTACCAAGTTATAATAACTTTTAAGTTTTGAAACAACTATTTTTTTATTATCGATACCACGCAGCAGTTCTTTCTTTGATTTAATATTGTTATTGTACAAATGCATTTTTTAGGATCAGTAGCATGTAGAAACTAAAAATAATTTGAGTATTATTATGTTATTTGTGGCAATGTACCAACTCGTATAAGAGAGTTCGAAATTTCTGGATTCTGATGAATTTTATTATGCAATGAATTCTATAAGGTCATTTTTATTTTATAGGGACTGCCGGAATATTGATTGTGGGGGTAATTTAATTTTCCTTAAATATAATTATGTAAATATATTGTGCGTGTGATTTAAATGTGACCGGCAACCATGACACGAGGAGCTGTGTGTGTGTCGTAGTTAATGGCTAAAAAATATATTCCAGTGGTAGTACCATCCGAGATGGTTGTAACACGAGTAATTTATTTTCCGTTCTACTACTGGTGGTAAAAAATGCACGGGAAATAAACGAATATGTAAGCGTTTATGTTTATGTATTTAGTCTCTTTGTACTTAATAAATTGTTACACTGACACTTCTTTATTTTTTATAATTTTGGCTTTGCGATCTTGTACATTTAACCAGTGTCAAATTATAAAATATTTCGTAATAAAATTCATAGTCACAAATCAGTCAAAGTCAAGTAAAAGAGTCAAGGTTTAGTCATAGTTAAGTTATGCCCTAATAAAATGGTAGAAATAGTACTAGAAATTCTATTGGAGTTTTGGGTCGAAAGTGAAGAATCACAAGTATTGGAAAAAAATACTACAAACTTTTAAACGCATTCACACTCATAGCCCCACATTAAGTTCAAACACTTAATGTGGGGCTTATTAGGGGTTATAATATATTAGGGAATGTAGACTTGGGTGCCGGAAACATTTACATCACACACGTACAATCACGCAAAGAACCAGAAGCACAATGTTCCTTGAGAAGAAAAATAGTCCTGGCAGGAGCCGGGAATCGGACCCAAGTCCACAATGCAGAGGGTAAAGACCTGCCTACTGCTCCAATGGAGTTGTCAAATATAAAATAGAAAATCAACAACGCCATTTTTTTACTTATGCGACGAAACTCCTTTCGTTAACTTAACTTTTGACGACCCAGTTGGCGCAGTGGACAGGTGCCCGCTGTCTGTGCCGTGGGTCCTGGGTTCAATTCCCGGCAGGAGCACAAATTCCTTCCCAAGGGATATTTGTGCTTCTGGTTCTGGGTGTAATGTGTGTGTGATATGAATGTTTCCGGCACCCACGATACAAGTCTTTGAACTTAGTGTTGTTTGTTTTTGCGTTTGTTTTAACTCTGTTATCACCTAGTACCTAGAAGAGTATTTGGAGAATATGTTAAGAATACCTTCGTTATTCTGTTTCAATTCTCCGGTGCATTTAACAGTGAGAAAAGCTAAGCATAAATTAGAACGTCGCGGGGATTCTCATACCACTCACGAATCACGATTAAGCGCTTAAAGCAGACAAGCTGCTTGTTCTTTGAATAGTGCCTTAATTTAATTAAAGTTTTATCACTGAGTCGAGACAAGGGTTGACTTTTAGACTATTAAATGTGCGTTACGAAAATGTTTAAGACAATTAGTGACAGTGCATATTCCACTTCGAAATTTGGTTTTGTTCCAATCTGGCTCCGTGTTATAGTTGTTTCCAAATAGGACACATCGAGCTTTTAGTTCGATCTGTTTACATTGTGAGAAATCAAGTTGTGAGAACTGTTCCGTGCTGCTTTATCACATCACACTTTAAGACAGTATTGTATGGCAGATATGAAAGAGGGCTATACTTAGCAGTAGGATCAATATTGCTGTATATGATGATGATGATATAAATAAATCCGAAATCTGTCTGCCTCTTTGTCCATCTATCTGTTGTTATCTTATCTCAGCTAAACCGCTGTGAAACTGTAATGGAATTTGACACAGAATAGTCGAACACAGAAGTTTTGTAAATGTAATAAATCACATTACAAAACACATTAGTTATGTAAATGATTCCGGCACCCGCGACACCACTCTTCACACATAACATGGAATTATAGCTGTGGAATATTATTAACAGATGCCAAGCTTAACCGAATGTTTCAAGACAATTCAACATATTATATATTAAATATTATATCTGTTCCAGACAACATTTTAAGGGCGAGGAATTACGTAATATATTTGGACGTTGATGTTTTACTAAAACTAAATAGCAGAAACACACCTTCTTTTTCTTAAATTTGTCTGTTTTGGGTGTGATTGTATATGTGTGTGTGAGAGGGAGATGTGAATATTTCCAACAAAAGTCTTTAATTTTAATCTGAAACTGTGAATAGGAAAGCATTTATTTTAATAAAATAAAAAATTGAGTAATACGACACGTTTAATAGTTTTCTAAATAATCATTTTATACATTTTTTTATTTATTCGTTGTACAAAAATAATTATTGTACAATGACTTACTGCTATAGATACATTTTTATAATAAATCTCAAATTCTACATACACACAAAACTACTTACAGTCATACAATTTAATATTATTTTTTCATCGAGTTTATAATTTTATATTCATCAATACTATAATTCTAAAAGTTCTAAACTAGTTTCTAGTAGTTGACCAGAATGGACGCTGGTGGACTACTGGATAAATATCTGTTTTATTTCAATAGGATGTCATCAATATGATTAAAAGCGTTTTCGTAACTGGTTACGAAAAAAAAAGGCCTGGGCCTTGATCGTACTAACTTCCACGACGTGCTTCCATGACGTGACGCTGCAGAAGCACACAACCGCCAGATAGTATTTAGTCCATCAGAAAAAATCGTCTTTGCTCTGAAACTGTCGCGGCTACAATTACGCTTCACAGAAGAAGCGACACCGAATGTCCCGAAACTGTTAGGCGTATGTTGAGTCAAACATAAATATATCGTAAGTGTACAGTTTGCTTACAAATATAGGCTTATAAATCTATTTCCCATATTATTATTAGATTTCATTTATTTAATTATTGAGCTGCTTTTGATCGATTCCTATTCAAACTGTTATCATAGCAATTACCACACAATATGAGATAGACTCATCACTGTCATAGGGAAAATTATTTAGATAAAACTTTACTTTAAAAGTTGCTGTTGATGTTTCTTTATTTTAAAAAGATCACGTATAAAATTTATATACACAATACACTTCATTTTGATAAAATTTTATGTTAAAATTACCTTTATTACCTCATTAAAAACGTTGTCAATGTTTTCTTTTAGATCTTTGGCTTATTCTTTATTCAATACTATCACTATTTAATTTTAATTACTTACAGTGATTATAATGTTGCACACAAAAATATCTAATTATACGATTATTTCTTAAGAATTGTACACATTAATATTAGGTAGTTTGCAAAGTGTCCATGAACTTAAAGATAACACTATAATAAATCTTAATACTAAATATAATTATTAAGTATGTAAATGCTCAAAAAATATATGTACAAAGATTTTGACTAGAATTTAAATAAGTAGGTTCATGAGATAATGGCATAAGCCGCACACAAACAAATAGAGATCTAGCAATCTCTAAATTAACGCCATTTAAAAAAATACATTTCTCATTTTGTTGTTTGAATAAATTGGTACAGAAAGTTCATTAAGATCTCTACATATTAATATGGTTACTTATGCTGATGTTATGTAATGATTTCATTTGACTTACTTATATCGGTAAATGCAATACAGAACGTCATAGATCAGGGCTAAAAATCATCTCATTTCTTTGAAGATTTGTCGGTTCAAATAAAAATTTGGATAAAAGATTTTATGATAGATAATAGAGAATCAGATCTCTATTGCAAATCCAATCGGAAAGTGTTTTATTTAGACAGGAAAAGGTTCAATAATAATAACACGTACGTAACTATCACGTGACAGCCGATCTAATTTTCACAATTTTAAAATTGATAGTTTTGATTTTATTTTATTTTATATTGTTATGTATTTTAGGTTCTCATATGTGTGACTATTAAGATAAAAAGCATATATTACATTAAAATTGGAAAATTAAGATTGGAATTTATTTACGAAGTTAGCGGTAGTAATTATTTGCTCGGTCGCCAAGCCGTGGTTTTAGTTGCATACTGACTTATAATATTCATAGCGTGTATAGTTAAGAGCTGAATGAGTAAAGTCTGTATTTATAAAATTTCAAATTCAATCTGTAAACATCATTTAATCATAATTGGAATTGTTTTTTTTTAACTTTCGCGAACTTCAATCATGTATACATGAGAAAACCGGGTATTTCGCGGTTTTATTTCCAAAATAGCATTATTTTGACTCGTGACGTGGTCTCGTGGCCACGGCCGGTGCAACCCTGCCGAAACGTCGAGGTTAGTCAAAATAATGCTATTTTGAAAATAAAAGCGCGAAAAGACCCGGTTTTCTCATATAAACATAATTGGGATCGTAAAAGCTGTGGAATATAATACAGAAGATACAAGACTATACCTATCAAATTTGACAAATAAAATTGTATTAATGTTTGTTTTTGTTATCAGCAAAGTATTATACAGTGGTAGTGGGCTTGAGGACTTGAGTTACCTATAACCTCAATTCTCGGTAACTTGGGTTTTTGCTGTATAGATGTATATAATTTTAGTTAAGTTTTAGGAAATATAGGCAATTGCCCGTAGATTATGAAGACATCAAAGATACTTAGGTTATTTCTATTTACAACTATGTAGATTTAGTATACTAACCGAAAATAGGTCATTAAATAAGAACCTGTTATGTGTCACCGGAAGAAATAAAAATAGTCAACAGAACTTCCACAACTGTTATATACCACGGGCAAGAAGCCAGTGATGAGTGTGATGTCAATTTCGTTGTACCTTGAACATGACTTAAGTTTAACGAAAGTTCTCCTTTAATATATACATTACTAGCCGTGCCCCGCGGCTTCGCCCGCTATTATCAAGTTAAAAAGTAACTTATGTATTAATCCTAGGTATAATCTATGTACATTCCAAATTTCATCCAAATCCGTTTAGTCGTTAAAGCGTGAAGAAGGAACAAACATACTTACACACTTACACACAAACTTTTGGATTTATAATATAAGTAGGATTATTATTTCCTAGAACATTTATATGACTTACAAATACTTGTATCTATTTTCCATCTCAGACGCTCGCTAAATGATCACAATCTTCTACATTTAATGCACATATAACAATTTAATAAAATCATAAAAAGGACTGAAATCTAATCGAAAGCGTACATACACTTCTAGCTATTTTTTAGTCCAGGTTGTATATACAATTTTGGGTGACAATTCCCACGACCTTAATATATCCGCTTCCATCACGTGAGAACTAACTCACGTAAAGGCGAAGAGAGAAAATCGTATAGGTACTCGAATTAAGTGTTTACTAGCAAGATTAAGGTAAAAAAATAGTGACCTAGCGTTGATGGTAACCAGTTAGGGTTGCTGCTCTTTTTCATAACAGCAGCTAAACGGGGTGCCCTGATCACAGGAAAAATATTGTTTTTTTTCTATTTTTTTAAATATGGCTGCTTAGCTTTGTCTTAATCGATGTTCACCAATCGGGCTCAAAATCGATATCTGGAGATATTTGGATGCCTGATTATAGTAAAAAATTGGAGAGCAATTTTCGATCTTTTTTAAAGATGGCGGCTGAATATTGTCAAAATCAAGGTTCACCGATCCGGCTCATAATCGATATCTAGGGGCATTTAGGGGTGCTGATCACGAATTCGGGCCCTCAAACCAGACGCGCGCCAGGCGCCGATTGAATTAGAAAAACTCTGATAAATATGTTTCAGAAATAAGTAGATTTCTCTTTAAAAACTGTTTTTATAAATAAAATGTTTACTATTTTATATCACATCATCACTAACCAGCCAGTGAGATGTGGTCATCGCTAGCCAACCTCATTTCAAAAGCATACCTACATGTTTTCTACAATTACATATCATATCCTACATTGATTATGAAATCGCTTAAATCTATAATGTTTTCAAAGCAAACTTTCTATTTAAATTATATACACTAAGTCAATGTAAATACTAATATGTACCAGGGCATCCTTGTCGCTATAGCATGACGTCACGAAAGGATTCCCTGACGACTTTGCTGTCAGAAATTAGTGATTGTAATAGAGGAAGTCCTGGAAAAATCACGAATTTATATTGGAAACACTTTGAATACTAAATTTTGAAATATCATGTATACAGATGTTTTACAAAATTTTGCATCCAAGCGTTTTACAAAATGTTTATACGTTTTACTCTTATCAGTGGTTAGATCAGGTTTATTAAACCGTAGCCAACCTGATTCCAAAAGTACAAGATGTTAACAGCACATTTAAATATCTTATTTAAAAACATTATGGAAGCGCTAACAAGGTTATAATAATAGATGAAAGGTTAACTATAATGATCTCACAGTAAACTGTCTATTCAAAACACGCACACACACAGTTAGTGTAACAGTCGGTGTGCACAGGTGCACTGTCGCTATAGCATGACGTCACGAACGGGTTCGCTGACGACGCGCTGTCAGTCGTGCGAGGATGCTAGCACCAGCAGCTGCGTGCGGCGCGTTTCCGGACGGGACGTGCTTCCACTGCGCGGCCGGTTCAGTATCTGTAACGAGCATTTTTTAACTAGGTAAACGAAAAATTCTTATATACTGCCTAGCGTGCCTGATTATTAACCTTTTCTGACGTATACCGATAGTTTTTTTTATTATTGTTTTATAGCGTCTGTGTTTGTAATAAAGTACTAGTAGATAGGCATTAGAAAAAACATATATAAAAATGACAATAAAAAAATATTGTTAAAAAAGAATGCCTTGTGTAAAGGTCACCACCAATGTAGACCACAAAATGAAAATTAACTCGAGTCATTTCTTTAAATAACAAATAAATTTAGATTAAATTTAAGATTTGCGCATTTGGCAACATTTTTTAATATAAAAAGTATTTTTTATTTTCATTCGAACAATAGCGTCGATTATGCCTAAACATTTTTGACAATTGTAGCTACTAATAACGCTTTCACACTCACAACCCCACACTAAGTTCGATGTTTGAGTCGTGGGTGCTGGAAACATTTACATCACACTTACAATCACAACCAGAATCAGAAACACACATTTTCCTTGGAGAGAAAACTTGTGTTTCCATCGGGAATCGAACCCGATACCCCTGCTTAAAAGGTACCCCGCACACTCAACTAAGCCAACGGGCAGTCCAACTATGAAGCCATACCTTGTTAACCTGTAGTCAATTTAGATAGATAGATAGATAAACTCTTTATTAAACACCAAAAAATACATGACAAGGAATAATAATCTAGAAAACAAGTGTAACAGCAGGCGAACTTGCCGCTAAGAGCGATCCCTTCCAGACAACCAATTAAATTCATATTTAAGGGACTGGTATATGCCGTTGACCTTGCTCGAATGGGCGTCACCTATGAAAATGGCCCCGCACCGACCCCGCACCTCCTGAACATAATTACGAGCAGCGCGTATATTATTACGTATACCGCGCGGCGTTCGCTGCTCTCTAAAATAGTATAAGTAGAAATTATTTTTATTCCTGCTCTGGTTCCAATGACATTTGTGTTTCTGGTTCTGGGTGTGTTTGTGTATGACGATACAAGCCTTTGTACTTAGTGTGGGGCTGTAAGTGTGAATATGTTTGTTTATTTATTATTTCAACATTTTTGAGAAAATGTTTTTGTAATCATAAGCACAGATAGCGTGGCGGTTTCTGCATAGGGTTCCGTAGTATTTTACAAATTTTCTTCCGTAAAACGAACAATTTATGTCATTACATTAAACACACTATTATAAATCCAAAAGTAAAAAATAGCAATATTACAAAGGTCCTTGTTGGATTACTAGATGTACTTAAATAGGTATTTTTACAAACTTTATATAACTTGCAATGTATGTTACTATGTTTGTTCGTGTGGAATCTTGCGATTCAATTTTGAGGCTAATATCTTCAAACGATTAACCTGCAATTTTGTATTCACGTTTAGTTGGGATGACAATTCATGGTCAGTTATGTGACGTCATTCTATTTATTATTTGATGCACTCCTACAATATGGATATTAAATGAAAAGGCCTGGTGAGAATAACTCGAAAAATAAAGTGACGTCACTCTAAATTAAATATAGGACAACTAGAACCTTGTTTTTAAAGTAGCTTGTTTAGCTAAAATCTGATTTCATCTCCAATATGTTATAAGAAACACTTAATTTAATTATTGTGGGATCGATAATATTGGATCTTTTTGAACCAAACAAAAAACATGAACTGGTTTAAAATAAATATAAATACGCCTATTTTATGCTATATAGGCAAGCATTTGACCACCATCTCACAAAATGAAGTTATAGCATGCTTTCCTAGAAGATACCTATTCACTCTCATACTTGAAAACTCTTAGATTATACTTCGTTAAGGAAACAAAGACGCGGGCAATAAGTTCCACTTCTTCGCCGCCGTACGGATGATAAACGGAATCTTGCTCAACTTTGAAGCAGACATCTCAAGTATTTGAACTTAGTGTGAGTGGGCTGTAAGTGTGAATGTGTTTGTTTATTTATCATAATTATTATTTTTTAATTCATAATTTGTATGTTTGGCCACTATCTCACCAGATGGAAAGTGAAGAAGCGGTTGACAACAGAGCACGTTCCACTCCTTAGTGGTACACATGAGGAATGTATAATATAAAAAAATATATATTTCATAATGGAAGTCCTAGACACAAGTCACAGTCAAAGTCAAGTTTATTATTGCCCTTCATTACGTATAAATTTCTTTTCCTCCTTTGAAAATATTCTTGAAAATCTTCTACCCTCTTACAGTCACACCATCATTATGGGCGACTTCAATACTTGTCTCTTTAAAAATGACTATCGCTCTTCTCACTTAAAATCCATTGTAAACTCAAGCAACATGCACATACTTCCTCTCAACTCTACCCACAACTTTCACAACACGACCCCATCCCTTCTTGATTTAATGATAGTTTCATCTTTGGTGCATGTTGCTAAGCACGGACAGTTATCTGCTGATGCTTTTTCTTATCACGACTTAATCTTTTTGTCCTATAAAGTTCGTCCTCCTAAACCTAAACCTACTATTATTCTGCAGCGCAACTTTAACGGCATGAATTTGCAGGCCTTTATCGCTGATGCTAAGGAAATTGATTGGACGCTTGTTGTGGAGGCGGAATCAACTAAGACGGAATAACAAGCAAGTGTCAAGTTTTAATACGATTATAACCCGACTTTATGATGTCCATGCTCCTTTTCGTCGTATTAAAATAAAACACCTGCCCGCACCCTGGCTCAATGATGACATAAAACTGCTGATGCATAAAACATCTGTGGCGAAATCTAAGTACAAACTTCGTCCTACTGATTCAAATAAGGAAAAATATAATCAGTCTCGAAATCGCTGCAATAGGGTGTGTAGGGATGCTTTAAGACGCAACATCCATAAAGCAGTTGACAACGAAGACCAAGCTAAGGTTTGGACTTTTCTTTGGTCACTTGGTATTGGCAAATCCCGTCAGGATTCAATACCCAAAGATTTGGATACTGATTCATTAAACTTAAATTTTTCCTTTTCATCTAATATTAAAGACGCCGATAAACTCACAAATTTACAAACTCTTTCTTCTATATCCACTTTTGACCATCCTTCTCTTCTCTTTAGTTCTTTCACCGCTTGTGATGTTAAGCAGAGCATTCTTTCTATTACTTCAAATGCAGTAGGAATCGATGGTATCAGCCGAAACATGATAATTCCGATCCTTGACATAATACTTCCTATCCTTTGCCTAATCTTTAACCACTCTATATCAAATGGGACGTTCCCATCGATGTGGAAAGAAGCGCAAATCATTCACCTTCCCAATAAACTCAATCCTCAATCATTTTCTGAGTACCGACCCATATCTATCCTTCCATTCCTCTCCAAAGTCCTAGAACGCCTTGTCCACAAACAAATTCATTCTTTCCTCGTCTCCAACAATCTCTTGAATCCTCTCCAAACAGGGTTTCGGCCTGGCCATAGCACAGTAACTGCCTAAGTTAAAATCACCGATGATATCCGATTCGGAATGGAAAATGGCCAGCTAACTGTATTAACACTGCTCGATTTCAGCAACGCGTTTAATACAGTGGATTTTGATATTCTCCTTGCACTACTCCGCTCGCTTAACATATCTCCAACGGTGATCGACTGGTTTCATAGCTATCTCTTCGGTCGCCGTCAGTGAGTTCGCTTAGGAGAGTATCACTCTTCGTGGTGTAACACGACTGCCGGTGTACCGCAAGGCGGCGTCCTTTCTCCTTTACTCTTCGCATTATTTATTAATTCTATATCTCAAAATCTTTCTTCTTCTTACCACCTATATGCGGACGATCTTCAAATATATTCACAAGCTCCTCTTAATAACCTTCATAAAGCCGTTGACTCCATTAATACTGACCTTGAAACAATATGCGCTTGGAGTGATGCTTTTGGCTTGAAAATTAATCCACTGAAAACACAAGTTTTAATTGTTGGCAGCTCTAGGACTATATGTAAGATTGATTGGTAGGCGTTGCCTCACGTAGTTTTTGATGGAGTCAACATTCGGTCCACACGGTAGCTCTTTTTATGACAGTTCGTTCACTGTCGAAGCTGTTCGGCTGTGGAATGCTCTTCCAGTAGAAATAAGAAGGGCAAAGTCACTTAATATTTTTAAAAATAATGTCAAGGCTTACTATATTTCTTCATAAATCTTCTTGTTCCTTTTTGTTAGTTTTAGTGTTAGTGTTGCCCAAATTCATTCCTTTTTATTTTGCTTTTTTTTTTCTCCATATTAAATAGACATAATTTTATTATATGTATATATATGTAAATGTATGTATTGTATATTTAAAAATATTTAGTATTTTATAATTATATAGTATCTGTTTACGTGTATGTAAATTTATTATTTATATATCCTCTGTTTTAAATCACTGTTCTTCTATCTAATCTTTTATGAACGTAGAACGACGTCCTATTATATTGCGTTATTCCAAAGGTTGTCTGGAAGAGATCGCTTTCAGCGATAAGACCGCCTATTGTTACACTTATATAATGTTTTACTGTCATTCCTATTTGTGTTCTTTGTTATTTTAAGGTGTTCGATAAAGAATATATCTATCTATCTAATAGTATAGCACTAGAAATTTACAATGATTAACAAAATAATATAACCACTATAATTTAATCATATTATGCCCTTTCCAAACTCATTAGTTACCTGTTTTTTTCACAATTTTCAGTTTGATTTTGTTTTTATAGAGAATCTACATTGTTATCAATAGCCAACGATGACTTATTAGCAGTGGCGCTGAAAATATGCAACAGCAATTATTATTATAATATAATATGATTATAAATAATGACTTTATATTTTATGGGTAATGACTTTCAAAATAAGAAATCTTTTGCATCTAAACATTCGTTTTGAGCTATGTATTACATTTCCCAGCGTACTTACTTTCGACCATATTACATACCAAATGAGATGGTGGCGTTTCATTGACAGCGAAGCAGAGATAATTACTAGTTGACAAAATTCTAAAACAACATGGCCAGAAGATCGTATATCGATGTAATGTGCTATAATATGACTTGATAAAACTATAATGGGTTAAATTTTTGATATCACCCAACGGTTACGGATCCCTAAAAACAACAAGGCCGGCAGAACGTTTTTAGACGAAATTTGCTATAATATGACTTGATGAAACTATAATGGGTTCAATTTTAGATGTCATTCGGTTACGGAACCCTAAAAAATGACGAAGCCAGCAAAAAGTTCGTAGACGGAAAGTACCCTGATATAATTAGTAGATAAAATTCTAAAGGGTTCGTTTCTAGATAGGTATCGGGTAACTTGGTTACGGAACTCTAAAAAATACGAGACTATCAGAAGTATCGTGGAGAGAATGTGCTTTAAAAAAACTACAATAGTATGAAGGGTTCCATTTTAGAGGTCATTAGGTAAGGAACCCTAACAAATTACGTCGTCTGCAGAACGCTCACAGATGGGAAAGTTCCATAATTTATTTAGGATACCTTTGCACACTAAACATTTCATGGCTCTGGACTAAGTTCAAATCTGCGCTATCCAGAACCGTAACCGAGATGCCATCGCATCGCCATCCAGGTAGTCAGATTTCACTTGCACTATAGTTTTGACGTCTCGCTCGATTTACATATATATACGACCTACTTACTAACCTATACAACATAATACATATTAATACAAATATAAAATGAAAAAAACGTTTTGTTAATGATGCAATGTAACTTTTATTCTTTGTATTCTCCTTTTGAATTGTATTTTCAAATTGAGCTTTTTATGTCTTTTTGTTACCCATTTTGATTCAATATACAAGAAGATACTTTAAGCGAATTATTAGAGACAACTACTTGAACTATAATTTTATTACAAGTATTTTTATATTATTAATGTTAAATACCTACACCATACAATACATAAGCTTGTATTTACACAAATATATCCTTCTGGCGCTTAATCATAAAATATCTTTTGGGTACTATTTCCAAAGAACGAGCTTAGGAGATTTTGCCGCGAAAAGTTGCACAGGTCCACTCAGCACGGCGGCTCGTCCCGCACTGATTAAATGGGCGACCGAGGGGATACCATAGCGCTACGCATACCCGTGTGACGTTTAAAATGAATAAAAAAAATAAAAAACAATATTTGCAAAATATAGCGCCATGGTGTCATTAATGATGTATTCTACTATTTTTTTAAAATAATAAAAAAATCTTGTGATTAATACTTTAGGAGAAAAATGGTTATAAGTTTTAAAATAGAGGCGACTTTGACATTTTTTATTTTACATTTAATAAAACTTTTATTAAATTTTGAGACCACAGTGTCATGCTTCACATGATGAAAAATGACATACATTTTTTTTGGAGTTTTCACTATTACGGTTTCAGAGTAAAACGGTTATAAAAACACGCGATTTAGATATATCGCCGCCTTAAAATGAAATAGATTATTTAATATGTATGTATGTGTGTTACCGTAGCAACAGAATGCGTGCGCTTGGCATGCGTGGAGCTGAGGAGGTCGGAGTTGGCCGTGGAGTCGGAGCGCGAGCGCAGCGTGCCGCGCGCGTGTCGCGTGCGCCGCCGCCCCCACCATATCCACTTGTACGGGGGCACCCGTCTACAAACACATATAAACAAATACGAAATATGTATGAGAAATTAACTAACGTATTCACACTCACAGCCCCACATTAAGTTCAAAGACTTGTATTGTGGGTGCCGGAAACATTTACATAACACACTTACAATCACACCCAGAATCAGAAACACAAATCTTCCTTGGGAAGGAATGTTGTGGGTCCTAGGTTCGATTCCCGGCAGGGAAATTTAAAATAGGATAAGTTCCAATTTGTTTCTCTTTATGGCTAGAAAATCACACTTATAATATTATTATCTTTTGAAATCCTTTTTAATTATGTATTTCAGGTGTTAACGTATTAATTAGTATTGCTAATAACGAGCGTTTAGCCATTTTGAATTTTATAAGTCAAAAAATGGCATTTTAGCGCACGCTATTGTCTAGACTGAATTGTTAAGTTTACACTGTTTTGATGCCAATGATTTCCTTTACAGCAGCCATTATTGGATCGTAGATGTCACAAAAAGAACCTAAAAATGGCCGCGTTTTAATTTATCCGAACCTGCCCGAATTTTTAAATATTTATGATCATATTAAACGTAATGTTTAATATAGTTCATTAATGATTTTGTTTGTATTAACAATCAATTGTAAGCCAAACAAAAATGCATATTGCCAAGTATTAATATACTTGTAAGTAAGGTTTGTTTTATTTGAGAATGCAACAATAATTACAATGCATTAATGTTGTTAATAACTCTAAACAAGTCAACACGTCGACGTACTTGTTCGTACGACGACGTATTGTTACAAGTAACAACCAAATTTGTTGTCCGAAACTATTCGACACCAAAGTTTTAAGAGCCGTTAAAAACCTTAGTTACCTAGGAAAAAGTATGACGAATCTATTAGAGTCTCGGGTCCTTCACTCTGGAAATCCAGCCAGACATCAAGAAAAAATATGTACACAATTACCCAACCTCATGAAAGAAAGATACTTATTACCCTTTTGTTCTATTATACTTTATGTTACTCGTAGCTGCAGATTTAAAGTCGATATAATACAAGTTTATTGAGATAAAAAAAAAACTCAATTTAAATCTACATTTTTATCTCAACTAAAACTTTTGAAAGCACATAGAATATATACATTTTGAACATATTTGAACGCAGAAAAATAATAATCTTAACATAACAAAACAATCTTTAAATGTTCAACAATTTTTAGAACGGACGACAACGATACACACAGACACAAATCTCAATCAATTTGTTGATTATAACATCAAGAAACATGTTAAAAAGTGTTGCAAAAGCTTCTCCAATCTTAATTGCCACTGCTTGCATGATTTATGTATAATGGTCAACACTCTTCTTTCAGAAGAAGGCGGTAACAGTCTCGGCTACATAGACTGGCTTTATCATTATTCGTCTTTATTTCCATCCACGTAAGACAATTTTTTCAATGTGTTGTGCTGCGTACTCATGAATTTCATGCCAAGAATGATGAAGAAAACAGATCTGAAGCCAAGAACAAGTGAACTTACGAGATATTATTCTCGGTCACTGGGAAATAAACGTCTGCGAGCACGCTTCCAGGTTTTCCTGTGGTGGATAATTAATTTGTGTCCTTACGCCAATAGCAAGGGTTTAAAATATACAAATTAACAAAATACAAATGATGTGTATTTCAAACGCTTGATCTTATACACATTTTAACATTTCTGTAAATCATAATCTGAATTTTACCGAGAATTGGGTTTATCATTATATTTTATACCCAGTTATTAAAAAAACAATCTTACCTCTATCAAGTCAAATATGGCTATTAAGTAGAAAAAAATCTGTCAATCTATCATTAATTTTAATCTTCAATAGTTCGGGACACAGAAGTTATCCTTGTGGAACACCGTCATTAAATATATACGTAGGTATTTGATTTCATACTTTTAAGTTTAAAAAAATGTTCTAATGACTTGTTCAGAAACAAATGACGTTTATCACGAATTAATTTTGGTATATTAGAAAAGAAAAGGTATCAAATATTGTAAAAATTAAAATGATTCATTATATTAAAGTGACTTAAAGTGTCGAGTTAGAGTTTGAACTATTATTGTTTTAATGTATACTTTTTTAATATTAAGTGTAGATTTACCTAAGACTGCTATAGATGTGCGGCGAGAACATGCAGCAGATGAGAGGGTTCGCTGCAGAGTTGAGAGGAGCCAGGCTTTGGATGAGGGTGGCGAGTGCTATCGAATTCTGGGTCATCGGTATGTAGTGGTATACTTGGAGGAGATCGAACACTATGTACGGAGACCAGCATAAGACGAACACTGCAACATAAAAATATAACTAGTCACAACAATGCACAATATTTGAAGGTCATCTTAGATGCAACTATAGCCTTGTCTTGTCTGAAATCAATTATGTAAGTAAAACAAGATATAAAACAACTAGTTTTTTTTTTTTTTTTTATTTGTGACAGGCTAGTGTTTGACCACTATCTCACCTGATGGTAAGTGACGATATGTTCGAAGCTGGTAAACACACTAGACCTGGAATTCGCAGGCTCTCAAGGATAACTGCCGGAACACCGTATTTGGCTTGGCGGCAGACTTTCAACTTGATGGTGGTAAGCTACTTTGGTAGCAAGCCAGGCGAGCAACTCACAAAATGCTCTACCACCTCTCAAATGTCACCTGATTAGCACCACCCGGGGACCACGTGTAGGGAGTCAGACTTAAGGGGTATCCTCCTACGGACGTGGGTGACTCAGCCCACGTAGTTAATTGCATTTCTAAAACAAACCCGTACAATACAGTTATATACTTACTGCATTGATTTTCGATATAAAAAGTAATTAACGTAATTATTTTTTTTTTTACTATATCCTATTCTAGGATCTGACTAACAACCGAAATTCGACCAGCAGTGAGTTGTTTAACACTAGCAGTTACAGAGACACCTCAATTCAAACATTTTGTTCTCACACAGAAACTTTTGTATTTATAATATTAGTAGGGATATTATTTATGATAGTGGTTCTGGATATAAGAAGAAACAATTTTTTTATAAAAAATAATCAAATACCAACCAAAAACAATGACGAAAGTCATTTTGACGCTTTTTATTTTGGCTCTCGGTATCAGCCCTCTGGAACTGGCTCGCCTTGAGTCTGCATCACTCACATCGATTTGTCCTGAAAAGTAAAAAAAAAACTGTTTTATTACAAAATATATTAGTAACTCAGTTTCTAACTAGTTTTTTTCTTGTAAATGTGAAACGCTAGCTCATGTCCAAGACCATTTATACAATAAAAGAATATAATATATTCTTTGAAGTTTTTATAATCGTTTGACATATTAAGTCTATATATAAAAACTTTAAACCCAAATCTCTAAATATGAGCAGAAAAAAGCATTTAAAAAATTAATGTCATTATATTTATATTATTATTTAATTACTTTGTCAAATTATAATTTTATTGCATAATCCATTATCAAAAATATTACCTATACAATTGACGGAAATATTTTTATATATTATTATTTATCATAAGTTTGACGAAGCCCCTTTACAGCTGATAAGGATTTGTAAAACATTATTACTATAATTATTGAGTGATGTTTAGAGGCTAGAGGGAGACAAACATAAAATACGCAAAAAAAAAATTTTTTTTTTTTTTTTTATTTGTGACAGGTTAGTGTTTGACCACTATCTCACCTGATGGTAAGTGACGATGTGATCGAAGCTGGTAAACACACTAGACCTGGAATACGCAGGCTCTCAAGGATAACTGCCGGAACACCGTATTTGGCTTGGCGGCAGACTTTCAACTTGATGGTGGTAAGCTACTTTGGTAGCAAGCCAGGCGAGCAACTCACAAAATGCTCTACCACCTCTCAAATGTCACCTGATTAGCACCTCCCGGGGACCACGTGTAGGTAGTCAGACTTAAGCGGTATCCTCCTACGGACGTGGGTGAAAATATAAAAGAATTGTACTATTTATCGAATGTTTATATCTAGAAAATTGTTTAGTATGTAATTTTTCTCTTAATATCAATATGTTTGACGAGTCCATGCACTGTCACATGACATTCTTAAATGTAATTTTCTGTATGACAATAAATGAATTCTATTCTATTCTAAAACTTATTTCTTAATTATTTCTTTATTCTTCTTATAAAAAAATATATTCTTGTATTCTATGTAAAACCTAACCAAAGACCACACCAAGACCACAAACCAAACCAAGATTTCATTACTTCAATTGAACTAAGAAAAAAACAAATTCCCTCGAGTAGTTCTCCTATCTTTAGCGTTATGCATAATTCATGTGGAAAGTACACGTAATTTTAGTGAAATGCTCAACATAACTTCATATCGAATCTGTGTTTCCCAACAAGTACAAACTGGGAGTCTTCGAGTCACGAGTGAATCCGATTAAGTCTTCTCAGCAAACATGCACCATCGTCGACCAAGTCTTCATTTTCTATCAGGTGAGTAAGTTGTCAAAACTTTACGTAAGCAACTTAGAAGTAATTTACCGTTTCTCATAGTTTTTGTCCTCCTAGAGTTAACAGGCGGGCTCATTACAACAGCTTTGCTTTTTGTCCAGATTGTAAGCACGATGACAGCGTAGCAGGCGGCGATGGTAAGCGCGGGGAGGACGAATATCATCGTGGAGACCAAGGACATCCAAATCTGCCAACGACGTGGTGTGCCCAAATCAATCCAGCATTGGACTTGCCCTGGAAATAACAAGAAAGTGATTTATTAACACACAAAATCTGGCTTTTTAACCGTCTTCACAAAAAAGGAGAAGGTTTTTATATGTGTTACCTTACGAACTTCTTTCTGGGTGAACCGATTTTGATGCTTCGAGCATTTATATATATTTATTTTAGTAATCGGTGAAGTCGGTTTTTTTAAGCTTTGCTTGCGTTTAAACTAGTAGGTATATAATTACAGAAGGAAATACGTATCGAGTTTTTCTCAAGAAGTGGTAATAAGACAAATCACATACATTAAAAGTGGGGTTTTACTGGTTTTGATTACCTTGCACTTCTTTTAGTTCATACAGCACCAAAAGTGGTATGGAGAAGAAAATGCTGATCAGCCACGCGGAAGCAATAAGGGCTCTCGCACGATTCCCTGGAAAGTAAAATGTTTATAATAATATATGGATTAATAAAAATTTTGAACGCATTGTAGGTACGTGATTTCTTATATTCTTGAACATTATGTATGTAAACATTCGCTTACGCTAAAAAAATTAAGTACAATTGAACATTACTTTCACTTTTTAAGGCAACACATGTGAATTTACTTTTAAACTGACTTCACAAAAAAGGAGGAGTGGATTACATAAAATTACATGAGAGACGTTTTTCGCAGACGGGTTTTTTAAATATTTAGTTGATTTGTTTTTATTTATAAAAACATCAAAAGCCATTTTTTCAATGTGGTTATAGTTCCTTATGTAATATTGTATTATTTAATTTTTATTTGTATATGCACACATAGTGATTAATGTTAATTAAGTTAAAAAAATATCGGTGTATCTATTTTTCTGACCCAACGTCGGAAAAACTATTTTTTTTAAATAATTGGTATATAATAATAGTTTACCAAAAAAATATTTGTACAAAAGTAAATCATAGACTAAATAAGAAAGAAAAAAAGACATCTAAGACTTTTAAAGACTAAAAACTTAAACTTAAATTGATAAAAACTCGCGCACATTTTGACAACTAAATAAAAAATAAATTTTATCTGTAATGGTTTCGTGATACAGTATGTAACATTTATGTTTTTTTTTAATACATCTCGCAATTTTCTGTCATTAATCGTTGAATATTGCAAGCGATAAAGTTAAGAAAGGAATAATTCCTCTGAGATAAATATATAAATATCCTATTATATCATTCTATTTTAAATTATGCTTTTGTACGGGAGGCTGCATCTTAAGTATAAAAAACAGTTCAATGATCAGACAACCGTTTTTACGTAAAAAGTTTATTAATGAAACTGGTTTTATTGTTTTATCTTTTGTTGCGCACTTATTATACGCGACGATTCAGTTTTTACTGATATTTTATGAGTTCATGAATGCTAAAAAAGTTGCAAAGTGGTAGTACTCAGTTTACATTGTGAAATAAAAGCGATCAAATTTCTTTTACTTCTTTGTTATGAGGTCCAAATGTCTATAAGCGAGGCTATAGTCCTGTTATTGTAGAGGTTTCGTTTAAAATTAAATAGATACGGATAGTGAGTACAATTAATAGTGTTTTTATGCTTGATAATTACGCACTTGACCCCTATCTCACTCGATGAAGGTGTTACTTGTTTTCCCGTAAAATGCATCCATTATATCTAGATTTTAAGACTAAAGACACTCATTCACTACCCGCGCAGTTTTTTTTTTTTACTTCTAGTGTACCTCTTACAAAGTGCCCTATTATAATTACAATCAAGCCAAACTATGGCTAATCAGTAATTTAACTTTAACTTAAACTGCTACATTGCTAGACTAAGAATGTGTCCATTAACACTTTTCTTATTGTCTCTATTTAAGGGTGAGAAACTTTGTTCATGTGTTCTTTTGCAGCACTCTCCCTATGTATTACACTGATATATACTAACATTACACAAGTTCAAATGGTTTAGTTCTTTTAAGTCTTCTCACTAAGTCTGTAACGTCAAGGAGCTGGATTGCCTCGACATTAACGTGATGATGAAGTCTATATTGGTGAGCTTCTGCGTATGTATTTATTACTTTTTCAACGATCTCTATCTTAAGGTCCCTATGAAGATCGTCATTTCTGACGTCATGTCATGATGTCACAAATACTTACAGCTTCCTGAAAAGTTCATGGGGTTGGTGATGGCATCGCACCGGTCTATACTGAGCGCCACCAATACGTACGTAGACGCGTACATCACGACCGCCTGAAATTATTAACAAGCAACAATATACTTAAAACTGGCTTACATAAGTCAATTAAACCAGCTAAAACTATCGTCTGTCTCCCTTAACCCCCTGGTACACACACACACACACACACACACACACACACACACACAATCATGTATTGCCCCAATCACAGTGTTGCGTTGTTGTGGGTGGTAAATCAGTAAGTGAAATGTATATCCAGGTAAGGTCAAATCCGTAAAAGCTTTCACGGTCAATGTAAACACATCTATTTTTGTTTTGCACGGTGTTCACGCAGAAGTCAAGGGCCATGGGTCAGCAACCCGTAATTGACACTTGATACCTAATGTTTTTATGAGTCGGCTTTGATGTTTGCTTTTACTACAATTGATATTGTAAAAGTAATTCAACCGATAAGTACGCGTGAAACGTTACGCTCCTACATGTTATTGTGCGCACCAAATTAAACATTTTATGATTTCTCAGAAGACTAAAGGTTAGGACAATTTTAGGCTTTACTTCATTCAAGTTTTATGTACAAAATAATTGATCAAAATGTCGTGGGCTTTGTTTGAATAAATATATGAAGAATAAACTACGTTCAGTCGCTCTTCTTAATGAACGGAAGTTGTCATCAGGGGACCTGAAAAATCTTGTTACTAGGACTACCCACTAGTCCATTCCACAAGCTAGCAATACTTATTCTTTTTTTATGCAAGACAGGCAAACATTAATTGTCAACTGTGTCACCTGACGGAAAATTATGACAAAACCGAAGATGTAGCATTCTTGTTTCGAAGATATTTTATATTCTTAACTTACTTTAAGGCACCACATCTTAATCCCTTGAATGATATAATCCGATACAGGTTAGGAAATAAAGGAGAATACACAAGTAGAAAGTATAAACTGAGTTATTTTAACTTCACAGGAGGAGGTTATTTATAAATAGCGCGTGTTTTTTATTAATGTACACAGATTATTCAAGATATACTTAGTTATTTTAATGTTCAGTAGCTACAGCCAAACGTTTCAATAAAAGTTTGTATGGATATGAAGGTAACTTGTTTGAATTTGAAAGCTATCGCGAGTATTAAAATTAGTGTGTTAAAGTTAGATGTTGTTTGAAAATGTTACGCTCATAACTTTCAAACCAGATGATCCCAGCTCCGATCGAAAGTCGTGAATCGGTCGGTAACCATCAATAAACAATTAATGTGTGTATTTGCGTCATTCCATTACTCTCCCCAGTTGATTACTAAGTTACCGCCCCAATAACTTTCTGACACACAACGATCGTAATAAAATTTGTTTGACACGGTCCCGATAATCACAACAAGATGTATGCCAAGACAAATGAAAACATTTAAACATTTCCAGCCGAAATTAAACTGCTAACTGACATCTGCTACTGAGAATAATAAACAGGTGAACTAACAGACAGCTCTGTTAATATAACGCGTTAATAATAGAGTGCGAGTCGATTTGTTGTTTGAAAGTGTGCGTATAATAAATTATCATTGGCTAGAGTTCATAGAGCGCTCATTTCGTATTACTCTACAATCTGGAGACTGGAGAGTGTGCGCACGAATTACATAAATTACTTACCCTACCTTTGGCCCTCTGTGGCCATTTTACCATCTAACAGCAATATAAACGTCATCTATTTATGTTTGGTATACTTTGAGTTTGCTTGAAGCGTTTCGCTTCTTTATTCATCATCCATACAGCAAAGAAACTCACTGCCCGTATCTTTGTTTTCTGAACGGTATATTCTTTATCTATGTAATGTTGTAAATGAGAAGGTTCAATTTGGTTAACATCTCACCTAATGGAAAATGAAGATGTGGCTGAAGATGTCGCATGTTCGCCTAGAGGATACCTATTCACTTTAGACTTCAAGACTCCCAAGAAACTGGGTGTATTCAATAAAGAGTAAAGAGGTATTTTGTAGGCCAGCATGCTAAATCATCAGCCGAATCGTTCCTTTCCATTACGTGAGATTGTAGTCAAATGCTTGCCTATCGTGCATAAAATAAACCATCTATACAATGAGATCAATGTCGAAAACAGTAGGTTCACAACATCAATTCAAAGTCTTTCAAGCCAATCTGTCAGTATTAGTAACAGATGGAGAGTCCTAGGTAAGATGACCTTTGCTCAACAGTGGGACTTTAGTATAAGTCGAGAGCTGTCCCAATCCATGGAAACGCATTTTATACAGGTGTTTGTTTTAACAAACAAACAACACAACATCAATTCAAATTCGTTCGCATAGATTGGGAGAGAATAACTTCTTTGTTTGGCTATAAGGTTTGACCGTTATCTTATTTGATGGTAAGTGATGACGTTTTAAAAGATGCTAAACATACTAGGTCTAGAATCACTGGCTCTCAAGCTACATTTTCAGTTATTAGATGGGAATAGATCCGCATCTAATCTGTGAGTGTTTCCATAACCAAAGAATACAAAGAGTAAAAATATACAAACCAGTATAGTCTTGACTAAATTATTTGTATCGATGAGATACTATGAGCGTTATAGGTTTTGTAAATCTATTAGGCTAGTGTTAAAAGACAACTTGAACTGCCCGCTAGCATAGTTGAGTGCGCGTTTTCCTTTTATGCAGCGGGTATCGTGTTGGATTTCTGGTGGGAACACAAGTTTTCTTACCAATGAGAAATTTGTGTTTCTGGGTCTGGGTGTAATTGTGCGTGTGATTTGAATGTTTCCAGCCCTCACGACACAAGTCATCGCACTTAGTATAGTCGTGAGTAAAAAAATATAAAAAGGGATATAATTTATGAGTATAGTTTTCATTGTTTTTTTTTTAAGTAGGCGTTTAATTATCTGGTCTTTACCTATGCCATTAGTAGTTACATTATGAATATACCTACGATCGATCAGAGACAAAACAACAGTGTCTACGTTTAACTTCTGGACATCATACAGCTTTACCTGCATAAATCTACTCCCACGTTTTAGATACTAGTAAAATCTTGATAAGCTATTATACAAGGGCTACTTGTAATGCCTACTTATGGCTGTGGTAAGAATTAATTAATAAAATTACCTGCAGAAATTTCACGGATTTGCACATGAACTCGCCAGCGAACCACGCGATGGTTATCTTCTGTACTATGTCTGGGAACACATAGATCAGGCCGACGAACAAGTCTGAAAATAGAACGAAACATATTTGAATTAATATTTTTTTCAATATTCACTTTAGCCCACTTCAAATATGATTGAAAACAAAACAAATATACAAAGTATTTTAATGTACAACAAAGTATTTGCATATATACTGATGAAGTATATAGGGTATAATGTAAATGTTTCCGGGACCTACACATAAGACACAAGTCATTAAACTTAGTGTGGGACTATGAATGTGAAAGCGTTTATGATTATGTTTACACAAATTATGCGAATTAGTTTTATGCTGGGTTCTTCTTGAGATGGCTTTATCTCTGCGAATCTGGCAGTTATGTGTATTTTTGAAGCCCATGAGAATAATTGATTGTAAATTTGAATAACATAAGCTATTGTATCTTTAAAATAGTTTAAAAGATGCCTAATTTAACTATGTGGTACACCTGAGTCCCAATACATTTTGCTATCTCCTCTCCATCCAAAGGTTGTCTGGAAGAGATCGCTTTAAGCGATAAGACCGGCCATTGTAGCCTAAGTTCGTTTTAATGTCTTTAATGTATTTTCCTCTATTTCTGGTGTACAATAAAGAGTTATCTATCTAATTTTGTCTGATTAGTAATCTCTATCTCTCTTAGAATGGAAACTAATCATTTAGCCATGACGGATACTTTCAGGTGGCCTAAGAAATCCTGATAACAGGGACTGTCCACTAGACCATACGACAAGCAAGCAAGCAACTTGTACCGTTCAAGATCGGAATTATTACCTTAACAAGTTTTACTTTTTATAATGATAAAATTATCCTGGCTTAAAAACATCAGGCATTGGATCGGAATACAGAGTGCAAAAGAAAGGCTAGCCTTTCTTTTGCACTCTGTATTCTGATCCAAAGTAGCCGTGGAAAAAGATAAATTCAAGAAGTTAACTGCCAACTTTTTGTGAAGAGGCACTTGAGAAAGAAGAAAATCTAACAGAAAATATTTCGGTCCCAAATCGTAGTAATAATAACTTACATAGGCTGGGAGATAAATAGTCCACTAGTTGTTCAGACAATGAAGTTTTTATATGTGCTTAGAAAAGCTACTTGTTCTGTGGAAATAAGCGAATGCTCTTTTCCTTGTTTATCCATTCCAGTAGTGTTTTCAGTTGGATGGTAATTCCTTTATTTTTATAGGTTTCCGTGAAACTTAAAACATTTTACGTGTTTAATAAACAAAGACTGGGTTATATTTAAAACAAAACGTATAAATAATCTAAAGCTGATAACTAATATTATGAGAGAGATGATTATGTATGTCTTTACAGCCAAACAATTATACCTATTTGTTTAAAGATGATTTCGTTTGAATTGTGGATGGATATGCTGGGTTCAGGTAGTATGATTAATAACTTGAGCGTAGAACATTTATTTAAAAATGTCGTAACATATATTCCATCATGGAGGTAGGAAATTTTTATGTGCTCGTCTCGCTTGCTACCCTGAATCGAAATATCACCCTCAATTTGAAAAATATGTGTCAAAGTTATTAAAAATTATGTTTCGGCTTAATCCTATAAAGCTAGTCATTCTAGGCCTGCTATCCTCGACAACATCACCACTTACGAGGTGAAATAGTAGTCAAAAGCAAGCCTTACAAAAAACTTATATTATTTTAATCATAAAATGACGGCATAGTAAGTGTACATATATGTATACTCATACATTAAAAACCTATATAATATGTAATAACGTACGACCCGAAGAAGATGCGTATATATATGCATATAAAGATTCAAACCTTTGTTTTATTACCTAACTTCAAAAAAAGGGGAAGTTCTCTATTCGTCACAATAATTTTTTTATGTATATTATTCGATTATTCGAAGACGCCTCGAGATCGATTTTAAAAACCTTTTTTGTTTGAATTGATATAGTGTCAAAATGATAACATAAAAATTGACAAGATCTGATTAAGGGTTCCGAGATAATATATTATTTTTATATTTAAACTATAAATAATATCTATGATCTTCTTTTTATTCAAGATAGGCAAACGTTATCCTGTCAGTAGTTGTAGGTGGACTCTCCAGTATAACAAAGTCTATCTACGTCAATGATACCAAATAAATACTATCTGCATACAGTCTCTTTCGTTTCATTTTTTTAGAAAACCACTAGAAAACTAGCTATTGACTCCTATCTAAAAACAACGAAAAATAGCATCAAACCGTTTCAAAAACAAGACTTGTCGGTAATCTTCTCAAAACACTATATGTCAAGAGCTTTGTTTCACCATTTAACAACAACAGAGTAGCAACAGTTTTATGGGTGTTATATTAGGTAGATGAGAATAGAAATGAGAAACGCGGAAGATGCTTTATCGCGGATGATACGCTTACTCAAAACCCACCATAATGGTTAATATTTGGTTACCGTTTAAAATCAAATCAAATCAAAATCAAATCAAAAATATATTTATTGCCCATAAGTACAAAACTACAAAAAAAAAGAAGAAACACAAAGAAGAAATATTTTCAAAATTCATACATGGGGTCATATTAAAAAATAGGGCAATAGGGGTAGATTCAGCATATGCTGTGCGTACATTTTTATGTGCTCACAGCGCTGATTTACAATCTACCCCTTATATCGGACAAAGATGGTAGCAATAATATATAGATGGTAAAATAAGTTATTCGAAGTGTACAACGGAATTACACAATCTAATTCCCCCATCCCATCATTACATCGAGACAGACTCCTAAGCAACACCGCTATATTGAAGACATTGATAAATTAAGCGGTTTTGTTACCACATTCATTATGCGAACCGCAAGGGAATGAAACTCCTTACCTGAGTATGTGTTTCCTGATAATTACAATACGGGAATCTTTAAGTCACGAGTAAATAGGCATCTTCTAGGCGAACGCGCTCCATCATCTACTGCATCGTTGCGCACCATCAGGTGGTCAAACGTTTGCCTATTTAGATATATTTAAAAAAAAACTAAAATCTGTATCCGCTGTTATTCACACATTCACAGCCCCACACTAAGTTCAAAGACTTGTTTCGTGGTGCCGGAATCATTTACAATAGACAAAAAATCACATCCAGCCTAAATATCTATTGGAGTGGAAAATTATGGTATTGCCGGGAATAGAACCAACGGCTTAGAGGGCGGAGACTTGTCCACTGCGACAGCTGGGTCGTTGACTGTGATGTTCTGTAGTACTATCTATAGATATACAGGAATATAATTTATGCCTTATACTTATGGATGGTTCCTACAGGAACGAACGTGCCCACATCCAATTTCCAAACTATCTAGATACAAAATTTCATACAAATCTGTCCACCCGCTACAGATTTACCTAATATCAAACGTGTTTTCACACAATCTTTCGTATTTATAATATTTGTGTAATACTTCTGACACCTATAATCTCGGTAACGTCTTGGTGGATTTATAGTATGACCTTGTAAACAACACGAGATGTAGGAAAATTTTTACGTCACCCCACATTATATAAGATGAGGCGCATATAAGTGTATTCTAGAAACTTTCTGCGGGAGCTTTGGTAAACAGAAACAATTACACAATAAGTCTTTCGAACTATGTTTTCATGATGTATGTAACAGTTATTGCTTCCGGTAACAAATTTCAAAAACAATGTTCAAAAGAAACAAGATAAATTCAATATATATGTGACACGGCAATTTATGTTAGTTCTTTACAAATCATTATATATAGTATATAAACATAAAATATTTACATGATTACAATATTATGATATGATTGACATGATTATGACTATGGTTACAATAATTATTCACGTTAGAGTTAGGATTAAAATAAAGCGAATTTTAGTTAAATAAGGAGCTACGTAACTAAAGCATGTTGCTAGCGAAATAACCTCATTTACATAGACTGAAATAATAAAATAAATAATAACAAAATGTAAAGCAGTTTATAAAACGTTAACGCTTTTACACACACAGCCCTACACCAAGTTCTTTAACAAAGATTACTTGAATCGATTAACAAGATTCCTCATTATTTTCATCAAGATATAGCTAAAATTAAACCAAGATTTGATAGTAAACACTTTAAGCATAAAAAACAATATCATGCAAGCAAAGTAAAGCATAAGAAATTTAATTTAAGATATTTTGTACGCGTTACGTTTCAAATACTTGTATGTTAGTTTCTACTGCGAGTGCGTCAAAATTGCGTCAAGATTCTCAATCTAATTCAATATGCAAATAACATGATAGGTACCTGTTGATATGCTAAATTGTTTTGAATAAGCAATAAAATGACAATAAGAGAAATTGGATTTGAAGAACAAAGAAAATTACAATTGGAATTTCTATGAGCTTCTTCAGACAGTTAACACGTACCAACTCTAGATTGTTCTCCTTGCGTTTACTGTAATAGTATTAATGTATTCATGGCAATAAGTGTATACATAGTTAGGTCTATTTTGGAATAAGAGGTTAATAGAAACCGTTTTAGGAGATAATTCGTTAAGTATTTAGGGTTCCGTAGAATCGTAGAAAAAGAAAAGGAAACAACTTCTTTGTGTATTTCTCAGTCTGTCTAGTTGCCTTTTTTACAGGCACAGGTGAAGGGATCTAACTGAAATGATTACCAAATATTAAAGTCTATGAACCCTTGGAGCTGTAAAATAATCAAGCTTCTAAGTAAACGCAATAATAAAATACATCCATTTATATTGTGAAATGGCCAAAATTGGCGCTCGCAAATAAATCAAAACCTACAGGGTATACTACCTGTATGCTCAAAATTATAAAATTTGGCAAGAAGCAAAGTCTCACAGCACAAATAACGAAAAAAACTGAAAGTTGGTAATTTTTTGCGAAAAAAAAACTTTGTTAAGCATACAATTTTGTACGGAACCCTCAGCGGGTAGGTTAGGCTCGCACTTATTAGATTTATTATATTTCTTCTGAGATTGAGATAATAGAGTAAATCTTGAAACTGACTCTCTGAAGAAATTTATCTGTCGACACTATTGAGTTTGTTATTGGCGTCATATCGATTTACAATTCGGTAAAAGTTATGCTCAAAAATAAGACCTTAATTAACTTGTTTTATTTATTAGCACACAATATTATATCGATTGTTGATTATTATTATCATAATTAAATCCAAGCTATTATGGCATATTCTTAGGCCCATATTGTTGTAGAAAATCTGTCACCAAGCACCAAACGATGTTCGGCAACTTTCATTTAGTAATCCTAATTCTATGCCTAGTATGCTTACCATTACCAAAAATATAATCACTTTTCAACAGCTTACCATTGAGATAGGAAACGTTAACCTACGATTACTTTAACTAAAAATCCCCTGCAGCTTAAAACGTACAAATCAACTGTCATTTTGCCAAGAAGCGATATCCTATCCCAACATTTTTATCAGTTTTAAGAACATACTTTAAAAGAAAAAGTTGAAGTAACCTAACTCAAGGTTGACATAACCAGACGTTTTGGCACAAATAGCGTCCGGTGATGTCACAGCGAAATCTCCATTGGATAAATCTTCGGTGTCAACGTTGGTGTAAGTTGAATCCACCAATTAGAACAGTATCGAAACTTGCGCCGAGTTTTGCTTCCTTAATTAGAGATATGATGGTATTGTATGCAAAACGATAGTAGTTTCGGCGGATATGGTAATGTATGACAATCACAATAAGTTATATGGCTATGTAGTATATAGTTATGTCTACGGGCCAATTGTCTATATTTCCTAAAACTAAATACAGGTAACACCTAAGTATGACTAAATATAAATTACTTCAACAGCCTTTATTCGAAAATTTCTCCTTCTTTTTAATCACTTATAACGAGATATGAAGGATAAAATTATTAATAAAGGTCAAGAAACTTAATACTGTCGACTAATTTTAGAAATGTGTTCAAATAGCTCTAAAAGCTAGCTCTTTCCATCAGATGAGTGTGGTCGAATGCAATTAGGTAGGCAACTAGCATAAAAAAACATGTTAGTTTACCGGACAAAATCATTTACCAATAGGATAACGATCATTCGCTTGCCCATTATTTATGAAAAAAACATTGAATTTCATTATTTCAGGAAGTCGTTTAATTTTCACAATATAAAACTAAAAGTTTAATACGAACGATGACCTCACGCCTACATTTTACGTAAGACTGTATTTTAATTAGATTGGCTGATATTTTGGTAACAGTTGCAAGAGCTCACGAAAATCCTGTTTACTAAATATTAACTAAAAAGTCAGTTAAAATATTTAAAGTACCTTGAATTTTAAGTATAAAGAATAAATAATAGATACTGATACCGACACAAAACAGCAACACTCGGTTATGTGCAAGCTGCAAATTATGTAACTTGGTACGATGGTGCGTGTCAACCACCTATAGTTACAACGTCGAATAACCTAAAGAATATAATCTCAATAATTCATAGACATAATATATAGTACATAACGCATAGAACTAGTGCCAATGGTCAAAAGGGATACTCTTACTTACAGCCACACAATGAGTTCGATGACTTTTGCTTTGGAGGCCGGAAAAATCCATATACATTGCCTTTGAAAACTTGTTTTTCTTCGGGAATCGAACCCAATACCCGCTGTTTAGGAGGCGAACTGAACTGCCCTTTTAATATCTCGCAGCATTTAAGAGTATCTGGGATGTGACTTTGTTCAAAGTTTAAGTACTGTGCTTCTGCATTTTGTCAGTGAGATGGAAAACAGGGGGTAGCAGTGATTCTACTGGAGATTAACCCTCGTTCATGTAATTTATGGCTACGGAACTTTTTTGGCTTTATCTGTGAATGGGTGAATAATTCGAGTTAGCTATAATTTATGATAACAATGTGTGTTTTCAAACATGTACTAACCCTAATCGAGTAACGAACTTAAAATTAAAGGAGTGATTAATTCTAGCATTTTTTTACAACATTTAGATTTAGAAACCGTATTACAGTAAAACGAATATATTAATATACATATAACTATATAACAACGTTTAATGGCTGTGATTTGATATAATAATGTAGATATATACGTTTCGGTATATTTTTGTCTCTATGACTGAATTTTAATTGTTCTAATCAAGCTGACTGGTAAAAATATAATTCTCAAGAAAGAAATCGTGACTAGAATTTTTCAGACTAAAAAGTACTAATCACGAATCAAAATTGAACCAATCCCAACTTTAAGCAAACTTAGAGTTGAAGTTAATGAGCGCATAGTTCGGGGAGGTCGGTAACGTTTAATTTAAAAACAAATTACTTTGGACTCAATTAATTATTTAATTAACAGGGTTTGTGAAAAGGGTTGACTAGGACCTTTAACTTGGTTGATATAAAATATTGTTTAGAATTACGTTGACTATTCAACAAATTTATATAAGTTTTTTATGATGATTGAAGTTTTATGGACGATTCAAACCTTCTTCATTCTTTATTGAAGCTACTCTAAACCGTCACGCACTTGATGAGTAAAATTTTATCATACGTATAATTCAACAATTTACATGTTGTTCGTAAAATTATCTAATAACAGAGCCCTAGAAAAGCGTCGTAAAAAAATATTATCCATATAATCTGAAATAAGTTAAATGAAAACGTAGAATTTAACACTATATGGTATTTTTTTGTGTTTGATATTTTATACTTCTTAAAGATACACAATGAAATAGCTAAAAACTTTACCGGGTAAATCTATATTGACGCTTCTTTAAGTGAAAGGTTCTACGATGGCATCCATTTATCAATTTTGCTGACCAAACTTTGGTTTTTTACTATACCTACCATCAGGCTAAAAAGTAGGTACTAGGCCAGGTACCCCCAGATCTAATACATTATTTTATGTCTTGAAAGAGAACACAATAATGACTATGCACTAAGTATTTCTAGGCATTTAAACATCCAATTAAGGAGATCAAATAATACACTCGTATTTCGTATTTAATCTAAACAACGACACACAAACATTTTAACATATAAGTAAATGATTTTAATCTATACTAATATAAACGTCTAAGTAGAGTACTGCTTCATTTCTGATTCTTGTTTCCATTTTCCATAAGTCGAAGAAGCGTCACATAAACTCCATTTATAGAGTAGGAAACTTACCAGCGATAGCCAACTGCATGATGAAGAAGTTCATCCGACTCTTCCTAGCGTTGGTGCAGAGAAGCGCGGCAATCACTGACGTGTTCAAGACAACGATGGCCACGAACAGGATCCATGTCAACGTGAACTGGAGGGACTGGAAAAGAAAAAATGTTTTAGAATCAAATTTAATAAAGGGTGCAAAACCCAAAAACCACACTCAGTTATTTTAAGAAGCTGGGGTGGATGGGGTAGTTCCTGGCAGGGGGAAATGCACAATACACCCCAAGCGGGACGTCAGTGCAGGCCTTAACGCCCCCATATTGAATAAGAATAAGAATAAAGGGTGCAAAATAAATGCCAGCCCTGATAAACCAGCGTATACCTAATATCTCACCTATTAGTAAATGATGATGTGGTTGGTAAACATGCTAGCGTGCATTGTGAAAGCGAATTCAACTTTGACATCTAGTAGATTAGGTGGACTATTGTATACGTTTCAGGCACTCCAGCTCTATCCATATTACCTATATTATTTTCCAATCATATGAGCAACATTATTTATAGCTTGTCCTACATTCTCAGCTAAATGACAAAAAGTTGCATGTTTGATAAATGAACCATAACTTTCTAATCTCAACAAGAGTTAATCTAGTCACCAATTTTTGTTGGCCCAAATTTGGTTTGCCCTAGTTTACTGAGGAGTTTATCGACTTTCTATATGATATAGGTACATTTATGAAAGATGCTAATCGAATATATACCTTATTTTTTCAGACTGACGAAGTTTCGGAACATTGATAAACTTTAAATCAATTTAGTTCCTTTTTCATCTAAGATAGTCAAACATTTGAACATTGGTTACTATCTTACCTGATGTCAAATGACAATATGGTCGACGCAGTGTTTAATAATAGGTAAACATTTAATTATGTATGTAATACATTATTATAGTAATAATTTTAAAAGGTTCAAAATACACATGGGTACACACAAACTTAAATATCTACCCAAATGATAGAAGAATCTTACTCTTCAATAAATAAGATGCAATTCCGCCAGCATGATGGGAACGCTACCCACTACGCTACACACGGTAGTGGACTTGAGCTTTTAAAGTACCAACAAGCTATTAGTTTAGTTTTAGGAAATATAGGCAATTGGCCGTGGCAGCGCATTAGTGAATATTTTAATAATTTGTTAGATAAATATATAGATAGATAGATAAACTCTTTATTGTACACCAATTAAAAAGAAAATAACAGCAAACAATTACATTAAAAATAACTTAACGAACCCAGTACAATGAGCGGTCTTATTGCTTAAAGCGCTACTCTTTTACAGACAAGCTTTGGATGCAGAGGAGATAGCAAAATAATTTTGGGATTGTGGTGTACTACAGTGCTAAACAAATTATATATAAAAAAATAAAGTTGAAAATACTAAATGTTAACAAATACATACATAATATATTAAAGTTATACATATTATATTGTATACCTACTTAAATCCTACTAATATTATAAATCTGAAAGTTTGTGTGTAAGTGTGTAAGTATGTTTGTTCCCTCTTCACGCTTTAACCGCTGAACGGATTTTGATGAAATTTGAAATGTACATAGCTTATACCTAGGATTAACACATAGGCTACTTTTTAACTTGATAATAGCGGGCGAAGCCGCGGGGCACGGCTAGTACATAATATATTAAAGTTATACATATTATATTGTATACCTACTTAAACAATTACATAAATATACACTTATACATATATAAACAAATAAAACAAATGGCAATTGGCCCGTTAATTAACAATTTAAAAAAAACTTATATCTGATTTTAATAAGATATTATACCGATATTTAATTAGGTTGAATAGGTAAGCATATATTTTACCTATTACTAGTATGTTTATACTGATAGGAAGGAATGAAACATGTATAATCAATTTCATCATTTCAATGTCATCACGAGAACAACATTAATACGAAGTCGGTATTAAAAAGATAACCGGCGTTTTTCACGTTATCGCGAATTGATTGTGGTAGGTACATGTGGGCTGTAGTTAAAAGCCTCCAACAGGTATTCACGAGTACTGATAGTGTATCTTGAGAGGCCCTTGATGGCGGTGACGCGAACTCCAAAATATCCATTACTCGATTAAAACCTTTCAGTTTTATTGACATAATCTGCCTGGAAATCGTGTGGGTGTGAACATTTACAAGCGGGGACTTATTTAGTTTCTATGTACTGATGCTTAATAAGTGTCACGGAAACTTTGTAGATTGATAAGACACATTATATATACTTATTTTGAGTTGCTCGCGTGATGAACACAGTTCAGTGCCAGCCAAAATTTTTTATGTCAAAATTTTAAAATACTGCACGGTAATGCACTGCGCTTGTCGCTCGAGTCAATTATGAAATTTATGGTAAAGGAGATGTTTCAAAATTGAAGGAGCCTGGGCTAACACCATGAACCATATACATACATATAGCTTTACAATATAGTAACCGTTTTTGAATGTTTATTTTCTTTAATCTTCTGCAGATTAATTTATATGTATTTTTAAGAATATGCAATATTTTTCTCTATTTTTCTATGTATGGTACATGGTGCTGGCCCAAAATGAAACATCTCCTTTCGTTACGCCCTGTTATTTCACCACCACTTGTCGGTTGATTGACTGGGGAAGGAAATAAAGATTTTCTTTGACGCGTTTTACAAAATAGTTTAATGACAAAAGAAGTGATAAGATTTGGTTTTCAATTGTAGTTTTAGAACTTTCAGGATAGTTTTTGCGGTACATAACAGAACTTTTTACACAGATAATGGAGATCATGTTTAAAAATTATGAACGAACGGCGTAAATATACCTCGTTAGTTGTTACATATTTGAGCCGTTCAGTGTTAAGAGACAGGCCTGTTGTGGCACATCAAACAAATTATTATACCGTAGCGTATACCAATTATGTGTACCTTAGGGACTGTCATGGAAGTCATTATATTTTCAAAAAAATATATTCCCTTAGGGTTACTTAAGTGTGTAGTTTTTTAATGATACAATCTTACTTACAATAATACAATCTTACTTACGTATAAAGCTTAAATTTTAAAAGCTACCAACAAATATACAAAGAGATCATATGGTTCATTTAAGAACAACCTAGTTGAACTAACTATTCTGTGAGACACTAGTAGCTCTTTCTATCAGCTGACATAGCGTCCAAATGCTTACCAACTCGTATCTGGCTTAAATAAAAACTCATAGCACCAAACATGTGTGTGACGCGTTTATGCATAACTGTCCAATATATCGAACCATTTCAGGAAGGTACTAAGCAAGATAGCACTAGATCACGTGATGTTACAATATGGCAATGTTTTTGTTCTTCTGTGGTGTCTGAGAGACCACCTCAGTCGCAGTCGCAAAACGTTAAATAAATAAAATCAAAGCCTTTAAGTTCAATTTATCATTTATTTATTTGTATTCGCTTTTACCGCCATTCACGGTTCGAGTCTTCGAACCTTTCCACTCAGTGGTTGCTATAAATGATAAATTTGATAAACAGTACGGGTACATTCGATTCGTGTGATCATTTGAATGTAAAATGTCAACCTCTGAAGAATCGTGAAGGTTATTTATAGTTAAAGAGGTTTGGATAATGTGGGTGGTGTTTATTGACATTATAAATGATTGAACAGTAAACGGTTCAAGTAAAAGCTGTAAGATAATAGCTATAATCATTCATTTTGTTTACTGTATTTATAAGTTATATGTAACGTTTGGTAACGAGCATCTGTTGATTGGACTGGCGTACTGATATTGACATTTCAAGGCGGTTGACACTGACAGATGCTCGTCACCGACAGACAGATCATTTTTCGATTGTCGGTGGTATTAGGTTCGGTCTTTGGGCATTCTATAACTACCGGCAGAACGAAAAGGTCACAATTCTGTAAAACGAATAAAATCGAACTATATCATCGGAATCCTGGTTTTAATATTGAAGTTGAAGGCTAATCCTTTTATCTCAGAAGTGGGATAAAGTAAACACTCCCACAATTCACGGAAATAACATCACGAAAGGATTTTTTTTTTCCCGAATCTTGGAGTTTTTGAATTACCTTTGTCTCATGAAAAATGGAGCGTGTGGACAATCATAATAATCGGAAGAGCCGTTCTCGTCACACTCCAGAGCCGAGACGTAAGCGTCGTCATGGTTATAAAGACAGCAAAAGTCGATCAAGTGAGCCCAGACATAGCAGACGCAAGAAACACAAACGCAGCCAATCACCTGACCAAGATGTACGGAGAAGTCGATCTAAAACGCGCGCTGAAGGACGACGTTGGCGTAACCGGAAGCGCAGCCGGGGGCGTGAACATTACCAACGACCGAGTCGCAGCCGGGAGAGAAAGCAGACGCATGATCAACACGAGACAAGGCGTCGACGCAGGTCGTCGGATCGTGGCAGCAGGCATGGCTCCTTTAACAGTAGCGTAAGTGGCGCATCGACGCCGACAAAGAAACAAGTAAGTCAACCGGTTTTGTCGAATGAAACTCAATTATTTCTTAGCGAGATTATCAAGTCGTTGTCTAGTGCTAGGCCGGAAGGCAACAAATTCCCAATGTTAGGCAATGTCATCCCCGAGTTCGACCCCATGATCAAGGGTCAAACTATTCACATGTGGTTAAATAAGGTGGATGAATGTGGTAGGTTATATAAATGGGGCGATGATCAGATCATACATTATGCATTGCCTAAGCTGACAGGTGTTGCCCGTACGTGGTATAACGCCTTACCTACAATGTCATTTTCGTGGCCCGAGTGGAAAAACAAATTGATTGATTCTTTTCCTAGTAGTGATGATTATGCTGAATTATTAACCGAAATGTTGTCTAAACGTGTGAAATATGGTGAATCGTTGGAATTATATTATTATGAAAAAATAAACCTATTGAATCGTTGCGAAATTTCCGGAAGACGTGCAGTTGATTGTCTATTATACGGTATTGATGATCGGTCCTTGAGGTTAGGTGCGAAGGCAACGAAATGTCAAGAACCAGAAGAGGTGCTAAATTATTTTCAGTCGATTAAACAGCAAGGACGGGAGGTTGATAAGATAAAAACTAATCAAGACAAAAGAATCATCCCGCCGAATAGCGCTACCTCGAGTTTTAAGCAATCTGGCGGTAATGATTTTAAATCTTCTAAAAATCAGTCCGGTACGTCCGTTGTTTGCTTCAACTGTAATGAGACAGGGCATTTTAGTTACAAGTGCACCAAGAAGATATTGAAATGCGGCGTTTGTAACAGGTTAGGGCACTTAGCTAATAATTGTCCACGCTTACCAAGTGAACCGAATAAAAAGACCGACACTGAGAAAACAGTTATGCGCGTAGACGTTGAGAGCTCTAGTAATGATAAATATATAGTGTCATTGAAAGTGAACAATACTGAGACGGAAGGGTATTTAGATTTGGGCAGTCAATGTACTCTAATACAGCGTAGTGAAGCATTAAGATCCGGAATTGTCTGGTCAGTAGGTGAACTACCCGTTATGCGAGGGTTGGGAAACAATATGGTCATACCTATAGGAACTGCAAGTGTAGATATTGAGATACATGGAATCACAGAAAATGTTAATGCATACATAGTTGAAGATGGCATAATTAAATATCCGGTACTGGTTGGTCATAGTTTTACCGAAAAGCCTGGGATAGTTATAACAAAGACAACGGATGCTTTGGTAATTAGGAGGGAGAGCAGAACAAAATTATGCCTACTAGTTAAGAACGATATTGCAATTGAACCAACGCGAATGGCGATAATTCCGGTCCATACTGATCAAAATTACTCTGGTTTTGTCTACGTTAAGGGTTCATTAAGGGGCGAGCCCACCAAAGAATTTTACCTTTTACCAGGCGAATATGAAATAGAGAATGGCGTTGGGGCACTGATAGTTCAAAATCTTAGTTGCAAATCACTGACGCTGAATAAAGATTCACTGCTCACTCGAGTAGCTAGTGCCGAAAATAGTTTTAGTGTCAACATACTCGACCTCAATGATCCGGGTACTAAATCTGATCTGGATTACGGCAACCATTTAACTGCCGGTGAAATTCGTCAACTTGAGAGACTTCTTGAAAAGTACGAGTGCTGTTTTGCTTTTGGTTTGAAAGATCTGGGCTATACAAGCGTAATTCAAATGGAGATCGAGTTGAATGACACCCAGCCAGTCGTTTACCGCCCTTATCGGCTTTCGTATCCCGAACGTGAGTCAGTACGGACAATGGTGCAGGAAATGATTGATGCTGATATTGTATGCGAATCTAACTCCCCATATGCTAGTCCAATTCTCCTTGTGAAGAAAAAGACTGGCGAAAAGAGATTGTGTGTCGATTACAGAGCCCTTAATAATAAAACTCGTAAAGAACACTATCCTTTACCATTAATCGACGATCAATTGGATAGATTATCGGGCAATTCTCTTTTTATTAGTCTTGATCTCGCATCTGGGTACTACCAGATTCCAATAGCCGAATCGTCGCAAGAGCTTACCGCATTCGTTACACCTGATGGCCAGTATCAGTTTAAGCGAATGCCTTTTGGATTAGCAAACGCTCCTTCAGTTTTTCAAAGGGCAATGAACAAAGTATTCTCTAAATTAAAATATATAGTTATCTATATGGATGACATATTAATTCCGGCTGGGTCATTTGACGAAGGTATAGTGAGGTTAGAGGAAGTTCTTCAACTCTTATCCGAAGCGGGCCTTACTCTCAAGTTGAAGAAGTGCCACTTTTTCAAAAAGGAATTAGATTTCCTTGGTTTTCACGTATGTGGAGATGGTGTGCGACCGGGATCGCGAAAAACTATTGCCATTTCTAACTTCCCCGTGCCCCAAAATGTACACGAAATAAGACGCTTTATTGGCCTCGCCAGCTTCTTTCGGCGATTTGTTAAAGACTTTGCATTATTAGCATGCCCACTGACCAATTTATTAAAAGCCAAATTTGAATGGAAATGGACTGAAGAATGTGCGGAGGCATTCAATAAGATAAAGGAAAAACTCGTAGAACGACCCATATTGGCCTTGTTTGATGCTCGACTAGAGACCGAATTGCATACTGATGCTTCTAAGATAGGTGTCGCAGGTATACTTATGCAACGCGGTCATGATGGGCATTTAAAACCAGTGGCGTATTACAGTCGCAAAACGACGGAAGATGAACAAAAGCTCCATTCTTTCGAGCTCGAAACCTTGGCTGTCATTGCTTCGTTAAGTCGTTTTCGCGTATATTTGCTGGGGTTACGATTCAAGATTGTGACAGATTGCAATGCTTTGAGAACCACTTTGACGAAGCGTGATTTGATTCCTAGGATTGCGCGATGGTGGGTGCAGCTACAGGAGTACGATTGTAATATCGAATATAGACCGGGGGCACGTATGGCTCATGTCGACGCCCTTAGTCGTGCTCCGGTTGCGGAACTCACCACAGAGACAAACACACATGTAATCGACGTTTAGCAAACAGAAGTGACGGATTGGATTTCAACCGTCCAAAGTAATGACGAAGAAATAAAACGAATCAGAGAGATTTTATTAGACGATCATACCAAGGTTGTAGTTGATGTTAGAAATAATTATCAGATTAAAGGGAAACATGTGTATCGTATTACAGGAGAAGGGATTCGTTGGGTCGTGCCAAGAGGCGTGAGATGGCAAGTCCTTCGAATGAACCATGATGACGTAGGACATTTTGGTTTCGAAAAAACTCTAAGTAGGTTAAAGGCATCATTTTGGTTCTCTAAAATGCGCCGTTTCACAAAAAAATATGTTTCGTCATGCTTGCAATGCGCACACCATAAAGCACCATCAGGTCAAAAAGAGGGTTTACTACATCCCATACCCAAAGTAGAAATGCCGTTTCACACGTTGCATGCAGACCACCTCGGTCCGTTCATTCGTTCTAGGAGAGGCAATGTGTATATACTGGTGATCGTCGATGCATTTACGAAATTTGTTAATATACGTGCCGTAAAGGACACAAAAACGGCAACTGCTATCAAAGTATTCAAGGAATACTTTAGCAACTTTGGTTCGCCGTCACGACTTATTACTGATCGTGGTTCATGCTTCACTAGTGCCAAGTTCAAAGAATTCATAGGAAAATTAAATATAAAGCATATATTAAATGCAGTTGCCACTCCAAGAGCGAACGGACAGGTCGAACGCTATAACCGCACCATATCAGATGCGTTGAGTACAAAGTGTCACGGCAAAAGCGAAAATACTTGGGACGAATACGTGGGCGACATACAGTTAGGTATTAACACGACTGTGAATAAAACCACTGGAAAAAGTCCATCAGAATTATTATTTGGGTGCAAATTGATGACGACGTCCGAAAATATGTTAGCTGACGTGATTTCCGAAACATCCCATTTAGTTAGTGGTGACGATCTCATGGAGTTGAGATCTGCTGCTAAGAACAAGATCGATAGTGATCAACAGCTTGCTAAGGCAAGATTTGACGCGAAAAGGAAGAAACCTAGATCATATAGTGTCGGAGATCTTGTTAGAATAGAAAGGACTGTAATAGACAAAGAACACATGGGCAAATCAAAGAAACTTATTCCTAAGTTTCAAGGTCCATATCGAATCATAAAGATTTTACCCAATGAACGGTTTGTAGTTGAAGACACTCCTCTTACTAGGAAGGGAAACAAAAGATATGAAAACGTAGTAGCAATTGATAAAGTATACCCTTGGCTCAATTTCAACGATTACAGTAGTGGCAATGAAACAGAAGATGAAACTGATGGAAGTGAGTGTGAATTAGATAATGAAATAAATAGTGTATGATTTGATTATCCTTATTGAAATGAATCGGTGTAAACGTACAGGTTTTGTAACTTGTGATCAGTATATACATGAAAAGCATTGAGAATAGACTTGGTTTGTAAAGATAGTTATATCACATTAATACATATAAAATTATCCCAGAAAATTTAATAACACTAATCATAAATAGTAGATGAGTATTAATTAGACTTAGAGATAACGAATTAATTGACTCAGAATTGGATGACTTGACTTGATAAGTAAAGAGATTGAACCACCATGAGCGATCAGTGCAGAGAATGAACGTTACTGTTACCACAGTTTCGCACAGATGGTCGTAGATTGTGGTGGGGATATCATGAGCACAGGTTTCGAGCAATCAGTGCAGAATACGAACGGTATCAATTGTATTGGTATCGCACAGATGATTGCAGATCGTGACCCATTGTGTAAGATAATAGATTAGATTTAGCTTAATTATAATTAGTAATGATTATTATTTTCTGAGTCGCACAGGTTATGAGCAATCAGTGCAGAATACGAACGGTATCAATTTTATTGGTATCGCACAGATGATTGTAGATCGTAACAGACTGTGCAAAATATATAGTGTGCAATTGATAATTATAATTGATAATATATTGTTATAACAAATAATATTCTCTATTCTAAGTTTAATTGTTATGTGAAATTTTGTATTCGCTTAACGGAACTTGTATTTTTCTTGTATTTTCATTTATCTGTATATATTTCAGTGTGAGGACACACATATTTAAGGATGGCCGAGTTGTAAGATAATAGCTATAATCATTCATTTTGTTTACTGTATTTATAAGTTATATGTAACGTTTGGTAACGAGCATCTGTTGATTGGACTGGCGTACTGATATTGACATTTCAAGGCGGTTGACACTGACAGATGCTCGTCACCGACAGACAGATCATTTTTCGATTGTCGGTGGTATTAGGTTCGGTCTTTGGGCATTCTATAACTACCGGCAGAACGAAAAGGTCACAATTCTGTAAAACGAATAAAATCGAACTATATCATCGGAATCCTGGTTTTAATATTGAAGTTGAAGGCTAATCCTTTTATCGCGTGTCGCTTTTTTCAATGATAAAATACTTTTTCTAATAACAGCTTTTTTATAATGAAATATGAATAATTTGTGGAACCAACTATTCTGATCAAGCAGTTGAGTTATTAACCATCTATTTATACACAATTTAATAACAATATTATAGATATTTCAAAATTATGCAAATAACAATTATTTATTTATTATTATTGTTAAATCGGAAAGTGGGGTTGACGCCGCGAAAATATGGGAACCTCGGCAGTGGTTACATATTTGTGCCGTTTACTGGTTAAGAAACTGGGCCCGTGGGGACCGGGAGCTCATTTTATTTTCAAAAATCTATCAGAGCGCCGCGCCTGGTTGAGGCGACGAGTGATCAAAATGCTGGCACTTATTTTAACGCAACTTTACCGCTTTATCTTTGGAGCCTTGATCAGATTTAATGTATTAAACACGCATTATTGACTATAACTTAAAAACTAGAGATTAGATCTTGATCAAATTTCATTGGGACCACATGAAAAGCACTAGCTTTCAAATAAAAAAATAATCATCAAAATCGGCGCACAACGAAAGAAGTTATGAGGTAACTTTTGAAGTCGGTTAAACGAGAACATCGTCAAAGTAGTCCACAAAATAGGCATTAAAAAATCCTCCCTTTTTGGGAAGTCGGTAAAATACTATTTATTTTAACTTTCATTAAAATACTATTTATTCTAACTTTCATATCAATCCGCTAGGTAAAGCTAATACTAGTATCGGAATGAATCGTATAAAACCAAGTATCGGAACTGCCGCCCCAGTTCACTGATTTGGTTTCACCGTCTAAGCAGCGGGTATCTCTCTAAGGGAAAGTTTGATGAGAAAATATCCGGCACCCACGACCTAACTTAGTGTGCTGCTGTGGGCGTGAAAGCGTTTTATGTTTTATCTATAAATATAGATACGTTTGCCAATTTTTTCAATGTACTTACGTCATAAAAATAGTACACGTTTAAATTTGCTTCTGCAGTTGCGTTTGCGACGTCGCTGTGGTTACGTTTGTCATTAGGGAATACTGCAGCGGGAAATATCGTGGTTAGGAAGGCAGGTGTCGTCGTGTGGTCTTCGTAGTCCTCTATCATGATGTTCGGATCCATAATCCTGGAAACAAAAGAAAGACAAGGTGAGAAAAACTGAAACAAGCGATCTTCTTATTTTTCTGGTCATAAGAAGTAGTAAGTAGTCCTAGTGTCAAGGATGTTTACGTGATAACTATCTTTTTTACTAAATAAGCCTAACATTTTTAGAAATATTTTGATATCTGCAACAGCGCTTTCAACTTTTAATAAACGACTTTGTTAGAAACTAAAATCCGGGCAAGTGCGAGACGGACTCGCGCACAAAGGGTTCCGTAAATTATGTATAAAAACGGCAAAAAAATAATGTCTTTTGTATGGCCCCACTTAAATATTTGTTTTATTTTAATTTAATAATTTATTTTTAAAGTAAATATATAACTAAATCTTCTGTGAATATTTCAAGCGTCTACCTGTTGCCGTTATCAATATCGGGCAAAAACGTTGAATGGAAGTCCCTTTAAATATTTATTTTATTCTGTTTTTTAGTATTTGTTGTTATAGTGGCAACAGAAACACATCATCTGTGAAAATTTCAACTGTCTAACTAACACGGTTCATGAGATTTAGCCTGGTGACAGACGGACAAACAGACGGACGGACAGTGAAGTCTTAGTAATAGGGTCCCGTTTTACCCTTTGGGTACGGAACCCTAATAAAAAGCAAACATAAGACCATGATTATCAACTGATTGAAAGTGAAACCCAGTCCTCGTCCTCTCTACCTCAAAAGGTATTATTGTTAAAGTTGATCTGTGGTCTATGTTACCGTATTTGCGCCTCTTATCCCACCTTAAATCTACAGTTGAACTTCGTCATTCGGCAAAAAAGAAATAAAAAACAGACAGTGGACGCTTTTAGCGATTATATTTACGAAAAGACTAAAGCTAAACTTTTTACTTTAACTTTCGCTCAAACATTTCAGGACAATGAAAGTGCAGTCGTATTTTTCAACAACTTTTAAAAGGCTGTGAAAAGGGCCGTCGGAAATACGCTTTTGTTTGTTCTCGTATTTTGTGAGGATATTGTTTCTACAACAATGTAAATACCGAATATTTTATCCAAGGAATTTCGTTTTGTTGACTTTAAATTAGCTTTATAATTGTGTAACTAGGATTAACCCTTGGCTTAGCTTGGAAATTGTTATAATAATAATAATATGTACATTTAATAAATTTAGATCACTCTTAAAACTAAACGCAAAACGCATAAAAAACAAACGCATTAACACTCACAGCCCCACACTAAGTCTACTTGTATCGTGGGTGCCGGAAACATTCACATCACACACACATTACACCCACCCAGAACCAGAATATCCCTTGGGAAGGAATTTGTGCTCCTGCCGGGAATCGAACCCAGGACTCACAGCGCAGGCAAACTAGGTACAATGTATGAAAACAAAATCACTTAAAGGTTCATGAAACCATTTTCTTAAGAGCTCTAAACTCGGCTAGGCTTGTATCTTAGAAGCCCGTGACAGAAATCTTTTAACAGGTCACATTTAGCGCGTAGGTAACTAAGTAGGTAGTACTTATAAATAGGGTGCGATTTTTTAATTGCGTTTCTTATATTATTTAGGCGGCAACGTTTGATGACCATTTAATCAATGATAACAAAGCATAAGAAGTTATATTGTCTGGTGTTTTTATTTTTACCAACTTCCCAAAAAAAGGAGGAGGTACTTTATATATTTTTTATGTTGAACCGATTTCAAAATTTTCTTTATAGTTTGAAAGGTGTTGCTTTCCAATTAGTCCCATTTAAATTTGATCAAGATTTGATCATTAGTTCTTGAAATATCGTCAATAATGCGTATTCTGTGGACTACATTGACGATGTTCTCGCTTTGACCGTCTTCAAAAGTTATCCCATAACTTCTTTCGTTGTGAACTGATTTTGGTAACTATTTTTTTATTTGAAAGCTGGTGCTTTTTATGTGGTACCATTGAAATTTGATCAAAATCTGATTTCTAGTTATTGAGTTATCGTCAATAATGCGTGTGCAATACATTAAATCTGATCAAGGTTCCGAAGATAAAGCGGTGAAGTCGGTTTTTTTAAGCTTTGCTTGCGTTTAATTATTTGCTCGAGTGTATAGGAAAACAAAATCAACAGAGTTAAGCCTGAAATTTTTAATTCAGTTTTTTATATCTCGCTTGCCTTCAATTAATGTACTATTCACAAAATTCAAGCGTGCTTCCACAACTTTTTAAACTATGTAGTTTTTTTTTTTATTTGAACATAAAATTTCATGGAAGCGAGTTTTGACAAATACTAGAATAATTTTTAGTTTTTTTTTATAATTTACAACAAAATATTCAAATTCATTACAAACTATATAGGCTCCTCCCTGTTATTATAAGTAAAAGGAAGTTGTTGTATTGTAGAGTGTGTCCGGGATGCTGAAACTTTGAATTATGGAATGCGTCAATAATTGCAATCTTTGATGGACCCTTAAATTTACTACTATCGCACCTACGAGTAATAGAAAGCGACGATGCGGCCGGACATGTATCATGCTTACCAAAAAGATACCTAATACCTATTCACTTTAGTACGAGTTTGTATTACAATATGTGGAAATAGTTGAAATTACAATATTACAAAGCCATTACAACTGACAGATAATTATGAACGATAATAATGTATATTCGACACTAGCCGTGCCCCGCGGCTTCGTTCGCGCTGAACAAATTAAAAGTAGCCTATAAGTTAATCCTAGGTATAAGCTATATACACATTTCTAAATCCGAATTTCATCTAAATCCGTTCAGCCATTACACATATTTTGGGTACTTTGCCAACTGTTAGCGGTCTATTAGATTAAGTTTTGTACATATTTATATAATATAATAAGTCATTTAATTCAGGTAAAAACCCATAATTATCTAGTACACAATTATACACAGCTAAAAACGCTGAAAGACAATATAACTTAAAAAAACGAAATACAGCTAAATGTTAAAATACAATAGTACTTACATAAAAAAAAAATACAATTTAACATCGCAAAGAATGTAAAAATGTGTGAAATATTTATAACTAGTTCTAATTATTTTTGGTAAATTTTAATTTAGTTTTTAGTTTAATGTAATATATTTAAGTTTATAAGTAAGTATATATTTGTTATGTTGAATAAATCTAAATCGTACACACTTACACACAAACATTCGGATTTATTATATTAGTGTGATTATAGTATACCTATAATGACATTACCTATAGTATAATGACGATTTATACCTAAAGCAAATACTTCTCAATTTTCCTTATGGTTTCGGAAACATTAATTTCCTTTATCCGTTTGTAAGTTTCAGAATATTATCAGTTTGTTCGTCTCTATTGAAATTCAGACGAAGTTTCAATATTGATAAACTTTGTTACAAATTCTTAGAGCTCTAATATGGTAATTTGAATTGTTTAAGATGTTTTTCTCAACTCCTATTAAAGGTTTTCTGTTGTTGATATAAAAATGACATCGTTATTTTACTATTGGTTTGTAAGGCATAAGTTTTTGAGGTGATTGGTGTACAGTCACGGCTCATACAGCTAATGGTTGAATAAAAATAATAGTAAAGAGCTCTCTTAAAAGTACATTAAAATTTGTTACTGCAGTCAACATTTTGAATATGGTTTCACCATTTTTCAAATGGTTTTTATATTATTAAAATATATGATTATAATTAAAGAAGGAAAATTGATTCTCCCTAAGATCAGAAGTATATAGAAATAAAAACTATTACGCGTAATAATATTCATTATTTCTATTTAATTTTATTCCAAAAGTGTTTAGAAGTAATTTACATAATTATTGTAACGAAATCATGAGATATAAAACCATGTGATGAAGAAGTCGCCGCAGATAAATTCTATGGTTGATTTCCTTCAATAGTCAATGACAGTTAGTCTAATAACAATATAATAATATGTATATTACTTTAAATGCACTCATTCATAACAATAAATAAATTGTGTATGTAAATAAATTTGTACACTCATTCTAATATATGGATAATTATTTTGACATAAATTTTACTAGACGTTAACTTAAATAAACGCAGTAAAAATATCCCGGAAGCAAACATACTTAATGAACAACTAAGCGTATTCCATCACATTTCATTACGACAACAAATGACCCAAAAAGGGAACCCAAACAAAAAAAAACAAATCAAACTTTAGCATCATCCCGACCGTCATTCAAAGCGTGAGAGATTCCATTCCGTAGGAAATACTTCAAATTACACTCCACACAAAAGAGGTATAAAAATCTTTTCATAAACACGAAGAAAGCTGTTTGCGGCCGCCTCGAATCGAACAATTAATCTTAGCAAATGGCCCGCGGAGTCATTAAAAACAATCATAAATAGGTTCAAAGTCTGTTTTGGCACTTAAGTCAATGTTTTTTTTACCAAGAAAGTTTTTACAAAGTCACGCTACACATTTTTATTTGTCATTTGTAAACACGGTTAAAAAGACGCTTCGTACTGATGTTACTTTTAAACGTTACGCATATCCTGCAAGAACCATAAAAAATATCTCTTATAGCTTTTAGAAATAAGTATATAAGTGATAAAGTTTAAGTGATTAACCTACTCACTGTATGATACTGCAACTTAAGTAAATTATACTCAAAATCAAAATCTTACGTTTATTCACATCCCAAAGCAGCACGCATGAAAGTTTGACTTTACTGCCAGATTCGCAAAATTAGTGTCATCTCAAGTCTAATAAAAAGGTTAATATAACGTTTTGGGAGTCTTCAGGTCAAGAGTGAATAGGTACCTTCTAGGCAAGCATGTTACATCTTCGGCCGCATCATCACTTTCCTTTAGGTAAGGTTGTGGTCAAATGCTTGCCTATCGGGCATAAATAAAAGTTTCTTGCTATTATCATAATTGAACGCGTATTAAACATTTCATGTCTGTGCTGCTAACCTTTGAGGAAATCCCTAGACAGGACCCAACCCTTAGTGCAGCAAACATTTTGTTTACACAAAATTTCTTAGTATATAAAGGTGACTCTTAAGTTCTTGTTGAAAGAACACTTTTACGACAAAAAATTATCTAGCAAATACTCGCCAACAAGCACTGCAGTGATTGAAAATATTTTTAATTTTAAAAGTTTCAACTTTTAATGAACTGGAAGAAGTTTAAACTGACAATGAAAGAAGCTAATGTATTTGTTTTTGATGAGCTTAATGTTGTGAAATTTGTTTTAATTATACTAAAGTTAGTTAACATATAGCAAAGCAAACTTCTTCCTTAAAACTGAAATATACGGCCTTCAAGAGGAACCCTTTCTGGTGTTTTTATACGCTTTATATTAGCTTCACTTGTATGTTTGTAACCGACTCCTTTGGGCGCGAGTTTCACTCACTTTAAACGGTCAGAATTCATTCAAACTTTATAGTTTTATCGAGGACCGATGACAATACACTAATTTGATAAGATTATTCCATTATTCAATTTGCAAAAAAAGTAGAAAATAAATAATAGTTACAAATAATAAAAAACATGCTTTATATTATAGAAAACCAAAGTAAAAAATAAAAAATAAATTTAAATTAAGAATAGTGTATAAAAATTAAAAAGTATGAATTAATAATAGTGTAAATAAGAAAAAAATATTTTATTTTAAAAAAAGCTTGTGGTGCATGGTTTCAAAAGTTATAAATATTTCATTGAAAGATATGAGAAGAAGGATTATCATTTCGATAATATCTTAAAAAGCTACCCACGCTCTTTCAAGAGTTACCCTTTCTGGTGTTTTTTAACTATAAGAGTTTGTAAAGCGTGTGCGATGTACACAAGGTCTACTGTAACGGCTTGATAATTCAAATGTATTGATAATTACAAATCAAAAATTTCGATATCAAAACTATAGTTCAAAGCAAGTAGTAATGAGCTAACTGGTCTAGACTCTAGACCCGGAATAACGCTCTAATTTATGTATTAGGGTACATAGTAATAAATAAAAACGCTTCGACACTTAAACCACACACAAAGTTCGATGACTTGTATTTTGTGTGCCGTAAACATCACATACACAGTTACACCCTGAACTAGAAATACAAATTGCCCTTGAGGAGAAGACGTGTGTTCTTAGAATCGAACCCATTACCCGCTGTTTAAAAGGCAGACGCGTAACTATGCTAGCGTGCAGTACAATAGTTGCAACATAAGTATTTTCTGTTATTATCTATGTCTACTTCCTGATAAGATAAATGGCTTAATAGTAAAAATATCATTGGGTTTTATCTGATTATGGAGCCTGTAGATTCCCACATGAGTAGATGTAAGCTAGTTTCCATAAACTGGTAATTGTGACGCCTACTTTATCCAATCATATCTTGTTCCAGGCTGTTGAATGTTTATATTTTTACCGACTTCACAAAAATGAGGAGGTACTCAATTTGACAATTTTTTTTTTTGTTTTTTCTCATAACTTCTTTCCACGTAAACGGATTTTGTTTTATTTTTCTTTGAAAGCTGTTGCTTTCCCTTTGGTTCCATTTAAAGTTGAGCAAGATCCGATCAGTAGTTTTTGAGTTATCGTCAATAATGGGTGTTTAGGTTCCGAAGATAAAGCGGTGTAGTCGGTTTTTAAGCTTTGCTTGCGTTTAATTATTTTACAAGCTTATATTTAGTTTTACCTGTCCCATTGTCTATTTGTCGGTCTGTAATCAAATCTTCAAGCTTAATTAGACCCACTACCCGAAGTCCGATTGAACTTAAATTTAGTGTACTTATGCATTTAAGATGACATTAAAATGATATAGAACCATGGAGCTGGTTTTATGATGAAAACGGAGGATGGCCATAGGAATTCCTGAACTAAACAAGATAAACCCATCGAGTTTGGGCTCATTTAATTCATATGGAGAAGTTCTCTGGTTATACAACTTTTTAGTCCTTTTTTTATTTACAACTGGTAAAAGGTTGATGTAAAAAACTTTTTAATGTATTACTGCTATTTTATCTAGAAAAAAATAAAATAATTTAGTTTTCGCTTAATAAATAGTATCTATTTTCGTATTAAAGACGATTGATAGAAGACATTTTTGATCTTTTGATCTACACTGAAATTCTTCATGAGATGTTAATGAAATGTTTGTAGGATTAATTAAATGTCTGAACCTTTGAAACAAAAACAATGACTGAAATAAGATCAATTACCTGTCTAAGAGGTATATGTGCGTCAGTAAGAAAAGCAATATTTGTCATGTATCATTTCTGATATTTTTTTTCTTTTGGATCCCGATAAGAACAAAACATTTTTGTCATCAAAATTTCAAAACATTCTTAATTATTTCTAACATGAGATATGGATACCTATCCATATCTCATGTTGGTAAAACGATAGCCCATCAAACGTAAAAATGCTTAATTTCATACTAATGATAGTTATGGAATCAAAAGTTAGTGTGCGTATGAGTAAGAGAGATAGAAAGAGAAAATGAGAGGTACATAGGTATAAATAATTGATACGCGCAAAGCAGTATTTCCAAATACCTATTTCATATAAGGTATTCAAATTAAATCATTAAAACATGGTTCTCACTCATTTTTCTATCTATGTTTACATGTAATACTTTGATTCCCAAAATAGCTGTGAAAACAAAGACGTCTCACTCCTAATCGTGGAGTCTCACTGCCAATTTCATCCTGATCCGTTTAGCCGTTACAGCGTGAATAGAAAACAAACATAGCACACTTACATATTTACACACTTGCACACAAACTTTCGGATTTATTTTAAGTGATTTTTTTATTATTAATCTCGATAGGCAAGCATTTGACAACTATCTCACCTGATGGAAAGTAATGATGTGATCGAAGATGGAGCATGCTTGCCTAGAAGATACCTGTTAATCGACATTTAAATACCCAACGGATGAGATTTTAATGCGTGGAAATAATTAACTATCTAGATTGTGTTTACATAAATTAACTAATGAAATAAAATTATTAGGCTCATTAAAAATCTAGTCCATTCAAAACAATGGCAGAATTCATGTTTTCTTTTAGTTGCGTATAAAATATTTTAATCAACAATCATGCTCAATTGTTTCCGACATCCCTAGTTCAAAATATTTTAATCAACAATCATGCTCAATTGTTTCCGACATCCCTAGTTCAAAAGGTCTTGTCAACAAGGCATTTAACGAATGACGGTTATAGGGATGTTGATCTTGCCTGATCAAAGCGGTTTTATTGGTTCCCATGTTTATAGAATCAAAGTTAAACGGTCACCTTTTAAATTAGATCAGCGCTCACGCTTTCCAAAACTCTCGTTTAATTTGGTGTTATTAATAGCCGTATTATTTATATACTTTAAATAAGCTACCTTTCTCCTTAGACTTTTACTTTTTAATAATAAAATGATTGATTTACTTAGTTTAATTAAAACAAATGAAACGTATCATCTCTATATTTTGCTCTATATTCTATCTCTATATTCAGATAAAAGCGTACCTAATTAAATGTTTCTTTCATCGTATCAATAAATATTTTTTATTCTTCTTTCATCACGAGATCAGCTGAATTGCATGTATATACCTATTTCTGTTGGCAATACTGTTAATATGAATTGTATTGTATTAATAATTTATTGCTGAAGATAGTACCCGCCTATGCAACATTTTATTATCTCATTCTTCTTCTTCTTTTGGGTAATAAATATGGTTACGTACTCGGTCTTCTATCGTCAACCGCATCGTCACTTGCCATCAGGTGAAATAGCGGTAAAATGTTTACCTATCCCGAAAAAAAGTGTTGTCAAAATGAACAAAGTCTGTCTTGCTGACTCTCGTTCCGGAAAAAAACTGTTTTAATCCAAGGTTAGAATTAAATTTCAAGTATCATTTTCATTTATTTCAAACGTAGGCTTCAGCCGTAACTGAAAGTTTCAGTAACTTACGACAGCTGCCAAGATACTAGAGCGATACCCGTCTTGCGCAAAATATAATGTCGTTTCTTCCGACACGTTAGTATCTTCAGGAAGTCTGATGTCTGACTTCGCTAGATTTAATCGTGTTCTAGTTAGAACTTTCCTTGCTTTTATGTTTTATTTTCCTTTTTTTGTGTAATAGTTCACGACGCATTCAATGTATTTGAAGTAAACATTTCCTTGATGTTATCACTCGTTACTTGATTTGGTCTCATTGTTTTTTTTTTGTATATTGTTATTTTACACTTTGTTTATTTTGTATATTGTTATTTTAATAATGTCGTTGTTATAACTTTAACAAATACCGCTAGAAACTTTAAAATGTATTTGAGCCTGTTTGGAGAAACTGGACCTGTATGGTGGTATCTTGGAAATCTGCCAATATATTTTTTAATAATTTTACCGAATTTAGTGCCCCCTAAAACTGCCTTATGTCAAAATTCATCTCGATCGGTGCTACTTCTCATTGACACGATATAATTAGTAAAAAAGAGTAATTAATCTATCAATAAAACATAACTAAAAAATACCTAATAATACATCATAATAATTATGTAATCATACAACTAAAACTAAAAACTCGGCACTTCTAGTGACACTTGTTCTGTGTGTAGACAAAGTATTGTCGAACGAACATAATATAACATTTTTTTTAAACTAAATCTAATCATTTGATCAGATTGTATAAATAAAGTTTTAACGCACCTAAATGTAATAAATAACCTCTTTGAGAAAAATGAAACATCTTAAACAAGAAAGAAGAAAATTTTCTTTCCCCGCCCCGACTTTATGAAAGTCACTTCAAGTTTTATTTTGCTATTTTACTTAAAGTTCTAAAGCTGTTTACGAATGACGCTTTTTAAAAATCTAAGCAACGACGACCACTTAATAAGTGTTGGGAACACATTGAATTGGAGCCATTTGGCTAAAATTATGAAATTGATTACCGATGCGACATTTAGGTAATAAAAATTAAGTACAAAAAGAATTTCCTTGTTTATTTATTTCTATTACCGCGTCACCTCGTCATACCTCGAATTGAAAGTTAGCTTGCAAAAACTCAGAATACAAAACCGAAACTAATCGTAACTTTCAACATGTAAAGAGCCACACTGTTCATCAATTTTGAACTTAAATAAACTTGAGTGCTGAATCTAAAGCTAAATTAGAAAGCTTTTAGCTTTCACCTTAGAATTTTGGTGTAAAATTTGGTCACCACAAAGGCTTAGTAATGAAAGGTACAAACATATATTTAAAACGTATAACATTAAAGAATATGAATTATTTATATTAATTACTTGGCGCATCTCTTTTACAAAGTAGATGAATAATTTATACAGTTGGACTATCAAATAATCACTATTCTATTTTCATACTAATTCAATTTTGTTCTGCATTCCGCAAAAACATGGAATGTGATCCATATTTTTGCGGGATGCAGGACAAATTTTTTAAGAATACAAACAATTTATATAAATGCACTACTAGCTATGCTGCATGGTTTTACCACGTTCATGATGATGATGATTATTATAATCAATCAGGATTAAAAGTTGAAAACTTATATAAAAGATATTAGATTTCAAAAACAGTTCAGTGTGATCCCTAGCTGCATACAGAATTTAAAATTCTATTTAAAAACTTTTTACATTTCCTTAAGATTTCTCTTTTCAATTTATTTAGGTAATCTTTCTCCCTATTGAAGATAATATCGAAGTGCTTTACCACTATAATAGGCCTCTGTAAGTCTTAGAGAGCAAATATCAACTATGGGTTTTCCGATAAAGGCCTACAAAATGTCATGTGGCTATTGCGGTCGAGGTTGGGACGGAGTAAATGAGACCCAACGAGAATTTTTCAGGTTAAGAAGGGTGTATACGCCAAACGATACATTTGGTCATATTCAGATTCTTAAAGACAAGATAATATAATAGTTCTTTAAGAAATGATCATCTGAAACATTGCTATTTTATCTCCATTAGTTACGTATGAAACTGTAATAAATTGTTGCTAATAATTAAACAAAATATAAATATAATACATTTTTTTGTTTTTTTTTTTTTATTATTTGTAACAGGCTAGTGTTTGACCACTATCTCACCTGATGGTAAGTGACGATGTGTTCGAAGCTGGTAAACACACTAGACTTGATGATTCCAACCTGCTTGTTACTCTTATAAAACTAAAATAGTTAATTTCATGGTTCTTTAGGAGAAAAACATGCATTATACTTAATTTAACATACGGTAAAAAATTAAGCAAAATTTATAATATATCTATTGTGTAATTTACCGTATTTGTACACAATGTTTATAAATAACAGAACCTGATTTGAACGGATGGCGGGCAGAGACGCGGGCGCGGTCTGTTCCCGTACTGTACACACGACCGTGCGGTGCTCGCGCCCGCGTGCAGCACGCCGATCTTTTCTAAACAAACGCGACCAAATGTAGGGCGGCTATTAGCGGGGCCTGCGATCTAAATGTAGTGGCAATGTGAGCTGAAGACCTCGCTTATTTTTCGAAATCGGTGAGATGTGTCTGCTCACAAAATTTTACGAAAATATGTTTAGAAATGCGACCTGTAGAGGAAAACAACCGGACATCCGGACATACAAAAGCAATTTTGCCCAAGCTGAAACAGAGACGCTTCGATAACGCTTCGCGCTCGCTCAGTCAATTAATGGTTGACATCATAGTGTATACAAAGTTTCTTTTGATTCGTTTTTTAAGCAAAGCTTAGAGTAACTTTAAGTGGCAGATCAACCAATAATACAACTAACAGTAAACGTAAAGTGGTAGTGTATGTTAAATCACTTCCAAGCTTGAACTAACAACAACAATATTTCCTCGCCCTCCTTTGTAAATTCATACCTACACGTCACGTTAGTAAGTTCATACATACTAATGATATGCTAATTGTCTTACAATAGGAGCTTGATGAGATAAATGTGGCATTTCACGTTGCTGAAATTGTTTGACTAAATTTTAACATAAATTATTATGATGTATCTAGTATTAGTTGTACCACGCGGCTTTACCAGAGTTCATGGTTATTACTAAATAATAAATATTAATAAAATATGAAAAGTTGTCACACTTACAGACCGACACTAAGTTCGATGTGTCGTAGGCGGCGAAAACATTCACAATCACATCCAGAACCAGAAACGCAAATTTCCCATAGGAAAAAAATGTGTTACCACCGGGAGCTGTACCCAATACCCGTTGCTTACAAGTTGTACGCCCATAGGTTATAAAAAATAGCCCATTACCTGTAGACTAGCACATAGGTGACCTACAAAAATAAAATTTCAGAGTAGGTAAGATCTTTAGAGAATATATAAAAAAATAAAAAATAACAACAAAAAATACAGTTTTTTCAAGAGTGCATAAAGGTTGCGTCGTTGACACCTCAAGAGCTATAAAATTCTATAGGTAACGGGGACGAAAACGGCATCAGTGGCCATCTGCTTCTTTACTGGCAAAAAGTACAAAATCACAACAAAAACAAAAGCTGTAAAAATCAGTTTTGCTCTCTGAGATAGGATGAGATACCTATATGAAAATCAATAGTTATTGAATCCGAAACTTTATGAGCATAACCTTTTATTATTTTCTTCATACTAATGGAATATTTTATTATGAACATTATTATAAGCATTAAAGCAAGCAATTCTGTTTTTACCTATATAATGTTAAGTTTCTTATACGATGAAATCGTAAATATATAGTTATTATCTTAGAACTATACATAAATGTACTTCAAAAAGGCTTTTACATAAATTTAAAAACCTTTTTAGGTGAGTACAATGTAAATGAGATTGTAAACAATTTTAATGGCATTGTCTCGAATTTTCTTTGATATAATTCTAGTAACTTTGATGGCATTAATTTTAAAACCATTGGTTTATAATGACTGTTGTGTCTAGGATTTACCTACAATATTTGTGAAGAGGGCTATAGAAACTTTTAGCTTTTGACGTGATAACGTCTTATAAATCGATGAACACCGGCTGCACGCACGAAAGTGTCACGTTCCGCCTGAGCCTGAGCGTGCAAGCGACAGCGCGGAACAAACGATAGAGAGGCACGACCAAGCGTACGTCTTATGACGTTATCACGTAAAATTATCGTCCGTAAACCAAATTTACAGACAACCATTTTTAGGGTTCCGTACCCAAAGGGTAAAAACGGGACCCTATTACTGAGACTTCGCTGTCCGTTCGTCCGTCCGTCCGTCTGTCACCAGGATGTATCTCAAGAACGGTGATAGCTAGACAGTTAAAATTAACACAGATGATGTATTTTTATTGCCGCTATAACAAAAATACTAGAAATAAAATAAAACAAATATTTAAGGGGGCTCCCATACAACACACTTGATTTTTTATAAATAATGGTACGGAACCCTTCGTGTGCGAGTCCGACTCGCACATGGCCGGTTTTTTTTTATAAATAATATTTGCTCAATATTAGTAAAGATATCTACAGAACAATTACCGATGGCCAAAATTTAAGTTAAATTATTTAAACTATTTTGCAGAAAAAGCTCACTACGACCCACAAAGCTAGGTAAAAATGCGCAAGACCAGTTGCGTGCCTATCATGATGATGGTGTACGCTGCCTATCAGAATAGAAATCCGTCTAAAAATCTCGAAATAATTTGGTTTTCTGATTTTCATCTAAATATACAAAAAGCGACATGACTGTCGTTAATTAACTGATTAGAAATCAAGACACAACCTAAACCAGAGGAGACAGTGAGGTAAAATGTTTAGGATACCTTCTAGGTTACCTCATTAGTTAAATGTAGGGAAGCACTAAGAAAGGTGCGAGCAAGGTGCCAATACCGGTAGCTAACAAGCTTGAGCTACTTGGCGTTACCTTATCGTCGAATCTCAACTTTGGCACTTATATCGAAGCCAGAGCTCAACTGGCTGCTAAGAAGCTGGGTATCCTTGCTAAGGTCAGGCAGTACTTCACACCGGCGCAGCTTCTAATTTTATATCAAGCTCAAGTCCGATCATGTATGGAGTACTGCGGCCACCTTTGGGATGGATCTGCAAAGTACCAGCTAGAAGCTCTTGAGTCAATTGATCGGCGAGCCAAAAGACTCATTGGCGATAGTAAGCTAGTTGAGTCAAAACTGCAAAGTCTTGGTCACCGACGTAAGGTAGCAAGCCTATTGGTATTCTATCGCCTACATTTTGGAGAGTGTGCTCAGGAATTACATGATATAATTCCTCCATGCCCGTTTTACCATCAAACAACAAGACAAACTGTCAAACGTCATCCATTTATGGTTGACATACCTCCAGTTCGCTCGAAGCGCTTTGCTTCTACGTTCATCATCCGTACAGCGAAGGAGTGGAACTCATTGCCTGCGTCTTTGTTTCCTGAACAGTATAATCTGGGTGTCTTCAAGTCTAGAGTGAATAGGTACCTTCTAGGCAAGCATGTTCCATCTTTGGCCGCATCGTCACTTTCCATCAGGTGAGATGGCGGTCAAATGCTTGCCTACCCAGAATAAAAAAAAAAAAAAAAAAAAAGAGCAACAGCTAGTCAAAAATAATTCTTTTTACAAACCTTCTACAGTAATTCGATTAACAAGCGTAAATAAATAAAAGTCTATTGCAATATTTTCAAACAAAAAGAATAAGTTTTGTATGGAATTTTGATAAGCTCTGCCCAACATAGTATAACTTCATTGAAAGCCCAGCTGATTTGGTTTGAAACTTTATGCCGCGTATTTTTATGTACTAGAAATTTAACCCGAAATATTTGTAATTGACAGTGTGTATAGAATTACAGATATAATCACTCTGATATCGCTGATCTGTATATTTTGAAATTTTAATACGTTTAGTTATTAAGTATCAGCATTTAGGTCCTGCGTTGCCCTAACCAGGCGCTCTTAAAAACTTTTGAAATTTATTTTATACATAATAAAACGCTTTCACACTGACAGCCCCACACTAAGTTCAAAAACTTGTATCGTAGGTGCCGGAAACATTCACATCACACAAACACACATTATACCCAGAACCAGAAGCACAAATATCCCTTTGGAAGGAATTTGTGCTCTTGCCGGGAATTGAACCCAGGACCCACGGCGCAGAGGGCGGGCACCTGTCCACTGCGCCAACTGGGTCGTCGTATAATGAATAATAACATAAGTATATATATAAAATAAACAAACAAACGCTTTCACACTCACATCCCCACACTAAGTTCGATGGCATGGGTCGTTAGTGCCGCCAACATTCATATCACACTCAATCACAATCAGTAATACAAATTTTCCTTGGGGAAAAAGCTTTATTCCCGCCGTGAATCGTACCCGGAACCCTGTTTAGAAAGCGGACGCGTACCAAACTAAGCCAAAGGGCAGTTCAAAATTGTATTACAACTCACGGCAACAACTAGATTTCATAGTCTGTAATGTTCTTCTGACTCGCAGTCACTGCACGAATTACTGTTACCCGTTACCAAATACTAAATGCAACTGCACAAAGCATACAAACCCAATTAAAACGATTCAAATGTACCCAATCGCAAGAGATTTATCAGCATCTGGCTTATTCCTCTGTTCTTCGTAAATCAGCTCGGACTCTGGACAAAATTAATGCGTTTTCCACTGTTTCCTTACCATTAATCAAGGGGAATTATTTAACAGATGTTTACGGATGTAATGGCATCGATTTACATTGTTAATGGTTTGTTTTAGTTATTGATGGTAAATGTATCAATACTCCATCCTAGTCTATTAGCTGTTGCAAATGAAGTTGCGCAAGATTTAAATACCTTTAAATATTTTACGGAGCTAAAAACCACAGTATGCATGTCGTACGAACTGGTGGGTAGACCTAGTGCCAGGATTTTTCATGCTACCTGAACATAGAGCAACTGTTTTACCTGAACATCCGACAAGGCCTAAAATAAAGTAAATAACATTTATTTGTGTTTTATAGAGATTAAACACAAAGAAATATGCCTATCAGAGAACAGACATCGATCTACAAATACATGGATTTTAGGTCCGTGGCGAGTCCATGGAACATAGGCGAAAAAACAAAACATAAGCGACAATCTCACCTAGCTAAATGCTTCATAAGGTGAGGTAAGTAAGTATCTATGATTTTACTGCGGTCATTGGAAACAATTTGTGACTAGAAATTGTGAGCAGAATGGGCAGCTAATTATTTATACTTCACACGTGCTTCTTTTGGACAACAATATTTGATAATAATTTAAATAATTCTTTGTTTCATAATTTTAACAATGTATAATTTCAATGTGTACTAAAACTATGGTACCAATGGGTTTACCAAAAAAAATCTCTAATTATAGTTATTCTCTATAGCGATAGTAATACATCTCTGTTTTAGTTGATAGCTGCGGCTGTCAACACTATGATGCATCGTTGATGGAACATGGAGGCGATGTCAATAAGGAAATGAATGATCGCTGAAATTGACAGTGAAATTAACAATTTATCCAGCAAACAAAAACTATGTTTAGTAAATTGTTTAAGTTACTTTTGCTGTGTTTACCAACTTGTCACTAAAACCTTAACTTTAATATTTATACCCCGAAAATTTGTTCGTGTGCCTAAAACTTGAAACAGCTTATACCTAGGAATTACCCATCTAGACTACTTTTTCTTTTGTTAATTTATTTATTTTCTTTTCTTATCATTATATTTTTTCGTGCGGGGACAAATGTGTACTTCATTATGTTTAGGGGTAAATAAAATGGGGTAATTGGAACTAGAATTATTTTTAACGTTATTTATCATAATCATCGCCGTGAATGCTAGTAAAGCAGCACAAGCAAATGACAACCGAAGAGATTCTATGAATTTATACTCTATATTCTTATTCCGTATTTTTTAAACGAAATTGTTTTTTTTTTTTTTTATTTGTGACAGGCTATTGTTTGACCACTATCTCACCAGATGGTAAGTGACGATGTGATCGAAGCTGGTAAACACACTAGACCTGGAATACGCAGGCTCTCAAGGATAAATTTAAATTAATATTCATCACCCGCAAAGTTATATGGAGTGAAAAACATCGTCTGCATCTCTCTTTAGAACGGTGTATATTATGTGAGCATTGAATTCTAGAGTAAATAGGTATCTTCTAGGACAGCATTAATATTTGGCTGCATCATAACTTTCCATATTTTTTATTTGTTCATATTAATTCATATATGTCATCCATCAGGTCAGATAGTGGTCAAATAGACGCCTTTCTAAAAAATAATCAAAATAGGTCCAGCCGTTTGGTAGGAGTTCAGTCACATACAGTCGTATACAAAAATGATACATATAAAGATTTACATCTTCGTAGACGCCATCTGGTTAGCTTCTTTTAATTTTATGGGTCTAGACTAGATTTCTAAGTTCCTTTTTAAGTTTTTGTAAATACTTCGTTTGCAATAAACCTCCTTCACCTGGACGTTCTATTTATTTGTTTGGTTTCAAAATAGAATCGGCGTAGAAAGCAATCGTGTAAGTACATAGTTGTTGGCAAATGGCTACTCGGCTACCTTTAACACCGATATGAGATGTTTGCCAACTAAATATTTCAAGCTTATAGATACGTAGATATAATGTGATAGTCTCTCATCAATTGATAATAATAAGTCATTTTAAAAGTTTTATTTAAGTTAAACTTCTATGGGAGGGCTTTGAAATTCTGCAGATGACTTTGTTGGACCCTTCATAATATTCAGCAACCTTCTTGTGTTACGATAAGTGCTGCGGATAAACACTGTGATAAATAATAACTATAAAATGTTTCTCTATAATACAAAAACTTCACTTCTGTTGTGTGAATGTATGAAAAACCTTGACAAGTGAAAATGTTCATATTGTTCTTATTCGCTCGAAAAGTAGTTAACTTTGTTAATCATAGAAAAGAATAATCAACGTCAAAGTTGTATAGCAACGGCAGCAACTCAATTAGGTTCTCTACTCAGTCCAGTTCTGCCGTGTTGGGCTTAACAAATTGTGACTTCATCTGTCTCATAAAATCCGTTCATGATGTTTATAGTGTTTGCCTTAACGTGACGTACATTACGCTGCTTATATGACCAGCCCGCTAAAAATTCAACTATAATTACTAACGAAATAACCAGTTTAATAGTTCTATTACTCCCTTTACAAAAACAAGATGCCATTTCAAACAATTTACTAGCTGTGATTGGTCGGACTGTAACTACGGCAGCTGCTTGATATGCTTGAAGGTGAATGAAACTTAAAAAGCTTTTGTATTTTTTCATGATCTCCATTTTTGGGCGTATACATTTGGATTCTAACTTCTAAGAAACATTTTTGAATAAGTTATTTTCCACGTTTTCCTACTTTTCTTTATTTATTATGTTGGATCAACAGGTGCTCCAATTTTTAGTACTAGCATTTCTCGATAAACCTTAACCATGTAACTCTCCGCTACACATTTAAATCCATTGATTTGTTCTAGCGAGATTAAGTAACAAACTAAAAAATATAACTTTATTAGAAGGAATCAGGATACATCCTTTTTGTTAATACAACACAATTCATAAATCAAATATTGATATGAGTTTAAGACTACGATGAGGGTTCGAATTTTTAGATTACTAACAATATTTATTACTAGTTCAAAGCCTTCATCATTAACTTTACAAAAACTGGAATGTATTATACAAGATATTTTATTTAACTCAAAGGATGAGGGTTTTCAAAGGTTGCGTCCAAATTAGGAGAATTAAAACCTTTCTCACGCTCTTGGCTAGTAACTTTAGGGTGGTTCTCGGTTTCATGTGAAATTCATCTCTCGCTCTAACAGACACAACTAAGTTTTTGATTAGCACCAGTTTCTAACTTGCTCAATTTCTGTTAGTACATTGTTAACTTGTTCTGTTATATTTGATGTATTACATTGTTTGCTAATTTGGTAAAACGGGATGTACAACGTAACTTAGTGATCTTTTTACAAAGCGTATGAAAAAACCCAGGGTTCTTAATAGAGCCAGACGGTACTCCACACCAGACCTTACACGGGTCCATACGGACAGGTTCACATTGAATACTGTTATTGCTCTGGAGCACCAAAGTACCGGCTGCAGCATTTTGACGCCTTACCCCAAAGAGTTGTTAGACTTGTTAGCGGTCCCAAACTTACCGCCCAGCTGCAGCCTTTAAATTATATGTAATGTCACGCTTAGCTGTTTTACAGGTCCACGGGAATTGTTCTGAAGAGATATTAACCTCCTCCCAGCATCTCGCTCCTACAACCGGACTTCACTTCGCCGAAATCTCAAACAACAGATTTTTTGCGGTCGTTTCTCCCACGCTCTTGCCAGGTGTGGAATATGCTTGAGGCATTTCCGGACCGATATAATTTGGAGAGTTTTAAGAAAAGCGGAAACCAGCACTTATAAACAAGGACTGGCAACGCGTCAGCACTGCTCCTAGTGTTGCAGGCGTTCATAGGCGGCATAACCACTTACCATCAGGGCCGTATGCTTGTTTGTCTCTAATTTCATAAAACAGTCTCCTTATTTGTTATACAAACAAAAAACTTCTATATGCAGGTTTGTACGGGACCTTAGGTTCGAGATTTATCGTATTTAATTTATATTCATATCATTAAACTATTATCAAGAACTAGAAAATGCGATTTTGTCACCGAACCATGCATACATCTAAATGTAACATCTTTTTAAACCACTTGTACATACTAATTAGAGTGCAAAATTAATGGTGCTTTTGACCCACATTGTAATCCGTTTGTAGCATTAACGATATTGTTATTTTACGTGTTTTGATGACATTGTAATACGATAGGATAATAACGGACTTGTTTATTCAAGAGTGTTAAGATTTTCGTAGTTAACATTTTTTGTTGTGTCCGATAGGCGATAGCGAAGCTCTATTCTAATAACTTAGTTTATCATACTTTGGTGATAATGATAAAAGAAATAACAATTATAATAAACTATTCGCAATTCAACAATTTGAGCAATACAATATTCTTTTTTTTTTAATATTAACCTTACAATAAGATAAGAAGAGAAGAACGACTTACGAAAAAATGAAACACATTCATATGAAAGTAAATCAAATAAGTCCTCTCCCACACACTGGCATTCTCATGTGCCGGTGTGGTCGAGGGTGGCGAACACGCTTAATGAACGGATCTTAAGCATAGCTCGGCAGCTAGCCTCTATCACATAGAACATAGAGGCAATTTTATTTGCTTGGTAAACTTTTTCAGTAAAGATTAATATAATAGGTTATTACAATCTTCTTTAACCGAGAGTTCTTTTTAAACCGGCTTTAAATGACTCTCAATTTGACCGTATTTTTTTATGTATGTTAACTCAGAACTTTTTTATAGGTGAACTGGTATTGATGTTTATTTGAAAGCTGGTGCTTCCCATGTGTTCCCATTTTAATTTGATCAAGATCTGACCAGTAAGTAGTTTATGAGTTATCATCAAGAATGCGTATTTAATTAATTTAATCTGATCAAGAGTTTCGAAGATAAAGCGGTGAAGTTGACTTGCTTAATATTATTAAATTTAACAACTTGAAGATGTAGTACTCTAGAAGAAAAGTAAATATTACCCACGACAAACTTAAAGCTAATTGGACTGTCGTGACTCTACACTAATTTTCTTTGATTAGTGTAGTGTATTTATTAAGTATTATATTAATATGAACACTTAAATAATCATAATAATATGAATATGAATATTATACATAATATTATAAAGAGCAAGCTGTATTTTGAGATTCTGAAAACTTGTTAACGGTGTTTAGTCTTAATGTTTTGCTTATATCTATAGATATGTATTACTGTTTTTTTTCCAACAATTTCACACTCAAAGCCCTACACTAAGTTTAAAGACTTGTATTAGTGGTGCCGGAAATATTCACATGTCACAATCTTAACTTAAATCGTAACAAAGGTCTTTGATTGAGATATATATAGTTTTAGGAAATGAGTATAAGCAATTTGCCCGTAGATTACTAGGAGACATCTTTGTATTTAATTAAATTTTAAGATTTAATCGATAGTTGGAATTCAAACACCAATTCTAGATATATACACAATAAAAACGAAAATTAAATTAATTACAATAATTGAATTTCATCCTGAAATAAATATTTTGAATTTGATCAATTATACTTTGAACCATAAACACATTTACCATTTGGAGAATACTTCTGCTTCTATCAGGATTCGAACCTGATACTCACTGCTTAAAAAGCGGACGCTCTTCCAACAGCGCTAGCAGGCAGTTCTTATGTGTAGATATTAATAATAAGTAACCTGAAATAAAAGTTAATTTACTTATAACCTAGAAAAGTAGAGCTTTAATTGTGTTTTCTTCTTATTAATAAATTTTACCTATCTACATAATAGGTTCAATACCACTCAGGATTCCTATCAAGACAACTGTCACTAACATCTTTCTCGATATAAAAGACTCCAAAAGAAATATATTTTTATTAAGGCCCTTGACAGAAGAAATTGAATAAATAAATGGTCCCTTTCATTTGCAACGCTACATTTTTCGAAGGTACTCACGTTTTCAGTGAGAGAGTACTGAGTCGACAATGGGAGGGTTCGTTATTAGATAAGAGACTGAGAGATTTCCCTATTGGCAGGAGATAAGACGATATTTTGCTTATCTTGGAAAGGTAATGTTTAATATTGTTAGGTCTACGTAAAATGGTAATTTTTAGTTCATTTGAATAAATATTCCTACCACAGATCCGGGGTACGTTTTATGTTATTTTTTACTAGCGATAGGTGAACGTACTAGAATTTAAACACTATATAGGTTCAAGAATCAAGAATAACTTATTGTGAACTGACAAATTATAACGGTATGCAAGTTGTTAGTGCAATTATGTGACATCAGTTTACCCACATCGGGCATTCAATATATAGGCACAGCAATATTTTATTGAAACAATTTTACATTCAAATTTAGGAGATAATACAATAATAAAGAAAAAAAAATGTCGAATTCATATGATGTCAAGTATAAAATTTTATTTAATGTCAAAATGAATAATCTAATAATCTAACGTTAGAATTTAAAATTGTTCCATACACTATAGTTATATTAATGGTTAATGTCAAAAACCTGTTCCTGGTGTTTGTTATTTGTGCTAAACCAAATTATATTTTTTAATAAGAATCGCTGCATGCTGTAAGCTCATAATAATACATCTAGTATAATACTAGATATCACTGTCACTCACAGATATGTAAGATAGTGGTCGAATGCTAGCGTATAAGAGATTTAAAAAAATGTACTTACCAATAAAAATAATCGCTCAATTGTGCATAGCACCTTGGCCCGCACTCAAAGATAATATAACTATTTATTCTTTGCTCGCACTATTCGGGATAAAAACCTTATATCCTAATCCAGGATCTAGATTACTAATGGGTAACTACTTTATGGAAACTTTGGTACTAAATTATATTTCCCTTTATTAAAGCCTACTAAGTACTATTAACTAGTTTGAACTGCCCGTTGACTTTGTTGGGTGCGCGTTCGCCTTCTAAACAGCGGGCATCGGGTTCGAATCTCGCATTAACTCAACAGCTCGACTGATTTGGCTATATTTTCAACCGACTTAAAAAAGAAGGTTCTCAATTCGACCGTTTGAATTATGAACCGAATTAGATTTTTTTTTTTGTTTGGCGTAGAGTATGCTTCAGAGATGATCCCATATAAATTTTATCGAAATCGTTCAAGCCAAAACCGAAATATAAGCGGTGAAGTCGGTTTTTTAAAACTTTGATTTAAAAAAACCGACTTCTATCTGGAGCCAAATAATCTGGAACTGGTTCCTGTCCTATAAAAAGTAGACAAAGTTCTGTTTGACTGCGGGCAACACCGCAGAGTGCAGCAAGTCTGTGTCAAAAATATCTGTTTTGTTACTCGAAATGTTTTTCAAGTAGGTACACATGCTTTTATATCGCTTAGGTCAAACGAGTGGGCACGATCCTAACTGTATTTCGTTCATAACGACTTGTTGACATATTCATTCACACACACTTCTTTGATTTTATAATTTGTGTGACGGATAATGTATATTTTTATTTCATTGCGGCGATCAAAAACCTCGTTAGCTTGTTAAATGAAAGCTCCATTTCGGAAGTGTTTAATATTGTTGCCGAGTATCTTTAGCTGTTCATTATTTATTTTGTTTTGGTATTTCAATAAACCATCATCATCATCATAATACTATGCGTCATAAAATAAAATAATATGTAAATAAACTTACAACCATTTATACTAGAGGCAAAATTGCAAAACTTAAATCAACCTACCTATTGATATTCCAAGGGTGCGTACGAAGCGTTTTGCTTCCACATTTATTATACGTACTGCTAAGGAATGGAATTCTTTGCCCGAGTCTGTGTTTCCCGTTAAGTACAATCTATAGGAGTCTTTAAATCTCGAGTGAACAGGTATCTTCTAGGCAAGCATGCTCCATCTTCGACCACATCGTCACTTTCCATCAAGTGAGATAGTGGTCAAATGCTTGCCTATCGAGAATTAAAAAAAACCATAATCTTAATAATAATTTATTCATACAAAAACTGACGTCATTTAGAACATTATAATAAATTAAGCACAGAATTATTTTATAATAAAAATATTATATGTTTAAATCATTACTCTATATTATACAAACAGAAATCAATTGCCGCGTTTATGAAAGATTACGTTACGTTTCATAACGTTGCAAAATTTAATATTTTCGAAAAACTGAATCTGCAAGAATTCTATAATACAATTATAAATAAACTGAAAGTACAACGCTTTGCACGAGTTTCGCGTACGCACGTTGATACAATTTTTGAAAAACAAAATTCACCGCACAAATAAAGTATAATTTCCTAGACCTACAATTAATTATAACATACATGCATTATACACACACCTACACAGCAGCATAGCTCACTACAAGCCATATCTGAATTATACTATCCTAGGATTCTATCCCGATATCATAGTCTGCATTTATATCAGGATGGAAATTACTGAAGTAAAAACTGCATGCATTTTAAACGCTTTCAGTCTATTTGAACTGTGACCGAGCATTAAATAGATCCACTTGAGAGTTACGTATAGGTATTTTTTAAAAGTTCCTATGGAAAATTCTATTTCATAGATAGATAGATAAACTCTGTATTGAACACCTTAATTAAGACAAAAAACAAAAGAGAAAAAAAATATTGCAATAAAGTGTAACAATAGGTCGTCTTATCGCTAAAAGCGATCTCTTCCAGACAACCTTTAGATGGAGAGGAATTACGAATATGAGAGGAATAATTCATACCCATAACACTATCGACTATCGCACTAATATTATACATCTCATCATCATCATACTCAGCCTATCTCAGTCCACTGTTGGACATAGGCCTCTCCCAAGGTGCGCCACTGAGCCCGATCTTCGGCTCTTCTTCTCCAGTCGTTACCAGCAGCCCTACGTATATCGTCGCTCCACCTAGTCACAGGACGTCCTCTGCGACGCTTACCGATTCGTGGTCTCCACTCCAGAACTCGTCTACTCCAACGGTTGTCAGTTCTGCGGCATATGTGACCAGCCCACTGCCACTTCAGCTTGCTAATTCTTTGAGCTATGTCGATGACTTTCGTTCTCTGGCGAATTACTTCGTTCCGGATTCGATCCCTTAGAGATACACCGATCATAGCTCTTTCCATAGCTCGCTGAGCGACTTTGAATTGGTGGACTAGTCCTGCCGTTAGTGTCCACGTTTCGGCTCCGTATACATCTGAATGTATTTTAATATTAGCTTCGCAATCTTGTGCATTTAACCAGTGTCAAGTAACAATATATTTCAAGTTTAAACGTAGTGGTGGCTCTTTGGAATGGGCTTTTATCACGAATTCACGACTGTCAGAACTGTTGGCGTATTCAAAAAGAGATCGGCAAAGTGTGCTGAGCCATAACCTACAAATATATGTTTTGTTTAATATCTTAATAACTAGGCCTGCTAAAACGACAATTCTTTTAAAATTAAGCTTAGAAGGCAACCGGCCTTACGTAAGATATTTTTTTATCTATATACGATGCTATTTTACTTCAACTAAAATGATGTATGGGAGTTCGCCATTGTTCTTTCATCCAAATCCGTTCAGCCGTTAAAGTGTGAAGAGGGAACAAACATACTTACACACACACAAACTTTCGGATTTATAATATTAGTTGGATTCCTTATTTTCAGACGTATCTAACAAATTTAAAAGAATTACTGATTTAATTTTAATTCCTTTTATGGTTTTTGTTATAATAAATTAACATGTAGTGCATGAATTCGGTTAAATTTTAAGATGTTCATGTAATTGCAGTATAAGTGGTCCTGTCGCCCGACTTGCCTAATCTGTACTTCGAGGGTGGCAATTTTTTTTAATGGTTAAGAGGGAAGCATTTGTCCTCGATTTCGCTTGATGAAAAGACACATGTCCAGAAAAAATATCTCTATTCACTGTTTATATTCGAAAGGAAAGTTACCATTAGTTCTACTGGTAACTTTCCACTGAGTAACGCTATTAAAATAACCTGGTTGATAGCACTCCCCGTTACCACCAAAATTTGTACTTCATACGTCGAGTTGCAAGATTTATTCGCCTTTTTACTTCAGTCTTGTTTGTAATCCACAAAACAAACAAATTGGGTCTGTTGTAACAGTATGGGCAAACGTGCAAAATGGTTCGCTCACAACTTAGCCTGAATATCTAATGCCTGCGTCCCAGATGGCGGACAGTAAGGTCAGAGAGATGGAAACTTCAAAGAAAAGGTGGTAAGATTTATGGCGGCTTAAAGGCGTGGTACAGAGTGGTACTCTTTTGCTACATAGCTGAATAGCAGCGTTATGCAAAGAGCTAGTTTCTGTGTTTAATAGGTAGTGGGTAACTATCTAAACAATAACACAGTTGAAACAGTTTAATTTTAAATATCCTGGAATTTACCGACGACCCATTTGGCGCAATGGACAGGTCTCCGCCCTCGGTGCCGTGGGTCCTGGGTTCGATTCCCAGCAGGCGCACAAATTCCTTCCCAGGGGATATTTGTGCTTCTGGTTTTGGGTGTAATGTGTGTGAAATGTGAATGTTTCCGGCACCCACGGCACAAGTCTTTGAACTTAGTGGGGGGCTGTGAGTGTGAATGCGTTTCATTAAATACAAATTGTTATTAATATTTTAGAAATGTATAATCAAATAACTTAACTGTGTTTTAATACACATTTTGGTGTGTCTGGAAAAAAAATTAAGGCGGAAGCTTCAATAAATTGCGAATAAAAAAAAATATTTAGTTCCCTGCTGCCGTCCGAATTCTTCACGTCTAAACGTCCAATCTGTTAACAAACTGTATGGTAAACTGTGAAAAATATTAAGGACTTGCAAGTGATGATTCAGAATGAGCAGATCATCGTCTAGGAAATGTTTGTGTGTATTCTGTTCGGTTGTCTTGTATCCACTCAATGTAGTTCAAGGGCAAACAGTTTTAGATGGTCGGAATATAAATTATATAAAAGATCAAAATAGCGCTGTATGAGTATGAGTGAATTATATTTTTAGAGATTTTTGTTATTTTTCAGAAGCTCATTTATTAAGCTTAAGGTAAAAATAAGGATTGAGAGTAGAGCAGGACAACAGCTCATCAATACAGGAGTATCTATTGTACACTTTATGGCAGTGACCGTGACAGGCATTGTTCTAAGACGTAAGAGTTTACATTTCAAGGGCAGAAGCGCATTGCAATGCTACAAGCATTTTTAACCGACTTTAGAAAAGGAGGACGTTCTATGTTCGACTGTATTTTATTTTTTTGGTATTTTCACCGATTTCTCCCTCATTTAATATATATACAAAAACACAATTATTTATTTTTATTTATATTGTTTTTTTTTGTTTTATTGTTGCCGTGTTTGTGGTGTTGCGCATTTCAAATGCATACAGTCTTTTGCGACTTACTTAATATCTTTCATTATACAAGGCTACTTTGAATTAGCGCTCCATACTACACAGGGGGGTAGGGTATCGACAATTATGGAGTATGGAGCGCTGTTTCAAATTACCTTGTATATGTAACTCTTATCATTAATAAAATTATAGTAGCAGTTTTTCCTTATTGATCTATAGTTTTTGTGTATGTATGAATTTATTTTTAATGTCATAATTTTATTAATATCTTAGTCTTTCCGTACGTCACCCTACACAGGTCAGAGCTGAAAACCAGCGCTGATGCCCTGTCTTCAGCATTATGCTGAGCTTGCAGACCTTTTCCGGCAAACTATAGAATAACAATAACGTTCTTCGTACGTAACTATCATTGGTAGTTAAGTTTGTCGGAATAAATGATTATTCTATTCTATTCTATTTATGGACATATAGCAAATTTTTTTTTTTTGATAGATTCAGTGGTGAAATCGGATTTTTTAAGCTTTGCTTACGTTTAAATTATCTTAACTAATTTAAATGTTTTGGAGGATTCGCAAAATTATATGTAGATGCGTGTGACGCTCACCATGATCACATTAATGTAAATCCCCGGTCATTAATGTGTTTTTTTATTTAAATCTTACAAAATAAATTTATGTTTACAATTTAAATTAACTAAAATTAAATACGTCATGTGTTAATCCCTAATGCCTAAATATGTGGCCATAATATTAATCATTGATTGATTATTACCCGACTGCCAAAGAAGGGTTATATTTTTTGTGCGTATATTTGAGAATTTCTTTATTACCTCGTATCTTCCAAACGGATGCATTTCGACAGTTATATTTATATTCACCTTAAAACCCCTAGTGTCATTAGATAGGTGTTTTAAAAAAATACAAAATGGCGGATTTTTGGCGTGTAAAAGTAACACGTTAATAAAAATAATTACCAAACCTATCGAATAAAGTATCAGAATGATAGAAATTAAAACGGACTACATAAAAAGTAGGTTCACATTATTCGCAATCGGCTTTTTTTATTTTTAGTTCATTGACTTGTTGGTATTATTATTATTATAATTATATTACAAATACTTTTAGGAATTATTTACTATTCAAATCATCTTGCTAACTGATACATATTTATAATTAATTTTTAACATCGAACATTGTTATGTTTGTTTCGGTTGCTATGGAACGAAATTCACAAATAATTCAAGGTATTTACATTGAATGCAATATGTTTTGAGTAAAAGTCGTTTTCAACATCTTCAGAATGTGAAATCGACTATAAATTTGCAAACACTCGATTTAATTGATGTTTTTCTTTGAAAAATTAATTGGCTTTTCCAACAGGAATGATTAATGTTCTGACGATTTAACTTTGTCGGCACAGCGCTGGCGCCTCGTAAACCACTTATAAATATCATTGTAACGAAACTAAAGGCCTTTCGACATTCGGCGAGGCGGTATATGCGGTTTTTCCATTGCTGCTAATACTAATAATGTCCGATGGCTTAGTTCGGTGGGGGTTTGCCTTCTAAGAAGGTTATCGGGTTCGATTCAAAACGACAAAAATCCGACTGCGAAAATGTGAACCTTCTTTTTATGTATTACGTAATTTTATGTAATCCCCTTTCAATTTCCCTCATTTTGATATCCTCTTGATACTCGTTAGATTTGGTTTTTTTTTTTATTAGGGTATTAGTATTTTGCGCTAAATATCTCCGATATCGTTTATTTCTTTCAAACACATATTATTATCTTACTACACTTGGGTTTTTAAGACAAATATAACGATACCTTAACCATCGAAATCGAGGTTATATAAGATTTTACAAACATACATACAAGATACGCGCGAAAAACGCAATCCTTCCGTGGCTTTTCTTATTTAGTCGGCTAAAAAAGAACATATAGTTTTTAGAAGACGTCCAAAAATCTCGATCATTCCAGGAAAGCTTATGTGATCCATTTATGTTATAACCAATCATCGAACAAAAGAGGCCTATTTATTTTATAGCGCGGCCTTGCGGGTAATTCGGCAACTATTGGCCCTGGCACGTCATTAGTGGCAAATGATCAATTCCTACCCAGTCGTAACCTCACCAGTTGCCAGCTCGTAAAACCTTTCAATAAAATCGAATGGCTAGGTTTTTGGAGCAGACTTCTCAAGCATGCTTCGTCGTCGGACGCATCGTTACTTTTCATAAGGTGAGATAGAGGTATATTTTGTATGTAATTAAGAGACAAGACGAGCAAGTCACTCGCCTGATGGGTCTTTACCATCTTTACAATCCGAATAAAAAAGCAAATAAAATAAACTTAATCACACTCACAGCTTCCACTAAGTTCAAAGACTTGTGTCGTGCCGAAAACATTTACATGGCACATACAATTAAAACCCAGAAACCGAAGCACAAAGGTCCCTTGGGAAGGAAAATTTAGCTCCTGCTGGGAATAAAGTCACTCCCAGCTCTATCTATAAGTACCCTATAAGGGTCATGCGTTTACTTATAAAGTGTATTTTTGTAAACATTTTTGCCATAAATGATTGAGTATATAATCCTTACTATCCTTACTTAATATTATAAATGCGAAAGTAACTCTGTCTGTCTGTCTGTTACGCTTTCACGCTAAAACTACTGAACCGATTTAAACGAAATTTAGTACACAGATAGTCTAGAGCCTGAGAAAGGACATAGGCTACTTTTTAACCCCGAATTCTGGCTGGTCCGGGACTTACGCGGGCAAAGCCGCGGGGTGCAGCTAGTTTTGAATATAAAACCTAGGATTCACAGCACAGAGGACAAAGACTGCCCACTGGGCCAACTGGGCCATGAAGTACAGTAATAATAGTGAATAATATAGACTCTATTTTTGATTCTTTTGTTTGACGTTTTTATAAAGTTCTTTTAAAACTTTATATATTAACAGTCCTTAGTAAACAGTCTCAGTTTAATTTATATTCCTCTAGAATTATTGCTAATTCCTAACGCAAACTTTAAAGCGATAAAAGTTAAAAACAACTAATCTTAATCGCAAACAAAGTTGTTCTCTTGTATTTCTTAATGAGCTTGAACACAATAAATTAAGTCCATCTATTTGTTCGCGGAGAGCTCGAAATAATTAATTTAGAGAAAATATTTTATTTACAGAATAAATTAGTTGTTAGGACGCTGGAATTAACTGTACTCGTATGAACCATTTTTTAAAAATTAATTTTGACTTCGCAATCTTGCGCATGTAGCCAGTGTCAAGTGTAACATATTTCAAGTGTATTTCATATTAAAAGTCCTAGTCATAAGTCAAAATCAAGAAAAAGAGTCGAGGTCCGAAGTGGTAGACTTTACTAGAACTTCTATTGGAGTTTAGAAGCGAAGGCGAAAATCACGTATTTCAACTTGGTATCATTTGCCTACACTTATGCACGTTTACTAAGTATTAACGGTTTATAATCTACCATTATTACACATTATCACTCGAAGAATCACAGGCTTAAAATATACAAAATCAACAACGCCATCTTTCACTTTAGCAGCAAAACTTCCGTATGAACCATTTGAGGGCCGTGCATGAAAAGCCACGGGGACTTACAGGCGTGTTCTTAGGAATACACCTGAAAATAGAACCAATGATAAACTACCCGTTGTCTTAGTTGAGAGCGCGTTTGCCTTTTCAGCAGGTTATCGGGTGTGATTAGGGCAGTAGAGTCATTAACTTTCATAAGTGCCTCTTCGGGGCCTATGTGAACGATTTTGATTTTGTTTGATTCCCGGGAACATAAGTTTTCACCCCAAGGAAAATTTGTGTTTCAGGTTCTGAATGTGATTGTGTGTGTGTGTGTGATGTAAACGTTTTCGGCATCCACGATACAAGTCATCTAACTTAGTTTGGGGCTGTGATTGTGAAGCGTTAAAAAAAGGAATCCTAAGACGCTAGAGCGTTTCGTGCTCTGTCATTTTGGAGTGACATAAAGTGACTTCTAGTTTCTTTAAAGCCAACTAAATTGCAGCAAAAATAATCGTTATTAAATTAATATTAAAGTAATGACTATATTACAGATCGCTTGAAACGATTTGCTTCTACGTTTATTAACCGTACAGCGAAGGAATGGAACTCATTGTCTGCGTATTTGTTCCCGAACAGTACAATCTGGGTGTCTTCAAGTCTAAGTAAGCATCTTCTAGGCAATCTTTGGCTGCATCTTCACTTTCCATTAAGTGAGATAGTGGTCAAATGCTAGCCTGTCTAGCATAAAACAAAATTGTAGGTTATATACGTTGTAAATCTTTAAAAGTGCAAACATTAAAACGAATTCTCAGTTAAGCCTTAATTAAAGGTCCTAAGAACGTCGTAATGACCAAGACAATGAGAATAAGTCGACGTTCATCCCTACATAACACCCTTTTCTCTGCTAATTCACGGGCAGGGTAATGCTGATGATGTGCAAAAAAGCACATTCATCTTCGGCACGCCTTTAGCTTATGACGTCATCAGGTTATATGGTCGACCCAGCTGTAACTTTTATGATATCAGGGTTTGTATTGTACCCAAGTAAGTCTACAGTTATAAACGGAGTATTTTGCGGTGAACGGATATGTGTTAATGAAGAATATAACCTGAGACAGTTTGAATTATACCATATTAACGCTTATTTTTTATTTTTTTTTCATAGTAACAACATAATTTAATTAGCAATTGTACATTACATTAAACTAAAAACTAAATTAAAATTAAACAAAAAAAACTATAATTAGATATAAATATGTACAAAACTTAATCTAATAGTCCGCTACCAGTAGGCAAAGTACCCAAAATGCTGGCAGCATTGCCACGTTGAATGGCAATACTCAATCTCTGTCCAAAATATTTGCCAGCATTTTGGTCACGAGTTGCTTCGACCAAACGCTTTGTTAATTCATTGTAGAATGTGAACGCTTATTTATATGTGGTTATAATGCTTTGGTTATGATAAATTCTTAAGATATTTTAGGTTAAGGTATTGTAAGAACAATACCTCATATATAAATAAAAAAAGATGTGAGTGAGAACTAGCAGTTTTTATATATTTATTCAGGATACGCAAACATTTGACCACTATCCCACCTGATGTGTAAGTGATGATGCGATCGACGATGGAGCATGTTTGCCTAGATGTGACCTGTTCACATGTGCATTAAAAACTCACTCGTATTATTCTCATACAAGCTCCACTGTTAGCCGAATGAATCACATCACAATCTCAAGCCCAACAAGAACCAAAACCACAAATTGTCCTCCTTGGGTAGAAAACTTGATTCCCACCGGGAATCGAACCCGATTTGCAAATATAACTATCCTTTCTAAGGAAAATGTTTGGTTCTGGGTGTGACGACACAATTCATCGAGCTTAGTATAAATGTGTAAACAATTACGTTTATTTTATACTTACTGAACCGCCCGGGTAAAAAAACATAGCCCATAATACTCACAAATAACGTGGCTTTCTATTGTTAAAAGAGTTTTCAAAATCCGTCCAGTAAATCCAGAGATTACCCCCTACAAGCTCACAAACTCATAAACTTTACCTCTTTATAATATTAGTATATGTTTGTGCTAGCGATTAACCATATACGTATTTCATTGAAAATTGCCTGGAAAATCATATTTTACAGAAAACTTACATACTATCGGTGACAGTAACCTAAGTCAAGGTTAAAGAGCAATAAAGACAAAGCAGTTCTTGAGACTCAGTGATTTACGACTACCATATATTGAAATTTTGAGTCACACGCATTTCGTGCGAGTTACTATTTCTTTTAGGCTCGTAGCTCACAAGGGACTGGATAGACGGTACAATCATAAATCATAATAAAATATGCTGTACGAAGAATAAGCAAAATAATGTTAACAAGTTTGCTGCTATATGTCTCTCTCGTGGCTCTTCACTGGTCACACAGTTAATTTTAATTTACTGCAAGCGGTGGTGACATTTTTCAAAAGTGTTTACTTATTTCATTTAAAAGAAAGCAAGAATATACAATTCTTAACAGGTGTTCGATATAATATATAAATACACTACATAAATTTTGACGCTGGTTCTGACAGTTTAAACTATATCGGCAACCAGAGGCTTCAGAATGTAAATGGTATACTTTAAATATATGTCAATATATGTTTGATTGATCACCAATTCCACCCTTTTACCGGCCAGACGAGCAACCACTTCGTAAGCATGACTGCTTCTTGCTGAAAGGACGAGTTTCCACTGAAATTAATGGGCACTTGTCGCCTAATCAAGCAGCATTTAGTTATCCAAAGTAGTGAGTGGCAATAAGAAAGGCGTTTCGCTTACCATAAGGTCAACGTCTTACCTGTCTCTTTTTACAGTAGAATAAAAAAGATGAAAATTATAGAATTATTGCCAGTCACAAAAAATATTTGAAATTGTAATTTCTTTATTCGTAGACGTAACTAACACTTAACAAACGTACCAGGGTTAATGCAAGGATTCAATACGTCACGTACCCAAATAGGCTCAAAATTTATTTAAAATCTATTGTGGATTTAAGGAACTGACAAATCTTGGACCCTGAAAATAATAAGAAGTATATCATTGGATAGTTTAAAGTATTTTTATTATGATGACTCTGTTGGTGCAGTGGTCAAGTCTTTGCTGTCAACGCCGCGTGTTCTGGGTTCGAGCTAGCAGAAGCATAATTTTCCTGTCCAAAGGAACTTTGCATTTCAGTGGCTCAAGGTGTGATTGTGTGTATGGTATGAATATTTAAGACACCACGATATAAGTATTTTAACTTAGCGTGATGCCGTAAGTGTGACATTTGGTTTTTCGTTTAAGAAGGAGTTAAAAAAAATAAGTATAGACAGCCACAAATATACAAATACATTGTTCATATTTGTTTTTATTTACTACTAGCTGTGCCCCGCGGTTTTACCCGCGTAAGTTCCGGACCCGCGGGAATTCCGGGATAAAAAGAAACCTATGCTCTTTCCCAAGCTCTAGACTATCTGTGTACCAAATTTCATTTAAATCGGTTCAGTAGTTTTGGTGTGAAAGGGCGACAGACAGACAGTTTATAATATTAGTAAGGATTACTCGATGGGAGATGTAATGTACAAGCTAATTATGTATGGATTTTCATCGTACAATGTGCCTTTGATAAGATATATCTAACGCTTGTGAGTTACGATCTTGATCTGGCAGGTGTTTTACGAACGTCTCATTTAGAAAGTGTGAAAATTTGATGTCTGTTTCATATAGGACTTTATTAGGCTTCGTGAGTAGCTCACAAACTGTTCTCATTGTATTTTTGGATATATAAGGAAACTTTAGGAACAAAATGATACCTAATTTGTTTTACGTTTTTGTTCTTTTTATTATTTAAAGCAAGTACCTAATTTTTTAAATAAAAAAAGATTTCTACGATATTTTGAGTTCGACTAGAATTTAGGCTATATTTTTCTATCCCTACTCTTTTTTGTGGGCTGCCTTAAAAATTGAATATTTTTACCAAATTTTATTTTAAACACCAGTTTTTTTTTCTATTCTTACTGATTTTTACTTAACAACTTTTTGTTTTCATTCTTCCTCCACCAGTTGAATGCTTCCAGCGTGGTATCATAATTCATTACGGACCTTTTATTTGTATGTAAAAACACTAATGAAACTTTCACTTGCATAATTTGATATATTTCTCCGAAAAATGCCCTTCACAAATCAATCATAACTTTAATTTATCGTTTTTGTAAACATTTTCTTAATTTGAAGTATTCAATGAAGTCACTCCACATCGGGTTCATTATACTTGACGTAAAAGGTCTCATTATTAAGTTTTTGATTTACGATCTAGTAAAATAAATTGTCTGAGAACTATTCAGAATTTTTTGCTTTTTAATATGGGTATTATGCTGCTCTGTTTTTCGACTTTCACACGTTATTGATTGAAGTGAAATTAAAAATGACAAAGTGATAATGGTTGAGGCGAGACGTTATCAAATTAATTTGGCTCAAGGTATACTGAATAATACTTACTGTATCAGCATTTCACAGAACAAGGCCGTCAGCATGATGGTGCTCTTTGGTAACTGGCACTTAAACTAACTATACCTAAGCTTGGTGGCTTAGTGATCTTTTTTATTGCATATTACTAAAATATAATTAATATCTGCTAAAATAAATTATACTCGTACATCTTAATGTATAATCGTCTACAGGTATAATTTATATTAGTAGAAAATATAGACGATTGGCCAGTTGAGTAGGTACCGTCAGCATTGCACCATTTAATTAAAATTAGAATTTTTAGTGTAAAACTAGTTCGTTTTTAACCATCGACCTAAACAATAAGCTTTTTATGTTTGAAGCCTCTGTTCGTTTGCTAGTCTGACTCTATTTATGACATTATAGATCAGAAACAGATATTTTGAATTCCGAAGTACAGATATCCCGAAGTACAGATAAACCATTACCTACAACTTTTATTTTACTTATATCTACTTATAGGTACAACCCAAAACTCATTTTCTAAAGAAAATGCTTACGTTCCGTGAAAACAATACTGCATTTTAAAATTGTTTACTATTTATAAAAATTATACATTAATAGACAGATAATTGTGTTTAAAGAGTTAACCTTGTGACTTACGACATTCGACCTATCTGACAGATAGATTCATGTTTATTATAATAATATATGGTGTATAAACAATAATGCTGCACAAGCGCTTATGGCGCGAAAGTGAAGATGTCTATTTTGTATTATTTACCAAAACTTGATTGTATATATTATAAAGGATTATTATTAACTTTTGAAAGTTCCGTGGCTGACTGTGGACAAATCATACAAAGTTTATAAACGTAATTTTAAATAATACAATACTCTGATAGTAGTTCTAGTAAAGTTTCTACTACTTTACTAGAGCTACCACTTGACTACTTGACCATGACCCTTTCATTTGATTTTGATTGTGACTGTTGACTTGGACTGGTTTTATGAAATACAAATACTTACTTAAACAATAATTATACTTAATACTTAAATAATAGTTGACACTGCCAAAATGTACAAAGGACACTGGGACTAGCGGGTTTACTTACTGTGAAATCTTAGTTTATCTTTGACAGAAGCAACCCAATTGTCAAAACTGTGGGTAACGTTTATCTCTTCTTGGCTTACAAAGAGCAATCTGGAGTTTTGCCGCGAAAGTGAAAAAATGGCGTTGTTGATTTTGTATAATTTACCAAAACCTGTGATTCTTCGAGAGTTAATGTGTGATAATGGTGGATTATTAGCCGTTATTACTTAGTAAACGAGCATAAGTGTAGGCAGATGATACTAAGTTGAAAAACGTGATTTTCGCTTTAAAACTCCAAAAGAAGTTTTAGTATACTTTCTACCACTTTACTAGGGCATGACTTGAATATGACTGGATCTTGACTCTTTTCGTTGACTTTGACTGTATCTTGTGACTAGGACTTTTAATATAAAATATATTATTACTTGGCACTGGCAAAATGCAAAAGATTGCGAAACCAAAAAAAAAGAGCACTCTTGTTTCATTGTTTTTCATGCGTAAAGTCATCGTCTAGTTTTTAGAATTAAGACAACATTTTGTTTATATTTAAGATCGGAAGTAGTAATCTGACTGTTAATTTACTTGTTAGGTATGATTAATTACATCGAGTATGTTATTGTTTCATAATGTAAAACATAATATAATATGTATACCAGTCAAATTCATGCAAAGTTACACCGAAGTTCGCAAATAGCTTGACATCCAATCTCAAAGGCGCCTAAGGGACTAATTATAAGAATGTGGTTACATTTGAAGGGAACAAGCATATTTTGAGAGTATAATATAAGCACGTCTCTTTTGATTCACAATTTTAAGATGATTGAGAAAAGTGATTGTTTCAAAAACAAACAGAATTTTCTTGATGATATAGTTGACTGAGACCGCCCACAAGGTGGACGGACGACATAATGAAGGTCGCAGGAAGACGCTGGATGCAGGCCGCTAACAACCGTTCTTTTTGGAGATCTTTGGGGGAGGCCTATATCCAGCAGAGGACTTCTTGTGGCTGAGATGATGATGATAATAGTTGACTGAACTGAGCGAAGTGTGTAAGACGTATTCGTTAGTTAACTCGGGTGTTTCGTCACTTTGTGTCCCTTCGTCTGTCGTTCTCGTAGATTTTTGTTTATATAGCCATGCTAGGCAGAAATATTGTAGTAAGTTTAGAAAGGGAAAAATATCGTTGAGTCTGGGATTGAACCCGCGGCCATAGGGTGTCATGCCATATTGCTCTAACCGTTGAGCTACTCAAGCCCTGTCAGGACTAAATCGACGTAATTATTCTTTCCTTATTATTAACGTCTAACAGGGACATGTGACGGCATCTATTGAAACAGTTTTTGAAACTACTACGGCTAACGAGTTTAACATTGCAGTTAGCTACACGTAGCGTAGATAGCCCTGCCTCAAGCAATAAGTTTTTCTTTCTAAATTTACTACTAAAAGCATATTGCTTTCTATATGAAGCTTATTAAAATCTAAAGACGGTAAATGTATATATGGACGTACAATAGGTAGGTGTGGTATCGTTAAGAATAACTAAGACCCTTTATGGGTACATTTTTAATTAGATGTTAATGTATTGCGAATATTTCCAAAATCTACATTTATTTACTAGCCATGCCCCGCGGCTTCGCTCGCTATAAATAAGTTAAAAAGTAGCCTATGTGTTATTCCGTAACCTAAACTATCTTCATTCTTAATGTCACCTAAATCAGTTTATTTGTTACGGAGATACGTGGTAAGAAACATTCACACACACAAACTTTCACATTTATAATATTAAAGTAGGATTTATAAAATATGATTATATTCATCTATATCGAAATAAAAGTAGGTCTTTTTCGATTATTCAACTGCCTGGGGCAGTTGCAAACCTTTGAGCCGCTGTCCTATTAGGTTGATATGTTTGTACATAATTTCTCTTCAGGCGACTGGGATAACTCGCAACATGAACGAATATTTATTATTTAATCGTAGTATGGTTTTCTAGAATTTTTTTTCTTTCTTTTTATCTTAGACTACATATACCATATATTATTCAATTGCCGTTTGTATATAATTTAATCGCAAGAAACGCTTAAAAATTAACCGACTTTACCGCTTTATTTTCGGAACCCTTGATCAGATAAAATGAAACAAATACGCATTATTGAGGATAACTCAAAAAGTGCTGGTCAAATCTTGATCAAATTTAAATGAGATCACATGGGAAATACCAGCATTGAAACAAAAATAATGTAAACGCACGCCAAGTTTAAAAAAAATACCGACTTCACTGCTTTATCTTCAGAACCTTGATCAGATTAAAAGTATTAAAAATGCATTATTGATGGTAACTCAAAAACTACTGATCAGATCTTGATCAAATATAAATGGGACCAATAGAAAAGCAACAGCTTAAAAAAAAAATTATAAATCAAAATCGGTTCACGTGGAAAGAAGTTATGAGGTAACAACACACATAAAAAAATACAGTCGAATTGAGTACCTCCTCCTTTTTTTGTGAAATCGGTAAAAAATACAAAACGTATTATATTAAATACGTGCACACAAACATTTTGGAGTGTTACTATGAAATTTCGTTTCAATAAAGAGGACATGGAGTGTGTGACCCATATATTTTTACAGTTCCTGCGTCTTCCATTATAGTGAAACTGCCATTGACCCGCGATGATTCCGTTTGTATTTGTGGCAATCATAAAAACTGTTTTGTTTTAAATAAATCTAAATATAAAACACTTGCCAACAATAAAATTTTAATGATCATTAAAATGTGAAGGAATCTCAAAAGCATATCGAAAGCAATAATAATAAGTCTGTCTGTGATCCCAGCAAACCGGGACGAAAGAAAGTAGCACAGTTTTTTTTTAGAATAGGTATACACGAGTACGCCGAAATCTTATTTTGGTATTCGACAGTTGTGTCAATGCTCTCGTAGCCATCAAATGAAGAACCAACTACCTCAGTACAGGGTACTGTGATGTGAGGCCACGATCACTATGCGCACTGCAAAGGAGGGGAACTCCTTGCCAGAGTCTGTGTTCCCAGATAAGTACTTACAATTTAGGAGTCTTCAAGTGGAGAATTAATAGGTACTTTCTAGGCAAGCGTGCTCTATCGTCGACCGCATCGTCATTTAACAGGTCAGGTGAGATAGTGGTCAAATGTTTGCCAATCATAAATAAAAAGAGTACTTTTATGCATGACTAGATGACCCGGTGAAATTCGTACCACGCCATCTATTGAAAGTAATCTGAAGTGGCAATAGAACAATTTTGATTTTTCGTGATCATTTGGGTTTTTCTTAATTTTCTCATTTCCTAATGCACAGTTGTACTGAGGCGAACAAAAAAAAAAACAAATCGGTCAAGCTATTTTTGACTTTTTGAGAGACTTTAATTGCACGGCAAATATTTTTTATATAGATAGAAGATAGGCAAGTGTTTGACTACTAGTTTTAGACTTACATAGACATAGCTTATTATAAGTATATTTGTTTATTCAAATGCAATTTTTTTACTTGAATAATGCGAGCGAGGCCTCGGGCACGGGGCATAGCTAGTTTTTCTTAAATGATCATACTGAGTAACTGCAGGATATCTTTTTTAAAACAAATGCATTCACACTCACAGCCCCACACTAAGTTCAAAGACTTGTATCGTGGGTGCCGGAAACATTCATATCACACACATTACATCCAGAACCAGAAGCACAAATGTCCCTTGGGAAGGAATTTGTGCTCCTGCCGGGAATCGAACCCAGGACCCACGGCACAGAGGGCGGACGCCTGTCCACTGCGCCAACTGGGTCGTCGAGCTGGTCGCGAATTGGATTATTAATTTTGATTTGTATTTATTTTAGACCCCGTATTAGAAAATATCTATTACGCCCTGAATAACATAAGCGAAGAAGTATTATAATACTTATTTCTTGTATTCTTTATTGTACACATACTGAACAAAATGTTTACAATAAGGCCATAACAAAAGATGTACAAAGGCAAGCTTAACCCTTCGCAGAGTTTTCTTCCAGCAAACCCTTTAAGTAGGATATTAATTTATAAGAGCGAGTGGGTTGTTGTGTACATAGAAATATGATTATTATATTATAGTCATATATATATAATACGTTGGTTAATAATTCAGAATAGAAACATTATATACTCGTACAGTCCCGTAAACTACGCAGCAAAATAACTAGAAACACGTAATTTCAATGTTGAAACCACCGTAAATGTTACACTTACATTAGGTAAATGAAGTCGCGTGTAAACATTTAATTAGGCATACCTTGGTATATATTGTGAACATCACATAGGTGGTACATACTATGGTACCTGTATAAGTTATGCCTATCTACATAATGTAAAACCTTCACAATAAAAATGGTAAGCATTCGTCATGATGAAAAATCATTCGCTGGTGTTTTGTAATTGGTCTATTAGATCTCGAGAATGACAAGGATGCATGGAGGCAAACTGCACAGGCTCTTTCTAGCGACTACCATAATAACACCTAGGTTAAGAAAATTATGTATTAGAAATTATGAAAGTTTAAAAAAAAATGAATGAAAAAAAATGCGCCGCCGAGTTTCTTGCCAGGTTCTTCTCGAGATGGCTGTAATTTTGCGAATCTGGCAATAGATTCATTAACTTTCATGAGTGCCTCTTTGGGGCCCATGTGAATAAACGATTTTGATTTTGAGATCAGATCAGTAACTTAAAAAGATATAATGTATGCACGTATGTAGGCAAGTAAATATAGATGAATAGTTTCTAGATAGTTTTTAAAATATAGACAAGAATTCCTAACAAAATTACACCGAGAATACAAATTTGAGTAATAGTAGTAAGAACATTCCATTATCTCATGACTTTTAACAAATTTAAAATGTACCGACTAACTGCAAATATGCCTACAGTCGATTACTACATAGATAGTACAGCAACAGATTACCTAATAGTTGGTACATCGACGTGAGTGCTCGTACCACACACGAAAATAGATATCGTAAAATTAAAACATCCATTATCAAGAGGTTACAGTGTCTGGGTCATCTTTTTATGTTTATCTATTGAATAATGTGCGTTGTGTTGTTTATACAAATAGATAATTAAGTAATTTCGACATGCATGTAATGTTGGCTGTAAGAAATGCATTTTTGTAGGATTGATGCTAGGAAAGTTTGTAATTTTTTTTTTTTGAACGGAAGTTCCTTATCGCTCGTTGCGAAAGGGGGCTAAATGGAATAAATTAAGACCAAAAGTTGTAACGACACTTTTTGCTATTATTATAGTTGTAAGCCATACCACGTTCTCGTCCGATCACCGAAGTTAAGCAACGTCGGGCACGGTCAGTACTTGGATGGGTGACCGCCTGAGAACACCGCGTGATGCTTCTTTTAATTTTGGAACGAAAGTTCCTTATCGCGCGTCGCGAAAGGGGGCTAGACGGAAATTGAACTTCGTTCCATCCGGGTGTCCCTTGACATCTCTCAGGCTTTTTTTTATGTATGAAGGCATGAATTTGACTACAATTGTCTTACAACTAACAACGAAGGCCAAGAGTTTGACGTAAGCACGTCACGTAAAGCACGACAATATAAGGTACTTTTACTTTAAAAAAGGAACGCTTCATAAAAATTATCAAATAAAACATACCACAATTTAGGTGGAGAGAAGTTTAATTTTAGAGCAAACGGTCTCTGAATTCTCGTCCCTATCTAATGTACTCACGCAAGTATTAAAACCAATATCTTTTCTAACTACTTCATTAAAAAAAAGACAAATATCGCAATATTTCGGTATTAGTCATATGTAATACGCATTCGTGCCATAAAAACCAAAACATTACCTATTTCCTTATGTAAGCAACAAACATAAAAAAATCACATATACAACATCTAGACAAAATGTGACTCTATGAGTTTGTTTACTCTGCATCTAACTGATTCTTCCTTAACATCTCTTCTTCTCTCTTTATTCAGAACACTTCACTTCCTCCAACAAATCTAAATAAAATTGTCATAGTCGAGTTCTAAGTTTACTGTTTTCGTATTTGAGACCGTGTGTATATTGTCCTTAATGGTGATAGTCGTTGAAGATAAGTCTTGCGCGACGGTTCCCGTCACCCACAAACGTTACCACCCACAGCATTAAGGCAAGACAAGCCGTGCCTAGTAGAGCGGTATAATCTTACAAATTTGTCGTCCCCTAGGGTCTAGCCGACCCGCTCCTCGGATATTAATCCTAATTGATAATTTATCGGTTCCACTACGTTTCCAACCTTTATTGCGCGGTTCCGGAATAAATTACTTATCAATGTTAAACGATTGGATGTAGTAGATGGTGGTGGCGATAGAATATTAACAGGAATGTTGGTAATTCCGGAAGTTGGCTACGTCCTTTTGTGAAGGTAATAAATTTTTCTGTGGTTAATTTTTTTTAGATCTACGTAAACGTTATGGTAACACATCTGTATCAGTATAGAGGTTATTCTGTTTTATACTGTTTTTATTTCTCTGATTGATAATGTTTTGATGTTATTGAAGGTGGTAAACATGCTAAGCTAGATATGTGACTAACTAGTTTTGAAGAAATGTTGCCAGAACTCCATTAGAAACTGGTGACAGATTTATACTAACTAAGTATTTTATTATAATTAATTAAGAGCTTGTAGTGTAAGTAACTTGAAATATATTACTATAATATTATTATATTCACATATTGTACTTAATAGATTTTCTGAAACAAAAAATAAGACGTGTGGCACTCGGGGACTGCCGCGGTATAGCTATTGCATAGCATATTTTATCAACTCATGCAATTATAATTATTTATTTATTTTATTTATGCAGTATTTTTTTTCCTGCCACCTAGAGGCGAGTTGCTGAACTAAAGAGACAAGCGTGATATTTCAAAAAAGTCATTAAAAGTTCTGCTATTCATCGATAGATGGCAAAACTAAAAAGTATCACCGCTGTGCCGGTTGGAGTGCGGGGTGTTAGGTTATTTTCGTTACGGAATTTCTGGATTCGGTCTCCACGCTCAAGGCCCGCGATAGAAGCTATGCAATAGCTTAAAAATAAATAAAATTTGTGTTCAGTGAAAAGAAAAAAAATCTACAGGATATTCCTGTAGATATTTTTTACTATCTTATTTGACCGAATAGCAGCAACTTATTAGTTAGATAGTATATAATTGTAGTTATATAATATATAATAATAAAACTCAATTACAACAATAATTGTTATTGAGTTTTATTATTTTATTAGATTAAAAGACATAGTTAAGTGTACAAAAAAGACTTAAAATTACAATATTATGGTTTAGAGTTTGCATAATATCTTGAAATATGCATTACTTTTGAACTTAAAACACTAATATGACTTACAAAATATTTGAATAGGATACCAAAATAACTTTTCTGTTTAAAACAGAGCTTTACAAGTTTCAGATCTTGTTTTGATCAATGGAATTGTCTTCTATGAGGTATAACTTCTAAAACATATTAAATTATTTTACATGATTAAAATCGTTTGTATTTCTACGTTATATTTTATTACGAAACCAACAAAACGCCCTATTTATTTAACGGCTCTCAGTTGTTCTCGTAACGGCAAGACCGTTAACGGATTTGAACACTTTAAATAACGTTGACAAATCGTTATAGCCGTTAACAATTGGCAGCGACAATGAAAGTTAGAGCGGAACAATAAAATAAACTGTTGAAACATTTTATGTCAAGATCTGTATTCTCTCTTGTATGCTCAGTAACAGTTAGATTACGTTATGGTATACTGACAAAGCACTGCCTAAATCACAACTGAAGCGCACTTACGTTTATGGTCTGATTACTATTTCGATTATGCATATTGTTAAATTGAGGCTTTCATGTTGTTTGTTAAAAAAATTACTGAATATTGATGTAAGATTATTATATATTTTTTTATACTAGATAGGTAAGCATTTGACCGCTATCTCACTTGATGGAAAGTGACGATGCCACCAAAGATGGAACATGCTTGCCTAGAAGGTAAATAAAAAAAAGAAGGTATATGATTATTTGTAACATACATTTTTCCTAATTAGATTTTATTTTTGAAGGTTTGCAAGTGTATTGAACGTTACGTTACGTTACGTCACGTAATATTGCGAAAGAGTGGAAACCTCTGCAGGCATTTTTGTTCCACTATTGGTACAATTTAGAAGTTTTTAAGTCTAAAATGAACAGATAATATCAGTGAACAGATAAAATCTTCTAGGTAATCTGTTACATCGTCAGCCTTTTCATTAGATGAAATAGAGGGCTAAATGCTTGCCTATGACGCATAAAAAAAACGATTTTTCTAGCGGCTAAACACATTTGTATGGAATTTGGTAATATGTAACACCTGTCTATAATAGAACTCATTTATAAATATGACCTCTACCTCTATCTCTATGCATTTGAACGCGTGTTTAGGTAAAAAAAATTGAGTTTCATTATTTACTTATAAGATCTGCATGCATGCTATCTACGGGCCAATTGCCTATATTTCCTAAAACTAAACTAAAACTATATACAGCAAAGAACCAAGTTACCTACAAGACAGAGCCTCAAGTGCTCAAGCCCACTACCAGTGGGTAGCGTTCCCATCATGCTGCTTCTGTATTATGTGTCAGTAACACACACATGTTTACCAAATAAATTCTCTACATATTTGCCTATTTTTTGTTTAATAAAATTTGCACTTAGGTATAGTTTCTTTCAACCAGCAAATACACCGGATACTGATATCCTACTAAAACGTTAACATTAATGTAGCAGATATAGAATATATACTTAGTTTAAATTCCCAGGCAACTAATAACAATCAAATCAATGATGTCTCTCATCTGTCCGAGCATCCATCACTGGCGTCCGTAAGCCGTCATCGGACATCAAACAACATGAAATACGGCAGCATAAAATCCGTCATATATGTTTTTGTGTCAGAAACATAGCACTTAGTAATCCCTTCCGTTGTGGGTCCATCGGAAAAACGATGTGAAGACTCTTAAGCTGGGTCTCGGGTAATTAAGTGGAGCTAGAATGGCCAGTTAAGATTATTTTCCCGAGTTTTAGGGACTTTGCTGGGGTATAAAAAGTAATTAGGGCTATAATTTAGGTTATATCGCTGATAAATAGTGTATTTACTCTTGAGATCTAAGACGCCGTAATAATATAATATATTCAGTTTAAAATCAAGACTCTGAACTATAAAGATTATTTTAGTAGGCAAAACATGCGTCACTCATGAAAACTTGCATGCACGTTGGTAACAGGAAGTTTGTGACAGTACACATCAAGTCATCAGAATCGGATCAGTAGTACATACAAAAAAATTATTTGAAAATTCATATAAACAACGAAAAAAATACAGCCATGGCAAGAAGACGCTTAAATTTAGAATCATGGTCTACAAAATATCGTATAACATTTTTGTTTTGATGAAAAATGTTCACTAGATTTTTTTTTATATTTTAAAGGGTATTTCTGAAAGTAATAGCTGTATTTAGAAAATAACCGTTGATCTAGGTAGAGGTACCACAGATCTATAATTTAGTATACGTTTTACTATTCTAAACCTCATAATTCAAAAGTGATCCGCTAAGCGGAAACCTATGTAATTCATCCAATAATCCTGAACTACTTACAAAAACCATTAAAACCTATAGAACATAATTATATGGAACTGGAAATTGGTTATATTACATTTTCTCAGGGGTGGTCTGCCATTAGAATAAGGCAAGCAATAGATAGAAGTTTATATCAAGGTTCAAATATAAAACATTATGTTTTAACCGCATAACAAGTAGTATATTGCATAACTACTATTAGTAGTCAAGTATAATAATAATAAACGAAGCATCACATAATTAAAACTGAACGTATTCGTATTTATAAAAAAAGAACTCTAAAATACGGTAGACCACATTTTGCTGCAATTTCTTGCTCTCTGCGGACGAAACCGCAATTTCCTCCACCACCCTCTAATTATTAAATGTCGTCTGACCCTGCTTATTCCCGGAATAACTACACACATCGCCCACACATCCTTTTATTGCAAAGATCAAGGTTAATTATCACTTAGTATTATGATTATTATATTAATGACCTTGGTTTGTAATCGGTAGCTAATTCAGAATCAGAATATCGTTTATTGTCAGACTGTGGTGTTCAGTAGCGCGACACATTGACATAGAATAATAATAACAAATTTGACATTTGATTATTTTTTAATATTGACATTATAATTGATTTAAATGTATTCTCTGATTATTATTATTTTATTGCAATGAACATGAACACACGACATAAATACTGTCTTTAATTTTGTTACTACTTGTTATTCTGCTCATTTTAAATGCATTTATTTATATAATTTATTGTTTTTATAATTTTTATAATTTATGGTTAAATAATAATAATATATTAATTGTAACTGACATACCTGTTATAACAACATACTTTGTTAAAAGGTGAATAAACGATGATTATGATCATTAAATCAAATCAAAGTGGTTACAAAAGATCTTATATAAGATATATTATACAGTTTCAACAGCTTGCCCATTTCAAGCGTAAAATATTTTTATAAAATATTAAAAGTATTACCTTAATGTATTTGAATTAGAAACACATATAAAGATAAATAATATAAAAACAAGTTTAAAGCTAAGTTTAAATAAGATTTTAAAAAGTTTAAGATTCGGTATCAAAATACTCTTTAAGGCTATAGTGGACTTTGGAAATTAGCCAAGTTTTTAATTTACGTTTAAATAGAATTCTAGGTAGCATTTTCAATTCTAATGATTCGAAGTGCAAAAGGATTGTTATTGTTTGAGAGCGTTTTCTTGTTATAAAAAACATAAGAATTATTTTCATAGGTTTTTAATAGATTCACTCTCTCGCCCACACAATGAGTCAATATAAAAAAAAGTTTAAAATACCTTTGTAATATTATTATTTTATCTACTTTTAAATTCCTGTTTTGATTGTATTTAGTATGGAGACAGGAAATTATTATAAAAATAATCAAAATCTTAGCTAATCTTTAAATTTACTCACTTCTTGGAGTTCCAGATTTCGTATTCAGATCTATTAAGCACGTTACTACAGTAGATATGTTGAATTTTATAATACTTAATATTTCTATCGCTTTTATTTCACTCACAAATAACGTGGCTTTCTATTGGTAAAAGAATATTCAAAATCAGTTCAGTAGATCAAGAGATTACCACACAAACCTCACAAACCTTACTCTTTATAATATTATTAGTAATAGTATAGATAATAGTTTTATTACGTCGAGCCAAATAAGTACCAGCATTATCACGCGTCGCCTCAACCAGGCGCTCTGATAGATTTAAGAATAAACATATTAGCATTACAATTCAGAGAAGCAACGCCAGCATGATGGGAACGCTACCCTCTGATAGTGTTGGTAGCTTGAGCACTTATGTTACCTATAAGCTCGGTGCTGTATATTGTTTAGTTTTAGGAAATATACCCTGCGGCTTCTCCCGCTATTATCAAAAAAAAGTGTGTGTTAATCCTGGTTATAATCTATGTACATTCCAAATTTCATCCAAATCCGTTCAGCCGTTAAAGCGTGAAGAGGGAACAAACATACTTACACATTTACACACACAAACTTTCGGATTTATAATATTAGTAGGATTGTCCAGTAAATATTAGCTGATAATTATTAAAATGATTTGTTTTATCGTGTAAACGCAACCATGAACTAATCAAACAGCAAAAAATCTACAGCAAAATTTATCAAAACAAATGTGGTAGGTAATGTTACCGTAACCCACAGAGCGAAACGCGCGTGGCACAAGTGGGTCGCCTTCATTCTTTACGTGTTTTTGGCGACGATCGAGGCCTGAGGTGAATGACACTTAACTAAAAATACTCGGTTATCGCACGATATTTCTGGTGATAACCGAGTGCTGAATATATAATGATGTTTAGGGTTAATGCCAACCGATGCAGGCGGATATAGCACATTTTGTTGTGTAACAGAATGGAGGCTGCAGAAAATCACACTGTTAAAAATATAAAGGTACGTGTGAACTGGTTGGCGTTGTTTATTAAATAGGGCGTCTGGATTCTGAGCAGCGGGTATCAGGTTCGATTCTCGGCGGGAACACACGTTTCATACTCAAGGGAGATTTTAAAACATATACGCTTTCACACTCACAGCTATCACACTAAGTTCGATGACTTGTATCGTGGGTGCAGGCAACATTCACATCACACACACAATCACAACCAAAACCAGAAACACAAATTTTCCTTGGGGAGAAAACTTGTGTTCCCGCCGAGAATCGAACCCGATACCCCTGCTTAGAAGGCGAACGCTCACCTAACTAAGCCAATGGGCAGTTCAAATATACACACAATATACACACACAAAGAAATTTGTATTCTTTTTGTGTGTGTGATGTGAATATTTCTGGTACCCACAAAGTCTTCAAACTTAGTGTGGGGCTGTGAGCGTGAAATCATTTATGAGTGTGATTTTGTATGAAACGAGATTTTTATTATTTATTTATCAAACCAATATTAAAAAGGTAAAAATGACCACCAAATAGGTCAAACGATCGAGTATCAAATGTATGAAAAATTTGATTAACAATTATACGCAAGCAAAGCTTAAAAAAATCGACTTCACCGCTTTATCACCGGAACCTTGATCCACAAGCTTTCAAATAAAAAAAGAATCATCAAAATCGGCTCACAACGAAAGAAGTTGTGAGGTTCAAAAGTTACATCGGGTAAACCAGAACATCGTCAATTTACGCATTATTCGTCACAAAATAGACATTATTGACGATATTTCAAGAACTACTGATCAGATCTTGATCAAATTTAAATGGGACCAATTAGAAAGCAACATCTTTCAAACAAAAAAAATCGAAATCGGCTCACGTGGAGACAAGTTATGAGGTAACAAACATAAAAAAAAAAACAGTCGACTTGAGTACCTCCTCCTTTTTTGGGAAGTCGGTAAAAAATGATTTGTGTAGTGGCGTGTACCGCCATTGTATTTGCATGATATTGTTGTACAATATAATATATGGGTTTTAATAATTTCTAAATATGAAGATTCAGCTCATTGTAGTACACATACACACATAATACACATACATACATAATTTAATATAATACGACTATTGTACCCATTAAGCTTGTTCATATTTTATCAGACAAGTGTATGAGCAATCTGAGTAATGGAATATGGAATGCAGACATGTGTTTGATATTGTAAAATTGAATGCAAGAAGGTGGAAATGTATATTATTGTTGCGAATAGCTCTATTTTAATTCGCTCAATATTTTATTGCATGATGTAGGAATTCAGACAGGCTTTCATATATAAAAATAAGGAAAATATTTTCTCATCATGAAATACAATAAGATTCTAATCAGCGAAGATAAAGAATTTAGATATAGATTAATAAATTACAATACAAATTAAATATATTATTCATTGCTGGCAACATTTCTCATAGCACATTACAATAATACCAAATTATAATAAGAAAAAACAAAAGATACAAAAAAACGTACGTAGCGTGAAGTAGGTATGAATAGGTACCTTATCTGATAAAAAATACTACTTCTAACTTTTCGTTACTGATTCCTGTATTAATTTAGGTGAACAGAGCTCAAATATTTATATATTTGATCATATTTTTATAATAATTACGACGAATAAAATGATTTTTGAATAATCTCAATTATGAATAAGTGTACGCATTAAATGAATATTTAATATTCTAGTCATCTAGTGAAAGCACATCTGCGTCTGACGGTAATTTATTTACAAATAATATTGAGTTTAGGCGCGAAAGAAAAAATATTATTTTCGATTTTGAATTATTTTCGAAAACTTGGGTTTTTTTTTTTGTAATCGATGTGGATCACTAAGCGCTTATAATTCTTGACCGTGCATGAGTGTAGGCAAATCATACAAAGTTGAAAAACGTGATATTTGTTTTCATTCCAAAATTACAAAAGAACTTCTAGTAAAGCTTCTACCAATTTACCAATTTTCTACTATTAACTTGACTGTCACTAGACCACTACTCTCTTACTTGACTTTGACTGTGACTAGTGACTAGGACTTGTTTTATGAAATATTACTTGACACTGGCTAAATGCACATAGTTTGCGAAGCAAAAAAAAAAGTGAGGCAAAAAGCTTGGGAGCAAAAGAAACTGAAGGCATAAACCATAGACCCAAACTATTGGCATATTTGTCTAAATGTCTCAAATTACGTCATTTACATGAATTACAACCATCGAGATAGGAAACAAACCTACGGTTTGTTAGCTACAACATCCTTGATTACAACACAAAAACAAACAAACGCATTCTCACTCATAACCTCACATTAAGTTCAAATACTTGAATCGTGGGTGTTGAAAACATTAACATATCATATCATATCACACACACACTGCATGTTACACCCAGAAAGAACCAGAAGTAAAAATATCTCTATCCAATTTTCCTTATATTTAGTTTCTGCCGGTAATCGAACCCAGGATCCATGGCGTAGGGCAGAGAAGCGCCAACTGACACGCTCTACATTTCCTATAGTTAATTCAACATGTACAATTCTAAAACGTTTTACAAATTATTTGCTTACCTTATTTTGAAAATATTGCTGTCAATTATCTAGATACCTGAAACAAATTAAACAATACATTCAGTCGATTGAAAATTTATTGTTACATAATTATTTAAAAAATGGTTGTCTGTAAAGTCGGTTTACGGACAATAATTTTACGTGTTAACGTCATAAGACGAACGCTTAGGCCGATCGTGCCTCTCTATCGCTTGTTCCGCGCTCTCGCTTGCACGCTCAGACTCAGACGGAACGTGACACTTTTTCGTGTGTGCAGTCGGTGTTCATCGATTTATAAGACGTTATCACGTAAAAAAATTGAAATGCTAGAATAATGTAATATTTAAAAATAAAAATTTGTAACTATCCTTCTCTGTCTGTTTTGACTGTAAGATAATGAATATAAACTGTAAATCTGTAATATTAACTGTAAATCTGTATTATCTCGAGTTGACGTGACTTTGACTTTGCCCATAGTTCATACGAAGAAACGTTGAACCCACCTTAGATTAAAAATTCTACATGACTCGGAATGCTAATATTACTACTTCTTTGAAGATAATAAAACTCAAGCAAAGCTTAAAAAAACCGACTTCACCGCTTTATATTCGGAACCTTGATCAGATTAAATGTATTAAACACGCATGATTGACGATAACTTGAAAACCACTGATCAAATCTTAATCAAAATTAAATGGGACCATTCAAAAAGCAACAGTATTCATACAAAAAAAAACAAAATCGGTTCACGTGGAAATAAGTTATGAGGTGACACAAATAAAAAAAATACAGTCCGAATGAGCACCTCCTCCTTTTTTGTGAAGTCGGTAGACAAATTATAAACGCTCACACTCACTATCCCACAGTCAGTACAAAAACTTGTCGTGATTGCCGGAAACCATTTACATCACACTTCCCATCCACACACATCCCATCCAAATCCTTTGGGGAAAAATCTTGTACTCTTAACGGGAATCGAGCCTGATACCATCTGCTTAGAAGGCAAACGTTGAGCTTACTACGCCAACTGGCAAGTCATTCTGTTTTTACATAAACTCTACAATAATAAATTAAACCAACGCATAATTGGTCCAAGTGGCACGTTTCAAACTGTACTGAAAAAATCCGTGCATTATTTTAGAGATTACCCCTCACTGATGATAGACAGATACGCGAGACGGGCGACTTAATAGCTTAATATCACTATATAAGATATACGTATACATTGAAATTTCCAACAAGCTCCCTAGGTATTAATTGCATAACCACATGACCCGCCACGGGCGACCAATGTCTATGCAAAAGCATGCAGCTGAGGCTCCAGCCTCCACTAAACGCCAGCTCTGCATAATAATGACGGCAATATAGTTCCGTTCACCCCGCATTGTTGAACAACGTTCTTGAATCCCTGAAGGAGTCTACGCTCAGCGGGACATTACCGAGCTAGGTATAAGAAAATTTACATGTAATATATTATAAAGAATAATGCGCATAAAAGCAATCGCGCGCCGATTGTACATCTGTGTCGGTCAGCTAAAAAGTTATCTATTTTAATTATTCGGTATAAAAGGAAACCTATCCTGGTTACATCTTAGTAATTTATTAAAGAGGGTATTGTGGAAAAGTGCGATAAAAAAAACTTTTTAGGAGTATCTTTGAATTGTCGCCTTGTTTTATTAAAGAACTTGGTAAGCGGCGTTAAGAGTTCTGCGTCCAAAACAAAGACACGGCCTATTTTTGACATGTCATCTAAAGTCGTACAAAAAGTCTTTCTATTAACGCGAATTTGGCTAAATGTGAATGAAGACGAGGCTAATATTTAACCTGTCAAATTAAGCCGCGATAAAAGATGCTTGGAGTCTATTATTAATAAATAAGTCTTACTATTCATGAACTCCGAGCACATTTGGCTAAATTAGAAAGAAAACAATGCTAAAATTGCGAGACATGAGAAGTTAGATCGAGTCATTTCCTTTCATAATTTCCATTAATGAACGCCAAGTAATTTTGGCTCAGTGTCAAAGAAGAAAACGATAAGATTACGCTATAAGTTAACTAGATCGCGCTTAAAGACGCCTATAGCGTGTTTTTAGGCTTTCTAACTATACATTCTAAGCACTTTTGGCTAAATCTGAAAGTATACAACGCAAAGATTACGCGACATGTCAGCTACGTTACGCTGAAAGACGCTAATAGTCTTATCATGTAATTAAGTAAACCATTCTGTTTATTTGTTTTTTCGGACACAAAACATTTCCACTTGCACTTTTCCTTATTTTGTCCCACAATCCACTTGTGTAGGTTAATATTAATTTGGAAGTGAATAAGGGTCGGCTATATTTACCCTTGAATGGAACCATGGCACCGTAATAAAAAAACTTTCAGGAAAACAATGCTTTTGAGCCCACGCGTTTTGCTAAAGAGGTCAGATGAAACGTAAGATGTCGCAAATCTGAACCACGGTGGCTTTAAATCTGCAAATCGTCTTTTTAACACGCTTTTATTAGCTTAGCGTGTATGTATGTTTATATGTAACGTGATTTTCAACCCGTTCAGAACGTCGGATTAATTTGAAACTTCGCACACTTATCAAGGACCGATGACAAAGTTTGTCCCATAATCATTAACAGGATCTTCAGGATTAGCGATTCTACTTTTTAGTTCGGTTATCTACAAAAGATGTTATTTTTTATTTTTTTAATTACGTTTTAATTTTTTTTATGCCCATATGCCATTTATTTAATGCTTACCTTTTGGTAAGCATTTGACCACAATCTCACCTGATGGAAAGTGATGTTGCGGCCGAAGATGTATCATGCTTGGCTATAAGGTACAAGTACAGTGTTAAAGTACAACTATATTTCCGCATCCCCATGCGGAAATATAGTTGTACTCACGAGCTTGATAATATTAAAAACATACTATGGATTTCATCACAAAGCTTCCTTTACCGGAACCTGTCCCCGCTATCAGCTGCGCTTATTCTACGACTAGTGCTACAAATGATGGGTTTCCAACAAAGATTATTAAACCAACTAATTTCTCCTTATAACAAAATTCACCAGTGGGGAAGAGGGTGAGGTTATTTTTTGCTTGTTCTTGTGATTAGTCGATCCGTGCTTGTGATTGGCCGGAGCGACTGTTATCAGCGTCAGTTGCACCGGTGCGATATAACCAATCAAATCTACTGAATTAATGCATCAACAGGCATATTGTTTACATCAGGAAGGAAATTATTGTTTTTATTGTGTTTTATAAATAAAAATATAAAATAAAAATAAAATAGCCTTTATTTGTACTTACTTTTAAGTAAGAACAAATAAAGGCAATTTTTTATGGCATTACATAATATTTACACTACTTGCTAATTAACTTTAAACTTTATCGAGAACCCCCAGGTGGGTAAAGGCCTCCTCCAAAGATACCCAAATTTCCCTGTTTTGGGCTGTTTGGCACCAATTTGGGCCTGCAATTTTTTTAAAATTCTTATTGTGTTTTACAATAATAAAATTCGACCGATTTCTTTCATTGAGTCACGCTCTACTCTTTTAACCTTTTCTATATGGTTTCGAGTCACACTGTTACAATAGGTGTGACTCGTTGGGAAAATATCCTAGCGCTCAAAGTTTATTAACCGCTTCTTCAAATCGCTGTAATATGTTCGAAAATACTTACAAAGTCACTTTAGTTTTGAATCAATGTTTTTTAAATTAATTACAAGTTTTCTAAATAATATTAAAATGTAAAAAGTAAATATATATGGTTATTTTAATATGGCCGACAACTTAATTCTTAAATCCTAGTTTCTGGCAGTAAAGGCCTGATTCATTTATAGCCATCCGTTATGGCTGGAACATGTTGATCATCAAAACATGACAAATATATTCATTTATCCATATTTACATCCATTGCATAAATAGGATATCGTTATGCTGCGACTGGTTTTTTTTTCTATAGACAGTGACCTTTCTTCTTTGCAATCAAAATAAAAGGTCTAAGAAATACCAACAGACAATTATTTACTCAATAATTATAAAAGCGATATTGATATTTGTATACGAAAAGGTCGTGTTCATAAAATAATGACCTAATGATCTACTGAACTTTTAACTGTCAGATATATAAGATCAAGGAAAGCGTTTTAAAATATTCCAGAGCTATGTAAAAGTAGAACATATTTTAATAATTTTTGGTGCATATGTTAAACTTATGAAACACTTTATAAATAGCTACGCGCGGAGCTAACCATCGTATTCCAGATAGGGCTTGCAATCCGGATATCCGGATATTCAAATTATCCGGATATCAGTTACATTTACTAACCGAATAATTCAGTCTCCAGTATTCGGATTTGTCGAATATAACGATCATTATTTTTACAAGTAATCTACTTATTGATGGAAATAAAATGTCTTATTTTATAATAAAACAATAATACCAGTTTTCTCTGTTGTCACTCTTATCATACCAATAATATTTCCATAGTTATCCCTCCCCGTCACGCCAAGTTGATTTGCTTATTAGCTAATAACATAAGGAATATAACGACGGTACGATGTTCCCCGCACTACCTCACCTCACTAAATTTTAAATTAATATGTCTACTACTTTGTGATCTCATTTGCTTGTTTTAGTTTTAGTTCAAAACAGAGATTGATTTATTCTATATAACTTTATGTTAAAAAAAACTATTTTATAGAATATTTTTATAATATATTCGAAAAATCCGAAATATCCGGATATTCGAATATTTAGGATAATTACTATCCATTTTATCCGAATACTAAATATGAACGGATAATGCAAACCCTAATTCCAGAATCTAGACGCCATCACAATTATCATTATAGTCCGTCAAGTGTTAATCAGAATAAGAAGCCATATCCAATGCCTAAATCTATATCAATATCATAGTGACATATCAATATCATGACAACCTAGTTGGTGCGGTGAGAGCCGTGGGTCCTGGGTTCGATTCCCGGCAGGAGCATAATTTTCCATCCCAAAGGACATTTGTGTTACTGGTTCTGGGTGTGATTGTATGTGTAATATGTAAATGTGCCGGAAACATTTACCCAGGATACAAGTCTTTGAACTTAGTGTGGGGCTGTGTGAATGCGTAAAAAAATGCGCTAAGCTTTTACAGTAATAAAGATATCTCGTTCCAAACACACACTTATAAGCCACACAAGCACAGAAACAAACTGTACAGTCTCTATTTTACTGGGCCTGTCAAAATTGGTGCAAAGTGAGAAGTGAAGAGTCACAGGGAATAATTAGGTAGCGATCAGTGCAACTATTTCTATAATAAACCCGCGAGGATAGACGTGTACTATTTTCTTCTTTATTATTTTCTGACCATGGATGCATAGTCCTTCAGTCGAAATATTAAACAAATTCTATATTTCATAATAGAAGTCCTAGTCACAAGTCACAGTCAAAGTCAATTAAAAGCGTCAAGGTCCGGTCATAGTCAAGTTAAACCCTAGTCAAGTGGTAAAGGCTTTACTAGAACTTCTATTGTAGTTTTGGAGTGAAGGCGAAAATCACGTTATTCAATTTTGTATGATTTGCCTACACTTATGCACGTTTACGAAGTATTAAAGGTATTAAAGATTAATTCCCCATTATTACAAATTAACTCTCAAAATCACAGGTTTTGGAAAATTATATAGAATCTACAACCCTATTTGTTCACGTGCGGCAGAACTCCTTAGATGTGTAATAAAAAAATAGTGTTGCCAGTTCAGGGTTAAAGTTAATAGTGTAAACATAAGAATTTTGTAACATCACAGTTATATAAAACATAACACTTTCATACGCCGCTCATTAATCACGCTTGTTACATTTTCACAAGTGGCCGGCCAGGAAGTATTAAAATAACGAAGAAAACCTCTATTTAGGCGTTGCACGTTGTTTACACCACTCGAAATACCGACCGGCGCCATCTTGATTTATTACTCTAGTCGGCGTCACTGCGCGCGCGCCGCTTTTAATTTTTCTTTTTCTATTATACCCGGCAGTTTACAAGTAAGTAATTTTTGTAGTGGCGTACGCAAAGCAGACGCTCCTTGATGTTTATTTTCATAACATTCGATACTGGTTTACGACGGGTGGGTATTTTTGCCAGGTTAGTTGTGTTTATAGCGTGAAAATTGGGTTTTAGCATTTACAGCACATATTCTAGAAAATCCCTGACTCATACGTTATTCGCAATCGTATGGCTTTTTGAGTCTGAGTTTTTCAAGATATATGAAAGCATTAAAATTAAATCCATTTTGGTTTTGATAAAGCACAGTTATTTTCAGTAATTTGGCCACTGGCTACATAACATTATCATAATCCTACTATCCTACTAATATTATAAATCCGAAAGTTCGTTGTTTAAGTGTGTGTGCAAGTATGTTTGATCCTTCTTCACGCGTTAACGGCTGAACGGATTTAGATGAAATTTGGAATGTACATAGCTTATACCTAGGATTAACTCATAGGCTATTTAACTTGATAATAGCGGGCGAAGCCGAAGGGCACGGCCAGTAACTAATAATACTAAGCTGTATTTTAAGCGAGCTGTATTTTTAGATTCAATATGCGAAAACTTGTTAATGGTGTTTAGTTTTAATGCTTAGCTTATATCTATAGATATGTTTTACTGTTTGTTCTCCGAATAAAATAAATAAATAAAAATACTAAAATTCAGAGTTTCTATACAAACAAAAACGTATGGTTAAAAAAGGGTGTTGTACTAAAAGTTTTGAAAAATTTTTAGTAGGTAAGTTTAATAATCTGTAATCTTCCGTTCTTGTTTGTAAGTACTTTTGATTTTGGTATTGTAGCAAGCCACATTCATCATACAAGCAATTTTCTTGCACACTTTTCAAGTTTTTGAACGAATAAATCATAACAGCTGTCAATAATACAAATAATCCTCGACGTTTTGGGTATTATTTTCTAGTTCGCAATTCTAAACCCTTCAATATTTTATTTTATTTTTTATTACAGACTAAGCAAACGTTTGTCTACAATAACACCTGATGGAACGTGGCGATGTAGTCTAAGCTGGAGCACGCATGCTCAGTAAATACCTATTCATTGTACTTTTGAACACACTCAAATATACCTTTCGTGAACTATAGATGACGGCAAAGCATTCTATTCTTTTGCTAGATACAATCAACTATTAAATAAAACCGTGTAATGAAATCAGTCCTTCTCTTTGGACATCCCTGAGAAGAAATAGACCCTTCATTGGTATAGCTAAAAAGCTTGGTAAAATTAAGGGCATACCAATGCAAATCTGCGATTGCTTAAACATTTTGCTAACGAGTCAAACTGATAGTGGATGATAAGTAACTTCTACTTTTTACTTCGGGCTCCCAAGATACAGGCTTTGCCTAGTTTGGGGCCCACAGCACAATTGTACTGTATTATGTCTTTCTCTGCCAAATAAACAAATTTTCATTTTCATTTAATAAAAGTTCTAAATGTCGAAATACAAACATCCTCAAAAGTCACTATATTATTACTGTTAGAGTTCCATACATACTAGCGTTATTTTTAGTGATTGAAAGTAAGGCTTGTGTATAAATCTAGCTGTGCCTTAATGTTTGATAATGAATACTATAAAAAGTTATATTAAAGTTATGTTTTAAATCTGGGTGTTATAAATGTCCATTCATAATTTGCGTCCAATCAGCCTTAAATCAGCGTAAAGTGATAACAAGCACACCTAGACACAAACCCAAAACCCAAAATGATTTCAAAGGTTTCATGATTGTTTTTTAACCATATATAAGTTTAACATTAGTGTAACTGTGCTATTCTGCTGTTGTAATATTTCTGTCTGTTCATGATAATAAATATTATGTTGAAGCATTGATAACCTTATGGTTAAAACATAAACTTTAATGAAGTACGTTGTAATTATTCCTTTTTATAAATTATATTTAAATTTTCTCCTAAGCTTTCCCTCTTCACAAGTAGTTAAGAATTGTGTCTGTGAGTGTGAATGCGTTTGTAATAGATTCGGATTAGCACAGTATTTATTAAAGAATTATAATTAAATCACGTTACAGCACGTTTTATAAAAAAATTAACTTCAAACTTCGAACAAGCTACTTGCTGGAATTTATCACACACTCGAATCGATCCGAATCCTCTCTCTTCCAAGTCTCACACGCAGTCACCACTCGTGTAGGTTTATGTATGACGTTTCGGATTTATTTTGAATTAATTTATATAAGAGAGCTCTTATACGGTCTCAGAATCCATTAAAGATCCATCATTTCAATATCCTGAAATTAAGGGAAAGGTGAAAATGTATTGAATTAACCGTAAAGATATAAAGGGGCCTTTAGACGTTGCGTTGTCACAGACAGATTCCAGGCGGTATTTTTTCACAAAAACACTTATAGATACAATATTTTTTCTGTATTGGATTCAATTCTTATGAAAATTACATTTATAGCATTTTCATAAGTCAGCTATTGGTGCTAATTCTGTTGAGCACCGAACTAACCTAAACTAAACTAAAAATAAACTAATTTTAGTCAAAGAATACCTAAACGCTATTCTGATTTTACGTTGAACTTAATTTAAAAGTTGAAATGACAGGACTAAAATTGATTTTGACAGCAACCAAATTGAATTGTATTCACAAGAGCTGCAATCACATATTCCTCCATTATAGACTTTGTAGGTCAGTATTTGCTTCATTAATTGCACGTGTTATTCTTTCAAGTATACGATCACACTAAAAATAATCCAGACCTTTTTCATACAGACTAATTTGAGTTTAAAATTTTTATTTTTAGTCTTAATTTGACGTAAAACATGTACATCAGAATAAGAATTTGGTAATTTTCACTAAATAGATTAACTAAACTAACTTAGTCCTGTCAAACTTAATTTTAGTCTAATCTTGCATTTTCTGAATAGGTTTTAGACTAAAGCAGGACTAAAACTAATTTTAGGCTAGTTTAGTCTAATTCTGGACAACAGAATCGGCACCATTTTCAGAATATGTTAATAATTAAAACAAAACATTAGATTTTTTTAATTGTGATTAAAACAATATTTAACAAGCATAATACAATACAAAACAATAACTCTTTATTGACACCAAAAGATATCATACAGTTTACAGATAAACTTACAAAGATAGGTACAATGGGCGCTTTTATCGCTAAGAGCGATCTCTTCCAGAGAACCTATAGATAGAAATATTTTAATGTTGTATCATAATATTTTCGTGTTTCTTTTTTTCAATGACGTAAACACATCATATCGTGTAAAATCGTCTTTATGTAATCTGGATTCGTGTGAAGTATTTTATAATGACTATTATTAAAGTAATGCGCTTTACTTACACCGTTAATTGGAAAATATGTTATAATTTTAACAACGTGATACCGTAAAGTGCTTAAAAAGAATTTCGTGAATGCTGAAATACCATTATCCTTACTAATATTATAAACGTGAATGTTTGTATGTATGGATGTTTGTTACTTTTTCACGCAAAAACTACTAAAAGGATTTTAATGAAACTTTACAATGACAGCTTATAACATCAGAATAACACATCGGCTACAATTTATAAAGATATTGTGTGAGTTGTCTATAATATAACGATAAGTGTCAAGTAAGTAGGAAAACATTCTGCCATCTGCGAGCTATTCTGGCGTGCGCTGCTAAAACCGTTAGAGTTACACGTATATAATGTATAATGGAAATGTTTACCTTAAATAGCCCTACAAAAAAGCCCACGACAGCATATATCTATCGTTTATGTGTAAACCATTATCGCCAAAATCATGAACCACAAATACAATAAAAATTTAAAGCTACTTGAATACTACATGCGCAGACGAAGTCGCGGGCACCAGCTAGTAATATCATAAAAGTAAAAGAAGTAAAAGGTAAACCAGGCGGTTGCACTCATTTTTGAAAGTATTTAAGAAGACGTTTTAAAGTAACGTTCTCATTAATGATATTCTGCGGGTATTCACGTGTATATTCACTTCAATATGAATATACGCATCAAATAAAACAAATAGATGGTTGCATTGGTTGCACTCGTTTGTGAAAGTATTTAAGAAGACGTTTTAAAGTAACGTTCTCATTAATGATATTCTGCATGTATTCAGGTGTATTCACTTTAATATGAATGTACGAATAAAATAAAACAAATAGAATACTCATGACCGAACATAATTGATATTTACTGTTTCATTTCCATTGCACAAACATTTCAGTAGATGTGCTTGATTCATTTTTGATTATCTTTGATTACGAGTTTTTGTGAATGCGTATGGATAAAATTATAGTGAAAGATTTTGTTCCAGTCACTCTTTCATGCGCCTTACCTTTTTACCTTATATTTATTGAATAGAATATGGAAAATTTGAAACTAATATTAATCCATCTTTTTTAATCTCGTACTCATCTTTTATATAACGGCTTGTAGACATGGTTGTGTCCAACCATGTCTATATAGATAAATATTTTTTTATGCTTGATAGGCAAGCAATTGACCTGATGGAAAGTGATGATGCGGTCCTAGATGTCGGCTGCCTGGAAGATATCTATTCACTCTCGACTTGAATATTCTTATGTTATACCGTTCGGGGAACAAAGACGCGGGCAATGAGTTCCACTCCTTCGCAGTACTTATGACAAACGTAGAAGCGAAACGCTTCGAGCAATCTGGAAGTATATCAACCTTAAATGGATAACGATTGACAGATTATCTTGTATTATCTTCCTCATTTTTAAATTGGATATATTTAGATATCCAATTTACAAATGAGGAGGATGATACAGGCTATGTATAGCATACCTTATTACAAATTAGAAAAACTATAACATAATAATTGATCTTGTAATTGAATTCTTACTGTATGACTAATTCAGTTTAAAAATACGATTAATCAATAGAAAATAATAGGAGTCAGGTGGATTTCAGAGCAGCTCACTAAAGTGTTCATGGTGCCTTTCCTGGTTTTCTTTTTACTTCCTTACATTGAAAATAATGACGACTCCTCAACAAAGCTGCATAATACAAGCGAACTAAGGTTTCCTAGCTCGTTTATACCAACGAGTATACTCTTAAGTCTAGAGTACACAATCATGACGACTAAGAAGTTGGGTTCATGCCAATAAAAATACATTTTAAGAGAATAAAAATGGCATAATAATCGTACGATTTTCAGCTCTCGATGCAGAAAATTCCAAACTGGTGAATTGATAAAAAAATTTATAACATCTGATTCTGATGATACATACTTAATTTCTGGTCAAAAAAGATGGAACGTTTTTTGAGTGTGTTATTGTTTTGACTTGTTAAATGAAATAAATAAATAAAATGAAAATAAAAAATCAATTTATTGCCAAAAATAACACATCACAACATTAAAACATATTTACACAAAAATTGTTATAACTGATAGACAGACCGCCTCAGTCTGAGAGACAACGTTAGTCTACCGGAAAACTACTGAAAACTAACCCTAGCAAGCCAAGACTGAAACGGTCGCATCTATCAGTGTAGTTTAGGGCAATAGGAGTAGATTCAGCATGTGCTGCGAGTACATGCGCGCATGGACTCACAGCGCTGTTTTTCAATCTACCCCTGTTCTCCGATAAGATGTTCGCCGAGGTAGTGTCACAAAAGTGGGTTTACAAATTATAACATAAAAAAAAAGAAATAGAAAAATGACTCTTAAGTTACTAAACGGTTATTTATCTATATTAGTGTATTTATATTAGTACCAGATAGAAGCTTTAGAATATATTGACCGGCGAGCCAAAAGACTCATAGTAAGCTAGTTGAGTCCAAAATACAAAGTCTCGGTCACCGACGAGGTATAGGCCTATTCGTACTCCATCGCTTATATTTTAGAGTGTGTGTACGGAAATTACACGAGTTATCTAGCTGTGATTAATCATAATTTGGATCTCATTCTGATATTATTTTTGAATATTGAGAGGAATGCTTTGTAGTGCCTCGCGGAGCGCTGTTGTTCTTTGTTACGCGCTAGTCGCTTCCCTTTTTTAAATGTCATTTAGAGACGAGAGGAGCAAATCGCTCCCCTGATGTTATCAGCGTCACTCTTGCCCATTATAGTTCAGTGCCTCCCAGAGTTTTGTATGTTCTAATTTTAACGGTTTTACAATTAAAATACTTTTTAATAATAGTTCTTTTTTATAAGTTTCAATTCGAAAATTGAATTTAGATGTGGGTATACTTCCTAGATAGTATCTTAAATTAGCGAAAAAGTAAGTCATTTAGTTGCTTAAAGTAATAGGTACCTAGATGACCAAGCATTGCTCGTTAAAACGCCGTTTTTTTTTAATATAACCTAGCTAGATCGATTTATCGCCCCCGAAACCCCCAACATACTAAATTTACTGGAAATTGTTGGAGCCATTTCCGAGATTTAGATTATTTATATATATCAAATATATATACAAAAATCGGTCGTTTAAAGGTATTAGATTACATAAAGCATAAATAACTATAAGTGCGAATTAATATTGATTAATAATTATCATGCTGGCACTTATTTTGCACAACGTATTAGCATTGCAATTGAGAGAAGCAATGCCGCCAGCACGATGGGAACGTTACCTACTGGTAGTGGGCTTGAGCACTTGAGTTACCTATAAGCTCGATGTCTTCTAGGTAAATTAGGTCTTTCCTGTATATTGTTTAGGTTTAGTTTTAGGAAATATAGGCGATTGGCCCGTAGATAGTGACAGAAAAAAAAAGGTTTTCTTACGCGTCAACCATGCACTCACAGATTTTTTATTTTTATACTCTGTGTCGGTAATTAATCATGATATGTCCTCCATTGTAATTATTAATAGTACTGGCTTAAGTTGCGTCATATATCTAGTGAATAAATAAAAAATCTCAGTAAGCATGTACTATACTTAACTAGGGAACATTTCCAATATTTTCTATTCAATTTGGCGCCTAAACTAAACATTCAAAGGCGATAGTTATCGCATCTCTGAAAAATATCTCCAAAATATTATCTTATGCAAATTTCTTTTGTACAAGAATTCAATATAAATTTCATTTATAAATAAATTTCATTTCTAAAGGCCTGTTCACATTATCGCTTCGAGAAAAAGTTACGATGCCATTAATCCGTCCTTTCGATTATTTCGATCTGTTTATTCGACATTTTATCGACGACCGCCGCAAATATTCTGATTGTGGGTGATATTTTAAAAATAATTAAGCAATAACATGTTTATGGTCTTGTAAAATACTGAAGTAAATGAACGAAATCTGAAGTAATGTTTCTTGAGAATACTCATCCGAGTACATTGGTTGTTTCATTACATGCTTATACTATAAAGAATGAGAGTAAAGGGACTACCGATTCAGTCCAATAAAGAAAGCTCATCTCTTTCAAAATATCCGAGGTTTGGATTTATCCAAAGCATTATTCTGGATTTAAATAACGAACCGAGAGTAAACCTTTGTGCCGCATTCCGGTGGGAGAAGCAAGTCTCTGAATCAGCATGAAAGGTTCTAGTATTGTCGATGTGCGTGTATGTATTATTAGACGCCGGCCAACGATTACTTTGAACTCTGTGAATATTAGATAATAATAAAATTACTAGTCGTGCACCGCGGCTTCGCTCGCGTTGATCAAGTTAAAATTAAAAAAGCCTATGTGTTAATCATATAGGTATAAGCTATGCACATTCCAAATCCGTTCAGCCGTTGCATTAGAAATAAATTATCAATTTTTATTGTATTTGTGGTAGGCGATAATAGCTTACACATAAAAGATAGATATATGCTGTCGCGGGCTTTTTTGTAGAACTATTTAAGATAAACATTTCCATTTTACATTATATATATACGTGTAACTCTAACGGTTTTTACAGCGCATGGCAGAATAGCTTGCAGATGGCAGTTTTTTTTTCCTACATAATATGTTTATAAATTATAGCTTATGTGATATTCTGATGTATAAGCTATATTATTGTAAAGTTTAATTAAAATCCATTCAGTAGTTTTGGCATGAAAGAGTAACAAACATCCATACATGCAAACTTTCGCGTCTATAATATTAGTAAAGATGTTGGTAGATTGAAAGACCTTAACATTGTTTTTCAGATTCGTATATAATTAAGCGCTATATAGGTTTTCGAGGCCCTATGTCCTTATGTATAACTCATCTAATAAAATTAGAAATGATTATTTGTCTATACTCAAATAAAAAGACAAAAATAAAAAAATATTGCGACATTTCGAACAGATTTAGACGTTCGTTGGTTGAATCTCCGCATGCTTCACGCTTTTATTACAATTAAAATTCATGCAAAAATAAACGCCCATGATCAAATTGAATATATTTATTTATTTATTTATTTACAAGGAAGACCAACAGCCGAAGCCAATTAATGGTCCTCACGGATAGAAACAATATATTTTACTAATTAACGCAAACATGAAATTAACGCATCGTTACACAAAGAAAAAATAGAAAAGACGTAACAAAATTTCAGAATTGAGTAAGTATACGAACAATCGTTCAGCAAACAAAGCTAGTGATGGGCATTTCTAAATATAAATCTGGAAAAACCGATTCATAAACGATTCGAGCACTTGTTTCGATTTACTGAAGCCGTACAATCGATTGGCAGCTGCGTCCGACCGGCAACCTATTGGCAATGACTGTGAAACTAAACCGCTCAGCTGTGGTCAATATTTCCGATTCGATTTTCTCTCTACGAATTTAATTTATCTTATTCTTTCGTGGCACATAATGCCGGGAAGTATGTATTGTTTTTTAATCTAAACTGGAAAGAACATAAACGCTTTTTCACACTCACAGCCCCAAACTAAGCTCGATGACTTGTGTCGTAGGTGCCGGAAAAATCACTTTACACAGAATTACAACCAGAACCAGAAACATACATTTTTCTTGGGTAGAAAACTTGTGTTCCCGCCGGGAATCGAATCCGATACCCTGCTTGAAATGCGAACGCTTACCCAATGAAACCAACGGGCAGTTCCTTTTATTAAAGAATTTCTCCAGGTAGCAGAATTTAGAAAGTGTACCTGAGACATCAGGTGATGTCTCAGGTACACTTTCTGCTTTGTCAAAACTTCACCGTCACAACAGCACTGAAAATCATAAGTGGCTGTCAAAAACTAACGCAACCTACCTCAGTCTATCCTCTAGCTTAAAAATTATAACAGGAAACCGACGTCCGCTTTACTAAAATATTAGACTCTGAAGTCGTTAGAGTTTGCTGTCCCACGGCAAAGCTCTAAGCAATTTCACTTCTAGCATGGAGAGACTGTAATTAAGGCAAGCCAAGCGACCCTTACCTACTTCCTAACTATTTGCAAAATACTGAAACTCTACTACCTGGTCATGACCCGGAGTGGCCAATATGAAAATTCTTAACCTACCTACGAACTTAGATTCGTAATTGTAGATAAAACTTGACTAAATGGGTGCACATAGACCATTTCTGTATAAGTGCGTCTATGGAGCCCTGAAACTTCTTGCACAACAGAAGATCTTACAAATACCTCCTAGGAAATTGTAACGCTTGCCATATTTTCCAGTTATTAGTAAGAATTATGAGGTAGAGTTGAACCAATTGCTTTGAGAATAATTTTATACACAAAAACTTTTTTAAAAACAAGTTTTTAGAAGTCCGCCATATTTTAGGATTCAGAGTGACGTCACTTTATTTTTCGAGTTATTCTCAGCAAGCCTTTTCATCTTATACTCATGTTGTATGAGTGCTTTAATAATAACTTATCCGCAATTTTGGGTGATCCGCCATATTGGATTTAGAATGAGGTCACACAGATAACCATGCATTGTCATCCAAACATATATATAGCTACGGGCCAACTGCCTATATTTCCTTAAACTAAAACTATGTATAGCAAAGAACTAGGTTACCTACAAGACATCGAGCTTATAGGTAACTCAAGTGCTCAAGCTCACTACAAGTGGGTAGCGTTCCTATCATGCTGGCGGCATTACCTCTTTGAAAAATTTCTCTCTCTCATCCAAACTAACGTGCATACAAAATTACAGATCAATAGGCATAATGAATATGACACAAACAGATTAGTCAATGAGACGCAGCGAATCTGGAATAGAAAAACGTTACTTCATATCATCGTGATTGTTGCTTCATATCATCGTGATTTTTGCTTCATATCATCGTGGTTGTTGCTTCATATCATCGTGATTGTTGCTTCATATCATCGTGGTTGTTGCTTCATATCATCGTGATTGTTGCTTCATATCATCGTGATTGTTGCTTCATATCATAGTGATTGTTGCTTCATATCATCGTGATTGTTGCTTCATATCATCGTGGTTGTTGCTTCATATTAATCAATCAAAATCAAAATCATTTATTCACATGGGCCCCAAAGAGGCACTCATGAAAGTTAATGATTCTATCATCGTGATGTTACTGGTATTGAGATAAAATTGCAGAGATTGAGTTTGTCGAATTGTGTTCCTGCAGTTATTCGTTCGTGAAGTTCTCCCGTGGGCGTGGGCCGGAGTTGAGCGTGGCTGACTTATCTCATAGTAAGATCGTAATTGAACAAATGTCTGGACGTCATTCCGGCGTTTTCGTGGAGTTACAAGATATTTTTTGTTGGCTATAAGTGTTCCGATTAAACTCGCTTGTTTACAGCCAAAAATAAATAAGGCTCTCTAAGAAAAACAAAATATTTATTAGGACACCTTTTTCGTTAAGTTCCAGTAATTAGCTAGAATAACAGTGAGAGAAATACTTTTCGATAATGGTTTTGCCTTGTTTGTTTCTATAATATCGAAATAGTATTTATTATGAACGGAAGTTGAATATCTTTTGGCATTTGGTTCGAATGTTTTACATTACTTTATATTTCCACTGTTGAGATACCTGGGTCTAAGTCGAATCTCAATAGTTCCTCACATTTCCATTGCCATTTTTATATCGATCGCAAGAAAATAGCAGTATAAAAGAGAACACAAAAACATAATATCCTCCTTAACATTTACTGTAAAAAGCCTTTAATACATTAGGTAAATAAGGTTCGTGCTCCAACATTGACCGCATTGTCGCTTACCATCAGATGAGACAGTGTACACACGAGTGCCTATCTTCAATAAAAAAAAGGGTTTAGAAAAATGTGTATAAAAATTGCGTATTGTTAGGCCTATAAAAGAGGTTACGAAACCAAATTAAAAATAGGTATGTTATAACTGTAGGAAATGTTTACATAATGCTTTATTTGTATAAAGCATTATGTAAACATTTCCTATATTTCGCAGTGGCGTTTACCAGGCAATTTTGTGTTGATGGTGAAAAACACAAAGTTAAAATATGTTTTATGACGGGTGTTGAAATGGGCTTTCGATGATATGCTGATGATTCCATAAAGGGAATTGTTTACGTGCATAAACAGTAATATTCAAAGAGTGCTGAAAAAATATGTTACTCCTTAAACATTGTACTATTTGGTGTGGTAACTGAGCCTACCTAACGCTTATTTAAGAAGAGAGATGAAAGGCTAGTGTGCTATGTATAGTTAGTTCTATACATGTGCTGTATTCTATAAATGTTTTTTTTCCAACAACACCCAACATTTTAACAAATCACCGATAAACTCCATGAAAGAAAATAACGATGAGTGAAATGAAGAACCCTTGCACAAGACTTAATAATAAAGAAGTATTGAGAAAGGCTATAGAAAGATAGATACATTTTAATTATAAAAAGATAAAAAAAAACATCTCTGATAAGCTAGTGTTTAACCCCTATCTCACGTGAGTAAATATCCTTCCTTTCTCGCTCCGGTGTGATGATGATGGCTTTAAGAAATAAATAAATCCGTTACAAAGAAAAAGTTATATACTTATAGAAAACAGAAACAAAAATATCTTTGATCACACAGTAAATATGCATCAATGTGACATCCACCGAGAACATCGTATTGTAGTCTAAAATTACTTCCTTTGATTGATTTTAATGAAGGGCTAACCCCTCTGTTATGGGGTTCAGGTAAAGAATAAATAAATGTAAAAGTCGAGGTGTAAAAATAGGTGTCCTATTCATTCGCATAATATTTTTAGTCCTTAAGTTGTTCTGCATTCATATCTTGTCATAATATTTTGTAGTCATAATATTAGATGCGCATATTTTTTTAAAGCCATACTTGTATGTTGTCATATCATTTGCTTGTAATAAATGTCATGTGCATAATGGTTAAAACGCCTATTGTTCCTAGTCATACTATTTCTTGTTCATATTTTTGAAATTACTATATTTGCATGCCCTAACAATTATTATTCCTAGTGTTCTTTGTTATAATTGCCGTCATTTTGCAAAAAGCTTCGATTTCGTTGCCCAAACTGATTCTAGGGCAAAGTCATTAGGTTAGGTTAGTTAGGTTGCTTGTGACCATAACGCACGAGCCGAGCGAGCGAAGCGAGCGTGCCGCGCCAGCGGCCGGCGAAGTGCTAGAAACGAATTGGCCCCTGTTTACTAGTCTAGGCAGACAAAACTTACATATATCAAAAACGTATACTTAACTGTACATACATCCGGAAACCTCGTTATAACCAATATGTCGAATAATATTAGGGCAATTATAACTTATGACATTAAATATTTATGGCATAAAACTTTATGTTTCTCAATAGTTAGGCCGTGTAAGGTTATTGCTTTTAAATATTAGTAATACTAACATTATGACAAGTGATATTAGGGGCAGTGATATTGTATGTAATGATAGAAGTAGTAACTAATATTAGGAGGCAAATTTTTATGCGATTCAATTTTAGGGCTAAAGATATTAGTCGAATCAATAGGGAACCGTAAAAATACTTTAATGTTCTACTTAAACAAACAAGTACACACTACCGTAGCCCCAAACTAAGTTCAAAGACTTGTAACCATAAGCACAAATGCCCCTTGGGTATGAAAATTGTACTCCTGCTTGGATTCGAACCCCACTGCGCCAACTGGGTCGGTTCCTATTACCACAGATTTTGTTATAACTCGGTATTCAGAGCTAAGTGGAGGGGAATGACGTGAATGTATTTGTGGCAAATGTAAGAACACAAACAGAACGCCCGACTGATACAAATTACAGCAGGTGAGGATAAATCGAGCTTATCACATATCATATTAATCCGCAGAAACGCACTCACGAGAGTTTTGCAATTTTTCGGCATCTGTGTAACTAAACCACCGCGGCTTTGGACGTGTCAATTGGTTTGGATACTGGATAACTTATGTCCTATTCCAGAGCCTAGTTATTATATTGTGTTATTCCTGTCCATCCAAAGGTTGTCTGGAAGAGATCGCTCTCAGCGATAAGACCGCCTATTGTTACAATTATATAATTATTTACTGTCATTCCTATTTGTGTTCGTTGTTATTTTAAGGTGTCTATATCGTTTATCTATGTAGTACAAAATATATATATCAAATTTCATTCCAGCTGTTACGGAAACACTTTGTATTACAAACTTATGTGTGACTTTGAAATATTTATAATTTCAGTCTAATTTCTGACATTAGACTGTAACGTGCAAGCGTGACGCTTACCATGAGGCAAACTTTCTCATAGTCTCTTAAAAACATTAAAAAGCAGCGAAGTTAGTTTTATTCTACTACAAGGTTTCTGTGGCATAATAACTATAATTACTAGGTTTAATTCGAAAGTTTGTGAGTGCTTTTTAACGTGTAAGTGGTGTACTATACATGAGGTGCCTACCTCCGTGACACGTAACAGATTTTGTAATTTTGTATGTCATGTAGTATTTTCATTCTATTTGTAGTATTTTTTTTATATCACAAAATATGTGTTCAGATTAACGGGTACTTCCCAACGGATTTCACAAGTCATTCACATCTGATCATTAGATCAGTTGCAACCAAAATTAATTATAAATTATTGTTCTCAATGGATCTTAAGATCAGTTGGGACTCCAGTAAATTATATTGTTCTCAACCGATCTTGAGATTCGTTCGAACTAAAATGGTACATGTCGCATGTAGAGCCGTGGGCATAAGCCAGTTACTTACTTGTCGAATGTACTAATGGGCCAGTAATCCCACTTCTATATTAATAAAAATGTCTGTTAGTATGTTAGAATGTTTACTACTCAATCAAGCGAAAAGTTTTAAGCAGGTTGATAGTGACTTGGAATAAAATGATATGTTTAACATCATCAACGTAACCACGTTTGAAACCGCAGGACGCAACTAGTTCATATATTTAAACTGGTGCAGAATCAAACAACAGTTTGTGGTGCTGTTGTGATTAAAATTAAATTATTCAGGGAATGTATTAACGCATAAACTTTGATTGCTCTTGGCAGTTAGCTAATATGGAAAGTTACTTTATGTTATTAAATTGCCAGATAGTCTAGATCTATAAACAAAGTAAACACAAATAGTGCATTTGAGGCAGATAGATAGATAGATAACTTATTGTTGTACAATATTAAAGTAAAATACATTAAAACATTTACATAGGTTAGTACGTTGGGCAATTTTATGGCTCTTCCAGACGTAATTGCATTCCAACACATAACTCGTAACACTATTATCTAGTAAAAATTACCACGCGTTATATAAACTCAATTCAAGACAGGCACGTCGTTATACTAGTCAGTTTGTCAGCTTTACCTTGAATTTCAAATTTCAAATCTTTAATATTCAAATATTTAACGCTTACACAAATGGAAGACCATTCCACATTATGCGGGGAGCAAAAGACCGGCAAAAGTGTGTTGTCTGTGATTCACAATATCAACGATAGTTTTTCGCCGCGATTAGAAATCTCGCGTTTTTTTAGCTTCCAAGGTCATCACCTTTATTACTTTATCTGTGGTCTAGTGGTAAAAGCGAGATGCCAAAACAAGGACGAAGGTATTTTGAGAACATTCCTGTTGTAATGAAACTGTACGAACTAAGGAAGCCACTAAGGGTAAGCATCTGAGTTTAGCGGTAAGTTTTGACCACTGAGTAGTCTATAGTTTTTTGCTGTATGACATAATAAGGCTGGGGCTGTAATTTGGTGCCGTACACCAAAAATGAAAACAGAAAGGCTAAAGTTACCTACGGTTTAGCGTGTATTTTATGGATCTATTGAGTACACTTAGTTTTATGGATGTGACTGGCTTCGCACGCAATGTTTTTTTTCTATCATCAGCTAGCTTTTCGCCATTAAATAATGCGCCGAAAATGTGGTTGAGCATTGTAGAAACGTTAGGCCAAATTACTACGAAATCTGAATGTCAGGTGGTCAAAAGTTTGCCTATAATGATTAAAAAAATAAAAATGTCATTAACAAGATCTCCTTCTATTGCTTTCTATATTACTTTGGCCTGTTTACAATAATGTTTCAAACCTATAGAGTGTAGCATTTTTAGTGGAATGAATATAATTTATTTGAATTTGTATATCAAATCAAAAAATACCAGGTTTTTTTAATTAAAGCTTTAATGAAACAAGGCAGATTAATGGCCATCGTATCACAGGTAAACCATGATATAACTCGGTAATAAATCAAATTCAACGGTCATTTGGTAAGCGAAAATTGAGCTCATTTTCCGGTTGAAAACCAATATTTTACCACCGTTAATTTATGACCCTAATATAAAAAGTTCGAATCAAATTCTGGCATGCACCCTCGGTAAAAGATTGGAAGATTCAGATTTATTACACATATAATGTTGCAAAAATACATGGGCACCAGTGAGCACCTACTTATTACTTTCGAGCACACATGTTCTAAGTGATTTATATCTACTTCAAAAGTTTTTCTTCAATTTGAAGTTTGTACTTTCGTTTCAAAGTCGAAATATTTTAATAAAGGTGCCCCTTGATTCAATTTTCACAGAGGTCTTTATTTCACTATGATCCTATCTTCGGCTATCTCAGGTTCAAGTAGCCTGTAAAGGATTTGTGAATATTTTGCGGTATTTAGGGATTATTTTGTAACCCCTAGAGCTGAATTTATCTCAAAGTATTATCTAAGCTTTAGTAAACTTGGGAGGTAGGGTACACAAATTCTGAAGATAAAATATTCGTCTGCATCACTATGTTTTATCATAACCTAAATTAATTTTCTTTACTAGGCCTTTGCGTTAGGTTTGTACAGATAATAACTTATAGGGAGATAGTAATTAAACGATAGACAATCAGAAATTTAAAAAATGTCTCAAGAGAACTATCAAGACATTTTTCTACTGAAATGAAATAATAAATAACTTTCTAGTTTTTTTATAGTTTTGTTAATGCCATTGGCAAATGGTATCAAATTGGCAATTGGCAATTTTAAAAAAAGTGGTAATAATCGATATAGATTGTCACCACTTTTTTTTTAAGGATTATTCCTTAGCTCTAAGTTTATAAGATGGCACTTACGTTTTACGCAACAGCTGCTGTAAAATTCACAATAACGTACTAATACCACTTCGCGCAATCAACGCCCTTGTTTTACTGAGAAATCAGCATCTCAAGGGTGCAGCTTCAAACTAGGTCTAGGTAGAGCACAATATAATCTAAAACTTCTTGGACTTTCTTTTTAGAATTTAAATCGAATGAGAAATACAATAACTGGCTGATCATGTGCATTAATAGAGATAATTAACACCTTTTTTATTATTGTTACATCTTCGGCCGCATCTTCACTTTCCATTAAGTGAGATAGTGGTCAAATCTATCTAGCATAAAAACAGATTTTTTTTTTAAAGCGAGGTCTTCTATCTAAAGTTGTATATCAAGTTCATTTATTAGAGTATACAATATTTATTATACATTGCAATAACGATGATGAATCATGCTGCCTTTAACAGTACCAATTTTCAATTCTTACTTAGTGCTTCCTTACACTATAAATGAAGATAACCTATAAAACACACTTGTTTAATTGCTCATGCGTAATCGTCTTACTAATCAGACAACCAACTGTCTGATTAACAATTACCTTAATTCTAAAGTCTATGCACAAATTAGTCCAATTATTCAAACTATGTAGTTTGTCCTATTGTATGTTGCTGTGTGAAATATTATGGTATTTATTACATAAGCCATAATTATAGGCCACACAAGATTGTTCACTTGGGCTCAGTGTTACAATCACAGCTATAATTAAGCTAAGCTCTCATGACGATGTGCGAAATCGCGAATAGGTTTCTCATTCATCTGCCGGAATCCCTGCGTAGCATGGTATCCGTAACACAAATTTTTCGTACAAAGCTCGATATGTCGAACACCGCGCTGCATATATTCTGACTGCAATTACGATCGTGGCAGTACATCAGTTGCTGCTCTTTTGCATCAATAAAGAATATATGATAATAGTTGCCTTGGGCATACGTGGGCATAAGCTACGTACAAGCAATATTAATAAGCCTATGTACATGGTTGTCATTTATAAAGCCGCAATAGCTAGAATAGTTACATAAACTACATGTTATATGACAGGGTCGTAATTTTGCGGCTAAAATAAACACAAAAAATATACATCGTTGTCTACTAATATACGTCGATAATATATCGGTCATTGGTAATGAGTTCTGGTTTCTAGTTCAGTTGTCAATTAAATCAGTGATTTTTATTTTATAATATCCAATGAATACTATTTAAATAACATTTTAAATAGTATTCATTAGCGACATATATAATCAATTAAGTATTTCGATGAGAGTATCAGAATTAAAACAGAGTTAGAGTTAACTCGCACCTATAAAACTGGGAACTGAATCCGTTACCCCATTTTTTAAGGTTTCCAAGGACAACATACTGCACTTACTGCACTACACATATACCCACTTTTAGTTATGTTACAATCGTGACTCTTCTTCAAAATGCATACATGTATCGTTTAACAAACATAACATAATAATCCCTACAGAATCAAGGAAAAAGTCCAAGGCTGCAACCATTAAAAAGTTATAAATAGACATCCCTCAAGAAACTTGAGAGCACAAAATTCATCTTCAACTCTCCAGCATGGATTTGTCGTTGCCTACGCGACGACCTATCGATGCTGACATGAGCAAAATGGCTCTGTCCCGTGTGACATTACTCTTTTAAAAAGTTGGATTATCTTTTAGTTGTAACTTTTGATATCGGGAACTTATAATTTTTTTTCTTATATATCTACTATGTAAGTGAGTGTCTTTTGAAGTTCTATCAGAGGGTTTATTCATGTGGAATCAGTACTATCAACTTGCTAGCCATGTGTGCTTACTTTACTTGGGAAGTAAAGTAAGCACACGACCTCATTTGTGAATCTGTGTTGTAAAAGGTTTGGCATGACTTTAATAACCGGTCGCCTGTCTGCCGTAAGTCCTCCTTCGAAAAGCTTTATTTCATTAACCAGGTCCTCGTTTCTTGATCGGTAGAGGCTGTTTACAACCAAACGCAACGCAAAAATGCAAAAATGATGATGTTGATTTTGAATTTTGTGATTCCTTAGATTTTAACAACATTTGTGATTCTTTAGATGTTAATGTGTAATAATGTTGAATTATTTTTAAACCCTGAACCTTAAATAGTTCGTGAACGTTCACGAGTGTTGGAAAATCATATAAAGTTGACAAACGCGATTTTCGCTTTCGCTATAAAACTTCAATAGAAGTTCTAGCAAAGCTTCTCAAAATTGAAATAATGGTGCTAATTCTGTTGAGCACCGAACTAACCTAAACTAAACTAAAAATAAACCGAACTAACCTAAACTAAACTAAAAATAAACTAATTTTAAGCACCGAACTAACCTAAACTAAACTAAAAATGAACTAATTTTAGTCAAAGAATACCTAAATGCTATTCTTTCAAGTATAAGATCACATTAAAAATAATCCAGATCCTTTTCATGCAGACTAATTTGAGTAAAAATTTTTTATTTTTAGTCTTAATTTGACGTAAAACATGTACATCAGAATAAGAATTTGGTCATTTTCACTAAATAGAGTAACTAAACTAACTTAGTCCTGTCAAACTTAATTTTAGTCTAATCTTGCATTTTCTGAATAGGTTTTAGACTAAAGCAGGACTAAAACTAATTTTAGGCTAGTTTAGTCTAATTCTGGACAACAGAATCGGCACCATTGTATAACTTGACACTGCCTGAATGCACATAGACTGCGAAGCCATTTATAGAAGAAATAAAACGCTTAGCTGTAAATGTCAACGTCACACAGGGTTTTACCGCGAAAGTGAAAACATGGCGTTGTTGATTTTATATAATTTTCCAAAACCTGTGTGTAATAATGGTGGATTATTAACCGTTAATACTTATTAAAAGTACTTATGTGTAGGCATGTGATACCAAGTTGAAAAACGTAATTTTTGCCTTCGCTCCTAAACTCCAACACAAGTTCTAGTAAAGTTATAAGGGGTTATGAGACTATATTATGCAGATAAGGTTGGTTTCAGCGGTTTGGTGTTAAACCGTTATCCCGCAGTGTTCTATACGGTTATTTAAATTTTTAATTTATATTATCCACTATAATGTACATATAATTCTCAATCGCAGATGTGGGAAAAAATATTGCTGCTCCTCCTACCAATCGGAATTCCGATCTGAGGACTGAGAAAAACCCTTACAAAGTTACTAGTAGTTTTAAAATCATGTTGTTAGACATTTTTAAATGTTTTTATAGCAATGGATGTATGTATCACTTATTTCTTTCCAATTGATATCTATGATATCATTATGGCCTTGTGCCAGGTTACAAAATATAATTTATAGTAAAAACAAATCGTAAAAAGCTGGCACGGAACCTACAATATTACGTATTCAAATTTCATGGTGTCAAATTATCTAGGTTGATGTTCCAAAGAAGGTACGTAATAAAACATAAAAATATCATTTTATTTATGTAGTGTCTGCATAATATTCTGTTTACTATCTGCCAAAAAGAAGCTACGCTATCAGCATCAGACAAGCATACCAGCATATCGTCAAAGTTCCTAATGCGGAGGTATATTTTACCTACTAGTTTCCCATATCTATGGCTGTATATAGTTTTAGTTTAGTTTTAGGAAATATAGGCAATTGGCCCGTAGATATAAGAAGGCGAACGAGCACCCAACAAAGCTAACGGGCATTTCAAAACTGAATTTATGACTTAACAACAAAGACAACAACTTGAAATTTATATACGCTTAGGTACACACAGCATCGAAGTATTGAAATTGTTGAACAATATATTTTTTATGCTCGATTGGCAAGCAATTTGACTATCCTACTAATATTATAAATCCGAAAGCTTGTGTGTGTGTGTGAATGTTTGTTACCAAGTATCTTAGAAACTAATGAACCAATTTTGATGAAATTTAGATAGTTTAGGTTCCGAAATAACACATAGGCTACTTTTTAACTTAATAAATGCGGGTGAAGCCGCGGGGCACGACTAGTAATTTATAAAATAATTTTCAATCTTTTTTTTTTAATTTGACTCCGCAATCTTGTGCATTTAACCAGTGACAAATAATAAAATATTTTAAGTAAGATTTATAAACATAAGTCTTCGTCACAAGTTACAGTCAAAGAGCCAAGGCCAATTCATAGTCAAGTCATGCCCTAATGAAGTGGTAGAAACTTTACTAGAACTTCTATTGGTGTTTTGAAACAAAAGCGAAAGTCGCGTTTTTCAACTTTTTATTATTTGTCTACACTTATGCACGAAAAGTTTACTAAGTATTAACGGTTGATATTCCACCATTACTACACATTAACACTCGAAGAATCGCAAGTTTTATAAAAAAATCAACGCCATTTTTTTAGTTTCGCGGCAAAACCTCCATTTACAATGTTGGCAATGCATCACAGTCCCGTGAGTATCCCGCGCTCGCGTGAAGCTGGAATCTCGTTTCTTCATCTTGGTTATTATAATTACAACGGTTTATTAAAGCGCAAAAGCCTTAAAATGCTCCTTAAAACTCGTCGAGTTATTGTTTTAATTAAGTGCGTTTTAATAAATCTCCTTTATACTTAAAAGGTTTTAGTTTAACTCTTGAGTTCCTGATGAGTTAACTTCTTAAAATTATGTTAACTGTGAATTAGCTAAGAAGTGGTTGGTATAATGTTATTGAAATAAGCTTGTTATATTGAGCGTAGTGTATTCGTGGAGAATTATTATTTAAATCATTTTTATATAACACACCTTTTTTACCTGACTATACTAATTACAGCTAGTGGTCGAGTTAACTACCAAAACCTATTCCGACATTACTGTACACGGCAGCAATATGAATACTAGAAGGTGTATTTATATTGCTGCAACAATACATAATACAACATTTACTTATTCAGGTTAATGGTATTATCTCTTCAATTTTGTATGTCTAATCTGCTTACCGCCATACACGTTTATTTTCATACACATACGTAAACGGTACTTCAAAATGTAAAATAAAAGCTAAAATTAAACCATAAAATAAAACGAATTGTAAATACTTAGGGTAAATTAAAACTGAAATGAATAATTATGTAACCTGATATAAATAAAATGATGTCATATTGTATCTAAAAATAGAATCACATCATTCTTAACAATCGCATTAGCGTCGTGATTCCATAATTTAATACGTTCCCATTAGGTCCACCATACGACCCTTCTTACAAAGAACGTCGCAAGGACGTTTCATAAACCGTAAGGAGCACTCTATGTCAGTATGGACTCTGAACAGTTAAAGTAGTAACGCTAATGTTTATCCATAGACTAAAATAAATTTGCGGAAAGCTTGTTATCTAATTAAAATCAGATAAAAATATTATTACAACCCAACGACAGAATAAGTTTAACTCAATGTTTTTTATCTTATAGGCCACCTATCAGATATAATAAACAAGTAAAAATAAATATATAAATTTGATGTCTGATAGACTTCATCGTCCCTGTTTGTAAGTAATGACATGGTCGAGAATGGCTTTAGAGCATATAAATATGGAAGATTGAATGGAATTTGAATAGTGCATAGCCAGTATTAAAACATGGGCTACTTTTCAACTTAATTTTTGCGGACCTATCCGCTGGGAACAACTAGTAAAAAAAGAAAGGAAAAATATTGCTAGCGACGGGACTCTAACTAAATAATTATGCCTTACCTCACCGTATTTATAATAGTTTAGCTTGTCAATGCTATGGAAGCCAAAATGTTATAGTAATAATAAGAGGCGGTTTGTGGCGAGCCGTCGGTGTGTGGCGACACCGCGTACCACGAGGTACCTCTGAGGCTTAGTGAGACCCCTGACCCTCGGCTTGACTTACTTGGCCGTCCGAGGGTGGAGGATCAAGAGCTGAGTTTCTAAGCTCCAAGGGTGGAAGTGATAAAAGGCATAACGTCGGGGGTAGCGCTTAGCTGCATATTCAAGATTCATCTGCAGCAACATCTCTCAACGCCCTTTAGCTATCCACGCCAACGTTGCTCCTTTTGTCGCCAATGCAGGCGGCCCTTGTCCCTGGGAAGCCCGTTCAGTGGGTGGCAAGTCATCACCTGCCTACTCGTCTAGTCTCATTTCATTATCCAGATATTGTATAAACCATCAAATACTCCAATACATTTACTCGCATAAGTCACATTGATTGTCAACCCAATATCATCCATTCCCTAGTCCATAGTTAATAATATATATAGAAAAGGCTTGCGCGAAAGCATAAAACGGCGGTAATTTCTAACATAAGAGATGTCCGTCGTATATTTGGACACGCCTGATATGTTATTATTAAAATGTAATTATACCAAAGGGTCTCTTATCATTAGCTACGGCTCCGCTAATGCCGTACAAAGGTCCGGGCATAGACCCGTGAGATGCAGTAATATTGTAATGTTCAACATGTTTCAAAATGTAATAACTGTATCTTTTTTTTTGTAAATCTTGTTCATTTCAATTACTAACGCAAACATTTTATGTGTAATCATAAATATATTCTAATTAGCAACACATAAAACAGCAAACGTTTCCGTGCTGATTGCTCATACTGCGTCATTTATATTGCTGCCCCAGCACTCTCAACACTTAAGAGAATATTTTCTTAAATGTCCGTTTCCTTTCCCTTGGTATAATACGTACATTTGGGCCCCTTACACGTAGATAAGCGGCCATCCATGTAGATATGGGCACTCCATCTGTCAAAAATGGGTCAGCGTCATCTTGACAAGTGAGGTTATCTTGGAAAATGTGTCTCGTACACTGAGAAAAATTTCGCGTTGCTGTTACAAACATTCTAGTGCTGTATGTAACAACTATAATTATTTGGTAACAATCACAAAATTATTTGGTAGTAACTAGTTTATTTGTAAAAAGAACGTAGTAATAACATAGTAATTTTGACTAGAAAACATGTTTCTGAAAATGTTAGTAGCCTAGTTGTCCCAATTTTTTTTCTCCGTGTAACTTCTGTGTTCTTCTGTGTGAACACATGGTCCGACAGCTTAGTCTGCCCGATCGGACGACGTGATTTTTTTTCTATTAGTCCTATTCATTGGACAAAGAGGACTAATTGTTTCTTATACTCCGACTCATTGGACAAAGAGGAACCACAGGTTCTCATTGTGCTACTCATCGGACCACGAGGAAATGTAATAATTTAAAGTTCGACTGAGGTGTTGTGTGGGACTTGATATACAAAGCTGCCGAGGCTAACGTAGGCGCGCGTCCTGTACTAGCGCCTCTGGCGCTTTGAATATCTCTGTCTCTAACTCTTATCAAAAAATACTATGGCGTATTTTTATATTTAAAACATATATTGAATTGAATTGGACCACGTGCATTTTTTACTGACGACGTGATAAATCCTTTACCACCTTCAATCTAACATTTCCAAGGCACGTGTATTACGCGGATAAAGAGAATATAGACGGTTCATCTCGGGGGTACGAGAGTCAATCAGTGATGTTTACGAGCACAACAAATACCAATATTTCCTAAATTTTTCATAGGTTCGTTACAAGACGTCGGAGAAATAATCAATTTTGTTTGTCATTGTTTTTCAATCAATTCAGGAATTTGTTTTGACGTTTTAACTTTTTTGGTATAGATGTTATTTTCAGAAACAGATATTGTATTTTAGTGATATTTATATTTACTAACTTATAATCTTATAATATATACTTATAGATAAACATTTGTTTGTATGTTCGTATTTCCGCCGCCATTGTGTAACGAAAAGTCAGCTGAAAAAGTTGTTTAAAAAAATTATAATCAAAGGCAGTGCCAGTAACTTCACGCCTTTCACCTCTTATTTTATTTATATATTAAATTAATGTACATTATTACAGTTAAAATGTAAAAAGTATACAGTACTAGTAACAGTAATTAAAAAAAATACATTCTTTGTTTTTAATTACTTAATAGTATAATTTTATAATCTTATTATACTGAAAATTTGTTGACGATATTAGTTATTGTTTTGGTGATTACATGTAACACTGCCGAAACATCGAACTTATACTATAGTAAAAATAAAAATAATTTGATAAATGTGTGCACGAATAAGTCTAGTTTTAATAAAACAACATTAATTTATTTCGCTATCAAAATTGAAAATATGTATCATTTTTAATACAAAAAATATATATACCTATGTGCGCTACTGATTTTCTTGCCGGGGTCTTTTTCAGGTGGCTGTGATTTTAAGAAACTGGCAATTAGAGTCATCAATTTTAATGAGCGCCTCTTTGAGGCCCATGTGAATAAACAATTTTGAATACGAATTGATTACATTGAGTGTTTAACTCATGTCAATATTAAGCTCGTGTCTATTCGATACTATCAAGATAGAGGCTTATCGAAGTTCTGTATTTCGAAGTCATTGTATTCATAATTTAATCCTACAATATTATACATTTAATATACTATACGTAGTTAAAGGTTACCAGAAGCTCAGCTTTATATATAAACCCGAGCTAAATAACTTACCTTAATATTAACCTCTACAAAATTATAATTTAGAGCTCATAATAATTAACCGTAACAAATTCGCGAACTTAGCTTCTAACCGTAAATAATTATTTAATACACAACGATCTTTGATAAGACATAATCATTCTCAATTAATTTTAACAGCATAATATAGCTTAATGGGCAGTTACTAGATCGAGAGAATGTTAAGGCTAGGTTTACAAGAACGATTTTTTAGACTTAAATGTCGTCTTTGCGAACACAATTTTTTTTCAATTATTTGATTTTTGACAAAAACCTAGAGGCGGTAACTTATTAACGAAAACAGGAGGGTCAAAATAAAGATTTTTATTTTTATCATTTAGTTAATTTTTCTTATTTTATTTTTTTAATAGAAATACGTATGAGAATATTTGTGAAAGTAAATAGTTAATATTATGTTTATGTGAGAAAACCGGGTCTTTTCGCGATTTTATTTTCAAAATAGCATTATTTTGACTAACCTCGACGTTTCGGCAGGGTTGCACCGGCCGTGGTCACTCTCTCGTGACCACGGCCGGTTTTCTCACATAAACATGATTGAAGTTCGCGATAGTTAATATTATTTACCTTCACAAATATTCTCATACGTATATGACGTTGACGTCAACCATCCTTGATTATTCTTTTGATTCACCGAAACCTCGGTTTAATCGGCAGGGTCACTGAAAATGTATATACCAAGTCAATATTCTTATACGTACTGTTAACAGTACATATCCGGAGTGACGAAAGTTAGTAAAACTCATTTTAATTATCCCTACATTGTCTTTTCGTTTATATTTCCATCCAAAGGTTGTCTAGAAGAGATCGCTCTTAGCGATAAGACCGCTCATTGAACCTATCTTTATAAGTTTCTCTGTAAGTTGTATTTATCTTTTGGTGTCAATAAAGAGTTTTTGTATTGTATTGTATTGTATTTAGTTCTACATAATTAGAGAATGTATTACACTAAATCTCGCATATAGTACACATGAAGACGAGGCTTTATTTGAGTTAACATAATAAATTTTAACTAGTAAGCATGCCCCTGATGCCTTAGCTTTCACTAAACAAATACCTACTTGAGTTATTATGCAAAATTATACGCTTAAATTAAATAAGTAAGACGATAATAACAAACAAGTACAAATTACCGTAGCATACAACTTAGTAAGTGGTTGGTAAGTTAATGAGATTTTACACGGACGACTACGTTTTAGTACAAAGTCATAAATCTTAATATAATTAATGTTATAGAAAAGATAATTTTTAATGTGTTTTATTACGAAACAAACGCTATATCCCTAATTAAGGTGACTTAAGCTACTCACCAATTTAAGGTCCAAATGCACCAAACTCCGGCTAAGGACATACAATACAATACAATAAGATACAATAATTATTTATTGCACACCAAACAAAAGTAAAATTGTAAAACTTAAAATAATACAGTTATATGAGGACTACCTCATATAACTGTATTATTTTAAGTTTTACAATTTTATTTGATAAGACCGCCCATTGTACTAACAATGGGCGGTCTTATCGCTTTAAGCAACTTCTGCCAGACAACCTTTGGATTTATAATAATTGAATTGACATGATAATATTTTTTTACTCAAATGGCACTGTAAACTTTGTTATATTTTAAAACTAAATAGAAGAAACATGTTATGACGTTGCACACCCATGTATAAAGGGTAGATTGTATGGGAATTATTATTAATTTAATAGCTTGTATTATCAACCTACATTCTATGCAATAAATGAATTATGATTATGATATGATTATGATGGACAGAAAATGTGCAGGATGATTTGGGTTGGTGTGGCGTTCTATACTAATATAATATATCCTAATAAATAAAAAACATACATTATATACATAATTCAAAAATAATATATGACTACATAAACAGCTAACAAAATAATACATATAATTATCATTAAATTTTAAAGCGACAATTAGGACATTTTTATTTTCACGTAAGATAAACATATTTTCAGCTAATGGTGAATTCTCTTTCCATCACGTTAGATAATCCTCACCTGGTGGAAAGTGCTATTCAGTTTAAGCTTAAAGACACCTAGATTATGACAGGGAACAAAAACAAGGACTCCTTCGTCGTACAAAATTAACCGAAGAGTGAAACAATAGAGCGTCAACGAGTCTTGATGATCTCAAGGCTGAACAGCTGCACAGGTGCTTTTCACAATTGTGTTGCCTTGGGCTCCTAATTTCTGACCTTTTACATCAGGATCCATGAACAGTCTCAAATGTAAGTATTCCACTCAGGAAACTCGCGTGCCATGCGTTAAACATGGTAAAAGAAAATGCTGTTATTACCCACTTATTAATTGAGTTACAAAGATTCATATCAAAATTAACTACTAGGTCCGCATAAAAGAGTAAGGAATCCTTGAAAGAGCTACAATTTGATGACAATGCAACTACAAACCAAGCGCGGTACGGTCCCGCCTCCAAACCGTATCTCTATTGTGATTCTCTAATGAATATTTTATTATTACAAGGTAGTAGAGCCAAGGTAGGATATATATACATTGCATATTTAAGTACTACTTACATTATTGACTCATGAAGGTGGGACGCGACGACAGCGGGCACTACGCACTTAATTTAAAGATGGTTTCTAAATGAAGCCAAAACAATAGGGAATATGCGATGTGAATATAGTCAACTATTTGTTAAATATTTATATCTATATAATTAAACGTATAACATCATTTTGTTATTTAAACTCCATCGGGATAGTTCGAAATAGCAAAACGCACGCTATTAGCCACTGATTCGCGATGTCACTTTCCTCGTTCACTAATAACCTGTCAAATTTCCTGCAAGACAGTCATTTGATCGTAGACTCTGACGTCACGAAACGTCAAAACGGTAGAGTTTGAAGTTGCCCGAACCGCTGGTATTACTTTAAAAAACCGACTTCACCGCTTAATCATCGGAACCTTGATCAGATTTAATGTATAAACATTACTACGCATTATTGACTATAACTCAAAAACTAGAAATCAGACCTTGATCAAATTTCAATGGGACTACATAAAAAAGAAAAATCATCAAAATCGGCTCACAACGAAAGAATTTATGAGGTAACTTTTGAAGTCGGGTAAACCAGAACATCGTCAAAGTACGCATTATTCATCACAAAATAGACATTATTGACGATATTTCAAGAACTACTGATCAGATCTTGATCTAATTTAAATGGGACCAATTAGAAAGTAACATCTTAGGAACTAAAAAAAATTTTCGAAATCGGCTCACGTGGAGAGAAGCTATCAGGGAACACACATAAAAAAAAAATAATAATAATACAGTCGACTTGAGTACCTCCTTCTTTTTTGGGTAGTCGGTAAAAATACATGCATATTCTCGATTGTTGACTTAATTGACATCGACAACGCGTAAGTCGCGAGAAATACATATTTTTTGATAACCAACGGGACTCAATATATAATCCTGTCTATCTATATGTCTGTAAGTCTACCTTTCAAGGCCTCTATTTATTATAATAGGTATCACGATAAAAATGTATCTGTCGAGCTAATATTTGAATTTCATGAATTTGCAAATCAATTTTCCTGAGGATTATTACGAGTTCTGAATCCTAGAAGCGGCCAAATAAAAAGAGTACGAGAATCATGATTATATCCACAACAAAAGAAACTGTTTTTCTAGGTTTCTCTTTGATTACTTTCTAGGATTCTCACTGCCTACTCAAGGCTAATTGGCAGTACTCACCAAAGTAGGTTATGCCATTTATACAAAAGCTTCTTCCATTTCAATGATGAAATAAAGGGAAATAATAAAAGAGACAGAAACAAGAACAGAGTCCCAAGTCATCGGCGTAAAGTCGCGAGCCTATCGGTTGTATATCGTTAATATTTTGTAGTGGTAGGACCACTTTTTTTCATTTATTTCAGATTACGTAAACGTAAACGCATACGTAAACGCTTTCACACTCACAGCCCCACACTAAGTTAGATAACTTGTGTCGTGGGTGCCGGAAACATTCACATCACACATACACAATCACAACCAGAACCAGAAACACAAATTTACCTTGGGGAGAAAACTTGTGTTCCCGCCGGGAATCGAACCCGATACCCCTGCTCAGAAGGCGAACATGCTCTCAACTAAGCCAATAGGCAGTTCAAAAATTTTATCCATAATAACTTCTACAGAGTCCGTCTGGGCAGTACCATACCATTCCCAAATATTGAACCGCTAAGGTGCTAGTGTGCAAACATTACTGTTTTTCGGATTGAATTGTGTAATTTCACACGACAGTGATTTAGGAATTAAAGAGATTTAACGTCTAATATCTCAGGGTGACGAACGCAGTGCCTTGCCGCGCAGGATTTTGATCTATATAAGTTCAAATCTCTGGGTAGCACTGAATTTTAATGGACTAGCGTGACGCTTACCATTAGAAGAGCGACTTGCTCGTCTCTTCTCTCAATTACTTAAAAAAAATGCGCACAGGAATTACACGAATTAAGTCTTCCATGCTCTTTTTACTATCTTACAACGAAACAAACTGGAAAACGTCATCCATTTGTGGTTGACATGCCTCCAGTTCGCTCGAAGAAATTGCTTCTACGAACTGCTAGCTGGTTTTGAATGACGTAATCGAATCCCGGTAGAAACGTAGTTTTATACACCAGGGAAATTATTTCTAGTTCTGGGTTTGACTGTTTTGTGTGAATATCTCTGGCACCCACGATACAAGTCCGAGCTTAATGTGGGGCTGTATAGAAAGCATTGATTTATTGTTTTCCAAGTACGTCATCTCTGTTGTAAATTTATTACACAGCTGTGAGTACCCTTTCAAATGGCGCCAATCTCTGAAAATTGGCATGTTTGTTTACTTGGCGAATCAAACATTGTAACTGTTGGAAAAATTGCAGGTTTCAAGGTAAACCACGTTTTGTGGAATCGGGTGTATACAATTTAGGTGTTTCCGTGTTACATACTCTTCAAAATCAGTTGAGGATACAGGCAATCTTAATGTCTTCACAATATCAAATGACGGTTTCATAATGTTTTAGAAACAAGTAATATTTTAGTAACCTTTTTTTAAATCAAGCTTTTATCAGTAGTAAAAATAAAGTACTCGCCAAGACGAAACAAACGAGCCGAAACTCGATGGGGTTGCGTCGTTTCATTACAGAGTTACCTTGACCACCTTCCAGCTCCATCATAAGATCCTGGTTACCATTGAAAGACAAACTACTCGTCAAGACGATTCAAATGAGCCCAAACTCGATGAGGTTGTGTCGTTTCAATGCGAAGTTCATGTGGCCACCTGTCAGATCTATCATCAGATCAGCACCATGTCATCATAATATTGTATTGTCCCGCGATTTCCACATGTATGCAAAATTTTAGCTCAATCGGTAACCGAAAAGTGGATCGATTTTATTTTGCAAGATTTGATGACAAACATCGAGACGTGAAACTAAAATAATAATTATAATAAAAGCTTGTAAAAGACGTTTAATTATACTGGGCATTGCAAAGACATACATCAATCCAACTATTGAGACCAACGTCTTTCGAGGTTCTATTGCAATTTCTATTTTATGATATTTCAAATAAAACACATTTATCTTCTATGTTGAGTCAAAGTTGCTATGTGTGAACTGGCGCGATTAAGTTCTCTGTGGGACAGTATAGTTTGAACAACTTTAAATTATAGTGAAATATGACATTCAGAAAAAAGTCGTACAACTATATGGGCTAAGGGTTAAACAAGAATCAAGGTCTGAAAGCTTTCTGGTATTTTACAATTTACCTAGAAGATATAAACCTAGATACACAATTGTAATAGTTACCTTATTTCTTCTTCGGCTTCAATATTTAAAAAAGTAAATTCAAATCACAGCAAAAGCCTAAAAAATGTATGACCAAACCGCGTTTTTATACATTTCAATGTACCTATAGTAACATAAAAATTATATTATTAGCGTTATTTAAATTATGTATAAAATTATGTTATTAATAACGTAGCGCGGTTCGGCTGGTCGATCGTAACAGTCAGATCAGTGCTTTGATAGGTGACCATTTAGTTGGGATTTTCAACTGAACTGAAGACAACAGTCGTTTAGTCATGTCGGATGACTTCTGGCGGCCTGAAAAATTCTGACACTAGGACTGCCCTAGGCTAGCCTAGGACTCTATACGCCAAGCAAATATAATTATTAGGATCATAGTTCGCGAAGGCCCGTAATACAAAACAATATGAATAATAATAATAATAATAATCCCGCCTCAAGCGATAATTTTTCCTTTCTAAATTTATCACTATAGTTCTGCCTAGCATGGCTAATGCTATATAAATAAAATCAATATGAATAGTTTCAGCAGTTCCTTGACAAAGCAAGGTATTGATTAGCTGAGATCGTCTAATCTAAAATTGAAAGAAATTTTCGGAGGAAAAATTTACCGTCGGCGTTATATTTTTTTATTTTGTCAATCTTACGCATTTAAACAGTGTCAAGTAATAATTTATTTCAAGTTTTTTTCATATTAAAAGTCCTAGACACAACTCACAGTCAAAGTCAAGTAAAAGAGTCAAGATCCAGTCATAGTCAAGTCATGCCGTAATAAAGTGGTAGAACGTTTACCAGAACTTCTATTGGAGTTTTGGAACGAAGGCGAAAATGACGTTTATCAACTTTATATGATTTGCCTTCACTAATGCACGTTAACTAAGTATGTACCGTTAATAATCCACCATTAATACACATTGGTGCTAATTCTGTTGAGCACCGAACTAACCTAAACTAAACTAAAAATAAACTAATTTTAGTCATAGAATACCTAAACGCTATTCTGATTTTACGTTGAACTTAATTTAAAAGTTGAAATGACAGGACTAAAATTGATTTTGACAGCAACCACATATTCCTCCATTATAGACTTTGTAGGTCAGTATTTTTTGTAGCTTTAGTACTTTGTAGCTTCATTAATTGCACGTGTTATTCTTTCAAGTATGAGATCACATTAAAAATAATCCAGACCTTTTTCATACAGACTAATTTGAGTTTAAAATTTCTATTTTTAGTCTTAATTTGACGTAAAACATGTACATCAGAATAAGAATTTGGTAATTTTCACTAAATAGAGTAACTTAACTTAGTCCTGTCAAACTTAATTTTAGTCTAATCTTGCATTTTTTGAATAGGTTTTGGACTAAAGCAGGACTAAAACTAATTTTAGGTTAGTTTAGTCTAATTCTGGACAACAGAATCGGCACCATTAACACTCGAAGAATCACAGATACAAAATTGTCACGCCAACAACGCCATTTTTTCACTTCCGCGGTAAAACTCGTTAACGGTGTTTCAAACAAACAATTTCAAACAAACCAAGTGACATTCAATCGAATTTAACGATTGAATGTCACTTAGGTTTTTTAATCTGAAGCATGAAGCAAAGCAATAATAATTTTATCTGGTAAAGTCAAGTTACCAGATAAAAACTATTTACGTAAATTTGCACAAACAATTCTTTATAATCGATGTACATAAAACCGCAACAAATACATAATTTTTTTACCGACTTTCCAAAAGAAGAGGAGGTACTCAAGTCGAATGTATTTTTATTTTCTCAAGGCATTTATTTTTAACTAAATTGACCTTTAAAATACATTGAACTTAAAACCTTATTTTCTAAGACATCAAAACTTTTTCCTGTCCGCCTCTGCGCACTCTCCTGAATATACAAAGAGGTTAACCCTTGTAGTTTCAATGTAGTCAGTGTAGTGACCAACCGAATCCGCCCAAATACATGCGGCCTCGTGTAGGCGGCCTTTCGGGATTGCGGTAGCCTCATCATCATAACGAGCCAGACTCCCCGAGAATGTTAAACACCGCTGAGATTTCTGTACATTCAATTCTTGATCCTCTTCAAGTAGTTTTTTTCTCTTGTTTTAATGTATGCAGTACCGACGAACACTATAATACGGGCTGCGTAGGTTTTCAAGCTTTTTTGTCTGTACTGGGTCACCGTCTCACAATTAGGAATTGTATGACTCGGAATCGTTAATATTATTTAGGATAATTATGTAAAATCAATGGGGTTATTTTTTGAAGTGCACGTTTGCTTAGTCGGGTTCGCGTTCGCTTTCTAAACAGCGGGGTGCGATCCCAGTGGTGACAAGTTTTCTCTCCAAGGGAAATGTGTGAGGCTGTAAGTGTGAAATCTTTTATTTGCGCTTAAAACTAAATCTAAACCACCTAACCCGTTTACGTAAACGTTTTATCTACAATTTTTAAGCTACCATGGTCACTTTCACTATAAATGTTTGTATCAATAAAGGAATATGCTCGCAACAGTGCCGAAATATCCGGAAAATCAAAACAAACGAAATACAAGGTAAATATCCCGTTATTGATACAAACATTTATCATCACATAACATTTATCTTTATTGATAAAAATCACTAACTAACGATAAACTGGTGTCCGATATTAATTATTAATTGGGTATTGTTTAAAATATTTAAGTAGGTTTATATAAAAAAAATATGTAAGTTTATATGTATGTATGTATTAATGTATACAGATAGGTATCTAAGTAAATTGTATTTATGTCTATTATTTCTTTTTTACACCACCTACCTCATTATATAAAATTATTCCTCTCTCCATCCAAATGCTGACTGAAAGAGTCTGAAAGTCCACCCATTGTACTTTAGTTCTTTGAGAATACCTCTGTAACTAATTGTATTTGGTGTACAATAAAGAATTTTCTATTCTGTTCCATTCCATATCATTCCATTCCATTCCATTCTATTCTATTCTAACCCATTCACACAGGATTGTCATTTTGAATGGGTTAGGTGGTTTGGCCACTAGCATGATTTATAATGCATGTTACTTATGTCTTTTGTTGTAGGTATATATGTAAAAATAATTTTAATTTAGTTTTAGTAAATAAGTAATTAATTAATCCTAATGTTTATTTATTCATATTGGTCGATATTATAATGATGTATAATGCCATAGTCTATTTTTTACTTAATCTATTTCTATAAGGAACATTTTATATAATAACAGAATTAATAATTTCAAAGCTTCAAGTATTGTTACCATAATTTATATATTAACTTATTTTGTAAAAAGGGTTGTTTAGCTACTTCTATATTTAATTCTAATGTAATCAATTATTAATGTATTTAACTGTAAAATTTGCATGAACAATATTGAAAGAGACTGAATCCCACGACACAGGACTCATCCTAGTGTGGGATTCAGGGCTCACCAGACATTATAAGTAATTATAATGTTCTTGTGTTATAATTTTTAAGTGTCAATGAATAAATTATTATTATCCAAGTATTTATTTAATCTCACGGGTCTGTGCCCGGACCTTTGTAAGGCATTAGCGGAGCGGTAGCCAACACTAAGAGGCCCTTTGGTATAAATACATTTTAATAATAACATATCAGGCGTGACCAAACATACGACAGACATCTCTTCGTTAGAAGTTGATGCTGTTTTATGCTTGCACACGCCTTTACAATATTTATATATTATGAACTATGGACTGGGGGATGGATGATATTGGGTTGACAATAACTGTGACTAATGCGAGTAAAAACTTAGAGTATTGCATTGTATATTTGATAGTTTATAAAATATCTGGATTATGGCATGAGACTACGGCACCTGCCAATTCCGCCTCAATTTTCAACGTTGGTGTGGATGGCTAAAGGGTGTTGAGAGGTGTTGCTGCAGTTTCACTAAACGCTACTCCCGACGTTATGCCCTTTATCACTTCCACCCTTGGAGCTTAGAAACTTAGCTCTTGCGCCTCCACCCTCGGACGGCCAATTAAGGCAAGCCGAGGGTCAGGGGTCTCACTTAGCCCCAGGGAGTGTCTCTCTTTATTATTATTATTATTAAGTATGGGCAACTGGCCTGTAGACGATATTGAGAATCTTAGCTATGTACAAGAATCGCGGTATTTTAAAAGATGCATTTTATATTATTGCTGTGAAGCAATAAGGCGATTGACGGTGGTACTGACGATAGCCCCAAAAACGACTAATTCCACGAGATAATATTGTCGATACAACATTAATTTCGTAGCGACTATTTTTTGTAGTGTCGTAAACTTAGTCTGTTTCGGTACAGGATTCGCAAACCAGGATTATTAGAGCATTAGAAAATGCCCTACAACTATTGATTTGATTACGACGTTACCTTCCAAAAATTGGAAATCTTGACTGCCTGAAGAAGATGCATAAAGAAGTTTATGAGATAGCGAAAATGAGCTAACGTCTCGACTTATCTCTAATTTTAGATCACAAAATCGATAACCAGAGATCGAAGCGTTTTGCCTCCACATTCATTATGCAAACTGCAAAAGAATGGAATTCCTTACCTGAGTCTGTGTTCCCTGATAAATACAATATGGGAGTCTTTAAGTCACGAGTGAATAGGCAGGCATCTTCTGGGCAAACGTGCTCCATCGTCGACCGCTTCGTCACTTACCATCAAGTGAGATGGCGGTCAAATCTTCGCCTATCCTACTATAATATTATAAATCCGAAAGTTTGTGTGTAAGTGTGTAAGTATGTTTGTTCCCTCTTCACGCTTTAATGGCTGAACGGATTTGGATGAAAATTTGGAATGAATATAGATTATACCTAGAATTAACACATAGGCTACTTTTTAACCTGATAATAGCAGGCGAAGCCGCGGGGCACGGCTAGTCTTGAATAAAACAAAAAATATGTAGAGATAATTTATTCTGTCTTGGTGTGCCACTAATTTCATATTGTGATACAAGTAGACAAACAATCTTTGAGTTTCAAAGTTCATAAATGAATTCCCTCGGCAGGTGGATGTTATAAACATTTTAGTAAGGAATTCAGGTTTCTAAGTCACGGGTAAGAAGTCAAAATAATGTAACCTTCAAGATAGCAGCTCTACTTACTAAATTCTACTTGTAAATTATTCTAGATAGACACTAGGCATAATAATTATGTTGATAAAGGTCGTACCTAATTATACATATAGTTATTATTAGTTGTACCCGAGTATGTACTTACTTGTTATGTTCTGTTATTCTGTTATAGTCATACTAGTAGAGCACAGGGTAAACCTATATATCTCAGATGAGTTCGCATTTGTGTAATAATACAAATAGCTTATATAATACATATCATTATTATGTATTAGGTACTTACGTAAACTTTATCTGAACATTTCTTAAAAAGTGTGTCATCTATTATTTATGTGTGTTGTCGTATCATCAGGACAAGCCAGTCCCATTGTAACATCGTATTGACCCAAACTAAGTGACAGCATTAATGTTTCTCTTTGATTTTTGTTACTGGCACATTCCATGAGCAAATGGTGGACATCTTCAACTACTGCGCTCGTTTCATAATTTAGTGACGCTTCTTTTTTCATTAGATAGCCAAACTTCCTTGATGTTATGTGTCTTGTCTTGATGTAATTCTGTGAGCCCAAACTATATGCAATATCAGATCTAGAACTAAAAGTGTAACAAAAATGTATATACTGATATAATTACGAATTCTAAAGGAAACCAGGATGATAAGTGCATCTAGGGAAAACATATCGGTCACAGGCGATAAGTCTTTACTCTCTATGTGTGTTCTGGTTTCGATTCACATCAGAAGCACAGTTTTCCTCCGCAAGGGAAAGCGCTTCTGGCTCTAGTTGTGATTATGTGTGCGATGGAAACGTTTCCACGACCCAAGTCTTTAAGCTTAGTGTGAAACTATAAATGTGAAAGCGTATGTATGTATTTATATCAAGATTTGTCGTAAGAACGTGTTTTTAGATTTTCATAGTTTGTCCGAGTAGATATAGACCATTTTTTGACATGAAGGATCGATAGGAACGTTAAAAAAAACGTAAAGAAATCTCTTTTTGAACATATTTCTCCTCTTTAGATTACTGTTGACTCTTTATTTAGGTTTTTATCTTTAGGTTACTTTTGACCCTGACCTTTAAATTCGCTAAAAACATATGTATATAGAACACTATAATTAATCTTTCGTTTTAAAATTGCCAATTAAACAAACTTTTTCCTTTCACAAATCACCTCATTTATCGCATTCTTCAATCGGAATGGAAATTAAAAATCCTTCTAACCCCTATTTCCTTAATTAAGACTTCTACTTCCGTATACGGGGAGTCAATAATTGAACGTAAGTATATATGTTGCAAAGACTTTAATCTACTGAAAAGTCAAGGGCCAAACCTTGGAGAAGGCCGCTTTCTCTGTAAACAGAGTCAATGGAAGCGAGGTCGTCTAGTGTCCGTGAAAATTTCAATGTTTATCTTTAATTTAAGTTGCTGTTTTTGACTATTATTGATGTTTTCCAAGCTTTTATTTAGTTTCACCTGTCCCGGTGACTGTCTCTCTGTCTTTAATCTAATCAAATCTTACAATTCCTATTTGTCCCACTTTCCGGTTTCCGATTGAGCTGAAATTCAGTATGCATATGTAAATCGGATGATAATGTAATATCAGACATAGAGCCGATCTAATGATGGAGCCGGAAGGTGGAATTTTGTAATAAAACGTAATAAAACTATTTCACCTATAAGTATGTGATGAGATGTAGATGTGGTCATAGGCGGTAAACACACGTGATTCTCAATTAACAGCTTCTAAAACATCAAGACTTAGAGCATCTCCATTTTTTTTGTTTCTGTATAGAGTAGCTAACCAGGCGAGTATAAGAAAATGTTCTACCACCATATTTGGCACCTTATCTATAAGCTCGATTTATCAACATCTGTTTCTAACGGCTTTGGCAATTTCCAAATCGACAGAAATTTACTAATTACTCAATAATTAATCATAAACCTTCGACAACTTCTCCTGCGTGTAATAAATGCTGTGATTTATGACGTCATTTGCGATTAGGATAGAGTTGCATAATAAAGTCACATATACATAATTCTACCTACACACTGATTGCTTTGCAAAGAAAACATTCAAGTTTCATCAAATAATTGCACTGTTAATTTGTTATAATTGATATGGTATCATCGACGACAAAGCACTTTCACTCAGCAAATAATAACATCTGTCTAATAATTATTTGGAAATTTTAGATTGTACTTTTTATTCTCAGGGTATATAGAGCTTTTCCGCCAGAGAGCTTTGTGTAACTTGTCGTAACGGGAGATTCTTGATTCTCCTTCTAAGTTACTGGTCAGAAATATTTAACAGTAAATATTTAACAGTGCATTACCAGGGTAAAAACCCAACTTTTTCACCAGAGAGGTGTCACTCCTTTTTTTTTTTTTTTTTTTTGTGGGGGGGAAAATGCCTGGCATTTCCTTTCCTTCCCAGGGATGAAGGAAAGGGGTATGTGGGGCTCGAACCCACTAAAAACCCCCCCGTGAGCAGTCCCTCGCCGAGGTGGGGCAAGATAGGGTCGCGCTAGCAGTCACTATCTTGCCCCGGCGGTAGGCCCGGATGTAAACTCCTCCGGGCCACTGCGCCCATGGAGGGGTGACCTTGCTCACCAAGGCCACCCCGCCCGTGTGGGGCCGTGCAAGTCAGTGAAGAGGTGCCCTGACTCTCCACCAGTGACCCCACTACAGAGGAGGAGAGAGGAGGCGGGCGAACTGCCTCCTCCTCCCCCCCGGCCGTCTGCGCCGGAGCGGATCAGATCGGGGATCGACCTCTCTGGCCCGCTCCGCGGCCTCCTTCTGCTTCATCACCGCTTCGCAGAAGGAGACTACCGCCTGCCACGATCTCTCGCTGCCGAGCATGGCGTCTACCACGCTCGGCAGGGAGAGATCTCCGCCTATAAACGCCGACAGCGTGTGCCGCTGTGGGCCCCATGCAGCACACACCTCCAGCGTGTGGAGCGCCGTGTCCTCCGGGGCTCCACATTCGTGGCAGGCCGGAGTCGGCTCTCGTCTCGCGATTTGGTGCAGGTACTTTCCAAAACAACCGTGTCCGGAAAGCACCTGCACCAACCGGAAGGTCAGCGACCCATACCTTCGCCTCAACCACCTCCGAAGGACCGGGCGGATGGCCTCCACCGTCCACTGCCCAGGGACCGGTGGAGCCAGGTCCTCCGTCCATCGCCGCAACAGGGCAGCCCGTGCCATTCGCCGCATGCGGGTGACCTCTTCCCACGCTGGGTTGTCTCCACGGGATCTTCTCGCCGCCACGAAGTGGTACACTTCGGCGAGGATCTCCGCTTGGAGCTCCCAGGGGGGGTCACCCGCAAGCACGCATCCCGCCGTCCAAGACACCGTCCGGTAACTGCGTATCACCCTCGTCGCGATAACCCGCTGCGGACGACGCAGCAGGGTCTTGTTATCGCGGTTGAGGGCGTCCACCCAGACCGGTGCCCCGTACAGGGCCATACTCCGGATCACTCCGGAGTAAAGCCGACGACAGACCGCACCCGGGCCACCTACGTTGGGAAGCAACCTCCCCAATGCAGCCGCAGCCCCCACGACTCTCGGAGCCAGCTGGGAAAAGTGGGCTCCGAAAGCCCATCTCCCGTCCAGGATGAGACCCAGATATTTCATCTGGGTCCCAACCGGAACCCGGACCCCATCCACCTCGATCCGCGTTCCTGGAGGAGGTCCCCCCCGAGGCCCATGGAACAATAGGGCCTCGGTCTTGGAGAGAGCGACCTCTAGTCCCAGGGAGCGTATGCGGCCAACCACAAGAGTTGTGCCCACCGTGGCCAACCGCACTACCTCCTTTAGGTCTCTCCCTCTGACCACGACTAGGGTGTCATCGGCATAGCACGCAACCCGTATGTTTGCGGGAAGCGTGCCACGAAGCACCCAGTCGTAGCCTATGTTCCACAAGAGCGGACCCAACACCGACCCCTGTGGAACCCCGCAGGCGACGTGACGGCGCCTCATACCGTCACGTCCTACCACCAGCGTGTAATAAATGCTGTGATTTATGACGTCATTTGCGATTAGGATAGAGTTGCATAATAAAGTCACATATACATAATTCTACCTACACACTGATTGCTTTGCAAAGAAAACATTCAAGTTTCATCAAATAATTGCACTGTTAATTTGTTATAATTGATATGGTATCATCGACGACAAAGCACTTTCACTCAGCAAATAATAACATCTGTCTAATAATTATTTGGAAATTTTAGGTTGTACTTTTTATTCTCAGGGTATATAGAGCTTTTCCGCCAGAGAGCTTTGTGTAACTTGTCGTAACGGGAGATTCTTGATTCTCCTTCTAAGTTACTGGTCAGAAATATTTAACAGTATGCATTACCAGGGTAAAAACCCAACTTTTTCACCAGAGAGGTGTCACTCCTTAGCTGTACGGATTATAACCGTAGAAGCGAAACGCTTAGAGCAAACTTGTATATCAACCATAAATGGATGACGTTTGACAGTTTGTCATGTTATAAGATTGTATAATAATTCGAACGCACACTAATCAAAATTGAAACGGTATAAAACTGATGGGCTTGCGACCTTACGTCGGTCTCTAGACTCTGCAATTTGGACCTTATAACCTTATCACCGCCAATGAGTATTTTTGCTTGCCGGTTAATAGACTTAAGAGCTTCAAGCTTGTACTTAGCCAAACCATTCCACAGGTACCCGCAGTACTCCATACACGATTGGACTTGAGCTTGATATAAATTAATTTCTTGCTCAATAACAAAAACCTAAGCCAATCTGTTTTGTGCTATCGGTTAGCTGTCAGGCATCGGTTTGATCAAATTCAGAACATTATTTGACTCTCGATTGACATTGAAACTTAATAAAACAAAGTAAATTCACCTTTTCAATTGAGAGAATAGGGTAAATAAATCCAATTTACTTTTATCCTCTCTCGTATCTGGGACAGGAATTTCAGTACAGATAGACAAAAGAATCGATGGATAAAGCCAATAGTGATCTCTCATTATAGTGATTAGCATAGTCAGATGGTTTTTTAAAGATTATGTTTTTATTTTATTTTATACTTAAACTAATAATGATATACTTAAACCTAAGTAGAAACATAATATCTTCAGTGTCAGATACTGCTCTACATTGCAATATTAAGTTAATTGCATAATCTAAACTATATCGTGAATTCCAAAGATTATGTGTGTGTGATTTTAGCATTTTAACTTTGTAACGGCTGAAAGGATTCGGATAAAATTGATTCTAATATTTATAAGATTTTTTTTATTGAATAAAATGAGTATAATTGCTATTTATGGCTAGTAGATAATACATTTTACAAACGATGTCAAATATCAATCAACTTATTCACAAGTTTTATAAAATTGAACGTCAAATTAAAGTTGTAAAGACTGCTCGCTGTAGATAAACTTCTTGGGTCTTGGTGAGTTGGAACTTTCGAAGAAATTTAGTATTTTCTTTGAAATTCAATATTATTAATAACTCTTTTGATAAAGTGCTAAGTCGTAGTTTCTGATCCTCCGATCTCATCTACGTAGGAATTTGATTTAATATTATATTACTATTGCTTGATTCGTGAACTAAGGGACTTGATATACAAAGCGCCCGAGGCGCGCGTCCTGGTCGCCTAATTATTAATTGTCAATTCTGTCACTCTATAAATTATTTTTTGGAAGATAAATTGATATGACAGTGTTAATAATAATTCAAATGGTACCTTTATTTACATTTATCATTTTATACACCGACTCTCACATTATAATATATTTATTTTATTATTTAATAATTACCGGTTTCATTTTTTTTCTTAGATTAACTGACATTAAATATTTGATTAAAATTTAATAACACTTTTGTTTTGTTAATTAATTTTAACATGTTGTTGCACCTAACAGGCATAACATTATTTGTACACCGGAAACTGCTGAAGTTAGATTTATATCGAAAATTATTACTATTATGTAATTTTACAAACCGTATGTTTGTTTCCTATCTTGCTTTACCTACCACAAAGAAATGTCATTTTAGTAATGTCATCAAGACAAGTAAATGCTCCATTCATCGAAATAGGAAACAACAAAAGGTTGGCCCCATTGCTTTCAACAGTTAAGTCTTTTCGGCCTCATGTCACGTTTGATTCTGACATTTATTCAACATTTCACTGCCATCTCCCGTTTAAACGACGGTTAAGTCCTTAACCGGAGATTGGTGAAATCAGACCTAAGAGCATACGAGGGCAATCATGTTTCTAAGTTATTCAAGTTAGAATAGACCCACATTTTCTAAAACAAGGACATTTAATTTAGATTAGTTATTAGTAAGTAGAATTTCAACTTCTACATTTGGTACTGTTTTTATATAGTTATCTTCACCCTTCCACCACCACATCTATAGTTTATGTGTTTTTTCAGTAACTTTAATCATAATATTTAATAACTCAAGGAACAAGAATTAACAAAATATTACATGTATGATACTGATATGTTTTTTAGCTTGTTGTGTGAGTGAAAAAATATGTATTTCGATGGAGTAACGTGAATGTTTATGACACTGGTGATAACGTCTTCGTGCTTAGTGTGAGTGTAGTAAGGATGCATGTTGTATACTTACATTTGAGTATCTCTAATAAATATAATTAAATAATATTTTTGTATGGCAAGTAAATTAAGAAGTCAAAAAGTTATAATACTTGTTCGCAATAAAGAAATATGAATAACACCCATGCATACTATTGAAAATGTCTAAGCTCGCTCTTTAGATCACTTACTTTTTTATAATGACGAGACAAGCAAGTTGTTCACCGGATATAACCGGATAAGCCTGAAGAAGGTCACCCAATAGTATGAAAAATAAATTTCCCCCTAACATTGCAGTGCATTCCTCCACTTGTACCAGGCTAATAAATGTCTAATCTAAATAACACAATTTCACCACTCCAATAGCCCAGCTCACAGAGTTGTAGAGACTACACTTGAGTTTTTCGAACTTTCAGCCAATTACTACCAAATTCTATCAATGGAATTTTCCTAAACGCCCAGCGCTCATCTTTTCATAGCATTCGGGGGTAATTTAACGCCAGCTCAAATTTTCAGAGTCGTCCCCGAATTTTTACGAATGGTCTCTGATATGAAATGCTTTTGGGATTCGTTTAATTTCGGAAGATTGATGGTGGAAGTCGTTTACGAATCTCTGATGAAAGCAGTTTTCTCAGTGATTAGCTATGCATGGAAAGTTAAGATGTCTTTGTCGTGTTTTTTATGGATCTAAGATCCGGCTACAGTTGAAACAATGATATCGGCCTACTAATATTATAAATGCAAAAGTGTGTGTGTGTATGTGTGAATGTTTGTGTACCACGTATCTCCGTAACGAATAAACTGATTTAGATTAAATTTAGAATGTAGATAGTTTAGGTTCCGAAATAGCACATTGGCTACATTTAACTTCATTAACGCGAGCGAAGCCGCGAGGCACGACTAGTTAAACATAAAATGCTTTCGCACACACATCTTAAGTCCACACTAAGTTCGATGACTTGTGTCGTGGGTGCCGGAAACATTCAAATCACATACATAATGACAACTAGAACCAGAAACACAAATTTTCTTTTGAGGGAAAAGTTGTGTTCCCGCCGGGAATCGAACCCGATACCCCTCTTTAGACTTAGAAGGCGAATGCCACCCAACTAAGCAGACGCGGGCGGTTCACTTTTAGCTTCAAATTTTAGTTTGGTTACATACTCGTATGTAACCAATGATTTGTGCAAATACTCGTTGGAAGCTAAAATATCGCGCCCCTTCAATGCGTTCATGTTAAACGAATAAGATATATGTGTTTGCGTCATTACAAGTGTTAGAACAGCTATGACGCAATCGGATTTTTCGCATTCATTTGTTCCTGTCGCAATTTCTTTTTAAAGTTTGGCTCCGCAAACTATGTGCATTTAGCCAGTGTCAAGTTATAAATATTTCAATATCAGTTTATCAATTTGCAAAACTAGTCCTACAATCAAGTTGGTTAAAGAGTCAAGGTTCAGTTATAGTCAACTCATGTCCTGGTAATATATTTACAGACTAATCTGGCAATAGAATTATTAAACGATATTGATTTGATTTGATTTTAGTACATAAAAACCCTAGTCCATAACACCTGAAGAATTGAGATGATTTCAACGATACGCTGGGGGGTAATATACAGACGGTGCTAAAATTATAACCCTCCTTTTTATTTCACCATAGTTGGATAAAGAGTGCTAATCAGAATCTAGATATAGCGCATACAAATTTCAAAAACTGAAGACTAAAAGTTACCCACTGACTTAAGTTTAGTTCGCAAGCTGTATTTCGAAATTACAAAGTGATATAAACATCCCTCAACTCTAGCAACTAAACTACGCAGCTAAAATGTTGAACAAACTCTCATTCCACTGTGGCTGGATTGGATCCAGCATAAAGTTATATTACATTACTAGCGCCCTTTGAAAAGTATTACATCGCTAGAATATACTTTTTTAATATAATTTATTCAAATAACATTTTATTACTATGACCATGAGGAGATGAAGGAGAAGGTGTTGGGGTGGCTTGGTTAACTGCTGGGAGAGGCAAATGCACAAACCCAAGCGGGACGTCAATGCAGGCCTTATCGCCCCCAGTTGGAATAAGAACTACGACTAGATGCTTAAAAGAATGATGAAGAACAAGGCCAGATTTTTCCTTAAAAATCCAGGCAAGCTTGAGCTAATGACCTACCACTGTGATAACGTTACCTTACCAGAAGATCAAGCACTTAGTAGGATCCGAAACAGCAACGAGCCAATCGGAGGCCGCTCTCACTACGACTGCGCCATCATGTCACCGTAACGTTTTCAACGCACATATAGAAACGAAGACTCACTATAAAAGTAATTTTAGTATAGTAGTAAATTTTGGAAAGGAAATGTATCTGTATGAGGCGTGGTTTGAACCCGCGGCCATATGGTATCATGATTCGTCCGCCGCGCCCGTTCAAGTAGCTTGGGTAGCTCAGCGGTTGTCATGAGCATCGAAAGATGTGTAGGTAATAAAGTCGCGGTCTTTCCAAAATTGTCTACTTTAGTTCTGCTTCAGAAAGGTGTTTAAATTTAAATAACTATTGTAGTAGAGCTCGTCAAAGCTGAAATGACGCGCCCACTACTTAATTAGTTTATTTAGATGTGTTAGTGCAAATATTAATGACGACACTTCATCTGTATGGGAGCGTCGATTGATCAGTGAACAATGGATCTGCACGTGTACAAGACGGTCGACTAGTCGGGTGATATATCCGACCACGCTTGTGTGCGTAAATGCGAAGGTGGGGCGCGTCATTTCAGCTTAGACAATCTCTACGTTTATGATACACGGTTCAATCCCAATATTAAAAACTAGCTGTGCCCCGCGGCTTCGCCCGCTATTATCAAGTTAAAAAGTAGCCTATATGTTAATACTAGGTATAATCTATGTACATTCCAAATTTCATCCAAATCCGTTCAGCCGTTAAAGCGTGAAGAGGGAACAAACATACTTACACACTTACACACAAACTTTCGGATTTATAATATTAGTAGGATAGTAGGATTCAGAATAGTTTATTCACATGGGCCCCAAAGAGGCACTCATGAAAGTGAATGACTCTACTGCCAGATTCACAAAATTACAGCCATCTTGAGAAGAACGTGGCAAGAAACTGCTCTGAATAAGCTCATTAGTTACGATGTCATTTACACACATACAATAACATCCGAAGCTTGTATATTAATAGGCAGACAGACGACATTGACAAACACGAACAGTCTATCATCTTCGATTGGATAGAGACACATCACACAGAAATGCAGTTCCAAAGCGAAAATACGAACAGCTCCCTCAAATCTAAAATATGGCGACGTCCAAACAATAGGTGAAATGGCGGAATAGAAGGAAAATCTCTCGTTATTCCATCCAATGGCTCGTGAAAATGTCGAATTATTGAGTGGTCGTGTGTGAACTGTCAGTGGGCCACGTTTGTTTTGAGTAGTGTGTTTTCTACGCTAGTATTTTGAATTAAAACTTTAGTTCTCCCAAAAACGGTCTTTATAAAGAAAGAAAATGAATTTATTACAGTAATAATATCAAGTTCAATTCCTTACCTATCTATAATAGAAGGTGTAGTTTCAGAGCTGAATTCACAACACATAACTGTCATTTTAACCGATATTATTAAGTATAAATTGTCAAGAGAGTAGAACTATTGCTATAAATTTATTAGGGCGCAGGTATATTTTGTTTAAATCAACCGATTTATTAAACCGGTCCGTATTAAAGTATTTTCTTCGTCAATACATTGCTTTTAATTTGCCAAACTTAAAAAATATATATGTTCTGCTTAGCAAACCAGGTAGTTTATTAATTTCGAAAGTACGTAGTTCAAAATAGGAAACAAAAACATCGTCTATTGTACTCTACCGAAAGATACTCATATAGCGTGATGTCACACAATAAAACCGGGAAGAAAGTATATAGCCTATCACTTTTTTCCTGTAAACAAGCATACAAACCAACCCCTTTAATTTAGCTAAGTTGCAAACGAAAAGGTTTTTGATATCAACAATCGACTTTGCCAATATAAAATAGTACATAATATATACCTAGATTAATATAATTCCTGTATTAGTCATTTAACAGTGTTACATTAAACTTAAAGTGATAAGGCCGCCCATTCTACATCAATTATTATTTTTAGTTTTTATTTTATTGTCGTATTACTTAACCATGTTATTGGTGTTCAATAAAGAAATATTGTATTATATTGTATAAAAAAATGCGCCGCCGAAGATCTTTTTGAAATGGCTGTAATTTTGCGAATCTGGCAGTCTTCAATAAAATACTTTGCGATCGCCTAAACTATCGGCTGCTTTCTTAACTTCCAACGAAAAAAAGGAGTGTTATTAGACTCTTCTGTCTAGCATCGAAGCTCCAAAACGACTAAACTTGAACTCATTTACTTTTTTTTCGTTTGGAAGATGTCTTGATCGATAGTGTTCTTAGTTTGGTGAAAATCGGTGCATCCCGTCGTAGGAATTTCAAAAATGTTGATATTGCCACTTATAAATATGTTCCCGTTCTAAACCCGTTCTATAGCCAAGTTTTATTATCTCCCATGATTCACTTTGGGAAATCCTTCACAAGGAGCCGGCAGTTCAGTGTAACACACTAATCTCATCAATTTGTTATTATGTTATTCCCGCTGGCAACCCTGACAGAGATACAGAGTACCGCGAAATACGCCCACGTGTTTTATATAGTGTTTTATTCACGAAATACAGAAGTAAATTCTGATTTATTTTTTTCCTTTGAGGAAAAATGTAATGTAATTAAATTCCACTTCTGATTGTGCTTTTTGGAAATATTATTTGGTAGTTTCGTGTGATCTTACGCTGTAGCGTAAAGGGGTCAAAAACTGACTCCTTTACCAAATACAATTGGTAAAGGGGGTTTCTGGTACTGGGTTCGATTTCTGGCATCAGCACAAACTTCTTCATCAAGACACGTAATCTATCTTGCTTCTTTTAGCTATAAATAATGTGTCTGGCGAATGTTTTCGGCATATCATCATATTTGTGAACGTAGGCATAGCCGTGAGGCACATGATGTAGAAAATAAAAACAACGAACAAACACATACACATCCACAGCCCCACACTATGTTAAAAGACTAGTATCGTTGATGCCCGAATCATTGACATATCACATATTACTTATATAATTACACCCAAAAAAGAAGCACAGATATCCCTTGGGAAGAAAAATTGTGCTTCTGCTGAGAATCGAACCCAGGACATCCGGACACAAGAATGCAGGACATCTTGGTCTTGTTTTTTTAAAGTTTTGTATTTTATAAATCTTTTTCTTCTTTCTTTCTACATAATAATATATATTATACTAGACGTGCCCCGGGGCTTCGACCGCGTTGATCAAGTAAAAAAGTAGCCTATGTGTTAAAGCAAGATATAAGCTATGTACATAAAAATATCCAAATCCATTCAGCCATTAAATCGTGAAGCGAAAACAAACATACTTACATGTTTACACACAAGCTTTTGGATTTGTAATCAAATCAAATCAAAATCGTTTATTTACATGGGCCCCAAAGAGGCACTCATGAAAGTTAATGATTCTATAGCCAGATTGCAAAATTACAGCCGTAAAAAAAGTAACCTTCTATACATATATATATCTAGAAGACTACTTTTTTAATGTACTAACTTTAAATATATAAAGTTTTTGCTTTGTCCTTTAACCCGAGACAAGATAAAGCTAATGACCAATTGAGTGCAGTAGAACTGGTCAAGGTCATTGTCAGTGCCACTGCGCGACCAAAAACGTCGTGATATCTACGAGTAGTTAGCTATATCTGGTTTATAGTAATTACTTATTAATAAAATTACTTTTTATTTTCCTACTCAGATACAATTTACTTCACATTAACTGCGACACTGAAACATCCCATATGAATTTTCATTCCCCACCACCTTAGTGCACCCCTGGCCAAAAATGTTGATAGCATCTCTTTTTTATTATAAATGAACTACTCCTAAACTAATTTCCTACAGTATAACTTCATTAATAAAAACTTTCGACATTTATTTCACTCCCCATTCCACCACCATAATGCACCCCGGGCAAAAAATATTGTAAACATATTTATATTAAATCAACTACTGAAATACCAATTTTCATCCCAATAAGTTAAAAAACAAAGAACTTTCATACAAACGCCCTAGCCCTTTTCACTCTATTTAATCCTCTTAGGGGTAGAATTTCCAAATATCCGTTCTTAGTATACCTCTACGTACTTAGACAAATGTACCCGCCAAATTTCAAGTCTCTACGACCAGCGGTTTAGGCTGTGCGTTGTCTCTAAGTCAGTCAGTCAGTGAATCAGTATGTCATGAAAATATTAAGGTCAATACACTTTAGGAAGGTGAAATTGAGAGCATCTTTGAAAAGAGCTTTGCAAGTATGTATATTACGAAACTATTTAAAACAAAAGACTAGTTATTCTGTCCGAAATTATAAAAAAACATTTGCAACCTTAAAAATTTTTTGGACCTTCGCGGGCATACACAGAAAAACTCACCAAAGTTCCAATCGGATAAACGGTATGGCAGCACATTAAATACGAACTAACGCACATTTATTATTAAATTTATTAGGTATCCAGCAAATCTGTCATGTGAAATAGGTATCGCATAATCTAACTGACAAATAGAATCTATTCCCGGACGTTAGAAATTTAGGCCACAGTCACACGCAGATGTGGTCAATGTTGCTTTGAAGATTATTTCGTAATTTATAATGCAGTAATAGATAGCTAGCCAATAACCAAAGCTTTGCTTTTCATATTACAAATTAGATTGGCCATTATCACCGTGTTAATCTAAATTAAAATTAGGTAGCATAAATTATATTCCAAGATCTTTTTATATGAGTTTTAAATGGAGATAAGTATGACATTCACCTGATGGTGGAAAGTGTTGTTGCATAAAGATGTAGTTTTTCTTCATATGCCAGTTTCTAACGAAGGTTGGAGATCATGAGGGCAACTTGGACTTTCGACACCGTAGCTCGAAACAAAGATCGGGTGTTCTGGTTAATCCATAGGCGTAAGTTTTTTAGCCAAGATAGTCTTTTTCTACCTATACTTCTGTAACGATGTATAGGTAAATTATATTGTAAAAGGTATTTATATTGTAAAGATGTAGTATGCTTGCCTAAACAATACATAATCACTTTATTTTACGCAAACTATTTCAAGCAAACTAATTTAAATTAATTAAGACAATTATTTTTGAAACCGAAGACCTTCATTGCCTTTTAAATCCTTTTGCGCATCCTCCATTCTAAACAAGACTCAATAACAATAACATCAATGAGTATTGAAATAATTTTTATTGCGAATAAAAACGACATTTTGTAAAACGTTGTACTACAACTATTTATATACTATACTACGATACCTAACTTAATACATCCAATATTATTTAACGCTTTGTTTGACATTGAACTTCCTCACATATACCGTGTACTTCATAAATGAATTTGCATGTAAATTAGTATTTGTACGTAATTATCTCAATAGGTACACTTACTCTGTGTATATGCTAATTCAGTATTTTGTTGAATAAATTCAATGTTTAAGACGAGGTTAGCCCTAGTTTCACCGCTTCTTGATAACTACAAATAATAGATCTTAAATAGTAAATAGGCTTCTAATTTTTCATCGGTTGATGTTAAGGTCAAACGGTTGCTTAGTCTAATGTGATATAATCCAAAACCAATGGCTAATCTTGTTTTCCTAGGCTACGATATAAATGCGCAAGTTTGGAATGTTTGTTTTTCAATCACGCCAAAACTACTGCAAAATTACTGAAATTTGGCTTGGGAAGCAATCTGAAATATCACATATTCTGTATTTCAACTTGATTAATGCGAGCTAAGCTGCGAGGCACAGCAAGTATGCCATTAAATTTAAATTAAAACGGGAATTAGTGTGACTTACGCGTTGTCGATGTCTATGTTGTGTTGTCTATGTCTATGTCGATGTCGTTGTCTATGTCGATATCGTTGATCGACAATTGTTTCGGCTTCTAACAGAAGTCAATAAGTACTCCAAAATATAAAAAGAACAAACAATAGATAATATAATTCTAACTATTATTATTTATTCCGAGAATGCGAATCAGACCAATAACATTATATGTTGAAAACCATGATATCATAGAGGAAAATTTCGCACCATTTTCACCCTGACCACGATACATAAAAGTATTAGTGGATTATGCCAATGGGGGTCGTAAAATTGTACTTAGTGCACTGAGTACTTAGGATCGAGCATCAGAGTAAGCTTCAGAGAGAAAGGAGGATAGCGATAAGTTAAGAGCATTTCAAGGTTTATAAAAACCTTGATGGAACTTACGAACGGCTTGAATGGGTATGAAAGTGAAGAAAGAAAATGTTTTTATTAACAACACAGTACCAACATAACCATGAACGTATTATCTATAATTAAAACGCAAACAAAGCTTAAAAAAACCGATTTCATCGCTTATATTTCGGTTTTGTCATGACCGATTTCGATAAAATTTACATGGGACCACCTCTGAAGTATACTCAACCAAACAAAAAAAAATCATCAAAATCGATTCATAATTGGCGGAAACATCGCGTAGCATATATACAAAAATAAAAACACAGTCGAAATGAGAACTTCCTTTTTTTAATTCGGTTTAAAACATAACACTACTACAAGACGAAAGTTCGAAAACTAAAACCCAACACGAAGAACAAAAATTATCTACGATAATTTTTATCATCACACATTTTATATATTTTTGAAATTATATTTTAGAGTTCTTTCATTTCACACCCATATCACATATTAAACATATTTGTTCATTTTATTTTAATGGTCACTAATAACTATAATCTACCAAACAAAAAAAAAACATTTAAATCGATGCATTATTGGCGAAGATATCGCGTAACATACATACAATAAAAAATACAATGTTTGTCGGTTAAAAAGTAACAAAAAACAATGTAATTCCGACGAATTGAGAAATCTTTTTTGAACTCTGTTAAAAGTAACAAAAAATAATGTAATTCCGACGAATTGAGAAACCTTTTTTGATTCTGTTAAAAAAAAAAATTGTCGTTTATAGTTCATATGCGGCATTTTGCTAACTGACACAAATAGGTACCAATAGTTTAAAATCTGCTTTAAATGGTGATTATTAGACAATTTTAGACTAATTGTATCCGAAGCGAAAAAATTACTCTTATTTATAGATTACGTACATTTTATAATAAGGATTCTAGATTAGGTAGGTATATATACGGTCAAGAACCTATAAGCACACATTACCTAAAAGTTACTATAAACTCGGTAGACATGTATGTAGCGAGCTCCTTAACTCTACCTATATATTTTTATATAATATAAATATATTATTATACACTAAAATAATTTGATTTTATTTAATAACTAGCCGTGCCCTGCGGCTTCGCCCACTATTATCAAGTAAAAAAGTAACCTATGTGTTAATCCTAGGTATAATCTATGTAAATTCCAAATTTCATCCATATCCGTCCAGCCGTTAAAGCGTGAAGAGGGAACAAACATACCTACACACTTACACACACACTTTCGGATTTATAATATTAGTAGGATTTTTTTACTCCAATGAAAAAATTCTTCAAAGATTCTGAAAAAAAACTATTTAATACCTATACTTGTAACACGTTTAAAGTTTTAAGGATTAATATTAAGTACACGTCTATATATTCTGAGCTTTAGAAAATATAGGCAATTGGCCCGTAGTAGCAATTAAAAGTCTAGGTATCATTTTGCAATAAAGTTTGCCCGGATACATAAAATTAATATCTGACATCTGTTTTGTAATCCATCTAGGTTCATATCAAAACATCCTCCATGATAGATAAATAAACATTTAAATGCGTTATTTTTTTTTGTATCATAGTAGCTATGCCTCGCGGTTTGCCCGCGTTTATTAAATTAAAAAGTAGCTTATTTGTTAATTTTATAGATTACAGCTATGTACATTCAAATTTCATCCAAATCCCTTCAGCCTTAACCCGCGACTTAAATTCGGTTGCGCACCGTTGTGTGAATTCAGTTTGCCGAACGTTTTAGTGGTGTCGTTTCGTGTTGTCTAAACAATGGATCATTTTACAGTAACATCGTATGGTGTGTTGCTATACATGCTATACCTATAGTAGAATAACTTCCCGCCGAACTTACACCTTTTTTTTTATGAATTATAGATAAACATTTGACCACTATCTCACCTGATGGAAAGTGATGATGCAGCCGTAGATGTTTATCTAGAAGATACCTGTTCACTCTTGATTTGAAGACTCCCAAATTATACCCCTCGGAAAACAAAGACACAGGTAATGAGTTCCACTCCTACGCCGTACGGATGATGAACGTAGAAGCAAAACGCTTCGAGCGAACTGGAGGTATGTCAACCATAAATGGATGACGTTTGGCAGTTTGTCTTGTTGTTAGATGGTAAAACGGGCATGGTGCAATTAACTCATGCACACTCTCCAAAATGTAGACGATAGAATACCGATAGACTAGCGACCTTACGTCGGTGACTGAGACTCCGCAATTTAGACTCGACTAGCTTATCAGCGCCAATGAGTCTTTTTGCTCGTCGGTCGGTCGGATGGACTCAAGACACCTGATCGAAATTCGGTTGTACCCTAGAACATGAAATACATTTCGGCAAATTTTTTGCTTCTAATTGAAATATCATTGCAGGCGTAATCACGCCGAAGTTCGGTCGCGTAAATTCGGCAAAGTCTGTTTAGACACTGAGACTGCCAATTAATTTGTATAAACAAATCATTTAAATCCTTCTTATTATAAAAAAAACACATTATGCCATAGCACTGGAACTAAAAAAATAGACTTGTCATATAAAGTATTTGAACTATGTAACGGTGTCTCGGGAGCTATTTGTTATTTTCTGGTCTGACTACACATTTTTCTGGTGATTTAATGATGTCAGCCATAGAATTGAGTTTACCTCGGGGATGGTTCTGGAACATTTCGTAAATTTATGTCGGTTATACCATATAGGAAGAGAACTATATTGCACTTCTTTAAAGTGTTACAAATGATTCATGATTATTAAAGTCACAAATTCAAACTTCAACAAGGAGTTTTGCCGCAAAAATTTAAAAAATAAATTGTCGCTTATGTATTACTAGCCGTGCCCTGCGGCTTTGCCCGCTATTATCAAGTTAAAAAGTAGCCTATGTGTTAGTCCTAGGTATAAGCTATGTAAATTTCAAATTTCATCCAAATCCATTTAGCTGTTAAAGCGTGAAGAGGGTACAAACATACTTACACACAAACTTTCGGGCTTATAATATTAGTAGGATTTTCTATTGATTATATGATTATTCGATTGTGTAATAATTGTGACTATTACTTAGCCGTCAATAGTTCGTGATCGTGCACGTGTAGGTATAGGCAAATAATAGCAAGTAGAAAAACGTAATTATCGTTTTCGCTCCAAAACACCAAACGAAATTCTTATAAAGTTGGCTGGAACTCGATTCTTTACTTGACTGTGACTTTTGACTAGAACTTTGTATGAGCTAAAAAAACTGAAACACGAATGTTTCAAAATTGGTTTTTAATTATTATTTTTATAATTCTAGATAGGTAAGCATTTGGCCGCTATCTCACGTGAAGGAAAGTGATGATGCGGCCGAAGCTGTAACATGCTTACCTAGAAGATACCTTTTCACTGTAGACTTGAAGACTCCCAGATTATACTGTTTGGGTAACAAAGACGCGGGCATTATGTGTGACTCATTACCTTTCGATCATCCAGAAGCATTAAAAGATCTAATAATGATCATTAAAATATCAAACGACCAGATTCTAATGAGATAAAGCCAATCCCAAGACTTTAATACCTAATTCGTCATTAATAACTCAAGTTTAATACCGACTGCCCCTCGGGTAAGCATTAGCCATTCCGTAAGCCATTTTCAAATGATCATTAAGAGATATTAAGCCTCAGGTGAAAAATAACCGTCAGTTCAACTAAATGGTGATTACGCTGGGCGCTAACAAATTGCTGGTTAGGTAACTAGAGGATACCTAACCAGCAATTTGTAAGCACCAGGTAAAAGGCCAAAAATCTAACATCAAATTTATTTGAAACATTTTCGATATATATATTCTTCTTCTTCGTCGCTCTCTCACTGATGAGTCTTCGCCACGATATATAAAAAACCTCAATTTTGCGGTCTTACGTAAAAAAAGGTTTTTGCGGAATAATTCTACGCGAATAAGAAAACAAGACTGTAGTTAGAAACTAAAAACAGACTACTAGAACGGTTTTCAATAATTTTATGATCATTAATTTAAAAAAAATCACCATATATCATAGGCATTAAAATGTCAAACGAAATCAATTGAAAGAGCTTTAAAGATCTTTTTAATTTGATACCCACCTAACTGGCATTTGTAATTTTTCTTCTGGTCACTATTGTTTGGTCAACTATGGACGCCGTTATTTTTTTTTAATACCTATGACACCCGCAGATCTGAGACGACTTCAACGATACCTCATATTATGTCACAATCCGTTTATTAGTCTGGTTACTGTGGAACGAATGTGGAGGGAACACATACATAGATAGAGCTCGTCCAAGCTGAAATGACGCGCCCCACTACTTAATTAGTTTATTTAGATGTGTGTGTGTGCAAATATTAATGACGACACTTCATCTGTATGGGAGCGTCGATTGTTCAGTGAACAATGGATCTGCACGTGTACAAGACGGTCGACTAGTCGGATGATAAATCCGACCAAAATAAAATGCGAAAATGCGAAGGTGGGGCGCGTCATTTCAGCTTAGACAATCTCTACATACACATGTCAGTTGGCTTAGTTGGTCGTTTACCTTTTAAGGTGCGGATTTCGGGTACGTTTCCGGTGGAATCACAAGTTTTCTCCCCAAGGGAAATTACTGTTTCTAGTTTCAGATGTGATTGTGTGTTTTATGTTAATTTGCACCCAGTACTAAAGTCGTCAAACTTGTGAATGCTAAAGCGTTTAACGAGGTAAAATCATAACCCACTTGTTTAGCCGTAGTCGGGTAGTAAAATGCTGTTTTAACAAGATGGTGTTAAGCTTTACCGACCTACTAGTAATATCTATTAGAAGCCTTTAGGAGCTAAGGACTAAACAAAAATTCTGCGGAGTTTTTGATCAGCCCATGTAGGATGAAAGTCATCGAAGTAAGCTATGACGTCACTGGATTCTTCAACGTTTTTAAGCAGAAAGGCCACCCATCGGTCTATGCAAATTTTATTCTAGAAAAATATAATCTTTTGATTGGTTCCAGACGGAACACTGCAGCGATGGACCAAAATATAAATGGAAAGCCTACAAAGATAAAATACTATCTACTATGTTATTATTATGCATGCTATAACCAAGCAGCATACATGTACTTGTATTTCAATTCAGTCGAATATACAACCTCGTCTTTTTAAGCACTTGGTTAAAATAAAAGATTGTGGACTTAATGAATGGCTTGAAATTAGTACTTATTTGTTTAACTTTGAAAAATAATCTATGTTATATAATTTAAACGCAAGCGAAGCTTAAAAAACCGAATTCCCCGCTTATATATTTTTATCTTCTTATTCTTATCTTCTTATCCCCGGTTTTGGTTTGATCAATTTCGATAAAATTTATATGGGACCACCTCTGAAGTATAATCCACCAAACAAAAAAAAACATCAAAATCGATTCATAATTGGCGGAATCATCGCGTAACATACATACAAAAAAAACATTCAGTCGGATTGAGAACCTCCTTTTTTGAAGTAAGTCGGTTGAAAATAACAATTACGTAGGACACCAAAGTCACTTTTTTGGACCTAATTTGCCTCGCACTCTATCTCAAAAACGGCTTCACATTTAAAGCTGTAACTTACGTATACTATCTGTCATATCCTGTAGTTGTGCAACAAATACCAAAAATCAAACAATTATTATTTAAATACGGCTATCACTCACGCCATTTGATCGATAATTGTCGACCTAGGTTTCGAGCATGTACGATGCTCTTCTTCGGGATGAGTTTAATTTAATTTTTTGATTATTATTAAGAAATAAGTTATGAGCAATTAACCTCAAAAGCTTTTTCTCTATTAGACAAAATGAAGACGCGAGGCTTCAGTTCAGGGCGAACTACTAGTGTATCTATGTGACGAGACAAGGAATACTATAGCCTGATGGTAAGTGTCACGCTTGCCAATTACAGTTCAGTATCGCCGAGAATTTCAAACTTTAATCATTGAGAAATCTGCGAGGTTCTCATACATCTCGCCTCCCTAATATACAAACAAAAACAACAAACGCATTCACACTCACAGTCCCACACTAAGTTCAAAGACTTGTATCGTGGGTGCCGGAAACATTCACATCACACACACACATTACATCCAGAACCATAAGCACAAATATCCCTTGGGAAGGAATTTGTGCTCCTGCTGGGAATCGAACCCAGGACCCACGGCATATATTAGAACACAAGTCTTAGTAATGTATAGTGCAACAATTTGCCAAATTCAATTTAAATCCCAAGCGATAACTATCAACGTGATCTTCACTTAATAATGTAATTAATTAACTTTGTTTGTACCCTAACTACCCTAAGTTAGTTATAAGATATACAATTGAATAATTTGTAACAACGAATAACAAGCAAGATGTGTTGAACAGTTATGTTAATAATTTTCGTACTATAAAAAACAAAAAAAAACTTTATAAAATTATTGAATTATATAATACCTAACTTATTAAATTTAAATAATGTTATATATACCTAGGTGTTTATTGTATGTTTATGTAAAATAATATCGATTTAAAAGGTACTAAAAAAAATTGACATTAATATATAAATTAAAGTATTTATTTCTGTGGAGTATAAACTCCTCAGAAATAAATACTTTAATTTATATATTAATGTCTTTTTTTTAGTACTTTTTAAATCGATATTATTTTACGTACAATGTTAATTAGGTTGTTTTAATTTTTTCAGCATTGGTATGTAGAGATAGTTTGTTATCAGAAATGTCTGCCCAATGAAGACAAGATAAAGATATTTTGTTTTTAATTTGAGAGTAAAATATACACTATTTAAACATAAACAGACATCACAAAAAATGTTTTGCTTAAAAAGTTATCTATTAACGCTATATCATTTTATTAATACCATAGATATTTTTAATTAATTATTATCATTTATACATTTCAATTAATTAATTAACATTGCTATATATTAATCAGGTTTTCTATTTAAAATAAAAAAATACTATAAGACTACAAGTAATGAATAACTACAAAGATAAGCATATTCTCTAAGTTTTATATCTTCTCTATTAAAATATTTTTTTCTTTTACCAAGTGGTTGAGTTATTAAACATCAAAAACTATGTAATACAAGTCGTAAATAATTATTGGAATAACTAAAATATTTACGTCAAAAACATTTATTTTCATTTAAATTATTTTTATGGTTAAAACAATATTACTTACACTCTGCCGTATATCTCCAACTGAATATTCACTTTTACACTCACTGAATCTATAAACTATCAAAGAAAACACAAAAGATGATAATTCAACAAACTTTTTTAAACATCGAACATCAATGCGAAAACGTCAAATTATTTTCATAAACGGCGATTATCACAAGCCAGTCCTGTCACGTCGATTTCGAACATTATTTTATTTAAAAAGTTTGTTTATTTTTTAATTCGATCGCGGGTTAGCGCGTAGCTTCTGCGTGCGGCGTCTGGCGCGTTCGAACCCAACCGCGCTTACTCGGCTAGTGAGAGTAAAGGGAGCGAAGCGTTCCTGAAACTTTCAGTCTCCGTCGAACTTTTGCCTTTGCACCCCGGTTAGTAGTATGTGCCATTATGCATCGACGTTCTATAACTAAACGAGTTCAAAAATAGGACGTTCTTTATTTAAGATTTAAATTTGCAAATCTGTGGCAACTGTTCACGAATTTGAAAGATTGGGGGCTTATATAAAAGAGTTTTATCTTATTTTTATATAAAAGTTCAAAGAAGGTTATGAATTAATTACGTATTTTTAAGTAGATACGAGTATGTACTAGAATTCAAGACTGACTTATATAATTATAATTATTAAGTAGAGCCAAGCAGCGAGTTGTATATATAATTATGATAATAAGTTTATTGAACAGGGAGCTGTTAAAAATATTAGGTTTATGTTTGTCAATTATTTTGAAGACATTATCGTAATCATTAAAAACTGGTTTTAAGTGGTGCTCGATATCAAATAAATACAGTGGCGATAAAACTCATTAACAAATCGATGGTAAAAAGAAATTAAAATTTTATTATATTATATAATCTATATATATAAAAATCAATGCCACTCTTCGTTGTAATTTTATAACTCAAGAACGGGCTCACCTATCCAAACCAAATGTTTAGGCTTTATTTGGACTATTTAGTAGATGGTTTATGTGAAGTTTGCACAAAATTGGTCGAGCGGTTCTTCATTTATCACACCCGAGCGAAGCCGGGGCGGATCGCTAGTATATTATAATTATAAATATAATAAATTACAAATAGGTATAATAATTTTATTATATTATTTAAATTTTATTTATTTATCTAGGTGTCTTCAAGTCTAAAGTTAATAGCTACCTACTAGGCAAGCATGTTCCATCTTCGACCGCATAGTTACTTTACATCAGGGGCTGAGTCACCCACGTCCGTAGGAGGATACCCCTTAAGTCTGACTCCCTACACGTGGTCCCCGGGTGGTGCTAATCAGGTGACATTTGAGAGGTGGTAGAGCATTTTGTGAGTTGCTCGCCTGGCTTGCTACCAAAGTAGCTTACCACCATCAAGTTGAAAGTCTGCCGCCAAGCCAAATACGGTGTTCCGGCAGTTATCCTTGAAAGCCTGCGTATTCCAGGTCTAGTGTGCTTACCAGCTTCAATCACATCGTCACTTACCATCAGGTGAGATAGTGGTCAAACACTAGCCTGTCACAAATAAAAAAAAAAAAAAAAAAGATAGCAGTCAAATGCTTGCCTATCTAGCATAATAAAATATTTTTTGTTTAAGTTGATTGTGTATATGATGTACTTAGATATAATATAATTATAGAAGATTATTTACTAACTAAGCAGTTATATATAATATTCATGAAAATGTTAGTGGTCATTTTACTAGATTTCGTTAAATTTGCTATATTGTTTGGTGGTTAGTTCAGCGGATAATAAATTGCTTTCCAACATTTTGGTAACGTTGCCTTGCACCATAGTAGAAATACATATATATTTCTACTATGCTTATACGTTGCGGTTTGCTGTATTTAATTTGTAGTTTTGTATCATTTGTTTTATAGTACCTACTTCATTTTATGATCAAACTAGTCGTGCTCCGTGGTTTCGCCTATAAAAATTAATCCTGAGCATAAACTATGTAGATTACATTCAAATCCGTTTAGATCCTACAATCCGTGAAGATGAAACAAACACACAGACTTCCGCATTTATAATATTACAATCGTTAAATATTCAACTTTTTTTATTGGTACCTATTTAACATATATATAAACGCTTTCACATTCACAGCCCCGCACTTAGTTCGATGACTTGTGTCGTAGGTGCCGGAAATATTTACATCACAACTAGATCAATAGATACAAATTTTCCTTGGGGAGAAAACTTGTGTTCCCACCGGAAATCGAACATAAAACCCCTGCTTAGAAAGCGAACGCCACCCAACTAACCCAACGAGCAGTTACTTATAATGCATTCTTATATCTAAGGGCCAATTATTGGTTATATTTCCTAAAACTATATACAGAAAACCTATTTGGGCGAGTTTTTATAGACAAAATGTTTGTAGTAACAACGACTGAGTTCTCACAGTCACTATGTCCATACTTTAGTGTAATTTGACTGGAGTGTTATGAAAAAAATCTCAGATTAAACTGGCCACACGTAACCGGATATCCAAATTTAAAACTCATTCATTGTTTTTGACGGTATTCAGGTCAACTGAAATATTATTGTATTATATTCTTTCATTTTCTTTTCGGAATGTGTAACTGACTGGCGTGGCGCCATAAAGCAAGAGACATTTATCAGCTGTCCTTATCTAATTCTGTTTACCTTTTCGTCCAACTTAAGTTAAGTAAAAGTATTTAATTTTAATTCAACATGTTCCAATACTTGTGCTAAACTAATTAATTGTCTGAAGGTAACCAACAGATACAGTATCAGAGAGACAGAATGTGATTAAGTATGTGTATAAATATTAATTTCTAGTGTTCCTACTAAATGTAATTTTAAAAATTGTATGCGTGTAAGTATGTTTTTGACGACTCAATTGGCGCAGTGGACAGGTGTCCGCCCTCTGCGCCGTGGGTCCTGGGTTCGATTCCCGGCAGGAGCACAAATTCCTTCCCAAGGGATATTTGTGCTTCTGGTTCTGGGTGTAATGTGTGTGTGATGTGAATGTTTCCGGCACCCACGATACAAGTCTTTGAACTTAGTGTGGAGCTGTGAGTGTGAAAGCGTTTGTTTGTTTGTTTTATTTGTTATGTTTGAAAAGCTATCTCTACAACGAAGGTATGGTTATGGAAAGTTAAATTTGTAATAATACATATGCTACTTATTATCCTAATTAATTCACGCAAAGCCACGGAAAAAGCTAACAGACATACAAATAGAAATAAATATATTCATTGTATAAACTGTGTATAGGATTCTTATTAATAATACAGATGTATAACGAGTCAACAGGTATCTCCATTTCAGGTACACCTGATGAGGTAATATTGGTACAAAAATACAGTTTGACAACAAAAAGATAAAATATATCAATAAAAAACTAAACTAACAATTAAAGTATTAATTTGTATTATAAAATACTTATATTAATAACCACTCTTTTAGGCACCTTTTAAATTTATTTACTTCCAAAAGCTTTAAATGTAAGGGGAGATGGTTATTTTATTTTATTTTTATTTATTTGGAAAACCAAACAGCCTTCTTACAAAATAAGTCAGAAACGTGAGAATAAGAGCACCTAGGCCAACATAGGTTATCACTTATATAAACACCTCGGTAAAGGTACACGAAAAATATTTTAAAAAATAATAATTTTCTATATTTAACTAAATAATTAATTATTGCTAAAACTAACAATATGTCCATTTATGTTGTATGTGTACATGTTATATGTTTTAAAGGCACTTATATATGGACTTTTATGGTACACTGTATTATTAACTTGCGGTATAGACAAATTATACTTGTATTTATTCCGTAAGCTATCAATACGATAAATTCTACGAGTAAATAAACAAACATAAGAGTGTGAGACATCGCCACTCCCAACTCTACATACCCAAGACTAAATAATATTAAAATGTTACCATTCATATACCAACCAAGACTTTATTATAATAGACAATAAATAAACACATCATTGTGTGCTTAGGATATGGCAAGCAGAGGCTAAGAAATTATAAGTAGCTATTAATAATGTACGGCTCATAGCTAACATTATAATATTTGCTTCGAAGAATGTCGGTGCCCGCTCACGATTCCAGTGATAGAATTATTTATGGGTTACTTGAGTTGATACAAGCGAGCGAATTATATCTAAATGTATTATGAAACCATCGTATCACTAATTGACTTACTGACAATCAAAGGATTTCCTAAACCAGACGTGAAAGATATATAGAAATGTTCAGGGTTACTTCTTTTAGTACTGTAAGGGAACATTAGGATAGTAATTCAAACGCGGGAGTAATCTCGATCTACCGCAATAATTTAAATAGAAATTTTGAATATTTTTATTTTTATTTTCCATTTAGCACATTCCAAACTATTTTTAAATATTTCCAAAATAAGCTTTAAAGTATTTTACTAGAAATGCAGAATTTAAAGTTTAAGCTTTCTTGATCTGTAAAAAGATCGTACAGCGAAGGAGTGAAACTCATTGCCTGCGTCTTTGTTCCCTGAACGCTACAATTTTAGGTGTCTTGAAGTCTAGAGTGAATAGGTACTTCTTAGGCAACCATGTCCCATCTTCGGCCACATCGTCACACCTTCCATCAGGTGAGATAGTGGTCAAATGCTTAACAATCCAGCACAAACAATTGTAAGTGTGAATGTATTATTTTAGGGTTCCGCATCCAAATGGAGCGCAATTGCTGTCTGTCTATCAATTCGTATGGCTTTGCTCGGATAAAAGGCTGGACCAAGTTACAAACTTAATTAAGAATCCCGATAAATATATAAGAATTAATTGAAAAACTGTCTCGAAATTGGTAAATGCGTTTATATGAAGCGACATAGAGACAGATAGACATAGACGTTCAACGCACAACCTATTTTCATTTTCGACAGTCACTGTCCGGATGAAAAAATATAATAAAATTAGTAATATAAATAATTTTATTAACACTCTACAATATCCCGTAACACGGCCTAGATCTCCATTCAAGCAAGATATATGAATTTTCTGAATGAACGTAATAAAAAACTTAATAGAGAACACATATTAAAAAGCGTGTATAGTTATATATAATAGTATTTTTATAGTTTTTTTGGTTAATTTTTAAAAATTTTGTTTAGTTTTTAGTTTAATGTAATATATAATGTATTTAAGTTACAGATTACCCAATATTGTGAAAATTATATCTTAAAAAGCGTATAGTAATAATAACCTTTGTTGCTAAGTACATTTTTAGATATTTTAGTTTCTCAGTTTTTTAGTTAGTACCTAAATCTTATAATACAGTATTTAGTTAAGTTAAGGGTTTCCGATATATTAGCGAAATATTCGGACAAGTCTCGGTTTCAAATGCAACGACGGGCTTAAACATAAACATAAACGCTTTCACACTCACAGTCCTACACTAAGTTCGATGACTTGTGTCGTGGGTTCCGGAAACATTCACCCACACACACAATCAAAACAAGAACCACCGTCTAACCGAACTATCCTCGACCATATCATATTTTGCCACCAGGTGAGGTAGTGGTCAAATGATAGGTTTGTAGTCCATCCAACTGAGTCGTTCAACTGGTTGGATGGCAATAAAAATTGTCTATAAGCAAATATCTATAGAGAAAAATAAAAGGTTTGAATTTTGAAGCTAACATGGTCGCATTCACACCATATGCATTTTGATTTGATAAAGAAATATCTAAATCAATATATAAATCGGAAATATCGCGTATCAAACATAAATATCCAATAAAAGGTTTTTGCTTACAAACCTACAATTCCCACACACATCCGCTTGCACATCTATCTTTGATTGTATATAATAATATAAAGCTAAACAACATATCAATTAAGTACCGTATCCCATAAATGCTGTGATTCTTGTGTTAGCTTCGGAGAATCCCTGAATCTGATTATACAGGTTAGTCCTAGTTTCAGATTTCAGAGGTTCATCTCTATGACGCATTGATACAGCCAATATGTACCTTACCTGAACTAAGATTGTTTGTAATAAGTTTACATTAAGCTTTATAACTTAGGCTAAGTTAAGTATGTATGTGGCTTTTTATCTAATAAATATTGAAATCTTTATCTTTAAATCTGCTTTCATCGAATTTAATCGGCATATATTTTTCCTTTCTAAATACACTACTTTACTTCTGCATAGCATGGGTAATGCAATAGTATAAATAGAAACAATAATGAATCCAGTCTCACCTGTAAACTTATTCTCTCTCCCATGCACTGTATAGTTAAGTCACGACGAATACATTACAAAGCGTGGATTATTAATTGCTCAGCGTGGGTAAGTACGTGTATATCAAAGGATGAGTTAGACGAGTGAGTGACGAGTGAAAGGATGAGTGACATGACTTACAGGTTTATATACTAAGTAGTAATAAGTTGATACTCTATATAGAATATATAAGCTTTACGCTTTCTCACTCACAGTTCCACACTTAGTTCGATGATTTTCGTCGTGGGTGCAGGAAACATTCACATCACAAACACAATCACAACCAAAATCAGTAACACACAATGTCTTTGGTGAGAAAACTAGAGTTTAAGCCAGGAGTCACATCCGATACACCCACCCAACTAAGCCAAGGAGCAATTCATATAGTTTAGATATACATTAGCTTACCACGTCGAGTCGACAGCATCCTCTTTTTTTGACATTCCAATTGGCGCAGTAGTCTTTTCTTTCTTTTTGCATGTTATGAGTTCGATTCTCGGCAGTTGCACAATATTCCATCAAGAGACACTCGTGCTTATGATTTTGGGTATAATTGGGAGTGTGGGGCTGTGAGTGTGTAAGCATTTGTGATAGATTATATTATGTTATATTACAAAAAAACATAAAGACATAAAGACATATATTTATTTGTGGCAAAAAAATTCAATCGACAAAAGGTACAAATAGTTTTTTTTTTACTTTTTTACCACAAACCGTCCTCAACTCAGCATAATGCTGGTTTAAAAAACCAGCGCTGGTCTTCCGTTGAAAACGGCAGGTGACGTCGCACACGAAAAAACAACATTACACTGAACAGCGGTGACAAGAAAACAATTTGTTATTAAAGTTAAGTGAAACAGGCAACATAATTTAAACACATAAACGCAGCGCAGTGAAGTGGGTAGTGTGGCAACATTGTCGTCACACTACCCGTAACAAATTAATTTATTTGAACAATGTATCCCGTGGAGTTTAAAGAAATTACATTTTAGTTAAAGAGGAGTTTACAAGTTTTACAAAATATTTTTTTTATAAATCAAACCATAACATGGAAAATAAAATAAAAGTAGGTAAGTATGAGTCTGTTATATAGCACTTGTGTCATAAATAAGAATTTCCTCGCGTTTTTGGTGCACGCAAATAAATCTTTTTAGCTTTAGTCTAAATACATATATACTTTGACTCATAACATGACTCAAAATGTATATATCTCTTCTAAGGCATCCACACGGCAACATATTTTGATAGTCTAGCGGTTGACCATTATCTCACTGATGATGTGGTCGAGGCTAAAATCAAAATCAAAATCAAAATCTCACATGGGCCCCAAAGAGGCACTCATGAAGTTAATGAATCTATTGCCAGATTCGCAAAATTACAGCCATCTCGAGAAGAACCTGGCAAGAAACTCGGCGGCGCATTTTTTTTCATTCATTTTTTAAAAAAACATTTTAATCTCTAATACATAATTTTCTTAACCTAGGTGTTATTATGGTAGTCGCTAGAAAGAGTCTGTGCAGTTTGCCTCCATGCATCCTTGTCATTAATATAGTCTGTGGTTTTGTAGTAAGCTTTCTTAATTAATGCCCGTTTTATTACAGATTTTCCCAGTGGCTAGTAAGTATAGGCCTAGAATTAAGTAAAAATTAAAAGTATAAAAAATAGAATCATATCTAAATATATATAACTCAAAGGTGACTGACTGACTGACTGACTGACATAGTGATCTATCAACGCACAGCCCAAACCACTGGACGGATCGGGCTGAAATTTGGCATGCAGGTAGATGTTATAACGTAGGCATCCGCTAAGAAAGAATTTTTATTAATTCTACCCCCAAGGGGAAAAAATAGGGGATGAAAGTTTGTATGAAACTTTGTCAATTTTAAAATAATACTTCTTAACGCGAGCGAAGCCGCGAGTAAAAGCTAGTTAAATTATATAATAATAAATAATAATAAATGTATTTATTTTTCTCTCACACAGGTATACTTATCTGCTAGTTAACAATTAAGGTACTTATTACTAAAGCGTAAACCAGTGTTGTGAGAGACTGGTGCCTGATGTAGGTTTAAAAAAACCTGTATTACAGGTCACCAGGTCCCCACTCCGCGAATTTAACATTTAGTTTGAACCTAGGTACCTATAGTGTTATCAGAATTTAGGACTTAACAGATAATATAAGTAAAACAGTAATTGACTTAACAGTCCGTATCTAAATTATAAAACTAATGAGGTATTGCTACTTTACGCTATTAACCTACGGTGTCAAAAAATAGTAAATAATATAAATAATTATTGTGCGAAAGTGTGTGTAAGTAGGTACCTAAGAAACAGCGATAGCGATGCGCGCGCAAGCGACAAACCGGTCCGCCGCCGCCCGGTGCATGCGTCACGTGGATGTTGACTGCATAAGTGTAGGTAGGTACGTGTACGGGCTAGATACGATAAATGTAGTAGTGAGTGTATTATTATATTTTGCTGTGTGGGTACAGGCTGTGTTAGTGTGAGTGAGCGTGTGACATGCTCGTATGTTTTGAGTGTAGATGTTGGTGTGTAAGTTGTAATTGTGTGTATTCATAAGCTTGTCAATCGTTAGTGTGGAAGGGACAGCGATATACCGGTTTTATAAACAAAATGACTCGGTAAGCAGTAATAGATAATGGGCCGCACTCAAGGAACATATTATATTGGTAGATTACTTAATATATAATTAACATTATTTAGATGAAGATTAGATTAATATATATATTGATATTATGGTTATTTTAGTTTTATTATAGTGCTAATATAATGTATAAATATAACGATAATAGGCAATTACCTAGTCCGTAGATTAGTGTTTAAGCTTAGATATATGTATTTATGTTTTAATAATATTATATTTTTTTATTTTTATTTTTTTTTATGCTTTTGACCAGTAACCGACCAGATGTTAAGTGATGATGTAGTCGAATGTTTTTAAATACGCAAAGCTTAGAATGGCCTATTTTAAGCATAGACGCTACTTTAAATTAGTGATTTTAGACAAATATTCTTATTTGTATATATTTCTTGGTAATAATTTAATTCATATTATTATTCTTACGTCGGTATAGATAAAAAGGTTTCCGTGGCTTGATAGTCCAACGTCTTAAGCCAACTAGTGACTTTTTTCTTACAACAATATTTTTTAAGAGGATAGATAGTTAGTTTGCTGTTGATTTTATTGTAAATGTATGGACCTAAGAAACAGAAGAAGTGACGGGAGAAGCTTGTCTTAAAGATATGCGTTCTACACACAGAGCTTTTTCTACGTTTGTCACTGAACAAATCTGGATCATAGTCTATTAGAGAATGTTGTTTTAAAGTAGTGCATAATATAAATTCTTGTCTAACAGTAAGGACGTCCCAGCTTTTGTAAAGCTCTGTGGTTGAGAAACGATAAGGATGACCAGCTGCTACCTTTAAGATAGCTCTCTGAGCACGTTCCAATTCAATTAGATGAGTTTTTGCAGAGCCTCCCCATGAAGTGATGCAGTATTGGATAATTGATTTGCAAAGTGAGTTGAAAACCATCTCAATTGTTTTGCGGTCTGCGACATGTCTCAATGTTTTGAACATATATATCATTTTTCGGAGTCTTGTTACTAAAATGTTTATATGCGATTTGAAGTTAAGAGCTTGATCTAGTGTGATACCTAAGTATTTTATTTTATCCGTACGTTGAAGAAAAGGACATACAACACAGTTTGAAGTCTTCGCTGGGCATTTGTGAGCTGTAATGGTGAGAGATAGAGGTGGCAAAAGGTTAGACTGAGCGCAAAGGGTACGTATTTTGTTTTGTCAACATTAAGGGTAAGTGCGTTTGTCTGTAGCCAAGAACATACGGTGTCGAATCCTATTTGAGCTATGGAGAAAACTTCTTCCCAACTAGACCCATGAAAAAATAGCGCTGTGTCATCTGCAAAGGTAAGTATTTTAGCGTTTTTTAGTTTGAGGTTACAGAGTCCATTTATGTACGCAAGGAACAAGGTAGGACCGACAATACTACCCTGCGGAACTCCGTAATTTACAACTTGCTCGTCACTGATCCTAGTAACTATCTTGACTCTTTGCTTCCTGTCAGTAAGATATTCTTCGAAGAGTTTAAGCGGCACACCTCTTACTCCGAAATTTTCTAGCTTTTGTAATAGGTGAGGGACAGAGACCGTGTCAAATGCCTTGGCAAGATCTAGGAATATTGTGATGCATTTCTCTTTAATGTCAAGGCTCTTTGTAATAGAATCAACTAGTTCATGAACTGCGTCATTTGTTGACAAGCCTGCGCGAAAACCATACTGAGATGGTGAGAGCAGCTTGTTGGATTCTAAGTATTTTGTCAATCGCTTGTTCATGAGTCGTTCTAAAATTTTTGATAAGGAAGGTAGAATTGAAATTGGCCTATAGTTATTGACAGAGTCTCTGTCACCGTTTTTGTGTATGGGTTTAATTAGAGCGACTTTAAACGCCTGTGGAAATTTACCGGTCGAAAAGGCGAGGTTACAGATATAAGTGATAGGGGTTTTTAATATGTGTATATATCTCTTAATAATTTTCCCAGGGATTTCGTCTATACCCACCGCACAATTGTCTCTTAAGCTTCTAATAATTTGGATCACTTCAGTTTCATCAGTGGGAAGCATTGCAAATGAGTTTAGGGGGACATCAGTTAAGTTTAAATTGTTATTAAAATTTGGGGCATTATTTTTACACGATTCTGCTATGTTTTTACCAATATTGGCAAAAAAATTATTTACGTCATTTATACTTGTTTGAGGATTATTTGGTGACAAAAGGCAGTTAGAATGGTCTGTTGCTTTTCCTTGTCCACTTATGTTTTTGATAACATCCCAAAGTCTTTTTTTGTTATCCTTTGCGTTCTCAATCTCTTGTTTCTCATATTTTCTTTTCGCTTTTTTAAGCTGAGCATTACAAAAATTTCTATATCTTTTGTAAGTTATCTTCAGTACTTCATTTCCTGGATCCTTTTTTAGTTTTTTGTACAGATTATCCCTATTTCTCATGCAGCGTAACAAGGCATTTGTGACCCATGGTTTGTTTATTCTTTTTCTCCTAGTTTTAACAGCACATGAGTTATTTTTGATAGTAGTCTTCAGTATGCTGGCCAGTATATTCGTAGCTAAATTGACATCGGGACTGTTGAATACAGGCTGAAAATTCAAGGTATTCATGGCAAGGTCAAGGTGTTCGTAGTCTATCCGAATGTTAGGCTTATTAGATGAGGTAAATTTAGTTTTTAGATTTATACTTACCGCAACTGCCTCGTGATCGGTAATCGAAGTCTCAATAACAAAACAAGTTGTTTCAAGCTTGGTTTTCAGCATTATGTGATCTAGGCATGTGTTACCATGAGTTGTATTGGTATGTCCTGGGAGTAAACAATAGCTCGCTAAAAGATTCAAGTAGTCATGCGATCGTTTGTCGTTGGTATTTGGTGAGATGTCAACATTAACGTCGCCGCAAATGACTACATTTCTATACTTGGAACTTTTGGATAGGATGGTGTCTAAGGAATTGAGAAAATTTGTAATGTTCTGATAACTGGGCGGCCGATAGATACCTATAATACATACTTCAGTGTCAATGGTAAGCATAAGGCAATTAGCATCACATATAGGCGGTTCTTCGAATTTAACATTGAGTTTATCGCTGTAATATATGACGACACCTTCATTTTGTGTTTTGTGCGACGAAGTTGCTGTATAATTGTAACCTGTGATCTGCGGGACGTGTTTACCACCTTGAAGCCAGCATTCTGAGAAAACCATGAGGTGCCATTCGATAGGAGATCTTGAAATGAGTGTACTAAAGCAATGCATATTGCAGTTGATACTTCTAATATTTTGTGATATGAGATTGAGAACGCAGTGATTATCGGTTTTTATGTAGCCTTGTATTGCCTCTATATCACATATGACTGAGTTAGCCAATGTGAAAGAATCCAGACTTAGGTTGACAGATTCAATACTATTAAAATCCATCACTAATTATTAAATGTGGAAACGTAAGTTCTCCACATTTAATAAACAATAATTTATAATTAGTATATTTTATTCTGTTATAATTTGTATCACCTAAGTCCGGACCTGTACATACCACAAGAAACCTATTCGACTTACAAGGCTTTGTAAACAAAAGTGTTTTGGGATTGTTATCGGTTGACATGATGTAACGAGTGACAAACTTTGTGTGGTAATGTAGGTGTATTAGTGTGTATTGGAGTAAGTGTGCGTGTGTGTGTTGATTATTAATAGTAGCGCAAATAATTGTAGCATAAAACGATTTTAGAGTGAATGTAATGACAAAAATAGAAATATTTAAATCTAGGCTTAGTCAAATGAGAAGCTGGTGCAGTTCTTGCTCCTCATCGACGCGAATAGGTTTACCTTCTTCTTCTTTCTTTACGTAAACTCTTCCAAAAGACGTCCATGCTGCCACTATCTTCTTATTCTTAATATCTTGGCGTGCAAGATAATAAATACGCCGAGCTTTGTTCGAAAGGCACTCGGAGATATATATTACACGCGCAGCTCCTGGAGCCTTGAGCTGTTCTGAGTTTAGTGGCTGTTCTTTACATAAGCGACGAGATTTGTTGTATGTTTTGAATTGGGAGACAAGCGATTCTTTACGGCTCGATGTGGTAAAGTCTACTAACAGTGTGTCAGATTTACTGCGGTAAACATTTTTTATTTCTGATCCCTGTATGGGAGTTTCCAATGCAAGAGTTAAACCAAGTTGCTGTATTATGGTGATTTGTTGCTTCTTGGTTTCGTTATCTAATTTTGGTAAGTTTCGGATTTCAACAGTGGTACAGAGTGAATTCCGCTCCAACATATCTATTTTGCTTTCTAGACTCACTACTTTCTTCTTAAAGTCGCTATTTTCCTGTCGAAGGACTTGCATTTCAGATTTTAGCTCTTCATTTTGGCGGACTTGCATTACAAGGGATTTTTGAATATCCTGGTTTTGTGCCACGATGGTTACTAAAGCGTTGTTTATCAATTCAAATTTGTTATCTTGTTGTGTATAAATCAACAATGATTACAAACGCACAAGAAACAATAACTACCATCCCTTACTTGTTATAGCAGCGGCCTCACACTAGGCTCAAAGCCCAATTGATAGAGACAACAACTCTACATCTACATGAATCGATAGTCGTGGCTAAGTATAGCAAATACAAACAAAGATCAGATTAGGGATTACCTGGCCAGTAGTCCAAGTGTAATACCGTGTTGGAACCTGGAATTGTATCGCAAAGCGTTTAATTCGTGTCTAGTTCATACGTACATTCTACTATACTTACAAATCATCACTGAGAGCAGATACACGTCAATGCAACCACCTTTTTTTAATCATACAGGCAATTATCCCCCTTACATTTTAGCACAAAAGGGTGCATATTGCGTAAATTATATCGTGGCGGTTATGCAAGGTCGCGCGTGGCAATCTTTGAATTTGTATGGTTTCATTCAAATTTCTTGGAAACGTGGCTGAAAAAAAAACAATCTGGAGAAATCATTCGTCTAGTAAATATACGTATATGAAATAACTTTCACAGTAACTTACATTAATACAGATTCATGTTGTTTGCATGAGGTTTCTTTTTGTAGCAACCTATTATATTTTAGAACGTTATGAATATTTAAAAAGAAGACATCATTTATCATATCACACAAATTGCGATGAATATTATTTATTCGTCATGAATGAATGCCGATTAAAACGGTTACAAAATCACGCGCTTAAGGAGAAATTTTTGTATCACCCCCTTAAACGTAGCCTATTTTGTCATTGACCGCTCATTGTATGATCAAGTATGGCAAGACTTAGAACGGGAACTAGCCGTCTACGTTACTAGTAGAGGGGTAACTAACAAAAACACAAATCAGAAATTGCCTTACCAACCACCAAAATGAGAGGTTTTGGTCAAAAAATAATAAAGCCTAAACAAATAAAACGGTCGAGATCTACACGTGTTCACGATCCTTTTTATTACACCGAAAAAGCGAGCAAAAGTAATTGTTGCTTATCTTTATAAATATAATTCTACTGTACGTGTGTATGTCATTGAACTCCTCCTAATCGGCTGGACCGATTTGAATGACCTTTTTGTATCCGTTTGGGTGGCGCCCTGGATAGTTTAGATTCACAAATCAGCCCGGCAGATGGCGCTGCAGGGCACACGGGCGAAGCCGGAGCGAACCACTAGTTATATTATAATTTAGTTCCAACGTTTTCTATTAAAACCCACAAACATGTTGCTTTCCTCACCCCTGCAAAAGAAAAAGCAAAAGGCTAGACGTTGAAAAACAATTGGGGTATTAAATTTCACCATCCATTTCTTAGATGACACAGAGAAAAAGATCAGTAAGCTACTTTTCGATTTTTTTAATACATAATACAATACAAAAACTCTTTATTGACACCAAAAGATAAATACAACTAACAGAGAAACTTATAAAGATAGGTACAATAGGAGGTCTTATCGCTAAGAGCGATCTCTTCCAGACAACCTTTTTTTTTTCATAAATACAATTTATAAGTGATACTTGTACATACTATTATTTAATAACATTCTCTTTGAACTCTCAGTTGGTTTAGTTGAGTGCGCCTTTGCCTACAAAGCAGTGGTTATCGGGTTCAATTCCCGATGGAAACACATTTAACTCTCGAAAGGCGATTTGTGTTTCTGGTTCTGGGTGTGATTGTCAGTGTGATATGAATGTTTCCGGCACCCGTGACACAAGTCATCGAACTTAGTGTGGGTATGTGAGTGTGAAAGCTTTTTTTTTGTGTGACCTCACACAATTCACACTCACAGTATTTTGTATGTGTGACTATAAAGTTACCCGTTGACCAACCCGTTGGCTTAGTTGGTTGAACGTTCGCCTTCTAGGCACCCACGACACAAGTCATCGAACTTAATGTGGGCTGTGAGTTACACTCACAGCCCACATTAAGTTTATGTTATGTTATGTTTACACGGCACTTAAATAATGCTTATAAGAGCTGCATTCAAAATCTAAGCTTGTGTCAGTAGCTCTTACTTAACCGGTAGGACTGTCGTATATCGATGTTCTACAAAATACTAGCGGATTTCAATAACATTTTAAGGAGAATAAAAAAGGTACACGAAGTGAATAAGGTTTAGGCAAGGCTGCGCTTGAATGCGAGGATATTTGCTATCGCAGTATCGCTTATGATAAATAAATATAAGAAAAATAAAATTCTACCCTTTTAATAATAATATTTAAAATACGAAGCGTTTTGCTTCTACGTTTATTATCCGTACAGCGAAGGAGTGGAACTCATTGCCTGCGTCTTTGTTCCCTGAACGGTACGATCTGGGCGTCTTCAAGTCTAGAGTAAATTTTTACCTTCTAGGCAAGCATATTCCATCTTCGGCCGCATCTTCACTTTCCATCAGGTGACATAGCGGTCAAATGCTTGCCTAACTAGCATAAAAAACATACATTAGAAGCACAGGTGATGGCGCAGTCATACTAGCATATGGTAAAATTACAATAAATCATGTAAGTGATTTTTTTGTACCCAACTGAGCATTGCATAGGAAGAAAATGTAAGTGTGAAAGCGTTTATTCCACGCATCAACAAATCCTTTATTTTCCATACGTTCAATTATGATTGGCTCTTATCAAATTAGTGGTCAGCTTACTCCTGTTTGACATAGGAGTTAAGCTAAATTTTGACTCGCATTGTGATCCACAAACAAAGTCTTCGTACTGAAGCTACACTGTGTCAAAGTAGAGTTATAAATCTTGCGATAGGTACCCACTGGAGATACCTAACTTTCAAGTGGGCTGGGGTTCAGTGGCTTCATAAATCCGTATAATTATCCCATGTGTGTTTAGGAACGTCTTAGCCTAATGTTTATACTATTTCAGTAGTATTTGTGGCCATATTTTCGTTTACCCACTTTGGAAATATTCCTTTGGGCTTCAAAACATTTTTTTGGGTACTGGAAAATAAACATATTAGACGAAAGATTTGAAATAACAAAGAACATAATAACATCAAATATCCAGGGATGTAGATAAATCAGTAGGATAAGTGGTGTCTTATATGTTTAAGTATTTGTTTTCCATCATGGGACAACAAGGCGTACTAAAATAAAACAACCTTTTATGGTGGATATTCCTCAGATTAGTACCAAGCGTTTTGCCTCTACTTTTATAATGCGAACTGCAAAGGAGTGGAACACCCTGCCTTCGTTCTCGTTACCCGATAAGTATAAGTTGGGCCTCTTCAAGTTAAGAGTGAACAGGTACCTTTTAGGTAAGCATGTCCCACCGACGACCGCATCGTCGCTTTTCATCAGCTGAAAGACCCTAGATAAAATCTATGAGCAACGTTATTTAACATCTATACGTAGACACCTTTACATACTTACTAGATATGTATGACTTAAAAGAAATAATATACTATGGCTGCACATAGGTAACATCAACAATGGATAACTGATGTGACAGTATCATTCAATATCATCTATTTAATAAGAATTAATTAATTGATAGACAAGATTTTTATTGTTTTTGTGTAGCGTAGCAAAATGATGACTGGCTCTGCAAAGGTTTTAAGGCCGACTATACGACTGACACCTCTTCTTCTTTATTTCAGTATTTGCATTAAATTTGTGTCAGGTGCATTCTTACTTCTTAAGACTTTCTAGAAAAGTATAGCTATAATTATATCAATAATAATATACATACTAATATTATAAAAAGGTAAAGTTTGTTTGTTTGTAAAAGGTAATCTCTTTTCTATTCTCATTCTATGCTGGTTAGGCAATCATTTGACCACTATCACACCTGATGGAAAGTGAAGATGCAGCCGAAGATGTAATATGCTTGCCAAGAAGATAAAATTCTGTCACTAATAGATAGTCTATCACACTATCGCTGAGTGTCATAGCATATGTCTTATTGGGATAAAAGTTAGATTTCAGTTAGTAGTTGTTTTTACCCGGGCGACGCCGGGCGGGTCAGCTAATAAAGAAATAATAAAAGTACAGTCTTCTAAGTGCTTATATTTATATTATTCTAAATCTAGCACATTTTTGAGTTTATAAATGTTTTATTAGTAATTTTTACTTCTACTAGAAGCATTAAAATGTTCTATGTAGTTGACTTTATAAAGTAAACAGAGTCCATAACCAAACAAACATCAACCTACCTCCAAAGGAGAGCAATAATGTTGAAAACGATAATATTTTACACAAAAACCTTTGTGTTTGAGAATTAGGTTACGTCAACAAACAACGAATCAATTTTGTATCTGACATCATTGTCAATATAGGCGGGTAACCTTTATATCTACGTTCCGAATTAAGACTGTGAGAGATCAGGGATTCGTGGCAGCTACGAATGCGCTTCTTGTCAATTCGCCCTGGGTAGCCTGATTACCTAGAGGCTGCGTCCTTAGTTGGCGAAGGGAACACCCGTTAGAAGGAAAAACTCTATAACTTATACACTACACTTCTCGCGAACATTAAGGTGGCAAAGATAAAATTCGTCAACTAACGAGTTGGTAGCACTTTTTGTAATGCTGCCTCTGGCGAAATAGTGAATTGCCACTATTATTAGAGGGCATCTCAGGGAGGCGCATTTTAGAGGCACTGCAGATGTATAATTTTTTTAATTTTTTTGACAAGCATTTGACCGATTTATCTCACCTGATGGAAAGTGACGATGCGGCCGAAGTTAGAACATGCTTGTCTAGAAGGTACCTATTCACTCTAGACGCAGGCAATGAAATCCACTCCTTCTCTATACAGGTGGGCGTTAGTTATTTACCATTAGGCGAACAGGAATTTTTTTTTTTACTATCATAAAAAACCACACCTCCTCTGTTTTCTGTTATATAACGCGTTAACTTTCTCAAAAAAATGTCTTACTTTATTTGGACCGCACTGACCAGGCCTCTCACTCGCGATTTTTCAAAATGCACTAATACAACCATCCATTCTGTGAGTGGAACATTGTGAAACGTGGACGTCGCGATCGTTGCGGATGATTAACGGAACATAGCCAATATAACCCTTGCAGCATATACGTAATCTATAGCCCCTACTGCTTGTCAAAATGTTTTTTATGAATACGTTAGCAGCCGCATAGAAGCGCTGATTTCGGTTCCGGTAAGCAGGACTAGTGTTTGTTTGAAAAAATCTCAGTTCCCTAAATGTTTAATCTGAAAGTTTTGAAGTCAAAGGTAAATACGTATCTTCTAAGTTATGTACATCTTCGAGCGCATCATTACTTTCATACAGTTGAGACAGTGGTCAAATGCTATCAAGCATAAAAAATCACTTATATAGTTTACTTTGAAGCTGACTATTAGTTTAATTACAAATAAATATAATACCTTAATTACAACCATAAAAATGTTATCTATGATGAAATCTCAAATTAACCAAGAAATTCTCGGATTAAAGCATCAAGTTTGATAAGCTTTTGTAAGTTTGATTAATTTGAAACCACAGTCCTCGAGTAACTTGTATGTGGTTTCATTCTGCAGATTATGGTTGATAGGTTAAGAGGATTAGTTTATTTATTATTTATTTATTTATTTAATTCTTTATTGCACAAAAAGTACAAAAGGTGGACTTAATGCTAGGGGCATTCTCTACCAGTCAACCACACATGGTAGACGAGAAGAGGGGTGTAGGCGTGCATCAAAATGGTATAGAGAGTTTACTTTAAAAATAATACCTTTAAATTGTTTTCTTGGTCCTACATCATTTTAAAAACATCAGCATACTTATTTACGTAAACATTTTCACACTGATGTAACTAACCATCAATGTAACAAAATCTTAGGCGTAAATTTTCAACCGACTTCAAAAAAGGAGGTTCTTAATTCGACTGAATGTTTTTTTTTGTATGTATGTAACGCGATATCTCCGTTTATTTTGAATCGATTTTGATGTATTTTTGTTTTGTTTGGTAGAGTATACTTCACAGGTAGCCCCATATAAGTTTTATCGAAATCGGTCAAACCAAAACCGAAATATAAGTGATGAAGTCGGTTTTTTAAGCTTTGTTTGCGTTTCAATTATACCTACTTCTAGTTGTCGCATCTTGGAGCTGATCTTATGATGGAGGTACTAGTAAATTGTGATCATATGTAAAACACTCAAATGCTCATCGTAATGCTCTATGTAATTTTTAAAAGAATCCATTAATTTCATATTTAATCTAATTCATTACTTTTTTAATTTGGTTAATTATGCATAATTTTCTTATACAATGATAATTATAATACAAAATATGTTCAATGTTTAGTTAACTAGATATTCTTTATGGCTTTGCCGCTGTTGGCTTCAAATATTTGAACACCAGTCTCTGAGATCTGAGAGATAGATAGATATATATTATATTATTTATTGAACACCTTAAAATAACAAAGAACACAAATAGGAATGACAGTAATGATATAAGTGTAACAATAGGCGGTCATATCGTTAAGAGCGATATTTTATTCATTTATTCATTTATTTTTTACCGTAGGAACAATTATGGAACACTTGGTCATGTCTTAAAATCTCTGCACAATTAACATAAAATTTAAAATCATTTGAAGAAGCGGCTGTATAGAAGCGTTGTCAAGAAAAGAGCAATAATAAATTAATATAATATCTTTCAGACAACCTTTGGATGGAGAGGAATAACGCAATGTAATAGGACTTATGTAATGAGATTGTAGAGCATTAATATAAAATTACGACGTATTTAATTGTACCTACCTACTCTCTGCAAAAAATATAATTTTAACTTTGGTTCCTTTCTTCTACCTCTTCTTCTTCTTTTTCTATTCTTACCTACTTTTAAATAAAAATCAATAGCAGCAAATATGAAAGATAAAAACGGCTCAACAATTTCACTGATTTATTCCGTACTGTTTGTAAGGATAAAGTTTACATGCAAGAAAAATAGCTTTACAACTTAAAAATTAAGGATCAAAAATGGAACTTACTGAACCGCTAGTCTAAACAATCTACAAGCAAAACTAAATCTATATCAGTTTAGCCGTTTCGGCATAAAGAAGGTAAAAACAAACGGACAATGTTTTTTATATGTACAGTTTATGGAAACGTTGAAGTGCATATAAATAAAGGTGTCTACTTATTTGTTGTTGTTGTTCAGCGTTTGTGGACTTCACTGACATCAGGTTATTAACTACAAAATGAAATTTGCATCATTTTGTTTTGTTATATTATTCGCCGTCTGCGTGTGTTCAGGTACGTTTTATTTTTATATTAATGTAATTATAGCAAATGCAAGTTGTAGCGTATAGTAATAGAGCTAGATGCCGAGCTTGTGGTACCACGATTTCGAATACTATAACGATAGGCTTGAACATAATTATTATCATGGTGAATGTAATGGATGATAGACCACAGAAGAGAGATTGTACGTAAAAATTTTCCCTCTTCTGTTGTCTTCTTTCTTCTTCAAAAGGATCAGCAGCCGCGGGCATCGCTGTACTAGAAGCGACCGCGCCAGCGTCCCCTCCCGCCATCCGTACGAGCTAAGTGCGTCTCTTGTGTGGCAGCTATTAGATAGAAATGAAATATATTGTGGTTGTTTATTTTCCCATGCTTGATAGATAGATAGATAGATAGATAATACTTTATTGATCCACTTTATAAGATGAGATAAAACAAAGGTAACAAACAAGCTTATACGTAAAGTATCACAACAAGCGGCCTTATCACTAATAGCGATCTCTACCACGCAACCTTCTTGCATAGCTAGCTACCCTCACGTAGAAAAATCTGTCGCCTAGCTCTTAATAAAGCCAGCCCATCACATTCTTAATGCCAACTTCCTGATTACTAACAGATGAGATAGTCATTCGCTAGTCTATCACTGATGAACAAGAAAACTCGAACAGGCGGATTGCGTTGCGACTGCACAGTGATTGTAATTTATTAACTTTTACAGATACGTAGTACTTTAAGATTGTAGTGTAACGAGCAAATCAAGAGAGTTTGGTAATTTTAGGCCTGGCTTTCATTTTAGCTTTCTCTTTCAGACGACAAATGCAGTTTACACGATAAGATATGCCTTAAGGATTTTTTTCAAAATGCGCTTGAGACAATTAGATATGTTGGAATACCGGCCATAGATATACCAGTTTTAGATCCTTTTAAATTGGCCGACGTGACCATTCCTATTTATGGTCTATTAAATCTGACTCTGGTGGATGGAGTGGCGGTGGGAATCGGAAAATGCACGATCACCAAATACGAGTAAGTAAATGTATATGCAGTGGTTTGTAAGATTAAGGAGTACTAGGCATTTCAGACGTGAGAGATGAGTGCATTGCAGAACCTAATACCATAGTAATGCTAATACACTGTCCTTCTAATGTTATAAGCAATTAGATATAATTATAAAAACAAGTAATCACTTACCATCAGGTAAATTACCTACTTGTTTTTCTCTTCTACGCACAATTTTCTTTATGGCTGATAGGCAAGCATTTGACTATAATCTCACCCGATGAAAAGTGACACGCTCACATTGTAGCAAATAGTGGGTTGTGACTGAAAATCAGTGCCTAATGTTTGACTTGGCAAAATGCTGATACTCTTTTGGCACTTTTTGAGTTGTTTAGTTTTCTTTCTTATATTTAAGCTGTTTTGATGTATCTATTTATGTTGTGGTTTGCTTTTTTTTCTTTTAATGTTGGCTACGCAATCTTGTGCATTTAGCCAGTGTCAAGTAATAAAATATATTAAGTGTATTTCATATTAAAAGTACTTATACTATTATAGTCACAAGTCACAGTCATAGTTAAGTAAAAGAGTCAAGGTCCAGTAAATGCACGCCCTAGTAATGTGGTAGAAACTTCACTATAACTTCTATTGGCGTTTTGGAGCGAAAGAGAATATGGCGTTTTTTTAAGTCTCGCTGTACAACGAGGTAACGCAGCCAGCATTTTGAGAACTCTGCCGACGACCGAAGACTGTTTGCATTAGGTGTTGGTATATAGATAATCATGATATGTTTTATATTTCATCTTTTATTTGAGAGTACCTCTCAGTGAAATTTATGTTAAGTATGCTCAAACTCACACTGGTAATTTTACTTACCAGAATATACATGGAGGAAATGTTAAAGAAAACTGACTGTTCATGCGACATTACTATCAGAGGACACTATGTGATTACTCCAGCCCCAATTCTTGAAAAAATGTGTTCATGGTGCAACATCCATGGTGATGGCAACGGGACCATACTTTTGGGTAAGTATAAACATGGCATTTTCTTGGTAAGGTGTTGAAATGGCCGCTACAGTAGGCACAAATAATCATCATCTTCATAATTCGTAATGTTAAACATTTTGTCGTAGTACCACCGCTGTGCCAGCAGTACGTCATATGAACCTACGCCCGAAATTGATAACTGAGCAGCCTTATGGCCTGCATGGTATTCTAGGTTTTAGATTAAAATTTAAAAGATTTCTTACCGACCATCAGTTGAACCAAGCCACCCGACACCAGCGCGTTATAAAATTCAAAATACAAATAGAAAGTTTGAGAAAGTAATTGTATACCTACATACCTGTTATGTTATTTTTCTCTAGTTGTTTTTTCCCAACACATTTTATACAATGTTAAATTGTTATTCTATGTTCAATTTATAACTCATACAATGTTGCTTCATTTGCTTATATTTAATTAATACTTTATATTTTATCAGTTTTTTCTGTACTTGCGGCCACTTTGGTTGTCATAAATTAGGTTATGTGCACCGTATGCGGGCCGTGATCTCACTAGAATGGTTCCCACAGAATACCAGCGTCGGAGATAGGTGGGTGACTACCTTCTTCGATATTATGCTGAGTTGAGACCATTTTGTGTGAGTGCACATTAATGATTAGGGTTGTTACTTTAAGTCTTTTAATTTCATTATATGTATTCCTCATACTAGTAATTGATGTAACTTATACAATTTTTTCTTATATGTTTTGTTAAATATTACAATTAGCACGGTTGGTTGCGTTTAGCACTATCTCACCTCTTGGTAACCGAGGTTGATAACCTAAGAACGCTAGGCGTAACCCAATTGGCCTTCGTAAATAGCTGCAACACCCTTGGTGCTTGAAAACACTAATATTATACTAGTGTTTAACGTAATACCTAAGTCAACTTTTCTAACCACTCAGTTATCATCGTTATTGTATATAGAGAAGTGGTTGTAGCTCACTTGTAGTCTCTACTACTAATAGCCTAAATTGTAATGAGGTGTCAGTCTCGGATCTTATAACGGGTTTGAGCTTCACCCATGTACCATGAATAAACAGATGGAGATGTGAAAAGACTTTGGAAATAATTTAAACGCAATCAAATCTTAAAACACCAAATTCAGTTTATCTTCGGTACCCTTGACCAGATTAAATACACAATATTGAGTACTCAAAAACTACTGATCAGATCATGATCAAATTTAAATGGAACTACATGGGGAGCACCATCTTTCAAATAAAAAGAATAACCAAAATCGGTTCACCTAGAAAAAAGTTCTGAGGTAACACACAAAAATATTTTCGAATTGAGAACCTCCTCCTTTTTGAAGTCGTTTAATTATGAAGGTCTTTCAGTTCAGTCCTAAATGTGCACAATACCTGACATATATTTTGTTAACGATTCATTTGTTTCAGAAAACTGGACGTTTAAAATAAAATACCCAACAAAACTGGTAGAGCGAGACGGTCAAATATATTTGACCGGTTTGTTCGACCGAGCTGAACACGAGGCTGATGTGGGAAACGTTACTTTGGAGGCTGACGGCATCGAAATAGGATCATATGACGTCAGTAAGTAAATAAGTACCTACGACACACTAGCATATAAATCAATTGAATGGTTTATTCCGCGATGCCCATTGGGCCCCAGAGGGCACTCATGAATGTTAATTACTTTAATTTCCGACTCCACATCCGTTCAGCCGTTACAGATGGAAGAAAAGACGAACATACTTAAACATTTACACACACACACTTTCGCATTTATAATGTTAGTTTGTCTGATTTCCTTGTAAGTAATTTTTTTTTTTTTCAGGCAAAACTGCTATTGCTTTGTTGAACCAAATTTGGCAGTTGATCATGACCTCCGATATCGGCAAACTGATCCACGAGAAAGCACTGCAGTACTTCTATGATATTCATGACAAGTTCTATAATGAAGTACCCGTAAATCAGTACCTAATCGAAGATCTGAGAAAATTCATTAATTAAATGTTAACTTTATCGGCGTTACTGTTACTTTATACCGAATATTTACAATGTCAAGTTTCTGGGCCTCATTGATGTTTATTATTTTAATAGAATTGAAATAAAAAATATAAATACTTTGGACTGATAGATATCATCATGCTTTTGAACACGCTGCCGTCATTTAGGGTACTTTGCTGAGTCTTTAAAATATTATTATTAAAAAAAGTAAATATACTTTATAGGAAATTTCAATTCCTACATAAGTTAAGTAAAATTTTGTACATATGTATATCTAATTATAGATTATATTTATTATTTTTGGTTTGTTTAAATTAAGTTTTTAGTTTAATTTAATATAATAGTATTATTAGAAGAACGAACAAAAACTCAACAAAAACTCAAAACTCTTATTTTCCCTTTTCTGGGAGATATACATAAGCATGTTTCCTATTTTCATTGCAATTGTTCCTGTATTTGGCTAATGAGTAATTTTAATTTAACTGAGATAGCTACGGTCATCAGTGGCCATACTGATGTCACACACTAAATAAAATTTAAACTATTCCTGTCTTTTACAAAATAGGAACACAAGACAGAGATAGCATACATTTAAACTATTCCTGTCTTTTACAAAGTAGGAAAACAAGACAGAGATAGCATACTACTGCGCTGTCAAGTTAGTCAGAACTTAGATGTCTATGCAAGCTTAGTCGAGTATGTTATTGGTGTTGATTAAAAACACCCGCCTTTCTGCTTCTGCTGTTCATATTTTAATTGATAAACTAGCGTGACAGCACTAAAATGTATGCTATCTCTGTCTTGTGTTTCTATTTTGTAAGAGGCAGGAATAGTTTAAATTTAATTTAGTGAGTTTACATCAGAATCGAGGCCAGTAACTAAGAATGGTTCTATTAAGAGGATGACACTTTATTCGTTGTTCTTTACAAATATATTGATTGATTGATTGATTGTAAATTATTTATTGCACAAACAAAAATAAATTGTAGGTACACAGGCGAACTTAATGCTATGAAGCATTATCTTCCAGTTAATCTCGGTGTATCGTGTAGATTTTAAGTGGTAGTGCACATGCAATGGAAAAGTAAGTTTATACATTTATTTGTTTATTTTGTAGGAAGACTACTTTTGTAGTATATAACAAAGAGTTAATTAAAAGTCTCCACTCATAGATATTAAATAACTTAAAAAACATAAAAAAACATACATACATATATGATATAAATACCTATGTACGTAATAAAAACTCAAGGCTCATAAACGCTCTACCTGACGAATATGCCGTGTAGAGGTTTCAAATTCACGACAGGTGATTAAGATTTAAAAGTGAAACCCTGTTTTGAAATACCGGGGAATTTCCGTCGAAACCCTCTCATCTTACGTAGGCTGAGGTTAATCCCGGGTTTAACCCTTTTATGTAACATGTGTTTTGTACAAAGTCCTTAGTGTGCTTGATACTCTATTGTGAGTGCTGCGGTATGTGTTACATGCTTAAATTATAATCAGCCTACTTTTTCTATGATCTAACTAGGTATATACGTACATATTACAATATGGAATATACCACTAAAGTATCCTAGTAAGGTTGGTCTATGACAGAAGTATTAAATTTTAGTATATATATACTAGGCATACCCCGCGGCTTCGCGCACGTTAATTTTAGTTAAAAGCCTATGTGATATTTCGGAACCTAAACTATCTACATTCTAAATTTCATCAAAATCGGTTTATTCGTTACGGAGATATGTGGTAACAAACATTCACTGACACAAACTTTTGCTTTTATAATATTAGTAGGATATGATAGGATAGTCGACATACTTCCAGTGCGCACTATAAACAAAACATAACAAAAATAGATAAAAGAAAATGCATACGAAGAAACATAAGGAAGAAAATGTGCCATAATAAAAAGTGCCAAAAGTGTCGTCAATTGGCATTTTCGCAAGTGTAGGTAACATTAGGCGCTGATTTCCTGTCAGGAGTTTTGCCGCGAACGTGAAAAAATGGCGTTGTTGATTTTGTATAATTTTCCAAAACCTGTGATTCTTCGAGTGTTAATGTGTAATAATGGTGGATTATTAACCGTTAATACTTAGTAAATGTTCATAAATGTAGGCAAGTCATACAAAGTTGAAAAACGTGATTTTCGCCTTCGCTCCAAAATCCAATAGAAGTTCTAGTAAAGTTTCTACCACTTTACTAGGGCATGACTTGACTATGACTGACTACTTGACTTTGACTGTGACTTGTGACTAAGACTTTTATTATGAAGAATAGAAATTGTTAATATTTGTTTAATATTTCGACTGAAGGACTATGCATCCATGGTCATGAAATAGTTAAAAAAAAAAAACCTGTCACAACCCAGGGGTAGCGGATCTAAACAAACATACAATTAAACGCAAGCAAAGCTTAAAAAACTGATTTCACCTCTTTATCTTCAGAGCCCTTGATAAGATTTAATGAATTAAATACGCATTATTGAGAATAACTCAAAAACTACTCGTCAGACTTGATCATTTAAATGGGACCACACCAAAAGCATCATTTCCAACAAAAAAATCATTAAAATCGGTTCACCAAGAAAGAAGATATGAGATAACAGACAAAAATATACAGCCGAATTGAGAAACTCCTGCTTTTTTGAAGTCGGTCAAAGAACAGATAGATATAGAAAGTAGAAATATTAGCTAAATATATATGTATACTATTTTATATTTTTGTTAATGTATAAAAATAAAAGTAATTGTATTATTCAAGCGCATAAAGAGATACAAACACTTACATACCTACTACCAGAAACATCTTTCCATTTGAACCGTTCTTATCAAGTGTTAACTATATGCATATGCATTTTTAACATCCAAAACATGTTTTTCTATCGTTGAAACTAACGAGCAGAGAATCCAGTCAGACAACTGCTTAAACTAATACTTTTTAACAAAGAAATGGCTTCCCTTAGCATTCATGAGATGAGGTTATTGACCCGGCTGAATCTTTCCACTTCTTCTTATCTATTGTTGGGTGGATAAAAGAAAAGTCAACTAACAAAATAAAAATAGGAAGTAATTAATAGTACAACCTTTTTGGAAGTCAGATAAAAAAGTTAATTGACATTAAAGCTGTTAAAAAGTACGTTTTGATGCCTGAATTTAGTAGGTATAAATTCTAATTTAAAATCATTTATTCATATAGGTCGCAAAGAGCACTCATGAAAGTTAATGAGTCTGCTGCCAGATTTGCAAAATTGCAACCATTTCGAGAAAAACCTGGCAAGGAATTCGGAAATTTTTAACTTTTTTTATCTTACAATATTTATACTAAATATTGGTCAATATTTAACAATACACTATTTTTGCTTTAAGGAGAAAGTATTATTTTTTTAATTATTTATTCATAAACCAATAGCGTACACGGCAAAATATAAATAAAAAATCGATTTCGATTTTTGTCTTACAAAACTCGACACTATATATTTAGGTACTGACTAGAAATATTATAAGACGCGTAAGACATTATTACTCAATAATTATATAACAGTACAGCATTACTCAATTCAAAATGACCAAAGAAAACGAGATTAAGGAACAAAGGCTCTAATAAAGTACATAACTACATATAATATTATATTATATCCTTTTCGTGTGCACTGGCTCAGAATGGCCCACATTTTTTCGTTGTGTGCAAATATTAAGCATAACATTTTTCCTTTATTTTTTGCTCGCATTTCGTGTTTACATTGCGATCACGTCCTATTTTATCCCAAACAAACATAACCTATTAGAAGAGCGCTATATAAAAGGATATGGAATAAAAAAGTTTCTTCTCCAAAGTTTTTCAGGCAACTAAGCAACGGCTAGCCTGTGTTTGATTAGGCCAGAGGTGCAACATGCTGGTGGACTGCCTACTTGTCCACAGACAAGCAAACAAGCTGGAAAATAATAATCTAAAAGTTATGTTGTAAAGAGGTCAAACGCTAGTCTTTTAGAGATAAAAAATCTTCTTGATATTGTAAACAAAATGTTGGACGGAATAGATCTTAGATAGAATTAGATAAAGATTATAGAGTTTAGCTAGCTCGAATTTATTTATAAAAAAATAAAAATGAAGAAATAAATTATTTTATTGAATTAAATTGGCTTAGTTACCATCTGAGCAGCAGATTTAAATTCGATTCCCAGAAGGAACACAAGTTTGCTCTCTAAGTGAAATATGCATTTAAGTATCTGGAACAACATAAAATTGACTAACTTTCATGTGGAACTACACACAAAAAAGTAATCCTTATATTTTTAGGCTCTCGTTAAAATTTAACATAGCAAACAAACAAAACAAACGCATTCACACTCACAGCCCTACACTAAGATCAAAGATTTTTATCGTGGTTGCCGGAAACATTTACATATCACAAACACAATCACATCCAGAACTAGAAGCACAAGATACTTGGGAAGGAAAATTGTGCTTCTGCCGGGAATCTAAAGCTGGACGCACTTTGCAAAGAGCAGAGACTTGCCCAACTGGGTCATCAAAAAATCTTCCGGACTAGGAGCATCTCTAGCATAACGGTACTGACAAGAGGAACATGTTTTAAAACTAATACCTTCTAAGAACTTTTGAATTCAGATGTGAATATGCAAAGCTATTTCAAATGTTTCTATTGAATGAACCTTATTTTGTTTATTTACATAGCTTTTTATGTTTATTTCAAAGATTATGAGACTAAAAGCCTTTATCTTCATAAATCATCGTCGACCTGCGTATAAAACTCACTAGCTTGGAATATAATACCTAAGATAGACGTCTACCTATTTTTTATTTCACATTAATTTTTTCAAACATTTTGTAAAAAAGTACATTTATATATACGCATTATCGTCTGTTTAGGCTGTTAAATTCGAGTTTATAGTGTTAAAAATCTTGTAAAATACTAACTCAGAGCTCTAAATTACATTTTATATAGTTGAACCTCAGGTTTTTATTGCTTGAAATAAAACTGTTTGCCGTAACGACTGGATAAGGTTTGTGACTAGTTACAAAGCAGTTTTAGTTTTTTCTCCACCATAAAAGCTTGTAACATTTATTTATCATTTTTCAAAGCGGTCAAACATCAGATTTTATGATATTTTCTTTTCAGTCTTTTATGTTTGCATAAAATATGACCTTCTCATAAAAATCTTGTCCAATGTTTTGATTACATGATACACAACAAAATCTAAATTAGTACTTCGTTTGTTATCATAGGCTTCAAAGCATTACTTGTAAACTAAATTACTCTAATTAAACATAAAATAACATAAAACATAAACGCTTTCACATTTACAGCCGCACACTAAGTTGTCAATGTATTAAGCACGCATTATTGACTATAACTCAAAAACTACTGATCAGATCATGATCAAATTTAAATGAAACCAACGGGAAAGCATCATCTTTTAAACAAAAAAAATCAATCGACGGCAAAATATTGATAAATGTCGATTTATAAGTTTATTAGATAGCTATAAGTGATATAAAGAAAAAAGAGTTCTTGAAAAAAGAATAAAACAATGCGCCACCGCGTTTCTTGCCAAGTTCTTCTCGAGATGGCTCTAAATTTGCAAAAATGGCCATTAAAGTCATCAACTTTCATAGATAGAGTTCCTCTATAGCACAAATGTCAATAAACGATTTCAAATTATAATTGAATATATAACCAAATAAGTATAAACTGATAGTTCGTTCCGGCTTTTGCATTGTGCCACTCACACAAGCCACGACTAGACGAAGATACTACAAACCATCTTTGCATATAAACGGTCGTGCGGACGACTTCCCTCATTATGCGATATTAGTACTCCCTGGTAAGCACGACGGTACACCCTCTCATATCCTATTTCTTAGAAAATAAGTAGGTCTAAAACCAACCTTATATCCTCGACTTTAAGCAATATTTGAATCTTTCATGGAGCAAAGTACTCGGTTTTTGCGTGACTGTACCTGCTGTTCGATCATTTAGCGATAGTTGGCGATAGCGTATGTAAAGCACATTTTTCGCACGGTGGTAGAGTTCGCTCAAGAGTCGAGCTAGTGAGCTTGTGGGAGATGTGTTTTAAACGTAGGACGTTTGAATAAAGCACTTCAAAATTGTAGAACTAGCTGAATGTAAAATGTTATAAAATAATATCAGAATATTTCAATAAAAAATCAGGCATATTTAAAATTTTAAAATTAAACTGTTTCGGGAATCGGCATGACTTACGCGTTGTCGATGTCATGATAGTCAATTGTTTCGGCTTGATTCGGATTCCGGTCGTATCTTTTTAGCATTAGCAAAATTAGGAAAATGGCGGCGCGACATGGTTTCTTAAATCTTGCTCCATAGAATACATTGGCGAGCACCCTAACAACGAGCACCGTAATGCCTCGCTCCTACATCTTTGCTTAACCAACATAATTTGGAATCCATTTGACAGACTGACGTTTCAGAGTCGAAGTTATTATTATATTCGTTAACTTCAGGTGAACGTGTTTTTGAGTGGATTCTGCGGGTCGGTAAACGTAGAGCGGTTTGTTCTCCGTTATTGCTTTTAGGCTTTCAGGCTCCGACGATCTTTGTATTGTGGTTTGCGGTGGCAAGAGTTGGATGAGAGACGCTGTATTGAGTGGCATGAAATTAGACTCCCGGGCTCGTATGGCATGAATTGATACATTTTATTGCGAAATTGATGTACAGTTTCTTATTTACTTTCTGATTTACAGTTAAGGATACACGTTTTTACGATTAAGGATAGAATATGAGACCATTTCGCGCTGATAGGTCGCAGCAACCAACGTTTTGCTCTCCACCTGTTGGTGAATCATAACTGATACTATTATATTATTCCATGCTTTTGTTATACAAAAATTAAGTTATATCAGAAGTAAGCGAAAAATAAAAAGCACTAAAGTAAATACTATGAGACCTTTTTTTACAAACAAGATTTTATTTACATATTCTTTTAAACGCGACGCAATCCCCTCAAAGTACTTTAAAAAATTCTTAATAACATGTTACATCAAATGAAATTGCTTTATCTCTCGTATGCATTCACTTTTGTAATTTGATCCTGCACGTTATAGAGAAAATTAAATGCAAATGTCTTACTTTGATACACGTTAAATGTAGCGTTATTAATAACGTATTCTTAGGTCACCGGCTTCACCCACCAGTGGGACGAAGGAGAATGGCATTACCCGCACTCTTACCAGTGGTATCATTTGATATCCGTATATCCACCGGTGGAATGAGTGGGAGTTATTGATTACCACTGAAAAATAAAAACCAGATGAAATTTGGAAAACCATAGTACCCAAAGTAAAGTTTCTCCGCGAGGGGAAATTTGTGTTTCTGTTTCTGGATTTGATTGTGTGCGTAATGTGAATATTTCCTGCATCCAAGATACAAGCACCTAATTGAACTTAGTTTAGTGCTGTGAGTGATAGCGTTAATGTTTATTATGTTATGTAGGTGTAAATTAAAGATGATAGTAAAACCTCTAGGTATTATTATAGGAGACATAAATCTCAGAGGCAGAGGTGCAGTACAGAGCGACGAGAAACCTATTTTGAAAGTTCCGAGAGCCAACAAGTATGTATTGAGATCAGGTCATCTTCAGGATCAGGACTTAAAACTAAGTAATTAGAGAAAATGAGTAGTCTAATAACAATATTTTAACGAGTGTTTTTAACGTAGAGGTAGATAGGGGTTATTTCAAAGTAAAAACAATTAAAATCAAAATCGTTTATTCACATGGGCCCTAAAGAGTCACTCATGAAAGTTAATGATACTACTGCCTGATTCGCAAAATCACAGCCATCTCGAGCAGAACCTGGCAAGAAACTCGGCGGCGCATTTATTTTTTATTAATTTTTTTAATCGTTACTTAACACTAAGTAAGTATTAAACATAATAAACGTAAACGCTTTCACACTCACAGCCCCACACTAAGTTCGATGACTTGTGTCGCGGGTGCCGGAAACATTCACATCACACACGCAATCACAACTAGAACCAGAAACACAAATTTTCCTAGGGGAGAAACCTTGTGTTCCCGCCGGGAATCGAACCCAATACCCCTGCTTGGAAGGCGAACGCCACCCAACTAAGCCAACGGGCAGTTCATTACAATAGTAATTATATTAATGTATTTTTATTGGCTTCGCAATCTATGTGTATTTGGCCATTTTCAAGTAATAGTGTTTCAAGTGTCCATATTTCGTAAAAGAAGTCTTAGTCACAAGTCATAGTCAAAGTGAAGTAAATTAGTAAATTCCAATCATAGTAAAGTCATGCCCTAGTAAAGTGGTAGAAACTTTACTAGAATTTCTATTGGAGTTTATCAGCAAAAGCGTAAATCACGTTTTTCAACTTTGCATAATTTGCCTACATTCATGCACAATTACAAACTATTAACGGTTAATAATATACTTATATTACAAATTATAAATACTCGAAGCATCACAAGTATTGCAAAAATACAAAGTATTTTTTTCACTTTCGCGGCAAAACTCCCAATTGATGTTTTATATCCCTGACATACGTAAACATTTTGCCTACTTTTATTTCTGACAAATTGATTTTAATTGGACAACCAATTAGTTCATACAGACAGTTTATTCAAAGGAATCATCGAGGTACATTTTGAAAATTCAAAATGTACCTCGATGATTCCAAAGCTCTGGCGTGATCATAGTCAAGTCATGACCTAGAAAAGTGGTAGAGACTTTACTAGAACTTGATTGGACATTGTTTTTTCAGTGTCGAGAGTTTCATATTGGTCTGGTATGAAATGGTAGACATTCCATCCATATTCAAACTCGTAAAATGCCATATTCGTCGCTAAAAATATCAACCTTTGTGGACATGTGCAGAATAGGCAAAGAAGAATAAGTCCATCCTGTGCATATTCGAGGCGTTAGGTTAGGTTATCTTATGCCGTCGTTAGGATTCTAAGAACATCAATTGACTTCTGACTAAACGACTATAGATCAAACAAATAAAACAGACCATGTTGATGAGTGTACAACAAGAGTCAAATGCCATCTATTTATGGTTGACGTACCTCCAGTTCGCTCGAAGCATTTCGCTTTTACGTTTATCATCCGTACAAGAGTGGAACTCATTGCCTGCGTCTTTGTTCCCTGAACGGTAGAGTGAAGGTACCTTCTAGGCAAGCATTTTCCACCTTCGCCCCCATCGTTACTTTCCATCAGATGAGATAGTGGTCAAATGCAGAGCTATCCAGCAAAACAAAAACCAACAAGCAACTAACACTGAAAGATTTTTTTACTTTTTTTTGGACCATTTTGGTCATATCCACGAACGTGTCAAGACAGGACTCGACCGACAATATTTTTTAACTTTATACATTGCTTCTAGCCGTAAGGACTAGTTTTATCCATTAGTACAATGACATATTTAAAGAGGTAAAATTGACGCACTTTTTGACCTATACTGAAAAACGTGCCAAACTGCGCTTAGGCCGACCAAACATTTTTGAACCTACTAAGTGTCTGCTATATCTACAAACTGGTCCTATCTTTTAATCTTATGAGATAAGGTGTCACAGTGGGGTCACGGTCTATTGATAGTACTAAATAACCGTGTTTCAACCACATGTACCTAGGTACTTAGCTATTCTATATGATTGGTTATACAGAATAGTAAACACATGTGGCAGTTAACATCAATGATCTGATTGTGGAAACGTTGGCAGCGTGAAATTACCAGGCATCCAGTGAATCACTTATGTTGTTAAGATATCTCGGAAATAAGATGCATCAGTGTGAGAATCTCATGCATCTATCCGTGATTTATCCTGTTTATATTACATGCTTGAACACAACGTAATTTTTTGAGAGACGAGACCAGCGATTTCGTTGCCTGATGAGCCTGTAAGCGTCACGCTTGCTAATTTCAGTGCTACCTACCGTTTAGAACTTAAATAGGTCAAAATCCTGCTCGGCAAAGTACTGCTCTCTTCTGTAATTTCACTGGAAATATTGCCCTTTAATCCGGAATACAGTAATGTTTGCACTCTACTGCTTGGCGGTTGAAAGTTTGGCAATGGTGTGGTACTGCCACAGGCGCAAAAGAGTCCCACTACTACAAAATTGTAGAGAAAATAGTTCCTTACCTAGCTCTAGGTGCTCCATAAGCCTGCCAAGTTCCGGGCAGTTTATTAATTGGATCGATATTGGTCCTTCTAAAATTTGTACTTACCACGAACATACAATTGCTGAACTGCCTGTTGGCTCAGTTGGGTGAGCGTTCGCCTTCTAAGCAGGGGTATCAGGTTCGATTCCTGGCTGGAACACAAGTTTACTCACCTAGGAAAATTTGAGTTTCTGGTTCTGGTTGTGATTGTGTGTGTGATGTAAATGTTTCCGGCATCCGCAACACAAGTCACGGACTTAGTGTGGGGCTGTGAGTGTGAAAGCGAGTATAAACAAAACTGTTTTGACCTGCTTCGGGCATCACAGAGTAATTTTTCTAATCTAATACAAATTTTAGCAGAACATATATCGATCCAATATTTGAACAGCCCGGAACTTGGCAGTCTTAAAAATTTCATGGTAGGCCTGCAGAAGCACAAATGGCCCTTGGTAAGGAAAATTGTGTTCCTGCTGGGAAACGAACCAATGATCCGCGTTGTAGAAAGCAAAGACTTGCCCACTGCACGAACTGGGTCGTATATCAACTCAGTATACCTATATTTTGTAATTTAAAACAAATTCCACGCAATGTTTAGTAAATACGAGTTGCTTTATTATATTTTTATACAAGCTTATCTCGAGTTTGTTTACAATACGGCGCCCTTGCCGCATGGTGATGGAAAACTATGAGGAAAATAATATTATTATATAGATTTGGCGAACTCGCTTATTTGATTACGTTGCAGATATAAATAATATATTTATAAACATTGAGAGCCATTAACTTTCACGAGTTCTTCTCTGAGGCTTTTGTATATATAGGCATATTCTACATCACCAAAATATATATATATATATTTATTTTTTTTTGGTTATGTAGAATATGCCCAGTAATAAGTAGTTAAGTACAAACGTCTTAGTACCCGCAATATTAGAACTTGAGAATTTACTTGTCTGATGTTTTTATTATTATGTACTTAAAGGTTCGTCCCTGGCTGGCGGAATTACTTATAATAATAATAGTATATAAAATAGTCTCTAAAATTAAACAAAAAATAACTAACACCAAGTGGGAATCATTATGGATATCATATAAGGGGGTTGTCTGGAAGACATCTTCATGTCTTCCAGACAACCCCCTTTGTACACATAGTTTAAGTTTCTTATGTATCTTTTGGTGTTCAATAAAGTATTATCTAACTATAATAAAGTTGTAGTGATACGGAAATGCGTGAGTCTGAATCGCACTTGGTCGGTTCTTTAATAGGTTAGTATTGCCTGATTCTGAAGCCTGATGAAGACACAGCATCTCCTCAGTCCTAGCCAAACGTGGACCAAAATATTCATATTTTCCAAAATATTCATATTCATATTTTCCAAAATATTCATATTCATATTTTCCAAAATATTCATATTCATATTTTCCAAAATATTCATATTATTATTTACCTACATATTTCTGCTTTTATTTTACAACGTACCTAAGTTAGCGAGAAAGTGAAAGCAGAAATATTAAAGATTATATTTCATTTATTAAAGTTTTTTTAAATATTTTGACTCCGCTAACTATGTGCATTTATAAACCAGTGTCAAGTAGTAAATATATTGCAAGTTAGGTACAAGTTCATAAAAGTAGGTCTAGTCAGCAGTCAGAGTCAAAAGTCATGGTCTAGTCATAGTCAGTCATAGATTAGTGGGCTTGAGTTGTCTATAAACTCATTGCAGGCGCACGATTACTGGCTTATAAAGGCAAAAAAAAACTATGACTTTTTTAATAGATATATATGTAAGCAAGTTCTATCTACGGCCCAATTGCCTTTAATTCTTAAAACTTAATAAAGCTTTACAGCAAAGACCTAAGTTACCTACAAGGCATCGAATATATATCGTAGCTTATAGGTATCTCAAGTGCCCAAGCCCACTACCAGTGGGTAACGTTCCCATAATGTTAGCGGTATAGCCTCTCTGAATTGCATTGCCAATACGTTGAGCCAAATAAGTACCAGCATTTTGATCATGCGTCGCCTGAACCAGGCGCTCTGACAGATTTCTGAAAATAGAATGAGCTCATAGTTAGTTCCAAAACTAATGACAATATGATCAAATTACAGTGATTCTCAACTTTATAGGTACGTCGAAAACAAACTTCTCAAAAACGGACAGATCCCAATCTTTACTGTCTGAATCATGTGCTGATATCTGTTCTGCTATTTATATACCATAAATACTTCAAGAGCAGTGCTCACAATATACGAGTATTGTGTAGGTACTAACTAGTGGATTTATCGTACGAACAATGGGTTTATCTATATGGAAAATGTGAGGAGATTGCGTATTGAACGTAGTGGTCCCAATCCAAACTACGGAATAACCGAACCGAATTTTTTTGCTTGAAATACTCATCGAAATGTTAATATACGATATTTCTTTAGAAATGGTTCCTACATTATCTGTGTACCGGGATCATAATATGAACCGCCCGTTGACTTAGTTCAGTGCGTGTTCGCCTTCTAAGCAGGGGTTCTATCCCAGGGTTCTATCCCCGGTGGGAACACAAGTTTTCTCCCCAATGGCAATTTGTGCTACTGGTTCTGGTTGTGATTGTTTGTGGGATGTGAATGTTTCCGGCACCCACGACACAATAGTCATCGAAATTAGTGTGAGGTTATATTTTTTTTCTGTAATGACACACTTTTTTATTTTAAATATTTCTGTAACGGCTTGACGGAATTCGATAACAATGGCTAAGAATGTAATTAGTCTAGATTTTAGACTATGATTCTCATTGTTAAACTTGTTGTGTGATGCTTAAATTAAATTAAATCCAAATAATGCATTCAAAACGCTTTTATACGTAGTAACACATCAAAGTACATTATTCTATCTATGTTGATAGGTTCACGAACAACGTGCAGGGCTCGGCCAACGTTTCTAATCATGAGGGGAATCTTTCAATTATGCTACATATTAGGGATGGTGATAAATTATAACTAAAATAATAAAATAAAACTTATATTATCTGCGGTAGAATGTCGTTTACTTATAATAGTCCAGGGCCTGCAGTCTCAGCCCTGACCATTGTAACATCTTCTTATAAGTATATTCTATGACCCCTTGATTGAACTACTAAACGTGATCTAACTGTGGTTATATTATTATTAACTTTGATCTTGTTCGCCGAAAGTTTCATCTTCGTATCAGAGTTATGCGGCTGCATAAACATTCCGTTAAGATTAGTAGTTATATAAATTTGATAATTTGCAGCCACAATGGGTACCTACAATAGAATGAGAAACTCTGAAGTACTGTTTTATTATTAAAACTATTGCGGTTGCTATTCATTGTAGTATTGAAGAATGAAGAGCATCGTACCTATACGCTCGAAACTGTTGGGATTATTTTTTAATACAAAAATCACGCGATTATTAGCCGGTTAGCAACACAATCTGAAGTAATTACCAACAAGATATCCAAAATATTTTACAGAGATAAGTAGAAATACAAAATGTTTCTTATAGCAAATCAACTTACGTAATATGAATTGGGTATGTAGATGGGATAGGCTAAGGTGGTAAGTGAAGGTTTTGTTTACCCTGTTGCCAAATAGCAATGGTTTCAGAGACAGCCCTAGATTAACGTGGTGCGCATACATGACACATTGATTTAGCAAATGCAGCGAACGCACTTATCTGTGAAAGCTATTTCCACGGCTCTTCACTGCGTACAGTCAGTTACAAAATAGTACCTTAATAAAAGGTAAAAAGAGTAGGTATAATATTTTGTAAAACTAAAATCTCCGCTTACCACAGAGCCATTTGCCTATATTTTTAACAAAAATTTGGTTCTTGTTCATTTAAAGAAGAGGATTGAGAAATAGAAACGTATTGCAAAAAACATATTTTGTATTGGAGTATCCTATAGTTCGACTGTGGTATTTTATTTTCGTCCTGCCCTGGGAAATTTTACTTCACAAGGTATGTTTTCCTATTCAACGCCATCGGAAGAAGAGTCTAGGGAGTCAGGCGGCCTGATTCAACCGTCGAATGGGTGTACAAATTGTCATAGGTAGGACGATTTGAGAATGGGACATTCTGCAAATGGCACGTTTTGCGACTGCGTGACCAAATGCGAATGGGACGTTCTGCGATTAAACCTCTATTTGACAATTAACAACTCACTGATCTTTCAGGGGGAAAAGCTTCAGATGACTTTTTTTTAATGCTATAGCATTTAACCACTATTTTAAGTGATGATGCAACGTAAGAAAGAAGATAACTATTCACATGTCTTTTCAAAAATTTAAAGATTTTTTGTCTCCGATTGGCTAGCGCATGACTACTATCTCATTTGATGATAAGTGAAGATGCGGCGGAGACTTTTAAGTTTGGTTAGTACATTATTTTTAGTATTTTGGCGATAGATTTTTACTTTCAGATGTTGAAATAAGACTGCATTTTTGTACAGGGTAGCAAGCCAGACAAGCACGAGTAAAAACTCTACCTCCAAAAATTTCATCACGACGGACGTTACCTTCACCGGAAGCACAAGCTCGTCGTAACGATCTGAACCGCAACCACCATTGAGTTGGTATAATAGAGCTGTCACAGCCGAACAACACTGCTTTAAAAACTAAATAGAAGCCGCATATGACCTAGCTAAACATATTTATAGGCATAACGCAGTGATTTGTGCACGCCTTCACACAAGACAACCTATTCATCTCGGTCCTCCACTTTATATTGATAGCAGACGTTTAAGATAAAACAAAAAACATTTTATGAATAAAAATACAATTAAGTTAAACATTTTTCTTGTCTACGGGTTAAGTGAAACATTTTTCTTGTCTCTTCCAATGCCTGTTAAATTTATGCAATATCTAAAGACGCTAAAAACACAAAATTAGCGACGACATATTGCTGGACTCGGAAGTGCAAGACTGGTAGCGATCACGGCAATTACCTTGAACGCTTTTTAACAGTACGATGGGGGACGACTGATCTACAGTCAAACAAATCTTAGGCGACCACCCAGTGAGCTTACTACAAGGGCATATCATATATTCACACATTCTCAATATTCCACAATACACTGCTAAGGAAGTGTCGACGTTTTTGTGGTAGACTGCACGTAGGCGATAAATAACCTGAGTGGAAACGCAGGCGATGCACTGAATCAAGAACGACTTGTATGAGTCAATGCACTCCGTTCATTTTACGTTAGATATTTCAGGCGGTTGGTCATCAGTTGTTATAGTTTACGGTTGGCTTCAGTGTTTGATAGACAACTGTCTGTCTGTAGTCCGTATTTACAAACGACTTCAAAAAAGAGGTTCACAATTCGATTGTATGTTGTTTTTTTTTGTATGTAACTCATAACTTCTTTCTGGGTACCGATTTTGATGATGTTTTTGTTTGAAAGTTTTTTACGTGGTCCCATTTAATTTGATCAAGATCAGACCAGTAGTTTTTGAGTTATCCTCATTAATGCGTATTCATTTAATCTGATCAAGGGTTCCAAAAAATAAGCGTAGGAGATTTTTTAAGCTTTGCTTGCATTTAAATGAGTTGGTTGTTATTTATACTTCTTAAAATATTAGTATTGGCTCTTTTATTTTCCTTGTAAAATTATTACTGAGAACTGAAGATTTCGCGTATTTTTCGAAATGGCTAAAATATGATTTACGTTTTCAACCCCCGTATATTCGCCATTTTGAAAAAATACACGAACTGAATCAACAAAAAACCTAGTCGTCAAACTACGATTGTTCGAATTGATAGGACGTCGATACGACAGTCGATCGGTTGAAAGTTCAGTCGATTCGTTGTCCGGAATAGACCCCCTTGGCTAGCGTTCTCATCATGCTAGCGGCCTCTCAAATTTTTTTTTTTTTTATTTATTCGTGATAGGCAAACTTTTGACCACTATCTCACCTGATGGTAAGCGACGATGTGGTCGACGATGGAGCAAGTTTGCCTAGAAGATACCTATTCACTCGTGACTTGAAGACTCCCATATTGTACTTATCAGGAAACACCGACTCGGGTAAGGAGTTCCATTCCTTTGCGGTTGTTTCCATTCGTTTCCATTGCAAAGCTAATAAGTACGTTGAGTTAAATTATACAAATACCTACCCCCGAACCTTTATCTGAAATACGGCTGCACTGATTATTACCAATCATAGCTAAAAACATTCTCGTTCGTCACATTTCAAACTAAAAAAACTAAATCAAAACCAATGAGGTTTAATGTACTACGTAGTATTTTTATCTCAATGATCAAAACAGGCCTAACTGTTTGGAAGCTATCAATATCAATATATCAATGCCAAAGCACACTGTACAAACTTTACAACATCACGGTAAAAAACTTCCACAAAAGAGTTAAAATTTTGTTTGGGGAGACTTTCTTTGTAAGTTGTAAGCACGATGTAAAGTTTTTTGTCGTAAAATTTTATTTTCTTCATACTTTCTTTCGCTCCATTCCTAATCCCTATATTCTTAAATGCATTAAGAGAATAGAAATATTATCATGGACGCGTCATTCCTCCTAATAGGGGTAATTTATCAGACTTTTCATATGGACTGGACGTGATCCTACTCTATTATGATATTAAGCTTACTGCATGGGACCTCCCGCAGATTCTTCTTTGTGAAAATCTCCAGTTTGATGAGATAAATGAATTTGTTTGATTCGAAATGATGTGATACTCGCTAAACTCATAGGTGCATATATATATATTTTTTGTACAAAATTCAGTTAATAACGGTCGAACAAAAAGTAACAGATATTTTTTTTAAATGTATATAGATTTTTTCGTATATCATCAAAATCGATTCATAATTGGCGGAATTATCGCATAACATACAAAAACATCATACTGTCGAATTGAAAACCTCCTTTTTTGAAGTCGGTTGAAAATTCATTTTACATATTATATACCAGATCCATCGCATGATACCGAAAGATATTCACTATAATTACTCTCACATGTCACTCACTCACACATGTTACTCTCACTTGGTTCAAAGACTTGTTTTTTTATCATTGACATTGACATTGACTATCGATTAGACTAGTTTACCTCATAGTGAGGTGAGTGAAGATGTACTCAAGGATGGTAAACACGCTAGACCTAAAATGGCTTTCAAGAATAACTGCCGGTATATAATTGTTTTACTTTTATCATGGCGGCTGGAATATACAAAAGCACACATCGCAAAAATTACACTCCTGCCGGGACACGAACCTAGGACCTACGACGTCAACAATAACGATAAACAACTGAGTACGTCAAAAAAATATTCACTTTCTGATTTATTTCTGTACATGAAGGCCTTTACTATCTTCATTGAACACGGAAGATACATGTAGTAACAAAATTTTATTCTGTAGCTGTAAACGAAGTATCTTTCCGTAATCTGATACTAAACAAACAGTCAATATGACTCATTATTTGTTTCTATTGGAGTAAGTACGTCGATGGTGTTCTATTTGCAGTACCTATTTATGTATGCTCTTCGCCCATGTATGGACTAGAGAGGGCTTACTCAGCACATCCGATGCATTTCTCAGTTTAGCTGAGTAAGAAGTCCAGTAATGTTAAGCTAGCAGTGCGACGTAAAGCAAGCCTATCGTTTACATTTTTGGTAAATGTGCGCAGGAATTACACGAGCTAATTCCCCCATCCCCGTTTTACCATCTATAAACAAGACAAACTCGCAAACGTCATCTATTTATGGTTGAGATACCTCCAGTTGGCTTTAAGCGTTTCGCTTCTACGTTTATCATCCGTACTGCGAATGAGTGGAACTCATTGCCCGCGTCTTTGTTCCCCGAACGGTATACCTAATCTGTGAGTCTTCAAGTCAAGAGTGAATAGGTATCTTCTAGGCAATCATGCTACATCTTCGGCGGCATCATCGCTTTCTATCAGGTGAGACAGTGGTCAAATGCAGCATAAAAAAAGTATTTAAGGACTCTAATGTTATTAATATCAAAGCCTCCAAATCGGCTACACTTAGTTTTAGTTAGGAATAAATTAGCTTAAAAAAAATGGCAAAGTTTTACTACCTACTTCCTGATATTGTGGAAATTATTGAATTTGTTCACCATATCCAGACGTTTTTCGCAGTGAGGCCCAATTTTAATATCCCACTCGAGAACTCACGTAAAGGAATTGGTTAATTATAGCACTCTTAAATCTGAAAGGTTTTGCACAACTGGGGAACAAAGGCAACGTAAGCACAATAAGCCTGCACTTTATTTAGAAAATAAGTGGAATTCATTAGCGATATACTCAGCCGTGTGAGGAATGAGCTGACATTTGCTTTGATTCTTTGCCGGCTGAATATCTCTTTAACTCTTTTGTTTATATTAGAATTTATGTGCTATAAATTAAACGCTTTAACATTTCAAATTCGAACTACCCCGTTGGCTTAGTTGGGTGGCGTTCGCCTTCTAAGCGGGACATCGGGTTCGATTCCCGGCTTAAACACAAGTTTTCTCCCCAAGGAAAATTTGTTTTCCTGGTTCTGGGTGTGATTGTGTGTGTGATGTGAATGTTTCCAGCACCCACGACACAAGTCATCGAACTTAGAGTGGGGCTGTGAGTGTGAATGCGTTTTATGTTAAAAACGGGCTATCATAACAAATTATCGTTTGAATTTACCCTTTATAAGACCTACGTCTATTTTTGTAGTTTATGTCCTTTAACCGTACCTATTAAGCGCTTATTAATATACTAATAAAAATCTTCAATAAAGCCAACAAAAAATGTGCTATTTAACTTATTTTATATACTAAATGACAATAATTAAAAACTAAATCATCGCACACCCTCTCTGTCTCTCTCTCATTCACCCACACGTTCACACACGCTACACACACACAAGCATACATTATATCACCTAACATACAATTCCATATACCATAATAAATACATATATCAACTTCTTTTATACATTTTTCTAAATGTATTTTAATTGTAAAAGATCTTAGAGCCAATTAATATTGTAGATCCATCCATATAGGAAGAGCGATGTACCTTTGCTGAAATACCGACGATGAGCCTAGTTCGGCAGCAGATACTCTACAACTATATTGCAAATTAAATTTAAAATACACGATAACGACTAGCAATCTAAGGTCAATTAAAATTACTCATTAGTAAATGATGGGCTAGATTTAAATGAAATTACGAAGCATGCAGTATTGTTACACTTTTTTTTATTTTTTTATCATCAATAGGCAAGTTTGATCGCGGATTCTATGAACTATCACCCACAAATAAAACATTAAAATTTACTTGGATTATTATCATAATTATATGTTAATCTTTCCGATGTCTTTGTACTGATTGTATTTGTATTGTTAATTAATTTATAGCTTTTTCTAGCGATGTACTTACTAACCCTTTACATAACTCTGAGGATAGCGCTGTGGGCTACATTATTACTAATACCTTTAATATGTAATCTTTGTTTTTTTTAATATATATAGTGTAGCTGTTTGTTGTCCCATAATAAATAAAAAATACTCAACTGATGGAAAGCGACGATGCGGTCTACGATGGGACATGTTTACCTAGTAATAACTATTTACTCTTGGCTTGAAAAGGCCTAAATTATATTTATCGAGAAACAATGACGAAGGCGGTGTGTTCCATTCTTTTGCAGTTCGCATTGTAAACGTTGTGGCGAATCACTTGAAATGAATCGGAGCAATGTCCACCATGAAATAATGTATTGTTTTAGAAAGTACGCCTTGTTGTCCGAAGATGGAAGAATAACATAATTATTTACGATATTATAAGTAGTCGTATTCCGTGGTTAAAATAAAACTATGTCGCATGCATTGAGATGAAATAAAAACGCAAATATATGTCAGCTTTTAAAATCACGCCGCAAACAGCTTTATAGCTTTTTGAGTGTATAGGAGGGTATACCATATGTGTACCGTGACTAGGTACAGTCGCGCTCAAGCAATAACAAAGGGATACCTTGTAGGCCTCCTAACAGCCTTAAATCGAAGCTCACAAATCCCGTTCAATAAAATCCCCGTTATTATTATTCCAACGTCTTTTCCACTGTTTACCATCGAGGTCGGAAACATTTGACCCCTGCATACGACCACTATATCTTGATACTCTATGCACCGCTGTGACACGCTGAACTCTGCCTTATTTCTAAGTATTTAGACGACAATATGCAGCGTCTGATGTTTAGTTTATCAAAAACTGCTTTCAAGTTAAGATGGTTAGAGTGAACGGTATATATGTTACGCTACCGCTTCGTTACGTTATGGAGCCAATATCCTCCCGTTGCGTTGATATGCCACCTTGAGAGGTTGTGAAAGCTTAACCTTGGATTAGGGGCCTTTAGACCGGAAATAAAACAAGGGTCTTTATGTTCACGACAGTTTTCTAAATCAGAGAATGTCAGAAGCAACCTTGCTAGGAAGAACACCGTAGGGATTCCTACCCGCGTGAATCTACATAAGTTTATATTTTTACTTCCTGTATAACTATTCCACTGTTTTAGATCCGCCACCATTGGGTTGTGACTAAAAATCAACGCCTAGTGTTACACTTAGCAAAAATGATGAGTCACGACCCTGTTGGCTAATGTTTCTTTGTAAATAAATAATGTTTCTTTATAAGCTGTTTTTGTTGTGTCTATTTATATTATCCATATTCAAACTACGGGCCAATTGCCTATATTTCCTAAAACTAAACTAATAAAACTATATACAGCAAAGACCTAAGTTACCTACAAGGCATCGAGCTTATAGGTAACTCAAGTGCTCAAGCCGGCGGCATTGCTTCTCTGAATTGCTATGCTAATACGATGAGCGAAATTAGTGCCAGCATTTTGATTGCAGTCGCCTCAACTAAGCGCTCTGATAGATTTTAAAAATAGAGTGAGGTCCCGGTCCCCACGGGGCCACTGTCTCAACACCTAACAGCTCAAATATGTAACACTGCCGAGGTTTTCATATTTTCGCCGTTTGCGGTGCTCGGCTGAAGTTGCCGCGGCACCAACCCTATTCTGTGATTCAGGATGTGACGGAGCTAAAGCGTCGACACAAGTTGCATCACTAAAGGCTGTCCCATCTTCCATGGAATTAAATTCATGCCGTTGGATCTTTTACCATCGTCACGCATTAGACAATTGACAGCTATGGGCAACATAGCACATTGTACCAAAACGTAAGCATATAGCGAGACGGAAAGCAGATGGATCTAAAAGTGTACCAGTATTAAAGTATGTCTTATTTTTTTATTTGACGTTCAAAATAAGTAGGTAGATAAGATTTGATATGATCTGAATTATACCTAGGTATGTTTTATTGACTAACATTTGATTATTGACTATTTTATCCTGGAATTCATGCGAGACCGGGACTTACGCGGGTAAAACCATGGGGTGTTGCTAGTCCAATAATTGACATTGGAATTTTATAATTCAGTCTTCTTGGAGAAATATCGCTCAAGTGGAATCGCTTAGTGTCATGCAAGCGTTGTTAAATGACGTCTCATATAAAAAATGGGAACAATGTAACAATTTCACAAGTACCAACCTCTTGGTATAATGGTATTTTATGCTGCGGGTACCGGGTTCAAAGGACCGGTAGAAACACAAATGTTCTCCCCAATTGGTGTTCATGATTATGGCTGAAATCGCTGAAAGTGTGATGTGATTGTTTCCAGTACCCACAATACAAATCTTCGAACTTAATGTGGACGGTGAGTTTGAAAGGGTTTGAATGTTTCTGTATTGATATTAATAATAATGATATCTTTATTGAAATAGTTTAGAAGACTTAATTAAAAACACTTAAACATAAATTTTGATATTAAGCTAAATTAATTTGTTAAGTTACAGAGCATAATATAAGTAAACGCTTATGGGTACTTCAATATTACAAAAAGCTTTGGAAAACGAATGGAACCAAGATATAGTGTTAGGCTTTTGCCACCTGAGCTAGTTTAAAACTGTGTTACATGTGTCAAAGCCAGTCCATACTGTAAAGTTACATCAACGGTCATATATATTAAACTACAATATTTGTAGCAGACGGAAATTTTAAAACCTGGGATTATGTAGATAAAAAGAAAAGACACTCGTAATTAAGTGCAGACGTGTATTCGTGAGAACCTAATTTATAACATTGTGCCAATTAAAATGTCCAACACGACGAGGGTTCTTCGCCATGTCAAGTGCTATAAAATCCAACAATAAAAAGTAATTTTATTTCAAAATAATCCGCGCATAAAACCCTGTCTGGTCTGTTCATTCAACGCCGGATCTTGCAAATGACCGGATATTAGCATATTCACTTAACATTTGTGGTAAGAATCTCGTATTTATCCACGGTTCTCCGCAGGCGTCCGGTAAATGTCCAATAATTTTGATTTTATGATGAAGATATGCAATTTACATGGAATTGAAAGAACATTATGAATATATAAGTACGTGGCAACGATTGTCGTGTCCGTGAGACTTTATATGAGGCGATTTATGAGGGCCTATCCCGCCTCTAATTTCAGAAACATTCAATAACTCAGTTACCGTACGATTCGGTTAGTTAAAGTACGATAATATGAAATTTTAAAGAGAAAGTTTTCCAATCGTATCGATTCGGTATGTTACCGAATCGTTCCAAATTAAGGGGCAGGTCCTGACTCTGTGTTCCCTGATAAATACAGTATGGGAGTCTTCAAGTCGCGAGTGAATAAGCAACTTCTGGGCAAACGTGCTCTATCGTAGACCGCATCGTCACTTACCATCAGGTGAGATTGCGGTCAAACGTTTGCCTATCATGAATAAAAAAACAAGGTTTTTGTTAACCGACTCCAAAAAAGGAGGAGGTTCTCAATTCGTCGGCATCTTGTTTTTATGTATGTTCACCGATTACACGAAGACGCCTGAACAAAGTTTTTTTCAAAGGGTATACTTCCCTTATGGCCCCATTAAAATTTGATCAAAATCTGACCAGTAGTTTTTGAGCTATCTTCAATAATGCTTATTTAATTCTGATCAAGGGTTCCGAAGATAAAGCGGTGAAGTTTTCGTTCGGTTCTTCTTCGTTCAGTTCGGTTTTTTAGGCTTTGCTAGCGATATAATTATTGTAATTAAGAAACGAGCACACGTCAATCTTGCCCATTACAATTCAGTGCGATCCAGAGTTTTGAACTCATATAGGTCAAAATCCTGTTCGGCAAAGCACTGAGTACGCTTATAGGTGAACTAAATTCAACAGCAACGTATGTTCAACTATTAGAGTTTACTGCAATTTAAGAAATCGCTTTACGCTAAACGGAAACCTTTTCACCTGTCTCCGACTTTCCAAAGTGTACCAATACCGATTGCAAATAAACTGGAACTTCTTAGTGTTTCCTTATCGTCGAACCTTAACTTCGGTACCTTCATCGAAGCCGGAGCTCAGCTGGCCGCTAAAAAACTTAGGTGTCCTCGCAAAGGTTTGGCAGTAATTCACACCGGGGCAGCTTCTTAATTTATATCAAGCTCAAGTCCGATCGTGTATGGAGTACTGCGGCCACCTGTGCGATGGATCCGCTAAGTACCAGCTTGAAGCTCTTGAGTCCATCGACCGACGAGCAAAAAGACTCATTGGCGATGATAAGCTAGTCGAGTCCAAATTGCAGAGTCTCGGTCACCGACGTAAGGTCGCAAGTCTATCGGTATTCTACCGTTTACACTTTGGAGAGTGTGCGCAGGAATTACACGAGCTAAGTCCCCCATGCCCGTTTTACCATCTAACAACAAGACGAACTGCCAAACGTCATCCATATATGGTTGACATACCTCCAGTTCGCTCGAAGCGGTTCGCTTCTACGTTTATTATCCGTACAGCGAAGGAGTGGAACTCATTGCCCTCGTCTTTGTTCCCCGAACAGTATAATCTGGGAGTCTTCAAGTCAAGAGTGAATAGGTACCTTCTAGGCAAGCATGCTTCATCTTCGGCCGCATCATCTTATATTGTGGTAAAACGCTTGCCTATCGTATATAAAAAAAAAACGCGATATAACCATAGTAGTAACAGTCTCTCAGAGAGAGAACTCGCTGGGGGTTAGAGCCGTTCTAATTCTAACCCTATTGTTGAAGCAATGAGCTATTGAGGAATAAATATGCAATTGTGGATAATTCGTGGCGGCGAAAGGCTGCAATATTAATATGAGAACCCGTAAAATGGTATTATGTACGCCCGTTCCAATCAAACAGTGCCTAAGGTTAAACTCATAACCATTGTTCTAATTTTAAGTACATATTTCAATACATACATATATATATATATATATATATATATATATATATATATATATATATATATATATATATATATATGTATGTATATATATATATATATATATGGTTTTTAGTAATAATGTACGGTGCGTACCGTACTCCTTGATTGTAGTTAGGTAGTTGTAGTAGTTGGTTGAGTAACAAACACGTGTAAGTCCATTCGTTGTTTTATTGAGTGCAATAGTTATTCGCGCGGTGTCGCGATGAGCACTGACTCGGATCCACATTAACTGCTGACCCGCGGGAACGTGTGTTTTGTACACACACAGAGAGAGAACTCGCTGGGGGTTAGAGCCGTTCTAATTCTAACCCTATTGTTGAAGCAATGAGCTATTGAGGAATAAATATGCAATTGTGGATAATTCGTGGCGGCGAAAGGCTGCAATATTAATATGAGAACCCGTAAAATGGTATTATGTACGCCCGTTCCAATCAAACAGTGCCTAAGGTTAAACTCATAACCATTGTTCTAATTTTAAGTACATATTTCAATACATATATATATATATATATATATATATATATATATATATATATATATATATATATATATGTATGTCTATATATATATATATATATGGTTTTTAGTAATAATGTACGGTGCGTACCGTACTCCTTGATTGTAGTTAGGTAGTTGTAGTAGTTGGTTGAGTAACAAACACGTGTAAGTCCATTCGTTGTTTTATTGAGTGCAATAGTTATTCGCGCGGTGTCGCGATGAGCACTGACTCGGATCCACATTAACTGCTGACCCGCGGGAACGTGTGTTTTGTACACACACAGAGAGAGAACTCGCTGGGGGTTAGAGCCGTTCTAATTCTAACCCTATTGTTGAAGCAATGAGCTATTGAGGAATAAATATGCAATTGTGGATAATTCGTGGCGGCGAAAGGCTGCAATATTAATATGAGAACCCGTAAAATGGTATTATGTACGCCCGTTCCAATCAAACAGTGCCTAAGGTTAAACTCATAACCATTGTTCTAATTTTAAGTACATATTTCAATACATATATATATATATATATATATATATATATATTCCATAACTTATTGTACGTCCACTATGGCCATTTTTGCATCTAATGTGGCGTCCACCTGCTTAAGACGTCCATATACGGACGTCAAATAGGAGACTAAGCGCAATGTTTGCGAAATGACGCACTGATATTAGAAATGTCAAAATATGAAAAAAGAATTGGACGTCATTTTTCTTCCAATCTTGCTATACTGCATATTTACGTAGTTCCGTTGATTTTCGTTGCAAAACGAATGGCGCTGCTGACAATTTGTGAATACTTTCATTGATAGCCGTATTTTACTTCCGCACAAACTTTGGAGATGCGACGTTGCCGTACCGTGCGCATTGTTTATGTCTTAGACAAATCATAGTATTTCGCTATATCATGTCGTATACGGGCGTCGCGTCGTGAGTGAGCTTGGTTTCGCGCGAATTTATTTGATAAGATATGTGACCTCCGCCTCTTTTGGCTAAATGATCAGTGAAAATCGTCGAAGTGCAAGGATATTAAAATTGATACTAAAAGATGAAGGTAAGTTTACAGTATTTAGAATTATAATTGACTATATATTTAGAATTATTATTTAGACCGAGCGAGCGAAACATCTTTGCATCAACTGGCAAAATTTTTTTTCGTCTGTCAGTTAAGTTGTTTGTTTGTATGTTCGTACTCGCGTACAGGTCGTAATTTTGAACCAATCTTGATGAAACTTGGTAGGTATATAGGTTCTATGCATTAGGTACCTATTGCAATTGCGTGAAGCGCATAATTTAAATAATTATAATAGTTTAAAAACTATAAAACACGCTTAAATTAAAGTGGGTCAAAATAGAGTCCAAAGGAGTCGGTTACAAACATACATACATACATATAACGAACATACGTACATGTGAAGCTAATAAAAGCGTGTTAAAAATGTGTTTCGGCGGCCAGTGATGAAACGCAAGTCAAACCCATATCACTAAGACATTTAACTACTGAACACTTTTTGTTTCTAATCATTTACTCTGTCGATTGACATGCATTTCATCACTGGCCGCCGGAACACCGTTGTATACAGTAGGTATACCGAGGTTCGATGCTCTTTGATAACGATAGACTGACAGACAAATATTTCCGAATCTAAACAATCTTTTGATTTGAATGATAATAATGAATTAAATATATTTTATTTTTAGGTGAAAAAAATGACTTTTTGTTTGCAAAACCCGGATCGGAAAGCACATAATGTGGCTAGAAGGAATTGAAAAAGTACGCCACTGCAAGTGGAGCTCAAAATCCAGCAGCTATCAATACGACTTAGCTACGCAAACATTTGGCTTCGTTAACTCAGATGTTTACCCTTAAGGAATCTGACATTGAACAACTAGCCAACTTTATGGGCCACACACAGGCTGTTCACAGACAAAACTATAGATTGCCTGATAACGTGTATCAGACGGCCAAACTGTCCAAATTACTGCTGCTTATGGAGAATGGCAAAGCAGACTCTTATAAAGGCAAATGTTTAGATGATAGAAACTTAGACTTAGAACAAGATTTACTAGAGAACGCAGAGGACCACGATAATTGTGATGGTGATGAGTTAATGGAATACGACGCTGCACTACTGACTGAAAGGACAAATGAAACGGACTTCACAAAAGATAACCCTGTCATAACTCCGAAGCCATTAACCGATGTTACTAATGTAAAAAAAAACGAAACCTTGTTTCTTGGACCACAGAACAGAAAAATATAGCTAAAAAGTTTTTCAGCAAACACATTAAAAATAAACAACCGCCAAAACGCCATGAGTGCGAGGAACTTCGTAGTCAGCATCCTGAAATTCTGCAAAACCAAGACTGGTTAAAAATCAAAGTCTTCGTCCAAAATGTTTTTATAAAAAACAAATAGCCGTGTCAGGTATATATGCGGACCAGTTGGCGCAGTGGACAGGTGTCCGCCTTCTGTGTCGTGGGTCCTGGGTTCGATTCCCGGCAGAAGCACAAATTCCTTCCCAAGGGATATTTGTGCTTCTGGTTCTGGGTATAATGTGTGTGTGATGTGAATGTTTCCGGCACCCACGATACAAGTCTTTGAACTTAGTGTGGGGCTGTGAATGTGAATGCGTATGTTTTACCAGGTATAGTCAACAACAAAACATCAACAACGCCACCTTCAGATCACTCTTGTCTGGTGGTAGCATTTTTTTGATGTGTGTGCTTATGTTTTTATGACACAGACGCCAGATTATATCAAGTGCAATCCCGAGATAGGTGTGCTCTAAAGGTGGACGTATTATGCTCAGGTATTATGTTGCTGACCACAGAGCACAGATGAAATCAAACTCTTTGAACAATGTTGCAAACTATATCTGTAAAAAAAACGCAATAATCTACAACAACAACAACATTGGAGGAGTTTTGCCGCGAAAGTGAAAAAATGGCGATGTTGATTTTGTATAATTTCCCAAAACCTGCGATTCTTCGAGTGTTAATGTGTAATAATGGTGGATTATTAGCCGTTAATACTTAGTAAACGTGAATAAGTGTAGGCAAATCATACAAAGTCATACAAGACGAAAATCACGAAAAACGTGATTTTCGTCTAAGATCCAAAACTCCAATAGAAGTTTTAGTAAAGTTTCTACCACTTTACTAGGGCATGACTTGACTATGACTGGACCTTGACTCTTTTACTTAACTTTGGCTGTGACCTGTGACTAGGACTTTTAATATGAAATACACTTGAAATATATTATTACTTGACACTGGCTAAATGCACAAGATTGCGAAGCTAAAATTAAAAGAAAAAAAAGTCATTGGATTTCAGATAACAAAGATATGGACGTCAAATAATACTTAGTGTGAATATATATTTTTGGGTAATATTACGTCCGTATTGTGAAAACTGAGACACCTGTATTCATTGTACGGACGCGGACGCCAGATTGTTATAATATTATCATATTATACCTAACAACAGTTATTTATTATTATCGTGTTTCGTTTATTTTAGTGATTTTTCTTACATAATATAGACGTCCGAATAACATCAAATATTATTCAGTATGAATAACTTTCATACTGAATAATATTTGACTTTGGTTGTGTTTTTATTCGTGTATATGTGTGAGATTATCCGTTTATATCATATTGCACGATATTTTAACACTTAACATTTGGTGTACAACTGCTTAAATGAGCATAATCTGTTAATTTCGTAAGCAACTTATAATAATAATTCCGTTTGTATATAAATTACCTTCAAATTGGGTAAGAATATGGAGTCAATTGTAAATATTGACAGGCTTTTAAATAGAGGTTTGTTTTATCATATTCTGACCAACAACCTAACATGGCCTTAGATATAAACTTATTTCAATGTAAGATTTTACTGCGTCAATTGCAAATGGGTTATTGATTTCTACAATAGACCGTGGCATATTGATGCTGACATGAATAGTCCCGAAAATATATTTTTTTACTTATTCGTGCTCAGTTTTGGTGCTCTAACAGCGAGTTTAGTATTTATAATCACTATACTGAAGACGAGTGCTACTATTGTACCTAATATGTACAACTTTACTATCTACTAACTTAAGTTCTTTTCGTGAGAGGCTATTTTTGTTAAATTTTGTGAAATTTAATTTGTTTTGAACTTTATTGAAATATAATTATTATTTTTGTTTTAAATATGGACGCTATATTAATAAAAAAAGATATGATGTGCGTTATTTGGCGTCCGTATATAAACAATGTTTCACGCTTCTGTTTAATTGGTTTTAACTTTTTTTACTTAAATTTATAACTTAGGTTAATATAGCTTAAATAAAACTGTTAAAGTTGATTAATGTACATGACAAGGATTTTGAACGGAGGTATTTTTACGTCTGTTGGGCATTTACTATATACGGACGCCAGATTACCCAAAAATATTCACACTAACTATTATTTGACGTCCATATCTTCGATACCTATCTGATATTATATTTCAAATACCAAATGATGTTAATTATGTTTCTTAAAATCTTATTACATAATTATAAATATCTACCTCACTGAATGAAGGATTGATAGAAGATGTATGTTTAATAAAGGTTTTTAACTTAAGTTCTTTAAGTAAGAGGCTATTTTTGTTACAATTTTGAACTTTGTTGAAATTATTTTTGTTTTAAATATGGACGCTATACTACTAAAAATATGAATAACTCGCATTATTTGGCGTACGAAATTGTGTTAATTATGTTTCTTAAAATCTTCATTACATAATTATTAATGTCTACCTCACTGTATAAAGAATTGATAAAATATGTATGTTTAATAAATGTTTAATTTGATCTCAATATTTGTTTCATTTACATCAATATTTTTTTATATTGCTTATTATAAATAGTCTATAATAGAGCACGACTGGGCAATCCGTGACCTCGAAGTGGGGTGTGGGGCTTTTTGAATGCCAAAAACCTTCAGAACCGCAAAGTGTGCAGTCTCAGGGATTATTTTCACAACCGCGAGTCCATGATGCATCGTGCATGATATAATCTATAATATAAAAATGAATCGCAAAATGTGTTGGTAAGCGCATAACTCAACAACGCCTGGACCAATTTGGCCAAATCTTTTTTTAAAATGTTCGTTGAAGTTCAAGGATGGTTTTTACGGCGAGAAAAATTAGAATTATTGCTGGAAAAACCCTAAAAAATATAATATAAAAATGAATCGCAAAATGTGTTGGTAAGCGCATAACTCAACAACGCCTGGACCAATTTGGCCAAATCTTTTTTTAAAATGTTCGTTGAAGTTCAAGGATGGTTTTTACGGCGAGAAAAATTAGAATTATTGCTGGAAAAACCCTAAAAATAGCCCTTTTCTTTTTCCCATACAAATGCACCCGGGCGAAGCCGGGGCGGATCGCTAGTAGCTAATAAGAATGGCAACGTCGCATTCTAAAAAGGAATTGCAATAAGCAGTAGAATAAATTAAAAATCATGTATATCATAGGAGTTCTGATAAGTGATAATGTGGATAGGAGTCCGTATTGGTTTCCCTCCGTCTGGCAATATACGAATATTTGTATATCAACATATCGTAAATATTTAAGAAAATAAGTTTTACATGATTTTTGAAATTATGTAATGGACCAATATTCGCTGCCATAGTTAATAAAAATGAAGTAAAAGTAGTGGACGTTACAATAATGCGAAATGAAAGGACGTAAGATCAATATTGTGATGTAAATATATATATATATATATATATATATGTATGTATATATATATATATATATATGGTTTTTAGTAATAATGTACGGTGCGTACCGTACTCCTTGATTGTAGTTAGGTAGTTGTAGTAGTTGGTTGAGTAACAAACACGTGTAAGTCCATTCGTTGTTTTATTGAGTGCAATAGTTATTCGCGCGGTGTCGCGATGAGCACTGACTCGGATCCACATTAACTGCTGACCCGCGGGAACGTGTGTTTTGTACGGTTTGCATAAACCGTACAAATAATGATTATTTATTTTCAGAATAGACGATCTTTACTTTTCTTATCCATTAAAGCGTAATAGGCCTAAGTGGGACTTCAAAAATCTCTAAAGTAGATTAAGGAGCATTCTCCAAGATAAGGGTGTAATGTAACATTAACCTACAATTAAGGTCTATAAAGTTAATTAGTGTGATTAATTGGATTGCCAGCGGTCATTTGGAGGCTGGAAAGGGGAGCAATCATGAATAAAAGTCTGTGAAGGGAAATCGGCCATAAACAAACCGCTATTATGAGTATGAACTTAATTTGCTTTGGGTACCTAATACTATTTTTTTAAATAACTTGCTGAATAGGGAATAAAGACAATAATTATATTTTTACCCGACTGCGTGACTCAAAGGAGGTCAATGATCCTATCCGTTAAGTCATGCCCTAGTAAAGCGGTAGAGAGTATATGCAAGATGCACATTTTTAACTTTTTATGATTTGCCTACACTCATGCACGTTCACGAACTATTAATAGTGAATAACCTGCCTAACGAACGAATAAAAGCCTAACGAATCTAAACGAACTGCCCTTTGGCTTAGTTGGTTGAGCGTTCGCCTTCTAAGGGTCTATCGGCTTCGATTCCCGGCGGGTACACAAGTTTTCTCCCCAAGTAAAAATTGTGTTTCTGGTTCTGATTGTGATTGTGTGTGTCATATGAATGTTACCGGCACCCCCGAACTTAGTGTGGGGCTGTGAGTGTGAAAGCGTTAATGCTTATGTTTATGTTTAATCAACCACTTTTGCCTACACATTAACTCACGAAGGATAACAAGTTATGAAAAATAATACAAAATTGACATCGGCGTTTTTTTCACTTTCTCGTCATATTCTCAGTATCCTTACTTTACAACTTGTATCTACTTCTCAGCTGTTTATGATGATGTTTAGGTATACAGAGGCCTCGATCGATAAATATCAAACACAGCAGAACTATAAATAACGTCAGTTTTGACAGCTTAAAAATATTATTCATTCCTAATTCTTCATGGTAAGCTAGAACAGGGATACCGCTCTCCCAAGTCGTTCTTCGTTTTACCACAAATCTATGCACTCTAAAAATTTCCCAAATGAAACTCTCAGGTATATAAATCCGTTTGATTTACTGCTTCAATTCCACAAATGAACTGAATTTGCCGAATACTTTAAACACTTTGAAACTTTCCAGACCGCACTACGTTTTCCGTCTATGAAGTTAAGATTTTGTTACATTAGAGTAGCTTCAGTAACTACTAATGTAGCAATTAGTAATGTACGATCCAACTATGTAACTATTCCATCTGCATTATATAATTATATATTATTTTAGTTAAATGATTTTATTTTAGTTTTTTTGTTTGTTATAAATATTTTTATGTATGTGTATATAATAAGTATTCCTGTATGTATTATATTTCTTTTTTATGAAATTATATGTTATAGGTATTATTGTTTTTTTTTTATTTATTTATTTAGATTGATTATCCGATAAATATTTGTCAATTAAGTTTACTCACATTTATTTACTCGTATCACCCGCAGGTTTGCCTGAAAATCAGCGTCGAGTTTTGTGCTTGACTTTTGCGCTGAGGCAAACCCATTTCGGCATGCATAATATATAAATATTATATAATTAATTATTAGTTCATAAGTGTTTCAATGTTATTGTTAAATTATTTTTCTTTCTTTCTTTCAACTAATTAGATGTCTGAAGCTTGCAGCATATATCACTGAAATCCAACATATATACACATAAAATAGATTTGCCAATTTTGGCTCAGTTAAGTACTCAAACATACACCAATTGATTAAGCCCTGTATATTACTTTCTATAGTTCTTTGCTTTTTACTTTTATAGCAGTGAGTTCCACTCCTCCACGGAAGATAAATGTAGGAGCGAACCGCTTCGAGCGAACTGGAGGTATGTCAGGCATGATGACGTTTAACAGTGTATCTTGTTGTTAAATACTGCTCTCGTCTTTGTTCCCCGAACGGTATAATCTGGGAGTCTTCAAGTCAAGAGTGAATAGTTATCAGGTGAGATAGAGGTCAAATGCTTACCGAATAAAAAAAACCCTTATAGCTTATATTAGCCGCACCTTAAAAGAACTTGTCAAACAGGGTTATTTTAACGCATTTTTCCATTTCCCCATTATTTTCCCCAGCTCCATATTCTATTATCGAAGTGCGTGGGTGCTCGGCGTCAGATTCCCCGATATCGTGCGGATAGGCAAGCCACGCGGAAAACATACATTTATCAAGTCTAATAATTGCAATTTCATACGGTGACTTGCGAATGGTTTTATCATGTAAGAAAATTACAATTTAAAGGTTTTTTTAGCTACGTAATGTTGCGCAGATTTTAGGAAGACGATTGAAGAGTTGATTTATTTAGATAATGTATAAAACGTATAAAGAGGTAAAATACTTTTTTAAACGTGGTATTGCAACGCATGCCAGATACAGCTAGTATTCTATATGAATTTGAAGTCATTTCATCATCAGTTCATCGCTCGATGAATAAAAAGTGATTATACCAAAGAGCCTGTTTTGTGATAAATATTGTCATGGAATATATATATATTGGAGTGAGACTAGTAGTCAAAGTCAAAATCATTATCTGATAACAATATGTGTTGCCCCTTGGGGAGAAAACTTCTGCTTCCGCCGGGAATCCGAATCCCGCTGCTTAAAACTAACAGGTGATCGCGCACCCAATTGAACCAACTGGTAGTTCAAGTATATTATTATAGGCTATAAACAATCGTTAACTTAAATTGTCCTAATTACTAAAAAAAAGTGTTACATATCTGCCTACTAGATAGGTATATATATCTACCGATAAGCTCACTTAAAACTGTACACGTAGTTAAAGTAAATGTATACATAGTTTAAGTTTCTTTTCTTATGTCTATTTTGTAATTTGGTGTACAACAAAGTGTTGCCTATCTATCAAATACCCAAAGGCTGCCTGGTAGATAAGTTTATAGTGAACTTATCTACCAGGCAGCCTTTGGGTATTTGATAGATAAGTAACACTTTATTACAATATAGACAAAATAAATAAATCTAGTTGTTAAATGGTATAACGGGCATGGGGGAATTAACTCGTGTAGTGCCTGGAGAGTGTCCAAAATGTAAACGGTAGAATACCTTTCGTCGGTGACCGAGACTCCGCAATTTGGACTCGACAAGCTACAAACGAATTTTTTTTTTTTTAATACTTTTGCACAAAACAACAGTACAAGGAGGACTTAATGCTAGAATAGCATTTTCTGCCAGTCATCCTGGAGGTGCAGAGAAAAGGGTGGCGGTGCAGTAAATATGTTTGAAAAATAAAAGGATAATAAATGTATAAATATAGGAATGCATGTAAATAATATACATAATGATAATATATATTTATAATATATATTAATAAACTTACACAAATACTAATATATAAATATATATAATATGTAACCATAAAAAGTACTTCGATGATATGTAATTGCTACTGCAAGGTCAATTGAGGCAACTGTAAACATTTTTAATAAAATAAGCTCGAGTTTTTGTTTTAAAAGCTTCTTTGGAGTTACAATTCTTTACATCCAAGGGTAGACTATTCCACAGCCTTACAGCAACAACTGAGAAGGATTTGTCAATAAAAGAGGTGCGGTGCTGGGGAGTCGCTAGAGTAAGGTTAGAATCCGATCTGAGCTGTCGTCCAAGAGTGTCAGTTAGATATTGAAAGCCACTTTTAAGGTAACTCGGAGTATTTGGATCATTTAGTATGGAAAAGAGAGTGCATAAAATTCTAAGATCTCGCCGCTCTCGTATTGGCAGCCATTTGAGTTTTGCACGATACTCTGAAATATGATCATACTTTCTCAAACTGAAAATGAACCTAATGCAAATGTTCCGGAGGCGATCTACCTTATTCAAATATTCAGCATTGAGATCAGTAAAACAAACGTCAGCATAATCTAGTATGGGGAGAAGGAGAGAGCTAACGAGACAAATTTTAGTCTTAGTTGGGAGAAAATTTTTGAGCCTAATAATAGAGTGTATTTAATAAATATATAAAGTATAATAAAGTGTAATTTACTGAAATAATAAGTCCCCGTAGTAGCAGTGAACTGTGTCTCTCGAAAAAAAGTGTTTCTCTTGGATCGTTCTTTGTTGATTTATGGCAATTTCTGGTGATAAGCACATTACCGTACTTTGCTTCGTGCAGTCGAGTAAAAAGCTAGCATTCTATAAAAAGCGTGTCTCCAAACAAATAAACATTTCTTTTTATCACACGCACACTTCTCTCAGGGAATCTCTCAGGGAATTCTTTAAAGAAACAGACTTACTTACCATGCCTGCGCTTTACATTTTTAAAAATATTATGCATGTTTGCAAAAATATTGGTATATATAAATTAAGAAGCGACGCACACAATCTTAATACTAGATATAAGCATACAATTACAGTGCGCGCATTTAGATAAAGCAAAACGAATAAATCATTTATGGCAATTGGGGTTAGATTTTACAATAGAATTCCTAAAATCGTAACTGAATTACCACTGGGAAAGTTCAAATCTGTAATAAACCGGGTATTAATTAAGGAAGCTTACTATAAAACGATCGATTATATTAATGACAAGGATGCATGGAGGCAAACTGCACAAGCGCTTTCTAGCGACTAAATAATATTATACCTAGGTTAATATTATTATGTATTAGTGTTAAGGAACGATTAAAAATATGAATGAAAAAAATGCGCCGCCGAGATTCTTGCCAAGTTCTTCTCAAGATGGCTGTAATTTCGCGAATCTGGCAGTGGAGTCATTGACTTTCATGAGTGCCTCTTTGGGGCTCAAGTGAATAAAAGATTTTGATTTTGATTGACTTATAAAAAACTGCACTACAAAACAAACCGAAAACATGCGAACATGCATCGGAAGAGGAGATAGAGTAGGTGCGTCTTCGTGAAATACTTACTCAAGCTGTAACCGGCTCATACACACCTTCGTTCTGTTATTTAATCCGCAGCCTATTACTGTCACAAATAACACCCGGGTCATCCATTTCAGAGGGCGAGGGCGCCGTCATCTGCCGTCGATTTATCTTAGCGGTCATCAATCCGCATCCGGATCTCCCTTTAGACGCAATTCTAAGGGACGTAATTCCTTTATCTTTATCCTCTATAAAACTAGGATCTTTTACTACTGCGACGGGAGCTGTTCCACCAACGCTTGATTGTTTGCATATTTGGTGAGTACACTGAGAAGAGTATCTTTCTTTATTTTTATTTGATTATGCTTAAAAGGCATGCGTTTGACCTCTATCTCACCTGATGGAATGTGACAATGCGGCCGAATATGGGACATGCTTGCCTAAAAGGTCACTTTCACTCTAGACTTGAAGACACCTAGATTGTACCATGATGATAAACCTGGAAGCGAAACGCTTCGAGCGAACTGGTGGCTGCCACTAACTGTGTCGTTGCTGCTACTAACATTCTAGTGATATAATTATGTGACATCTATAATTATTTACAAAATTATTTACAAAGTAATTTTGACTAGAAAATATGCTTCTGAAAACTTTAGTATTTTAACAAATACTATTAAATATAACATAACAAATACAATTTTATTTGTATTTTTTTTCTCTGTATGTTAACCACATCACGCTATTGTTTCCTCTTCTACTGCTGGTAAAATATTTTAACTTACCTACATAACATAATAAACATAAACGCTTTCACACTCACAGCTCCTCACTAAGTTCAATGATTTGTGGCTTTGACTATAATTTGTGAATAGTACTTTTTATATGAAAGACACTTGAAATATTACAATATTACTTTACACTGGCTAAATGCACAAGAATGCGAAGTCAAAATTAAAAAAAAAAAATTACACCGTTGGAAGTTTGTGGAGCTGGACCATTTATTGTTGTTTTGTGGCAAGTGCTGAGTTTAGTTTGCAGTAATCTTGAGTTAAATCTGAAAGCAATTTTCGTATTTTGACAGTTTCTCTATTTAATATGATGATATTCTTTGGTTTGCAAACAACAGTCATGCTACTATATTAACTTCAATGACGTTATTAAGAGGGTTTATTTATTTTGCCTTCTATCTCGCTTGCACAATTCGATATTTTTAATAAATTCAATTATGTACGTGTGTTTTTTAAAACGTTTTCAACTAACTATATGGACATTAATACAAGGATTTTCGCTATCATACCCTTCAATAAGATGAGAAAAAACACAGTTCCTAATTAATTTCAATGTGATTTTCACGCTTTATTCGTTTAACTTAAAGATATGAAAAACGAAAGGTAGATTAAGACATTCATTGTATTAATGTCCATTTAGTTGGTTAAAAAACATTTTGAAAAACATACGTAGCTAATAGTATTTATTAAAAATATCGAAATGTGCGAGCGAGATAGAAGACAAAAGGAATAAACAATCTTAAGTGGGAAGATATGTTATGGTCTAATATCCAGTAAATAAAAACTGGACCTGAAGCACTAAGTGAAGAGACTTCATAAGATTACTTAATATACAGAGTGAGTAAACACTTTAATAACGTATATAGATAATATAATACATTAGACTTGTCTTGCACAAGCGTGAGCTCGGCGAGGCGGCTGCTTAGTAGCGATTTCTTTAATAATTAGACTCAATTGTTGAAATAATTAAAATTTATACTATTCACATTAGGTATTGTCTTAGTTCGGATGTATACTCAAATGTTGATTATTTTTAGGTATCTATTTTTTTGTGTAACGATGCGTATAATGTTATGTTTGCGTTTAATAGTAAAATATTTTGTTTCTAGCCGTGAGGACCAGTAATTATTGACTTCGGCTGTTGATCTTCCATGTAAATAATGACACTAAAGTCCTTTGACTGCCTAACTACGGGCCAATTGCCTATATTTCCTAAAACTAAACTAAAACTATGTACAGCAAAGAACTAAGTTACCTACAAGACATCGATCTTATAGGTAACTCAAGTGCTCAAGCCCACTACCAGTGGGTAGCGTTCCCATCATGCTGGCGGCATTGCCTCTCTGAATTGCAATGCTAATACGTTGAGCCAAATAAGTGCCAGCATTTTGATCACGTGTCGCTTCAACCAGGCGCTCTGATAGAATTTTGAAAATAGAATGAGCTCCCGGTCCCCACGGACCCAGTGTCTCAACACCAAACGGCTCAAATATGTAACCACTGCCAATAACACTTACCACTGTAAATAATTAAATAAACATACAATTAGTATTTTGTTCTTAAGCTATGTTATATTTAAAAATATGTAGTATTTTATGATAATATATTACCTGTTTACGTGTATGTAAATATATTATTTATATATCTTCTGTTTTTAATCACTGTTCTGATTATGAACGTAGAACGACGTCCTATTATATTGCGTTATTCCTCTCCATCCAAAGGTTTTCTGGAAGAGATCGCTCTCAGCGATAAGACCGCGTATTATGACACTTATATAATGATTTACTGTCATTCCTATTTGTGTTCTTTGTTATTTTAAGGTGTTCAATAAAGAATATATCTACCTATATATGTGTAGATCTTGTAAAATCATTCATCGATTCACGTTCTAGAAGCTATTTACATAATATCTTCCCACTCTAATAACATCAACGAGGAGCCTATCGAATGTCCCTCGGGACAGAAAATTGTGCTGCGGCCAGGAATTGAACCACGGGTAGAAGACATCAGAGACCTGGATGCGCCACCTGGGTCTTCTACGGTAGATATATACGGTATTTTAAGAATTACCTAGGAAGTAGATACTTTACCTATGCATCATTTATATAATAAGTCGTTTTTATTAAGCTTTGTTTGCGTTTACAAGCAAATCTTAAAAAAAAACGACTTCACCACTTTATCTTCCTTGGAACCCTTGATCAGAAGATAATATGTATTAAACACGCATTATTGACGATAACTCAAAAACTACTGATCAGATCTTGATAAAAATTAAATGGGACCGATGTGAAAGCAACACCTTTAAACAAAAAAAAAACAAAATCGGTTCACGTGGAAAGTTAAGAGATAACACAAATAATAAAAAAAACAATCGAATTGTGTACCTCCTCCTTTTTTGTTAAGTCGGTAGAAAAGTTTATTATCTTTTAATGGTGTCCGAATATAGACATTAGAAACAGCGGTCGCAAATTGACCATCTCAATCAGTTACGATCAATCAACAAGGCAAACCGCGCGTCAACTACACAATACAATACAAATACGAGTGTCAACAACATCTCTCAACGGACCAAGTAACGCTAACCAATTACAGATAAAAAAATTGTTGTTGTTGCTGCATTTGTGTTTAGCTTAAGCTTAACTGGAGGCAGAAAAGATAGTGCATTTTAGTTTGTTTAAACCCACGGCCGAAGAGACCGCTGAGCTACCCAAGTCCTTTTTTTGGGGGGGAAATACCTAGCATTCCCTTTCCTTCCCAGGGGTGAAGGAAAGGGGTGTGTGGGGCTCGAACCCACTAAAAACCCCCCCGTGAGCAGTCCTTCGCCAAGGTGGGGCAAGATAGGGTCGCGCTAGCAGTCACTATCTTGCCCCGGCGGTAGGCCTAACCGGGCCACTGCGCCCATGGAGAATCTACCCAAGTCCTAAATTATCCTTTCCTTATCACTAACCCCTCAAGCGATATTTTTCCTTTCCAAAGCGTACAGCTCACACAGATTTAATTTTGCGACAGACAAGGGCTAAAAAAGCATCAACACATTTTCTGAATTGGTGATTTCCCGAATGTTCGTTATTAATGCCTTTGTTTACCGAATGAAATATTTTTCACAGGAAATTTTACCTCCTAGAAATGTTTTCAGAGAATACTCATTAACACGAATGTTGGTCAGAACAGCCGCACGAGAAAATTTGTATTTTTTAACTCTATTTTAGTCGAAAACGTTTATTGTGTGTTTAAATTTGAACTGCTTGTTTGGTGCGCGTTTGCCTTCTAAGCAGAGGTATATAATTTGATTCCCGGTGGGAGGAAAACTTGTGGTTCTGATAGTGCTTGTGTGTGTGATGTGAATGTTGCCGGCACCCACGACACAAGTCATCGAACTTAGTGTGGGGCTGTGAGTGTGAAAGCGTTTATTTTTATGTAATTAGTTTTTTTTAGCATTGCGATTCAGTGAGTGAGTAGTATCTGCTGCCTTATTAGTTCAATGCATTTATTAGTTTAGTGGCTTGTAGTGGGAGAACTATTTTGAAGAAGCAATCATAGAGAAGTTGGGTAGTACCTACCTACTTACCACAAATTCTGATTTTATAGGTAAATTTTGAAAACGGAAGTAACTTTACCTTGAGATTTTATTTTTAAGATTATCTTTGCAAATTATGTGCATTAAGGCATATTAAGGTTTTTTTTATTAGGTATAGGTCACCTGTTATCATTCGTTAATTTATAAAACTAGGTATATACCATGGTCAAATCATACCCTAGTACCTTAAGTGGTAGAAAATTGACAAAAATACTTATATTTTTGGGAGCATAGTAGACCTTTTTTCACGAATAATGACATAAACAAACACTCACATTATTTGTAAATTCGACAACGCTATTTTTTCGCGGCAAAACTTCATAATCTCAACAATTGCATAAGATGAAGTAATTTTCCCAATTCAAAAAAGCATGATAAAATTCCTCAACATTACCACAGAGTGCACAGTAAATCCACTTAACTCATACGTGCCATCAGCTTAGTGGGTGACCTAATTTCCTGAAATGACTACCCGACACAGTGACCAGTCATGGTATCTCTATGGGGATTTGGCTAAGCCGCAAGGGTTGCCAGTACCAGTAGCCATTGTTACGAAAGAAAAGTTTCGAGATGCGAATCAGACTCGCTTGTCCACTGGTCAAACTTAATGGTTCTTTTTATATCAGTAAGTTTGCCTTTGACTCCTAAGGGACCGTTCTTGTTTAGGTTGCAAATAAATCCACCGGTCGCGATGGACTCTGGCAGTTTACTGTTTAGGATACAACATTTTTTTTGGCACCTAAGAAATAGTCGTATTCGACTACAACTAAAGATAAAGATTTCGTGGTTTTTACTGAGATTATAATTATCGTCAATAAATTGAATGCAGGAACATGAAAAGTTTTATCGATAGAATTATTTTTCAAAGTAGGATCTTTTTGAAACTCTAGTATAATTCTTACACCGGCTCTAAAGCAGATTAAAATTTATTTTTATTTACATAATTGAAATACCTAAATTAAATAAAAAAAGACGTGTGGCACTCGGGGACTGCCGCGGTAAAGCTATTGCATAGCATTTTTTATCAACTTATGCAATTAAAATTGTTTATTTATTTTATTTATGCAATTTTTTTTTCCTACCACCTAGAGGCGAGTTGCTGAACTAAAGAGACAAGCGTGGTATTTCAAAAAGTCATTAAAAGTTCTGCTATTCATCGATAGATGGCAAAACTAAAAAGTATCACCGCTGTGCCGGTCGGAGTGGGGGGTGTTAGGTTATTTTCGTTACGGAATTTCTGGATTCGGTCTCCACGATCAAGGCCCGCGATAGAAGCTATGCAATAGCTTAAAAAAATTATATGTAGGTATGTAATTTTTGTATGATCGAGAGACGGACTGAAATTGGCGTTGGTGGAATGCTGGAATTACAGTTCTAAAAGAATACAAACTAATTTATGCAAAAACGAACATACAGAGCTACATTATATCAGACATGCGCATAATCTTAATAATCATGTTTGTGTCTACTTACTAAACTTAGAATAATATTATAGCACCAACTCAGTACCAAGTCAAAACAGTCTTACTAACATAACTTGATCTGCCCGATATGGCTTAGTTGGGTGGGCGTTCGGCTTCTATCGGCCTTTCTCCTCAAGGAACATTTGTGTTTCTGGTTCTGGTTGTGATTGTCTGTGTAATGTGAATGTTTCCGGCACCCACGACACAAGTCATCGAACTTAGTGTGGGGCTGTAAGTGTGAATGCGTTTTATTATTTTGTTTCTAACGCCTGAATATATACTAAAAGCAAAATCGCAAGTGAAACTTATACATATTTTATTACACGGTCTTGTTATGTAGACCAGGTATATATTTTTTTAATGTTTTATTAACGCTGGATAGGCAAGCATTTCACTGCTATCTCACTTGATGGAAAGTGTCGATGCGGCCGAAGAGTATAATTAATGTAGAGGCAATAGTGTTTCCTAATTGTCCTGATTATGACCGTTCTACTAAATCATATATTATTATGACAATAAAACATTCTAAAATCCGTCATCCATTTTATTTCTTCCAGAAAATGCTAGTTTGCAAAGTTAATTCGTTTTGTTAGTATCACAAGATTTAGTAGTTTAATATTAGATAGAGTTACAGTTTTATACAAGAATCTTAGATACGTTAGTAATGTACCTAGTGAAATTATTCTGTAAGTTAATTCATCCATACACATAGTTCACCTATATATGCAAGAAGCCTTTTGATTATTATTCATCGCAGCGAAGAAATTGAACTCATAGCCAGGGTCTTTGTCCTTAATCAGTATATTTCACATGCTCACTTTACATCCAATTAATATATACGAGTACCTACATAATTATTATGGTCAAATAACATTTGAGTTTTTAATTTGAATCGTCAACCTGTGTGCTTTTGGCCGGTGTCAAGTAATAAAATATTTATGTAAGTATATTATATACCTACCTATTAATATTTCATAACAAAAGTCCTAGTCACAGTTAGTCATGCCCTTAAGATATTACATTCTATTGAAAAATAAATAAAGTAGACGTATTTTTTTTACTTTCGCGGCAAAACTTCATCAAAACCAAATTTTGTGTTCTTTTAATTTTGGCTTCGCAAAATTGTGTTGTTTTTATAATTATTCAGGATAGGCAAACGTTTGATCACTCTTATCTGATTGTAGGCGATGATGCGTTATTAATTTAGCCAGTGTCAATTAAAACATATATTTCAAGTGTATTTTATATTAAAAGTCATAGTCACAAATCACAGTCAAAGTCAAGTAAAAGAGTCAAGGTCCAGTCATAGTCAAGTCATACCAAAGTGGTAGAAACTTTACTATAACTTCTTTTTTCAATTTGGTATCATTTGCCTACACTTATTCACGTTTACTAAGTATTGGCGGTTAATAATCCACCGTTTTAACACATTCGAAAAATCACAGGTTTTAGAAAATTATACAAAATCAACAACGCCATTTTTTCACTTTCGCGGCAGAACTCTCATTTCGGGTACACTCCGAATAGCGACCTCAGCACTCACGCTGCTGCCGCGCCGCCCGCCCGCGCGCCCCGGCTGATTTGCTGAAGCTGAAGCTGGTATAACATTACTATCATGCGGTGCGGGTTAGTATCAAGGAAAAAGTTAATTTCGCCGTTCCATCGAACGAGGAGGTTAATCTTTATATGCGTTCCGCTAAACTGAATGACAACGACAACGTATTCGTTGTGAGACTTCCAACCTTTAAAATATTGATATTTATTTACTTAAAAATTGCGGGTGCAAGTTTTCATTCAACTTTGTTTGTTTTAGGGGTTAATGTCACCTTGAATTTCAGCACCAACTAAGAATAGATAAAACTTGAAAAATATTACATTAATCATTCGCATGCGATGCAATGGCTTGCTTAGTAGGAATATGAAATCGTTTATGTATTTATTTTTACTTTTTTTATTTTTTTATTTATTCTTTAGATGTATACACATAATTTATTTATTTTACTTTTTATTTAATTATTATAAATCAGCTGTAAATGTTGTACAAATTTAAAATAAGACCCCGCAAACTACTATTTTTTCCGGCTCGACTACCATCTTAGCTCGAGTAAAGGATATGCTGAAAACCAGCCATGCGTAAGCTATTTAAATATTTAGTTTACGCAAAAAAGAGCTGAGCATACTCCTATTGCCAACCACTATTATTTGTGTCTATAACTGTGTATGTCTATTTTATAACTGTATCTTATTTATCTGTAAAATTTAATTGTTTTTCGTTATGTTATATTGTAGAATATAAGAAAAAATGTATCTGTCTGGCAATAAATACTTTTTTTTTTATTTGATTTCTCTCTGTGCCATTCATTAAAATCAAGTTATTCATCACAGTTAACGCTATAAAAAGATTTGTATTCATAATTATTATGCGGTTGTGTTTTTGACGTGATAACGTCTTATAAATCGATGAACACCGGCTGCATGCACAAAAAAGTGTCACGTTCCACTTGAGCCTGAGCGTGCAAGCGAGAGCGCGGAACAAGCGATAGAGAAGCACGATCGGCCAAACTTCGATGTTTTCTTATGAAGTTATCACGTAAAATTATCGTCCGTAAATTGACTTTACAGACAACCATTTTAAATTTTAAAATAATCAAGTGAAAAATCGCGGACACAGCCACATTACAGTAAATGTACCTACATTAATTGAATTTTAGAATCACTTCTTAGCCCTACTAGTTATATGCTCTTTGCTTAGCCGTTAGGAAAATAACTTAGACTATTTGTAGAACGCTGCAGCCGAATTAATGTTTTATGACGTGACAGTGTCTCACTGCGGTGATGATAGCTCTGGGTGACTAACGGTGCGCTAAGACCCTAGTGGATGGCTCTTCATTACACTCGTCGAACTTTAAGCAGAAATGCTATGCGAACGTTTGATCGCTGATCGGAACGTAGTTAGTAAACTTCAATGCTGATTTCTGTCAATGTCTAAACACTCAATTTGCTTTTCGGTCCAAACAAAAAACAAACTGGCAACAGCTGTTAATGTTTACGTTTACTTTACGATAGTGTTTTGTTTTCCTTGAGTGTGTCTAATGTTTTTGTTTACCTAACGATTAATATGGTTAATAACTACAAGTACGAGTACACCCCGCTACGGTCTGAAAATGAGTGAGTACCTAGACCAAGAAATTTGCAATAACAAAATCTTTGCCTAGACCTACATGCATAAACATTTACTGATAAACATTTTTCACATTATTTTCTACATGACTTACATTTTATAGCATTACAAATTGATTGGGCGCCACTATAGTTTTTAGAGGTACACTATTATTCCTACCTGAATCACAGATAAGAAATCCACTACGGATTTCTATGGTTAGGAACGTGCATATTTACACATTTTTACAAGGAGGTAGGTCTAGGAATTAATATTGGTAATTACCCACATAATATTTCTAATTTCTATAACTAGCCTGGAATAGTACTGTTTGATTGTGGCACAGATCCTGAGAAACCTTTCTTTTCCCCCTCTGGATTGAATGTAAGTAATTTTTCTTAATAGTTACCTATTTATTTAAATCATAAACATATCTACAAAATTGATCATGGCCGAGTTCTAACACATCTTTAAACTTACTTATGTTAATGACATCTTATTTAATCTCACTTTTATTAGCTATTGTTCTAAACTGTTAGTAGTATTTTACATTATTATTACTTATTATAGTTCTAATAATCGTAAAATTATAATAAAATGTATAACTTGCTGTTATAACTAATATTATTAAAACAATGTATAACTTGTTTTAATAATATTATTTTTTGTAATCTATTGTTTATATTATTTTTAATGATTAAAATGTTTGCCTTTTTGTAATTTTAATTTAATTAATGTGTTGTTATCATCTATTAATTTTATATGTAATCTCGCAAAAATTATTGAATGTAGTCTTCACCTATAATTATAATGACACTTAACTTGTAAAAATGCTTTTAAATATGTTGATTGTAATAGTGTATGTTATGTTGGTGTTCATAAATAAATAAATAAATAAATACTAAACTTATAAATACTAAATTAAAACAATACATCTATACAGCAAAGATCTAAGTTACCTACAGAGCACCAAGCTTATGGGTATGCATATAGTATATAGGTTATCATGAGATAGAGAACATTATTGTCCCTGGAGATCAGTAGATGTCTTAGACTGAAAAACAGTATAGACTAGTGGGCAGTCCTAGTGTCAGAGTTTTTCAGGCCACCTGAAGGCTTCCGATGTGGCTCAATGACTGTTGTCTTATGACTAACAACCTGGACTGAGAGCTTAGCGTGTAAGCACGGTGACACTCAGTTGAAAATCCCACTAAACGGTCACCCATCCAAGTACGGGTGTATCATGACATTGCTTAAACTTAGCAATCAGTAAGTGAAAAATTTGTTTGTGATTGGCTGATGTGATAATTGATAATACACTATGAAGTCGTTACAACCAATAACAGCTACTGAAGGAAGAAATGAAAGAACTACCCACAAATAAATGTATTTTAAAATACCTACTTTGGAACAGCTTAGTCGGCGACGCAGAGCCATCCTATGCTACATAAAAGAGCTGATTTAGTAAATTTCTATATTTGAATAAAAATTAGATTTTTTTTTATTATTATTTTATTAATCGGTTTATATCATGAATGAAACCAAAATATACTAAACTGAACAGATTAATAAGGATTATAGTTTATAATAAAAACATTTGATTTGCATTCAAAAGATATTGAAAATCAATTTATCTTAAATAAGAAGCAATACATGCATTTAATTTCGACTTAAAAGAAAGAGTTTAATAACTCCTTATTTAATTTAATTAATTAATTAATTAATTAATTGAAACCAAATAGAGGTATATCACTGTTAATGATAACATTGAATTATAAATTCCAATTAAAGAAATATAAAGAATAAAATTAAGCTGCTAACTTAATTTGGGTAGCTGCCATCAGGGGGAAATGCACAATAGACCCCAAGCGGAACGTCAGTGCAGGCCATATCAACCCTACCACAAATTAGAATTAGAAATGTATTTTCTTTCTATCTTTTCTTTAACTGCGATTCATATTTGATGGCCCATCCATTTCCTTCTTTTAGTCTTTCCCCAGTCGCTTATGTGAAAGGTATTTACCGTTACTCAACATCCCGTGAAGTAAAATTGGTAATCACAAATATCATTTTGTGTGACATCAAGAGTGTGGCCCAATTAAAAGAGTTTACTGAGCACATGATGTCGAGAGATTGCTTTTATTTTGGCTCACTGCTCATATTTTGGTATTGGCTTGATCGTTTTAGATTAAATTTATATTGGATCACCTCTGAAGTATTTTATATATAATTATATAAGATAATTAACCAAACAAACAAAAAACATCAAATTCCATCCATTTAGATTGATTGAATTCTTCTAATTATGCACCTAATTGGTGGAATTATTGCATAACATATATTTAAATAAACAGTCGAATTGATAACCTCCTTTCTTGAAGTTGGTAGAAATTGAAGAGCTTCAATACTTTAAACATAAAACATAAACGCTTTCGAACTTACAGCCCCACACTAACTTTGATGACTTGTGTTGTGGGTGCTGGAAACATTCATGTCACACACACAATATTAACCTTTGTGTTCCTCAGATGAGGCAAACAAGACTTATAAACCTTTGACAGGCAGCGGCAGGTTGCCCATGCGCGATGGCAATATATCAATTAAAAACATCACACTAATATTATAAAGCCTATATATAAAGTTTTCTATAACAGAAGAACAGATTTGGATGAAATTTTGTAACTTAAAACTAGAATTAATAAATAAGCTACTTTTTAATTCGATAAACACAGATGATGCCGCGGGGCACAGCTAGTATATAATATGCTGTTATGTATATATCAATAAAAGAAAAACCAATTAAATATTAATTTAAAACAACAATTTATAATTACTACTGTTTAACCTCATTGCTACCCTATTTAAAAAAAATATATTTATATATGTAATTAGTTTAGTCTTAAGGGGCTAGTAGACTTGGAACATTTGTGGATGACAAAATTCAGTCTTCTCATCATCTTCAGGCACTCATTTGAAAAAGTTGTGTATAACATGTGTGTAAACATCATGCTAATTACTATAATACATATATTGACACAGATGTAGGACATCTCTTATTAATATTAAAATTAAAGTACTAATATTTTTTTTTTTACACTCAACATAATATGACGAATGACGGCTTGTCTCGTCTCTCAATTACATTTAAAAACATATTCAAAGTTGTCTAACACTAGTTGTCAGCATTAAAAATAAAGCTAATTAAATATTATATATGTTTAGTATTAAACAGAATAATTTGAATACAGATAATTCAAGTGCAACCAAAGCTTAAAAAACTTGACTTCACAGCTTATATTTTGGTTTTATTGATTTTATATAAAATTTATATTGGACCATCTCTGAAGTACATACAAAAAAAACCATACAGCGAAATTATCCTCTTTTTTTGAAGTTGGTTGAAAATAACTTATACCAGAAAACATATAAGACTAAAATAATTAATATATCAAAAACTATTATGTGCATTAAGTTTATATATTTAGTAAAACTTTTACAGAACTCTATATTTATAATAGACCATCGCCAGTAATTTTTTTTTCTGTTTGAATCTAAACTATTCTTAAATCCATCTGAACACATCAGGGTTTCGGGGACGATAAATAGATCTAGCTAGGTTTCATTTTTAGAAAAAGTAGTTTTTAAAATAAAAAAAAAACCCGGGTACTATTTATTATACATATATACAATAAATGCTCGTTTTATTAGATGTATTAATAAGTTGACTCATGCTTTAAAATGACCTACAGGTATCACTCTTAACGGCATTAGACGCATGTGTGGCCCGATCGTTGTGTGGACTACGCGGCGTCAGATAAAAGTAACAGTGCAGTGGTGCCAATTAACAGATACGCACTGAGTCTTGGACAAGCGATATAGCGGTTATTCAAGCAATCATTGTTCGTGTGTGCCTATATACCTGCGGCTGATACTGCGATAGCGGCGCGTTTCCACTGTAGTGCAAATTTTTGTGACATCTGTAGGAGTTCATTCAATTTTATTGTTACCCTAACAACAAAATCGCCTAAGCCAAAAAATTTTGAATATAGAAGTCTGCAGTTTCAGAATAAATAAGTGCCGACACTCGAAAAAATATCCAGTCTAAGTATAAGTGGAGACTTGTAATTAACTTTTTGTTGTATATAAATTGCTATATTATGTTTCGGTAGTTGTTAGTCTTTTTACAAAATTTAAAATAAGCAGTTCTAGAGTAATTTTGTATATAAACGCTAAAGGCCTTTTTTAAAACTACCCACTTTGATAGCCCCACACTAAGTTCGAAAACTTGTGTCGTGGGTGCTGGCAACATTTGCCCGTTGGCTTAGTTAGGTGCGCGTTTGCTTTCTAAGCAGGGGTATCGGGTTCGATTCCTGGCAGAAACACAAATTTTCTACCCAAGGAAAATTTGTTTTTCTGGTTATAGTTGTGATTATGTGTGTGGTGGGAATGTTTCCGGTAACTTTACCCTTTTTTATTTTATCGCGCATAAATTTACCCAAATGCTTCTGAATGCAATATTAAATTTTTTTTGCGTCATAATATTACTATTTCGGCAGTAGACGCTTCAGGCTCGAGTGCAGTATGAACTATGCGGCGACAGACAGAAGTAACAGTGGTACCAATTAACAAATACGCACTAAGCTCTGAACAAGCGACGTAGCGGTTATTCAAGCTATTATTGTTCGCGTGTGTACCTATAAACTACCTGCGTCGGCTGCGTCTGATTCTGCGATAGCGGCGCGTTTCCATTCTCGTGCAATTTTTTTTGCATACGTAATGTAGAACATGAAGTACGATACGTCTACTTGAACATGTGTACAGTTCAACAACAGGAAATTGACTAATTTCCTGTTGTTGAACAATTTTCCCTCTGAAATAAATTAATTTTTGAGTTGGTTTATGTCGTTCTAAGAATAAAAAATTATGGCTTTGTATCGGTAAACTTACGTGGAAATACTGTGTATTACGAATCCAAATTCAAGGTTTATGCGGATGCATAGTATCAAGTATCTTACTCATCATCAAACCCAAATGTTTAATTATTAACTACAGTATCAATTAGCTAATAACTGTCTTATTTGTATGCATAGTTAATCAGTCATAAAAGAGAAATTGGGTTAATTACATAAACACTGAAAAGTCCTGCCTTAGACAATCTTAGGATCAGATGAAATAGCATTCACTTTTACGCTATCTTTCAGTTTGATTTATATTTATCAGGATTTTGCTCTGAGCGAAGTATTGGCGGTATACAGTATGATAGATCCAGACCTAAGACTAATAGATCCAGGTATCTGGTTAAGTATTATTATCTCTGGTTCAGAAAGTACAGGCATACAAAAACTTTGTTCACAAATTGGTTAATAACCTTGATAATTGTCGTGTAGAAGCCTCTACAATAATCCAACAGCAATTAATTTTCACATGTTTCTGAAGTGTTATCTAGTTATCGTTTCAATTAACCACCCACAAGGCTTGATCAGCCGTCTCGTGCGTAACAACGTACACCCACGACAATTGCAAGAGGGGGGTGGCTGCCTGTGTGGGCGCTCCATACATTCAGTGCTGAGTGAGAGGCGCGGGCGTCGACCGAATCCGACCAGCCGGCCTCATCACCTCTGACCCCGGACCTTATTATTAGAGACATAAAGCCTATTGTTCTAGTGAGTGAATTCGGTAAATTTTAATTTGAGAACCTCCCAAAATGCACGAAGAAAACACTGTTTCTGAAGATCTAAAGCGGCAGGCCGCTATGTTCTACAACACAACGCACAGGTAAGTTTATTTCTTGCAATGCCGATTGTTTTGGAATGTCGGCGGATGTGGCATTTCGGTTAACCTGGACCTGGCGATGATATATCAACCGTATTCCGTTACTATAAGGTACATTTCGTAGTTTTATTGCCAGCTGGTTATCCAACGATTTGATTGTATCGTCTGACGAGGAAATTCACTCAAGCTTTATAGGTTTGCGAAATTTTATTTGTTGATTAAAAGCAGGTGCGCTGTTGCATTCTCGACATGGCTGAATTTATTTTTGTGATAGGCGAGCATTTGTGCATTATCTCGGCTGTAGATAAGATGATGTGGTAGAGGATGGTTAACCCGCTCGGTCCAGATTGGCTCCCAAAAATAGCTGTCAGAACAATGTTATAGTGCAATTTCGACTGGAGGCTGGTGAAACACGACTCTAGTTCGGTACAGGGTTGCAATCCAAGCGACCACGAGAAAATTCCCATCCACCAAGGATCATGATATTACCTTCACCGGAAGTTGAAGCCGTAACATTCAAAACCGCTACAACCCGGCTACTATTACTACTTCAGCAGATACAAGTGGCCAAATCTTCATCGATAATATCCCCGACGACTTATAAAGAAACGGCTGCACCGATTTTCACCAAACACCTTTCGATCAAATAACAATAAAAAAATATATATTTGGTCAAGCCCTTTTGGAGATATAATATGTAAACATCATTTATGCCCACAAACAATCTTGCACTAAACACATATACCTTCTTTGTTCTGCCATGGGTATAAAAGTAAATAAACATGTTCGTTTGACAGCAATAGGAAGCAACCGGTTTGTTTTCACTAGGTATCAGCTGTTGTTAGGTAACCAGTCCGTGAATTAAAACGCTATGTAAATATTTTTGAACCACTAAAAATGATGCAGTAGTATTCTGAACAATAGAAAACGTTTTTATATTCAGATAATATAATTTTCAGGATTTAATCTAACCACCACCATACACTCTTCCCGTACCCAACGAACATGTATGAAAAGACTCATTGTAGGAGAAGCGAAAGATTGTGTCAGGATCGTAGCAGGTGGAGAAATATGGTCTCCAATGAGAAAGAGGCGTGACTATAATATGTATGTATGTAATCTAAAAGTCCAGATGACATGATTAGTGAAAGTGTACGGTACAATTATATCTCAAAGTTTGAAGCACTAATACCGTTTATTCTCTGACTCTATAAATGATAAATAATATACTTTGGCAGGAGCACAAATTCCTTCCTAAGGGATATTTGTGCTACTGGTTCTGTATGTATTTGTGTGTCTGTGATGTAAATGTTTTCAGTACCACGATACAAGTCTTTGAAATTAGTGTGGGGCTGTGAATGTGGATCCGTTTGTATGGGTTTTTTTTTGCTAGATATTTTTATGTTGTATTTTACCGCTATCTCACCTGATGGAAAGTATTGTATATCGTCTTAACATCAACATAGCGGTTAGCATGTCTGGTAGAGATTGTAGAGCTTTGAGATTGTAGAGATACGACAGCCATCACTCTAGTTTCCCACTCAACTTTTTTGTTTTTTTTTATTTGTGACAGGCTAGTATTTGACCACTATCTCACCTGATGGTAAGTGACGATGTGATCGAAGCTGGTAAACACACTAGACCTGGAATACGCAGGCTCTCAAGGATAACTGCCGGAACACCGTATTTGGCTTGGCGGCAGACTTTCAACTTGATGGTGGTAAGCTACTTTGGTAGCAAGCCAGGCGAGCAACTCACAAAATGCTCTACCACCTCTCAAATGTCACCTGATTAGCACCACCCGGGGACCACGTGTAGAGAGTCAGACTTAAGGGGTATCCTCCTACGGACGTGGGTGACTCAGCCCCCAAAATGTTTTATGTGTTTGTTTTAATAAACTATTATATATTGCTAGCGATCCGCTTCCGGATCCGCGCGGGTGCATTTACCAAGTCGGTCAAATCGATCGAGCCGTTCTCGTATTTTAGTAAAACTGCTACTATAAACTTACATACATATTTTTATCGACTTCACAAAAAAGAAGGAGGTACTGAAGTAGACTTTTTTTTAAGTGTCTTACCTCATAATATGATATAATCGGTTCACGTGGAACGATGCTATTATCTTTGTTCCACGTGAACCGATTAAATTATTTTTTTGTTTGAAAGATGTTACTTTCCTATTGGTCCCATTTAAATTTGATCAAGATCTGATGAGAATTTCTTGAAATATCTTCAATAATGCGTGTTAATGATGTACTAAACATCTAATCTGATAAAAATTCTGAAGATAAAGCGGTGAAGTCGGTTTTTTAAGTTTAGCTTGCGTTTAATTATATAAACCTTCATATTATATTTCAAAAAGTAGACGTACGGTCTACATGTTCTTGGCATTCTAGACTTTGGTCACGCTATACGGGCTCAAGCCATTGACGTCGAGAATAATGTTCACAATGTTAGCTATTGTACTATATAATAATGGTGATGGCGATCATGATACGGCCTTTAATATGATTATTACGAGAACCTGGTCATACTTATTCATACTAGACCACAATTAAGAGGGTTTATTCCTTTTGTCTTCTCTCTCGCTCGCACATTTCGATATATTTTTAATAAATACAATTAGCTAAGTACGTGTATTTTTGAATACAGCAAATAGTGTAATAGTGGTCAAATGCTTGCCTACCTGGTAAAAAAAAAACGATTTCATCCAACTATATGGACATTAATACAGTTAATGTTTTAATCTACCTTTTGTTTTTCATATCTTTAAGTTAAACGAAGAAAGCGTGAAAATCATCTTATTGAAGGATATGATAGCGAAAAGATGTTTGAAACATCATTGTATTAATGTCCATATAGTTAGTTGAAAACATTTTCAAAAACACACGTACATAATTGTATTTATTAAAAATATCGAATTGTGCGAGCGAGAGAGAAGTGAAAAGGAATAAACCCTCTTAAAGCGTCAACAATTGACAAAATAATTTGAATACCTCAGTCACTCTATCCGGCAAATGGCAGCACCAATTTACACCAAACAAAAAACTTGAGAGGTGTCAAGGGACACCCCGATGGAACGAAGTTCAATTTCCGTCTAGCCCCCTTTCGCAACGCGCGATAAGGAACTTTCGTTCCAAAATTAAAAGAAACATGTAAAAACCAACATCACGCGGTGTTCCCAAGCGGTCACCCATCCAAGTACTGACCGCGCCCGACGTTGCTTAACTTCGGTGATCGGACGAGAACGTGGTATGGCTTACAACTATAACAAAAAGTGTCGTTACAACTTTTGGTCTTAATTTTTTCCGTCTAGCCCCCTTTCGCAACGCGCGATAAGGAACTTTCGTTCCAAAAAAAACAGCAGTTTGGGAGTTACCTACACAAAGATACACGTTATAACATACACTCTGTTTCGTCGGGTGTTAACAAAATATTACTTTCTATCCTACTGATATTATAAATGTGAAAGTTTGTCTGTGTGTGTGAATGTTTGTTACCACGTATCTCCGTAACTAATTAACCGATTTTGATGAAATTTAGAATTTAGATAGGTTAGGTTCCGGAATAACACATAGGCTACTTTTTAACTTTATTAACGCGGGTGAAGCAGCGAGGCACGGCTAGTTAAGTGTAAAATAAGAATAAGTGAGTTGATTATTAACGGAGTCGGGTGATTTTTCAACCAACTTCAAATAGGGAGGTTTTCAATTCAACTGTATGTTTTTTTTGTATGTATTTTACGCGATATCTCCGCCAATTATGAATGGATTTTGATGTTTTTTTTTTGTAGATTATACTTCAGAGGTGGTCCCATATAAATTTTATCGAAATCGATCCAGCCAAAATATAAGCGTTTAAGTCCGTTTTTTAAAGCTTTGCTTGCGTTTAATATTTTTTTAATATATTGACTTGTGTTACTAGAATGGTTGTTACAAGTTATGCCTGTGTTTGTAATTTGTTGAACTGCCCGTCGGCGTAGTTAGGTGCGCATTCGCCTTCTATGCAGTGTGTATCGGGTTCGATTCCCTACAATACGATTATTATGATTATATGATTCGACATGTTTTTCCCCAAGATAAATTTATTGTGGTTCTGGTGTGTGTGTGTCTGGTGTGAATGTTTTCTGCACCCACGACACAAGCCATGGGACTTATTGTGAGGCTGTGAGTGTGAAAGTGTTTGTTTCAAGCATTCATGTAAGTAGTGTGTGTGTGGTCAATGAGAAGGAATGTAAACTTGTTTTGTTGAATTCTTTTGTGTTATAGATTTTTGCATCTTGTTTTTTCTTATTTCTTGTTATTGAAATTGCAATAACAAAAGCATTGAGACTGATATTTTTGTACTTTAATTATCGTGTTGTAAGTACATTTATTTAAATGAGTGGTGTACCTCAAGGTACACCACCGTCCCTGTATGTAATATTTTTATCATCTCCCTTTGGTTCAGTCACAGTCCCATCCCAATCACAGTCAAGTCATGATCTAGTAAAGTGGTGCAAAATTTATTAGAACTTCTATTAGAGTTTTGGAGCAAAAATGAAAACCACGTATTTCTTTTCGTTTTTCTAACTTTGTATGATTTGCCTACATTCGTGCATATTCATAATATTATTAATTAGGTTAATAATCCACCAGTACCAAACATCAACACTCGAAAAATCACTAAGTTTTGTAATTTTCTTTATACATTTCTTTAATTTTCTCAATATTTAAACGCTTTCACACTCACCAGCCTACATTAAGTTCGAAGACTTGTGTTGTGGGTGCCATAAACATTCATATCATAAACACAATCACACCCAGAAACACAAATTTCCCTTGGGGAGAAAACTTGTATTTCTGATCTATTTGAATAAAGGAAATATACATTTTATTTCTTTTAAGTTTTGTTAGTTTAGAATTGAAACCGACCCCTAAAATAATGATACCTTTATCTTTTTTTCACGCAAATTGCACCCATTATAATATAATTACTAATGAACGAACGGTTTTCAATAGTTTTCCTTTACTTGTGCTGTGAGACCTTGCTTCTTATCAAAATTAATAAAGGTCAACGGTAAATACAAAAGTTTTCTTCTGATAGGTCTAGTAGGGTGGCATTGAAATATAATGGCCAAGCAGGCCAAGCGTGATGCTTACCATAGTTTCATCACTTTGTTAACAAAAAAAATTTGAAGTATTTTGATTTTGGAATTTAAGTAAGGTCTCACAGCACAAGGGGAAAATTAGATAACCGTTCCTTTTTTATCGAAAGACAAAATGAGTATAATTAAACGCAAGCAAAGCTTAAAAAAACCGACTTCACCGCTTTATCTTCGGAACCTTCATCAGATTTAATGTTTTGCACACGCATTATTGACGATAACTCAAAATCTAGAAGTCAGATCTTTATCAAATTTCAATGGGACCACATGAAAAGCACCAGCTTTCAAATAAAAATAATAAAATACAGTCGACTTGAGTACCTCCTCCTTTTTTAGGAAGTCGGTAAAAATAGGGCCAACTTCGTGACTTGATTCACGTGATTGATGAACTATCTCCATACAAGTTGGCACGAAATACTCAGTGCAATAGGCGCATTTGTTTGAAGTTTTTACCGACTTCAAAAAAAGGAGGAGGTACTATATTCGAAAGTATGTTTTTTTTTAAGTATGTTCCCCGATATCTCCCCCATTTGTGGTTCGATGCTCAAAATTCTTTTTTGTTTGGTAGATTATACTGTCCATCCGTTTAATTTTTCTCCAAATCGATCTAGCCAAAACCAAAATATAAGCGGTGAAGTCGGTTTTTTTTAAGTTTTGCTTAAATTATCATTGTTTGTTCCTTTGTGGCGTCGGTTTTCAACTTTTAAGTTCTCAACTCGGCTCGTGGGTCTTATATCAATATCTAATCTTATCCTTGGGGTTTTTTGCCGAGAAAGTGAAAAAATGTTGTTGATTTTGTATAATTTTCCAAAACCTGTGATTCGTCGAGAGTGTAATAATGGTGGAATATTAATCGTTGATACTTATTAAACGTGAATAAGTGAAGGCAAATTATACAAAGTCGAAAAACGTGATTATCACCTTCGCTCCAAAACTCCAATAGAAGTTCTAGTAAAGTTTCTACCACTTTACTAGGGCATGACTTGATTATGACTGGACCTTGACTGTTTTACTTGACTTTGACGTTGACTTGTGACTAGGACTTTTAATATGAAATACATTTGAAATATAATTATTATTACTTGACACTGGCTCAATGCACAAGGTTGCGAAGACAAGATTAAAAAAAAAATCTTATCCTTCACCATCAAAAATATTAATTTTAAATGTTGATTAGATAACTTGCATGGACCTTGTTTGGTTTATGTCGTAGGCGCGGCGCGGTTTGAGAATTTAGATAGCGGTGAAATGTTTTGGTAGTTTAATACACTTACATGGTCAGTAAATGTATGAAAATAATGCGGTATTATTTTCAATTAGTATTCTCTTTTTGGATTTCAATATTGTTTTTAGAAAAAAATACTGAACTGTTATAATGTAGATATCTTATGAATCATTATCCCGGTAAATCCCCCGGTAGTAATTACCAAGGGTATGTAGCAAACAATTATAGATCCTATTTAATTTACTTATTGATAACTAGCCGTGCCCCGCGGCTTCGGCCGCTATTATCAAGTTAAAAAGAGGCCTATGTGTGAATCCTAGGCATAAGCTATGTGCATTCCAAATTTCATTCAAACACGTTCAGCCGTTAAAGCGTGAAGAGGGAACAACCATACTTAAACACTTACACACAAACTTTCGGATTTATAATATTAGTAGGATTTTCTTCTTGACAGGTATTTTTTTTGGTTACACGTTTACGGTTTATATTAGATTCACTTTTATGTTTATAACCGACTCCTTTGGACGCGATTTTGACCCACTTTAAACGGTCAGAATTCATTCAGACTTTGTTGATTTATCGAGGACCGATGACAATATACTAATTTGATAAGATTATTCAATTTGCAAAAAAAAGTAGAAAATAAATAATAGTAAAAAAAACTAAAAAACACGCTTTTACTTTATATAGAAAACCAAACTAAAAAATAGAAAATAAATATTAATAAATTTAAATTGAGAATAGTATAATTTTTTAAATAAATATAAATTAATAATAGTGTAAATAAGAAAAAAATATTTTATTTAAAATAAGCGTTTTTTAGTTTTTTTAACTAAATCTTTATTCCTGTCCTGAATGAATGTTATTTTAGTTCGATGGAACACTTTTAGCCATCGGCCACGGGAAAAAAATAAGATATAGCAACAACTTACTACATTATGTAGGCGTCTACTGATACTATTTATAGTCCTGAGACTGCTTAATTAATAAACTTAGATACAATTATAAAATACCTGTTTCTCGAACGACCTTCGCATTTCCTGTATATAATTTAACATGTTTAAATTGGACTACACATATAACATTAGTACGTCCAAGTGTCTAAATTATTTATTTAATTCGTTTTGTGTTGTTTTCTAACGAGAAATATATCTGGACATGAACATTACGATTAACGATAAGTTGCACACTCAATGTATTAAAAAAATAAACATATACACTAAGTTCAAAGATTTGGACTAATTTTTTACCGGTCTATCTCAAAAACGGCTTCACACTAAACGCTAAAACTTATAAATATTAATATAGCTATATAAATATTACTAGCCGTGCCTCTTGGCTTCGCCCGCTATTATAAAGTTAAAAAGTAGCCTATGTCTTAATCCTAGGTATAAGCTATGTATATTCCAAATTTCATCCAAATCCGTTCAGCGGTTAAAGCGTGAAGATGGAACAAACATACTTTCACACTTGCACACACACTTACACACAAACTTTAGGATTTATAATATTAGTAGGAAGTAGGATATAAGTAGGATCATAATACTTATTGTATTGGTTGTAGGGACCTTAGAGGGTCGTTGTAACTCAACAATACAGGCTCTGAAGAGACCTAGTGCTGAAGACAAAAATTCATCGGGGTACTGTTACCTTAGATATAAGCTATTATTAGTAAGAACCTACCTGATGTAATGTACCTACACTTTGTTAATGAATAAATAAAACAGATACAGAAATCAAACAATTATTATAAAGAAAAAAAATTTAAGCAAGTAATCTCAAACATTTTTCTCTATGAGGCAAAATGTAGGCGCGAGATCTCGGTTCGGCGCGGACGACTAGTAAATTTAGAATGGCAAATCGCTTGAGGTGGGAATTGAACCCACGGCTATAGGGTCTTATGCCTTATTGCTCTAACTGCTATATAGTTCAAAACTATTTTGGTAGACAGCGTTACACGTACAAGACGTTAATAATAAGGAAAGGATAGTTATGGTGCTTCAGGCAGGGGCTTGATTAGCTAATCAAATCAAATCAAATCAAAATCGTTTATTCACATGGGCCCCAAAGAGGCACTCATGAAAGTTAATGAATCTATTGCCAGATTCGCAAAATTACAGCCATCTCAAGAAGAACCTGGCAAGAAACTCGGCGGCGCATTTTTTTTCCATTAATTTTTTTTTTTTAAACTTTCTTAATTTCTAGTACATAAGCGGTTTAATCCCCGCCTCAAACGATATTTTTTCCTATCTTAATTTACTGCATTAGTTCTGCCTAGAATGGCTAGTGCTATAATAATTAAACGCAAGCAAAGCTAAAAAAAACCGACTTCACCGCTTTATCATCGGAACCTTGATCAGATTTAATGTATAAACACGCATTATTGACTATAACTCAAAAACTAGAGATCAGATCTTGATCAAATTTAAATGGGACCAATGAGAAAGCAACATCTTTCAAACTAAAAAAAAATGTTCGACATCGGCTCACGTGGAGAGTATGAGGTAACACATACTAAAAAAAAAATCAATTGACTTGAGTACCTCCTCCTTTTTTGGGAAATCGGTAAAAAGAACGCAATAAAGGTAATTTGAACCAGACAATATGTTAAAATACAGTCGACTTCAGTACCTCCTCCTTTTTTGGGAAGTCGGTAAAAAACAAAATCGCTTGATTTTATATTACTTTCTGTGCATCTTATGACATGCATATGCCAGCTACCTTCGCTAAATAAAGACCCTTGACCTGAAACGTTCATAGAATCTTACATTTTCCTTGTTAAGGGAGTTATTTCGTCAGCGTAGTGTGGACAAACTAAGTACAGTTAAACAAGTAAACTACATCGAGAACCAAAGGCTTCATCAGAATCTGAACACTGATATAGAGCGTGGTCAGTGAGGCGTAATATGTTGGCTCGTAGATTTGCACGTTGTACTATGCCAGTTAAATTGACATTATTTAGAGCGTACTGTCAGTCGTTTTACACGTGGTGTCTGTGGACCAAATACACACAGAAATCCTACAACTCTCTACGAGTCCAATATAACAATGGTTTCAGGATGCTGTTGGGGCTGCCACGTTTTTGTAGCGCATCAGGGATGTTTGCAGACGCACATGTGGATGACTTCCTTGCCATTATGCGAAAAAGAACAGCATCCCTTTTGAGCCGCATACGTGGGGGCACCAATAGTCTTCTGGCCATTGTAAATGGAGATGTGAGCTCCAACATTATCAGACACTGGTTGTGCAGGCTACAGCCGCATGTGCAACTAGTGTCCCAGTAATAACTGTAATTTTTACGTGTACTAACATAGTGTTTAAGATTGTATGTACTAACTATTTGTAATGGATCAATGGTCTGAATAAATAATTTTGAATTTTGAATATACTGGATACTGTATGAAATTTTGTCAGTGGATTGATTAATAGATTAATATAGAGTTTGCCTATTTCTAAAGGCACATTTAACAGGCCTAGAATTTCAAAATGTAATGTTCGGTTATTATTGCTTAAGTCATGCCAAAGTTATGTCCGCACCTTAACAAGTAAACAGCATTGTAATAATCTGTGGCAACTCGAAATTGCCTTTCAACAATTATCCCTAGAGCCAGTTCATTTCTAGGCTTGCTTACGATCGACCTCATCATTACTTACCGACGCTCTTTTCAGACAAAAACAATTCTTAAACTTAACCCAGTCAACAGGGAAGCCATCAGGGAAATCTCATTCGACATTACCCATGTAATAGGGATCTAACAAAATAATTATGTTGCAACGAGGAAGCCACAAATTGCTTCAATCACTATCCCATCAGCCCCTAACTGCCTTGTGCCAATGGGCCGGAGTTCATCCAAAGGTTCTGTTTTACCCGATGAATTGTTTATTCTTTATGTTTTTCGATTCAAACAAATGCTTTCGCACTCACAGCCCCATACTAAGTTCGATGACTTGTGGCGTGGATGCCGGAAACATATTTTACATCACACACAATCGCACCTAGATCCAGGAACACAAATTTCTTTTGAGAAGAAAACTTGTGTTTCCTCCAGGAACCCGATACTCCCATGCTTATGCGCTTAAAACTACCCCAGCATGTAGTTTAAGTTTTTTTTTTATACTCGATATATCGCATTTGACCACTATCTCACCTGATGGAAAGTAATGATGCGGCCGAAATGTAGCACGCTCGCCTAGAAGATACCTATTCACTCTTGACTTGAAGACTCCCAGATCAGGGAACAAAGACGTGGGCAATGAATTCCACTCCTTCGCAGTACGGATGACAAATGTAGAAGCAAAACGCTTTGAGCGAACCGGATGAATGTCTTCCATAAATAGATGACGTTTGCCAGTTTGTCTTGTTGTTAGATGGTAAAACGGGCATGGTGGAATTAATTCGTGTAATTCCTACGCACATTCGCCGAAATGTAACCGATAGAATACCGATAGGCTTGCGACCTTACATTGGTGACCGAGACTGCAATTTGGACTCAATAATTATCATCGCCAATGAGTCTTTTTGCTCGTTCAGATTAGAAATATTAGTTTTAGTAAAAAATAGTATTTTATTTTTAAATGCTTACATGTTACTTTCAACGAAAGCTCAAGCACGTCGTAAGATTCGAAACCACGATCTCGGATTAGAAGGCGGGCCTGATACGACGGCGCCATCACGACTTCAAATAATACTAAATTATCACTTCATATTTTCAAATTAGGCGGTGTTAAGTTGCATAGGGTTCTGTTTGTGCATTTCTAACTAAATATTTTTTGACTAAAAAAGCGTTTTACCCTTATTTGACCAATAATTACAAACCTAAAGAAAACAAACATATATACACAGAAGAATATAACATGACCACAAACCAGGGTAACCACAATATTATCCATACAAAGTCTAGTTAAGTTGTATTTACCTTAATTGGTCTGACTGATGTATAATTAGGTATCCATGAAATTGTAGTAGGTTTAGTTTCTGATAGCCGTGACATACTTGACTTTTGGACCAGATACGGACCTTTTTGTTGACTCACTACCATTAAAATACCTCGTTAACTAGCTTAAGAACCAACACAATCTTTAATAAACTTCAAAAAGTCAATAATAACTATTTCTAATGTCGTATTTGTACTCAGTAGGTCTATACTGGTCGTCAAACTACTATTGTTTGAATTGATGCGACGTCGCGTCAATACGATAGTAGATCGGTTAATAGTTCAGTCGATTCGATGGTTCTTAAGAACAGAAAATCGTTCGATTTCGACGTCGATACCCGGAATAGACTAGACGCAAGAAAAAGTTCCTCTATGCGTGCGTGATATGTCACTTTCATTATAATTCAATTAGACATAATTATACATATATTTTTTTGTAAAACAATCAGAGATTGATAGAATATGAGCTTTAAATCGCACAATACAATTCTAGACCCATTTTTAACCGTCGATGCAAAGACTGTTTGTTATTCGTTTAACGTGTGGCATCGTCACAAATGGCTGAATCATTTTAGAGTTAATATAACAACAAAGTATGTACAACAGTGTTATGTATCCCATACACAGGTCAGGATCCATTAACCTAACTTACATATTACAGTCAAGTATGTTTCGCCAATTATATTCGCATGCAAAAATGCAAAAAATAATATTTTGATATTATGTTTAAAAACTAAGGTATACTTATCGTGGGGCTACGAGTGTGAAAGCGTTTACTTTTATTAACTACTATTTCACCTCGATGGCAACTGATGATGTGGTCGAGGATAGAATACGCTACGCCTAGAATTCGATCGTAGGCACAAAATTCATGATTTTTTTTCGAGAAATTTTGAAGTAAATACACATATTTGATTGAAAATAATTTAATGTTCAACTAAGTTCAAATTGAAGACAGCCTCAAAATATAATAACACGTTGCGAACATTTTTGTAATATTTTCTTAACATGTCTTGAGATATAATTGTGTATATGAAATGTGAAAGAAACTGAGACAATGGCTGTGTACAATTGACTGCAATCGTCTATACATTATAATACTAATAAACCATGAAGGTAAAAAACACTTGCTTCTGTATATAACAATAGTATCAAGGTATGATTAACATAACATAAAACGTTCAATGTTTTTGACAGGCTAGATCGTCGCATTTTTCAGATTATTAAATAATTTAGAGTTAAACAACCCCACACTACTATTGTAATTCAGAAATTTGACGCCAGTTGACTGCTAGTATCTCTTAGCCCTGAACGAAAACAACAAGCATGCCTTTTGAAAGATCAATGAAATGAAATGCATTTATTTGCTTCAAGTGTTGGTATAAATAAACATGGTTATATTATTTTTGGTATAAACAGATGCTTAGTGTATAAGAAGATCATACACTTGGTTATAATAGTGACATGCAAATATCGATTTGAGGACTAGGTTGTCAGTAGTTATATTTAAAGCGTCCTAATATTAATAATAATTATGATTATTGTTAAATTAAAATTAAAATGGGAATTAGCGTGACTTACGCGTTGTCGATGTCTAAATCGGACGCGACGGCGAGCGCTCCGCACTCATCCTGAAGAAGGCTTCCGAATGAAGCCGAAACAATTGTCGATTTAGATATCGCGACGCATAAGTCACGCTAATTCCCGTTTTAATTTTAATTTAATAGTTTATAATGTGCGTGAGTTTCTATCAAATTATGATTATTGTTATTATATTTGATATGTGGCACAATTACAACAAGTGGAAATGGAAAATTCATCGTTGAAGTTATAACATGAAGGGATTTCAAAATTTCAGAATAGTAATGTCAAAGATAAAATAATAATTTAACTAAAATATATTTATGTCATAAGTTATTACAATCCCACAATTAAATCTACATATAAGTATCATTTTAATGATGCAAATTTAGTATTATGTTCATGACGCGACTGAAGTCTTATATCATCGCGTATGAGTCATTTTTTAGTTTCCATTCTACAGATCAGTTTAACTGTGGTTTTCGTTTAACCATTATTGCTGACTAGTTGACCACCACGCCTTCGCCCGCTGATGATAATGATGAAAAGTAGTTCTTGTCCTAATCCCGATTAGAGCCTAGTAGAACCTACATTCCAAATTTCATTAAAATCGGTTAAGTAGTTACAGAGATACAAGACTTGGTAACAAACATTCATACACACACACACAAACTTAAATCCTACTGATATTATAAATCCGAAAGTTTGTGTGTAAGTGTGTAAGTATGTTTGTTCCCTCTTCACGCTTTAACGGCTGTGCGGATTTGGATGAAATTTGGAATTATATCGATTATACCTAAGATTAACACATAGGCTACTTGATAATAGCGGGCGAAGTCGCGGAGCACGGCTAGTTATACATAATATTTTGAGTTGGTCATAAAGTCACATAATCCTGAAATGTGCGAGCGAGAGAGCGAGTCCACAACTGAAGAGCCATAGCTCTTGACTTATTGCTTCTTTTGCGAATTTCGATTTACGGGGAGTTCTTTATTGGCAATAAACGTCCATTATGGTCCGCAACCGCGCTTTGTGCCGACTACTGCCGACACATTATGCTAAAAGGAAAGTTGTATATTGCGATTTGGACCCTTTTTGCCTTACGAGACACCCCGGCTTGGGATTCAATTCCGAGGGCATTCACTAATCTGTATTAGCATCGTAATAAAAAATAACGATAATTTTATTCTTTCACTTTTATTACTTTGGTCTCTTTTTTTACTAGATAGGCAAGCATTTGACCACTATTGCGTAATTCCGCTCCATCCAAAGGTTATCTGGAAGAGATCTTTTTTAGCGATAAGACCGCCTATTGTTACACTTTTTTTAAGTCGCGGGCCTTGAGCGTGGATACCGAATCCAGAAATTCCGTAACGAAAATAACCTAACACCCCCCACTCCGACCGGCACAGCGGTGATACTTTTTAGTTATGCCATCTATCGATGAATAGCAGAACTTTTAATGACTTTTTTGAAATATCACGCTTGTCTCTTTAGTTCAGCAACTCGCCTCTAGGTGTCAGGAAAAAAAATACTGCAAAAATCAAATAAATAAATAATTAAAATTGCATAAGTTGATAAAAAATGCCATGCAATAGCTTTACCGCGGCAGTCCCCGAGTGCCACACGTCTTTTTTGTAAATAATTATTTTGTTTTGTTTCTTGTCTTAATTAAGGTGTTCAATAAAGAGTTTATCTATCTATCTATCACTATCTCACCTGATGGAAAGTGAAGATGTGGCCTTGCCTATCTAGCATAAAAAAGACACATAGATTATACCGAATTGAATTGTTTTTTTTACTAAAAAATACATACAATAGTGATTAAAATTGAACCTATTGAAATTATGTATTTAAATAGGTTCGAGTTGTACACACATGTTTTCAATGTTAACTAAACGAGGTCTGATGATGTACTCATACAAAGGACATAGCAGTATCCAAGAACATTTACCCGTATCATGTTAGGCAAAATATGACTAAGTTATAATTATGCAATAAACGTAAAAAGTAAGGATAAAACTACTCGCACAAAGACATTGCAATTTCACCGAGTTTCTTGAGTTTCTAGTGGATGTACCGTGAAGCACCTTTTTAAATATCACGTAATATACGATTTGAAGAGTTTCAACTTTTCAAGATAATTAAACCCAAGCAAAGCTTAATAAACCGACTTCACCGCTTTATCATCGGAACCTTGATCAGATTTATTGCATAAACACGCATTATTGACTATAACTCAAAAACTAGAGATCATACCTTGATCTAATTTCAATGGGACTACATAAAAAGCACCAGCTTTCAAATAAAAAAAGAATCATCAAAATCGGTTCACAACGAAAGAAGTTATGAGGTAACTTTTGAAGTCGGGTAAACAAGAACATCGTCAAAGTACGCATTATTCGTCACAAAATAGACATTATTGACGATATTTCAAGAACTACTGATCATATCTTGATCAAATTTAAATGGATCAAATTAGAAAGCAACATCTTTCAAACTAAAAAAATTTTGAAATCGGCTCACGTGGAGAGAAGTTGAGGAGGTAACACACATGAAAAAAAATTCAGTCGACTTGAGTACCTCCTCCTTTTTTGGGAAGTCAGTAAAAAAGCATAGAAGGTTGGCAAACCACTTAAAACGAGTATGAATAGGAATCTTTAGGCAAGCATGTCACATCTTTGGCCGCATTATCACCGTCCATCAGGTGTTTAAACTATCAGTTTTTGGTATTAGAAAGTAATAAATCCTGAGATAGTGGTCAAATGCTTGCCTATAATATATAGCATAAACACTTTGTCACTCATTCCATAAAAAATCTTATTTAATTACTAGCCGTGCCCCGCGGCTTCACCCGCGTTTATTAAGTTAAAAAAAAGCCTATGTGTTATTCCAGAATCAAAACTATCTACATTCAAAATTTCATCGGAAATACGTGGTAGCAAACATTCACACACACAAGCTTTCGCATTTATAATATTAGTAGGATTTATATGCTTGTCTTGACGATTGAGAATGTTCATTTTTGTTCTTATTAAAATATTGTTATTGAAATGTGACACGTAACCGAATCTTCTTCGAGTTATCACATATAAAAGTGTGCTGCATAATTTCGCAAAAGTCCCTAAATTTAAGTAATCGCATAAATGTCACCAGAAATCCTTACCAGGACATCTGTATACAGCCCAAAGTCATTAAAGAGATCTCATAAATCGGACAAATTAAATGATTTGTTGCCACGTTAAAGTAGTAAGTGGGTCACAGGCTAATTAGGTCGGTACCGTTTTCGCGATCTTATGGTCGCTTAATGGAGATTTTGTTAACGGCATACGAGAGTTTTGATTTCTTACCACTTTTGTACACGACGCCTACTGAATGGCTTAGTTGAATGAGCGTTCGCCTTCTAAGCAGGGGTATCGGGTTCGATTCCCGGCGGGAGCACAAGTTTTCTCCCCAAGGAAAATTCGTGTTTGGTTGTGATTGTGTATGTGATGTGAATGTTTCTCACGACACACGTCGTCGAACTTAGTGTGCGACTGTGAATGTGAAAGCGTTTATTTATTTATTTACTCCAAACAAGTAATACTTTTTTTTTTAATTAAGCTGTAAAAAAGGACTAAAAAGTAAAATAACCAGAGAACTTGTCAACACTAATCAAACGAGCGCAAACCGGATGAGAGCATATTCTTTAATTCAGAAGTTCATATGGCTATCTTCAGTCTCCATCATCAGATCAGCTACATGGTACCATATCATTGTATTGTCACCGAAGATACATACGTATACCAAAATGTTGTCAAATCGGACATCGGGAAGTGTGTCCAATTTAGTTTGCAAGATTTGATTACACACCGACAGGTAGATAACGGGATTGGTGATACTAAATGAAATCTAATAAATATAAGTTCGCAGTATAATAAAAACAATCACATTTAAAACATTTCCATACCAATTCTTATTTAATCACAAGAATAGTTACGGATGGTTACGTTGTGATTTATTTCAGGGTTCTCAAGTCCATAGCTGCCATAGCATTGGCTTGATAGAAAGGTCATTGATTTCCAATAGTGCAATGATCTCAAAGGTTAATAGTCAAGGCTAGCATACCGTCGGCAATACAATCATTATATTGCTATTGCTGTAACTTTATTTATAAACTTGTTGTAATCTTTTTATGCAATAAGATTAGCGATAGAGCTATAATAACCAAAGTAGATTGGGAAGAGCATAATGATTGATAGAAATAAAGATGTAGGTAATACTTTTTTTTTTTTTTTTTTTTTTTTTTTCAATATCCTGTACTAACTACGGGCCAATTGCCTATATTTCCTAAAAATAAACTAAAACTATGTACAGCAAAGAACTAAAGTTACCTACAAGACATCGAGCTTAAATAAAATAATAATAAAATACTTAAATATTATTTGGAACTTATTATTAAGAAATATTTAGGATATATTTTTTTTTTTTTTTATTTGTGACAGGCTAGTTTTTGTCCACTATCTCACCTGATGGTAAGTGACGATGTGATCGAAGCTGGTAAACACACTAGACCTGGAATACGCAGGCTCTCAAGGATAACTGCTGAACACCGTATTTGGCTTGGCGGCAGACTTTCAACTTGATGGTGGTAAGCTACTTTGATAGCAAGCCAGGCGAGCAACTCACAAAATGCTCTACCACCTTTCTTTTTTTTTACTCGCGATATGCAACCATTTGATCATTATCTTACCTAATGGAAAGTGACATTGTGGTCGAAGATAGAGAATGCTTGCCTAGAAGATACCTGTGAGTGTGAATGCTATTATGCTACAAAATCTTCCCCTTACCCTCAAGTTTCTAATAAGATTTTGGAACTTGACAATCTAAAGATTTATATTTGCCAATAGCAAAATTACACATTTCTACTTATCAAATGATAAAGATGCGATAATCTGTCGCCAAACATTAAACGGGGTTCCAGTACCTCGTTGACAGCCAGATCCTTTTGTGTTACCACAAATTCAAAATCGTTTATTCACTTGGGCATCAAAGAGGCACAACACACAAAGAGGCAAGCACATGCAAATTAATGCTTCTACTGCTAGATTCGCAAAACTACAGCCATCTCGAGAGATGCTAAGAACCTGGCAAGAAACTCGGCGCCGCATTTTTCATAATTTTTTTTTAAACTCTCGTAAACTCTCATACAGGAATTATACTTCGACCACATCGTCTTTTACTTTTACTAGTCCAAAGCTGGCCTACGAAAACAATACACTGTTTTAACTGTCACTAAGTATTTACCCATATAGGTATGGTATCCATGAACTAATTCTATGAATGTCCTGATCTTATTTTTTAGGAAATTTTTATATAGCAATATAAAAACTTATATAGCATATTATTATTATTATTATTTATTTAATCTCACGGGTCTGTGCCCGGACCTTTGTAAGGCATTAGCGGAGCAATAGCCAACGCTAAGAGGCCCTTTGGTATAATTACATTTTAATAATAACATATCAGGCGTGTCCAAACATACAACAGACATCTCTTCGTTAGAAGTTGATGCTGTTTTATGCTTGCACACGCCATTACAATATTTATAATTATATTATTAACTATGGACTGGGGGATGGATGATATTGGGTTGACAATAACTGTGACCAATGCGAGTAAAAACTAAGAGTATTGCATTGTATATTTGATGGTTTATAAAATATAAGGGGCTGAGTCACCCACGTCCGTAGGAGGATACCCCTTAAGTCTGACTCCCTACACGTGGTCCCCGGGTGGTGCTAATCAGGTGACATTTGAGAGGTGGTAGAGCATTTTGTGAGTTGCTCGCCTGGCTTGCTACCAAAGTAGCTTACCACCATCAAGTTGAAAGTCTGCCGCCAAGCCAAATACGGTGTTCCGGCAGTTATCCTTGAGAGCCTGCGTATTCCAGGTCTAGTGTGTTTACCAGCTTCGATCACATCGTCACTTACCATCAGGTGAGATAGTGGTCAAACACTAGCCTGTCACAAATAAAAAAAATAATAAAAAAATATCTGGATGAGACTACGGCACCTGCCAATTCCGCCTCATTTAAAAAAAATTATATATCATATAATTATTATATTACTCGGACAACATTTTATTTGTAATCTAAATATTTTAATGTTGGCCAGTAGACAGTTTTACGAAAAAATTTAGGAACATGATTCGTGAAAGTTCCTTAATACAATTTTTTTTAATTGTTTGGCTCAACCTAAACGCATAACGTAATTAATGGATGCCCCCTTAAATACACCTATTTCGTTATGATTATTAGAATGAATGTGTCCAATGCAGTGCCACGGTGTACCAATACATGCCTACAAAGCCACAGAGTATAATAGTTAACGAGAAGCATGTAACCATTGTGTAACGACTAGTTATTTCTGTTCTGTGGTGTGACGAAACCAGGTAATTTGCCTGTATTTGACATTTTGTGGTTTTATGGAATATAATATGAACTCACTTAAATTCTAGAAGTTAGGTTCAATAATATGTATTAGACCTTATTGTATCACAGTATAACACTTCCCATCACACTAATATTATAAAGGCGAAAGTTTGTAATTATGTTTGTATGTATGTTACTTCGTCACGTTCAAACGGCTGGATTAATTTTAATGTTTTTCTTTTATTTCGAATAAGCAAGCATTTGACCACTTTCTCACCTGATGGAAAGTGATGATGCGGACGAAGATGTGACATGCTTGCCTAGAAGATACCTATTCACTCGAAACTTGAAGACTCCCAGATTATACCGTTCGGGAAACAAAGACGCAGGCAATGAGTTCTGTTCCTTTGCTGTACGGATGATAAACGTAGAAGCAAAACCCTTTGAGCGAACTGGAGTTATCTCGACCATAAATAGAATTTGGTATGAAGGTAGCTGACACCCTGGATTAACACATATGCTACTTTTATCCAGGAATTCCCGCGGGTGCGGACTTACGCGGGTAAAAGCGGGGCGCAGCTATTAGTATTATAAAGTTACCTACCTCCATAATATGTCTTAGACCCGATTCCTGGCAGGAGCATCAAAGTTCCTTCCAAGGAATATTAAATGTTTGATATAAATGTTTTCAATGTGTTGAATTTAAGTGGATAAACGTGTAGGTTTTGGGTTGTTTGATATACCTAGATAAGATAAAATAAGTTAAGATAATTCTTTATTGGCAATAACTGTAGTGTTAGTATTCGCGAGTTCTTATTGCAGTAATTGGTAATGTTATTACTGTTGACCCATCTCGGGCGTCTAATATCAAGGTGTGATTATTCAGTACATACATAATATACAATACATACATTTCATAATATACATTCATTATTACATTACATACATACATTTAATTAGAGGCTAAAACAAATTGATTTTATTATATTTAATTTAGATTAAATTATTAAAATATTATTTAATTTATTTAGATGAAATTAAATATAATAAAATCAAAATTAGAAAATACTATAGCTAAGAACACTCCCGATCAAATCGCCAAACAAACGAAAAAAATAAAATCAAAATCGGTTCAGCCGTTTGGATAACAACGATTACAATGCAACAAACAGACATACAGTACAGATATATACACGTACCTATATATATAACGCCCCTCTGTTAGTGTCTCTCGTCGGGGGTAAAACAGATATAGGTATTGTTAAAGTATAACAATTATTATTAACCAGGACAGAACAGAAACGGTATATGCGTTCCCTTTTATTATTATCTAATTTCATCAATCGGAGAGCCTGGTTCAGGCGACACGTGATCAAAGGCTGGTATTTATTTGGCTCAACGTATTAGCATTGCAATTCAAAGAGGTTCGATTGTAAAAGCAGAGTGGGCTTGAGCACTTGAGATACCTATAAGCTCGATGCCTTGAAGGGAACTTAGGTCTTTGCTGTATAGATTTATAGAACGGTTTTGTTTTAGTAAAATAATTTGAAAAAAGTAATAATCTGGACTCGAACCGGGTCTTCTGGTTTCGGAACCGCCCGTTTTCCCATCTGAGCTATTATAACTTTGTAGATGGTGGCGAAATTTACCTTCGTATTCTAATGATATTGTAGCAGTTTTTATTGCCTGAAAATACGGATAAAACGACGTTTTCTAAAAATGAGACCTAGCTAGATCAATTTATCGCCCCCGAAACCTCCTACATACTAAATTTCATGAAAATCGTTGGAGCCGTTTCCGAGATTCAGATCACATAGACATAATATATACAATTGCTAGTGGGAATAATATTATTTATATAATTTTATTTATTGAGTTACCTATAGGCTCGATGTCTTGTAGGTAACTTGGTTCTTTGCTGTATATAGTTTTAGTTTAGTTTTAGGACATATAGGTTTTTTTTTTATGCCTTATAGGCAAGCATTTGACCACAATCTCACCTGATGGAAAGTGATGATGCGGCCGAAGATGTAGCACGCTTGCCTAGAAGGTACCTATTCACTCTTGACTTGAAGACTCCCAGATTGTACCGTTCGAGGAACAAAGACGAAGGCAATGAGTTCCACTCCTTCGCAGTACGGATGATAAACGTAGAAGCGAAACGCTTCGAGCGAACTGGAGGTATGTCAACCATATATGGATGACGTTTGACAGTTTGTCTTGTTGTTAGATGGTAATTGGCCCATAGATAGAATTGCTCGTTCAAAGGTATTAGATAGATAGATAGTTTTAGGAAATACATGCCCGTAGATAGTTCCACAGAATATTATCTGAATCTATGTCCGTATTATATATTAGTACCATAACAAATACAAAGGTAGTGGGGTATTGGAATAATAACATGACACAACATTGTATTCATAAATTAATCAATGATCTCTAAGTCTATTGTTGTAAAGGCGATAATGTACAAATGCATTTTAAAAACAACTTTCTGTAACTGAAAGCTGAAGAATGTGGCCTAGTTCACGCTACTAATTGATTAAGAAGCGGTAAATTAGATTTTTCATAAGTCTAATGAATACTAGTTTTTGTTGCTTTTATGTATAAAAGAACTCGTTTACTAATGTACCGGACCTTGTTTATAATTTATTACGCACTAGTTGTTTCCTGTGATAATGTCCGCGTAAATTAAGTAGCCTATTTGTTAATCCTGGGAATAAACTATGCACACATTTTTTTTTTATTTGAGAACAAACATACTTACACATTTACACACTTAGTTTTATTCTAACTACAATTGCAATATTATTTTTTTGAGCCAAGTTCTATTTAATTTTCAATTCAGCTCTAGATAGCAATTCAAATTCAAAATCGTTTATTCACATGGGCTTCAAAGAGGCACTCATTTAAGTTATGGCCAGTCGTTGCTTCAGAACTTTTTTATACAAGTTACTATTTATCATTATCAACAATTTTGACTAACATTATTTACGATTTTAATGACTGATGATGAAAAACAACTACATCTTTTTTTTTGGTTTCCTGGAGATACACATTTACCTTTATCTCTTCTGTTGTTATAAGTGACGAAGCGGTCGACTATAGAGACTAGAATATTAGTTTTTTTTTCTATAGGAATTACTGTCCACTTACTTTCTTTACTGTGCACTCTAAACTTGAAAAATCTTGGGTATAAAATTAAAAATCTCCAAAATACCATTTCAAAAATATATAACGCATGCTAGAAAAGTATATATTAGGCTAGCGGACCCGGCAGACGTCGTCCTGCCCGGAAAAGCAGCGCCACACCGAGTTCAATTGTGTTTTCAAACCATTCAGCAACCTATTTAAATATACACACAAAATGTCATCCAAATCTTTTTTAAATTAAAGGAAGTTTTTTTGTTGGTGCAGTAGTCGGATTAAGTCTAAACACTTGTCTTGTAAGTTATACAATAGCAAAAGTTGGAAATAAAACCACCCGCGTCTAAACCAAGTTCAAACAAAAAACTTATGCCTTCAGAATTGTAGAATTGTATAACTTTAATCAGTTTCGACGCTATAAAACTCATTTCTCACAACAACATGAGCAATTGTTGCGTTTTGTTGAACACAGAAATGTTGAATGTTTTCCCATGAGTTATGATTATGACGCATGAGTCAATCGCCCATTCCTTCCAAGTATTGAAAAATATAACTTGCCAAAGTAAAAGAAACAAGTTATACCTTAAATAGTTTTTTAAAATCAAACTTTTATCTGTTCTAAATTAAAAATGACTAAGAAGTTATATAACCAGAGAACTTCCATCAACAGCCCAAACTCGATGGGTTTATTGTTTAGTTCAAAAGTTCCTATGACCTTCTTCCGTCTCCATGGTACCATATCATTGCATTGTCACCGAAGATACATAAGTACACCAAATTTGAGTCCAATCGGACATCGGGAAGTGGCTCTAATTTAGCTTGTAAGATTTTATTACAGACCGACAAATAGACAGACAAATGGACAGGTGATCTATCTATATATATATAAATCTATCTATATATATATAAATCAATTGTTATGCGGTAGTCTCGCAAAAACTCGACCGGTTTGGCTGATTCTTTTTTGTTCGTAATTGTGAGGCCAATTTTTGTAAGGTTTGTTTGTTTGTATTTTTTTAATCAAGCGGCATTGCACCCGCGCGAATCCGGAGCGGTTCGCTAGTACTAAATAAAAGATTGCAATAAACAAAAGATATATAACAAGCTCCAATAAAGAAAGAGATGGACGCAAGGATTTTGCAGCTAAAGTAATGTACTCGTAAGTTAGTCTCCTATCTCGATGGATTGACGAGTGATGATAATATGATGTTTCACTCCCACTGCGCCGGTGATCGCTAGTGGGAGTGAGATGCAATGTCAGATGTTGCTATTATCAGATATTTTCTAACTGTAACTTAGCTTTTGATTAGGTGAGGTGATGATCAAATGCTTGCCCATCAAAGATAAAAAAAACTTGTTTCCGTATGGATTAACTCTAAAATCGTTATTTGGCCGCGAAAGTGAAAAAATGGCGTTGTTGATTTTTTATAATTTTCTAAAACCTGTGATTCTTCGAGTGTTAATGTGTAATAATGGTGAATTATTAACCGTTAATACTTGTAAACGTGCATAAGTGTAGGCAAATACAAAGTTGAAAACGTGATTTTCGTCTTTGCTCCAAAACTCCAATAGAAGTTCTAGTAAAGTTTCTACCGCTTTACTTGACTTTGACCGTGACTTGTAACTAGGACTTTTTAAAATAATGAGAAATATACTTGAAATATATTATTACTTGACACTGGCTAAATGAACAAGATTGCGTAACCAAAAGAAAAAAGAAAAAAACTCTAGAATGACAGGATACCAACCGCACACCAAATAAAATTCCCACCTTTCTGTGACTCGTTGCCTTTTATTTACATTACACATTCAAGTTCGCCATTGTATTGATCGGCAATCATATCACAATATCACACGAAAAGCAATTGGGAAAGATAAACAACACGTCGATATCATACCTTTGGTGACCTATAATTGGCAATGGCGCCTCTACCAGGTCAAACGTATAAGAACAGTTATCAGGTGCGCCCCCCGCGCCTTCATCTGTGTTGATCAAGATAATACTTTTATTCTGATCAGCACAGATGAATCCGTGGGTCCTATGTCCTTGATTTTTTCTACATCCTTGCTAAATTCCCACTTGCTAAATTTAGTAGTAGTCTCTCGCCGAGGTGGGAAAGTTAGATCGTAACTGATTGACAAACATTGTTCAGCAATACCAGTGCTCGATGGGTGACAGTATAGTGGGATGTTGTTACGTAACTTACCTTCAGGCGGCCTGAAAAATCTAGCACCTATCTATCTAGACCTAGTAGCACGCTTGCTTAGAAGATGCCTGTACTCGTGACTAAAAGACACCCATATTGTTCTTATCAGGAAACAGACTCAGACCAGAAGTTCCATTCCTTTGCGGTCCGCATAATGTTATATCTTCTAGTTATGAGTGAAAATATCTTCCAGGCAAACGTCTTCAATTGACGGCCGGAAGCGGCGGCCAAACTTTAGACTTCTATAGAAGTTTATTGCGGTTTTCCTTTCGCGAACTCGTTGGTACCCATTTCAATCTTACATTCAATCACTATTTGTAGGTAATTGTACTTAGATAAGTTTGAAATATATTCGTTTGAATAACATTTTCCTTTATTTCTTTCAGAGAACATTCCAAAGACCACCAGATGACGTGGCGGTTCTGGCAGCGGCGGCGGCTCGTAGTGGCCCTTCTGGCTTTCTTCGGATTCTTCAACGTGTACGCGCTCCGGGTTAACCTCTCGGTAGCTGTGGTCGCGATGACAGAACCCATGGAGACAAAGCTGGCTAATGGAACCATTGCTATGGTAACTAATGATTTAAAACTGAAATATATTTTTGAAGGAAGGAAAGAGGTTTACAATTGTAGTTGTAGATAGTGTAGTCTGTAATCAAAACCGGTAAATGACTGAGTTTTAAGGTAACAAACATAAAAAAACAACACGAATTAAGAACCTCCTCGTTGATGTTTGTTAAAAAATGAGTAGGAACCACGCACATGTAATTTTTAGGGTTCCATACCCAAAGGGTAAAACGGGACCCTTCTGTTGCCGCTATAACAACAAATTCTAAAGAACATAATAAAATGAATATTTGGGGCTCCCATACAACAAACATGATTTTTTTACTCGTTTTTGCACGATATTGATAACGGCAAACGGTAGACGCTTGAAATATTCACATAATATTTAGTTATATATTCTCTTTAAAAATACATTATTATTGTAATTTTTAAACTTTCGCGATTCGAACACATAGTTTAGGTAATATCTCGGGACTTAATCGCGCTAAAAAACTATTTTTATTTACTTCGACGTTTCGGCCAAGTTGCATTGGCCATGTCTTCTCGAGACCATGGCCAATGCAACTTGGCCGAAACGTCGAGGTAAATAAAAATAGTTTTTTAGCGCGATTAAGTCCCGAGATATTACCTAAACTAATACATTATTAAATTAAAATAAAATTAATATTTAAGGGGGGCTCCCATACAAAAACGTGAACGTGCCGTTTTTATAGATAATTGTATGGAACCCTTCGTGTGCAACTCCGACTTGCACTTGGCCGGTTTTGTCTAATTGATAACTATTTCTTTAACAAACTTGTGGAGGTATTTCCAAATTACTTACCTATTCCCTGGACCTAGTTTCATGTAATCTCCTCGCACTAATTTCCTAATATTTGATGATGCACTTCAAAATTTTCCAAATGAAAACCTAGCGCTCAAATTCTATCAGCCCCTATTTTTCAAACAAGGCGTTGGACTAAATGTCAATTAGATTTTCAGGCCGTGTTTGCTTTATACTTCAATAATGCTGTAATTTTGCCGAATCTGGCAGTAGTCATTAAGTTTCATGAGTGCCTCTTTGGAGCCCTAGTGAATAAACGATTTTGAATTTTGATAGACCGAGAAGAGCACTCTTAAGTAATAAAATTTACCAGCCCTAAAGACCTCTAATTTCTATCATAAACGTATGCTTTTAGAGGTCTTCTGATTCGTTCGATCCGTGAAGGCTGATTATTCTAGAGCCTCATTTGAAATAAAGCAGATTCAAGCACGTTTCAGCATCCATTCGTTATTGCTGCGCCCGTTTATTATAATGACGTCATAAAATTGAAATGCTCTCCCGAGGTCCAAGCTTAGCTATAAAATTTTATTAACACCGACGAAGACTTTGTTCACTCGATGACGTTTATGCTTTTTATATGCGTACGTAATACTGACCTTCGATTCTTGGACCGGGTGTTTATACCACACATTCTCTATCTAGAAGTTATAAGGCCGGAATGTACCTAGTACGAGATAAAAAAAAGCTGTGTGAACCAACACTTCCTACTTCCTATGTCTAAAGTGAATTTTTTTGCTTAAATACCATATCATTCTTATTTGTCCCAAGGCCAGGACTTGGGCCACCGCTTTCAGGTGGTTGTATTAGTTGGAATTTCTTAGAATAATATATTTAAGTTATTTATAATATATTTATTTCCTTGAGTGCTATTTTTTTTGTAAAGGCGCCCATTTTTTAATATGATAAACTAGAGTTTGAGTTGATGGTAAGGCTATATATAGATATCCTGCGAGTATTATACAAAACAGGGGGACTCAAAAAAAAATGTTTTAGTTTTCCTTTTTTTACCGACATCCCAAAAAAGGAGGAGGTACTCAAGTCGACTGTATTTTTTTTATGTGTGTTACCTCATAATTTCTCTCCACGTGAGCCGATTTCAAAATTTTTTTTTAGTTTGTTAGATGTTGCTTTGTAATTAGTCCCATAAAAAATTGATCAAGATCTGATCAGTGGTTCTTGAAATATCGTCAATAATGTCTATTTTGTGACGAATAATGCGTTCTTCGACGATTTCTGGTTTACCCGACTTTAAACCACACAACTTCTTTCGTTGTGAGCCGATTTTGATGATTCTTTTTTTATTTGAAAGCTGGTGGATCAAGGTTCCGATGATAAAGCGGTGAAGTCTGTTTTTTTAAGCTTTGCTTGCGTTTAATTATTCTGCAACGCTAGTTTTATGTCAGTAATGTGCTATCGTTTCGCCAAAAATCAATACTATTTGAAATAGTGTATGTTAAAAGTTCATGTATGAGTTAAATTAAACATATTATAAAGGTTAGGATTGGCGAAAAAGCTCACTTACAACTTGAATTATCGGGCGTTTTTATCATGTAATTAAGTGATGTTATGATAAGCAAGCTAAGCCTACAAATGCCAATATAGTTTATTTATATATTTTATATTATTATACACTTTTACAAATTACAATGTGGGTGTTTGTAAATGATGAGTGGACGGATTATCTGTAAGTATATAGGTAAACAGACTCATTTTATATCGGCGATCTCATCGTCGCATACCATGAAGGGGATAGTAATTGTCATACACTATTTAGATAAAAAGATGAAAAATCATAAGTATTATAAAACTTTTACATATAATAATATTATAGAACCGATCGCATATAAAAGTTTTGCCGCGAAAGTAAAAAATGGCGATGTTGATTTTGTATAATTTTCCAAAACCTCTGATTCTTTGAGTGTTAATGTGTAAATTATGTAATAATGGTTGAATATTAACCGTTTATACTTAGTAAACGTGCATAAGTGTAGGCAAATCATACAAAGTTGAAAAAACGTGCCTTTCGCCTTCGCTACAAACCTCTAATAGAAGTTCTAGTAAAGTCTACCACTTTATTATGGCATGACTTGACATTGACTGGACCTTGACTCTTTTACTTGACTTTGACTGTGACTTGTGACAAGGACTTTTAATATGAAATACACTTGAAATATATTATTACTTGACACTGACTAAATGCACAAGATTGCAAAGCCAAAGTTAAAAGGAAAGAAAAACCGCTGTATTAATATATATATAATAAATATTATAACAGCATATAGTATCTTATTGGAATAATAATAACTCACTCATAATTTTGTCTGTCTGTTAGACTTTCACTCGCAATTACATAACTGTAGTATAAGCTATGCAGTTTATGGTTTTTAACGTCTTTTGTGGAACATACGATATGGATGGTTAATGCTGATAGACCATTCCGATGGTCAAACGGGTAATCCATCAAATTCCACAATGCAATTTATGTTATCGATTTAATTGTGTAGCAATGAAACAACTGTTGTTTTCCCATATAATTTATATATCCAGTTTAAGTTATTACTATATTTTGTCTTAAATATATAATACAATATTACTCAGATTCTCTTTATCATCTTTTTCTTTAAATCTTAACCTTTAAAAAATTATCAGGCCGTTTGGTCGAAGTAACTTGTAACCAAAATGCTGGCAAACTTTTTGGACGGAGATTGAGCATTGCCATTCAACGTGGCAATGCTGCCAGCGTTTTAGGTACTTTGCCAACTGGCAGCGGTCTATTAAGTTGATTAAGTTTTGTACATAATTATTTATTTCTAGTTATAGTTATTTTTAATTTAGTTTTTAGGTTAATTTATTATCACTATAGAAAAAGATAAATAAAAAATGCCAAATAAAGTATAATTTATCAATATATATATTTACTATATAATGCAATAATTACCAAACGTTAATAATTCTACCTTAAAATGTATCTTGCGTTGTTCGATTTGTTAATAATCATACTCGCGACTTTAAGACTCCCATATTGTATTTATCAGGAAACAGACTCAGGTAAGGAGTTCCATTCCTTTGCGGTTCGCATAATGAATGTGGAAGAAAAACGCTTAGTCCGCATTTGTGGAATGTCTACCATATAGCGGAGTCGATTCGGAGTCTGTCTCGATGTCCGATAATAGAATAGCGATAAGGGAATTGGATAGTGTAATTCCGTTGCACACTCCGAAATATATCCGATAAAATACTAAATTTGGGCTAGTTTTTGAACTGCCCGTTGGCTTAGTAGCGTTCGCCTTCTAAGCAGGGGTATCGGGTTCGATTCCCGGCAGGAACACAGGTTTTCTCCCCAAGGAAAATTTGTGTTTCTTGTTCTGGTTGTGATTGTGTGTGTGATATGAATGTTTCCGGCACCCACGACACAAGACATAGAAATTAGTGTGGGTCTTTTTTTTTTATTCAAGGCAGGCAATCTTTTGACCGCTATCTCATCTAATAGTAAGCGACGATGTGGTTGACGATGGAGCAAGCTTGCCTAGAAGATATCTATTCACTCGCGACTTGAAGACTCCCACATTGTACTCATCAGGAAACACCGACTCAGGTAAGGAGTTCCATTCCGTTGCGGTTCGCACAATGAATGTGGAGGCGCTTAGTGCGCATTTGTGGAATGTCCACCATATAGCGGTGTCGCTTAGCAAAGTCTGTGAGTGGGGGGTCTGTGAGTGTAAAATCGTTAATGTTTTAGTTGTTAAGTAGTTTCCTAGTTGTTTAAACATTTGGTGAATGCCCGTTGCAGATACCAGAGTTCGACTGGAGTTCTCAGACCAAAGGTCTGGTGCTGAGCTCATTCTTCTACGGGTATATCGTGACGCAGCTGCCCGGTGGATGGCTCGCCGCTAAAATAGGAGGTAACAGGTTCGTTCCGTTGAACCATTAGCTTTTTATCTAAGATAGGCATACTTTATCTTACTTGGTAAATAGGAATAAAAACGCGATACAAACCATCACATTATCTAGTTTAATGTTGTTTTCTACACAAAGAAGGAGTAGGTACTCAAGTCGACTGTATTATTGAAGTGAAAACTTCTTTAGCGGCGTTGTGGGCTTCTTTGGAATGGGTAGGAAATGTTAAACTCGCGTCATGACACGTGATCTGATCGAAAATTCGTAAGACGAAGTAGAGGAAGTAATATCCCCCTTTCTTTCTACCGCGCGGCGAAAAATGTTCAAGATTTCACTTCTGTCTGCTCTCCCGGAGTGCAACCCGTTGTGTTTCTTTTTTTTTGTTTTTTATGTGTGTTACCTTCTTTCCACGTAAGCCGATTTTGTTTTTTTTTTTTTGTTTGATGGATGTTGCTTTTCAATTGGTCCTATTTAAATTTGATCTAGATCTGATCAGTAGTTTTTGAAATATCGTCAATAATGCATGCTTAGTACATCTAATCTGAATAATCTGATCAAAGTTCCACAGATAAAGCGATAAAAAATTATCTTAAAAACCGACGTTCAACTCTATTGCATAGTTAAACAAAGGTATTCTGGAAGAGATCGGTTTTATCGATAAGACCTAGGCGGTCTTCTATACGCTTTATTTGTAATTCATTATTTTCTGTTATGTTTTTATTACAATTAAGGTGTTCAATAAACAGTTTATCTATCTAGAAATATCTAGTCTAGATAGATCTAGACACATTATTTTTTACCAGACTACGGTGAAGTAAAAAGGAGGGTTTTGATTTTAGCAGCGTTTGTGTGCATCGAATATACATAGATATATATACCTTTGTATGTTTTTTTTATATATACAGGTTGTGGCGTTATGAATGGGGTACCCTTTTCTTACAGACATCATGATGGCCCAGAAAAAAAAATATATTTAGAAACTACAAATAATACTAAAGTAGACTAATACCAACATGACGGGTAGAAAAGCTCCAAAAACCATCCCAGGATATCCTAGGAAAGGTTAGACAGTACTTCACACCGGTGCAGCTTCTGAACTTATATTAAGCTCAAGTCCGATCGTGTATGGAATTTTGCGGCCAACCTTTAGAATGGGTTGAATCGGAGTATTTACAGAGGTGTTAAAATAATAAAAAAATCTTTATTTGGTTACAAAATATGTTAACGCTTTAAAAAATAAATATAATAATGTAACATAAGTGCATGTTATGTGTTAATTAAGGATCCCTGAATCCCACACTAGGACGACCTGTGTCGTGGGATTCAGTTTCTTGAATCAGGTGGACTTAAAATAACAAAAAAGAAGGCTTATAATAACTATCCTAATTACTGTTCTAAATATCCCAAGTATATATCCTACACTTAATACAAGTCTGGCGGTAAGAAGGCAAAAATAAAAAAAGAATATATATTTATTTTTTTATTTGAGACTAATCTAGCGTTTGACCACAATCTCACCTGATGGAAAGCGGCGATGCGGTCGAAGATGGAGCACGATTGCTCAGTAAATACATATTCACTCTCTTCTTGAACAACCCCATATTATACTTTTCGGGAAACACAGTAGACGGCAGGGCGTTCCACTCCTTGGCAGTTCTCATAAAGAAAGTGGAAGCGAAACGCTTTGTGCGAATGGTCGGTATGGCGGATGCCGCATTGCCGTCTGTCTAGATTGGTAGTAGAACGGTGATGCGGAAATAAGATCATGCAATTCCTTTGAACACTCTCCGTAGTGCAATTTGTAGAAAATTGAGAGGCTTGCTACTTTTCGCCGATGATCGAGACTCTGTAGTCGATACTCAACAATATAATGCATTTATTTAACGCGATATAACAGATAACAGGACATAACAGCTATATTAAGTTACCTCACTTGAAATGTGACGCGCGATTTGACCTAACCACAAACCACATCAATCATAAATATCATAATATTTTAACCGCATATTTATTTGAAGAATAGTGCGCGAGCGCAGTATAGACATACAAGTAGGTACTATAACTGCTATGAGTTCACTTCGTTGTCCATCTACTTCTTAAGACCGACTTCAAAAAAGGAGAGGGTTTTCAATAAAAAAGCTTAATTTCACACTCGTAGCCACTTCCCTTCTAACACCTTCTAACACCAATGACTCGTATCGTGGGTGCCGGAAACATTCATCTTACTTACACACAATTACACCAAGACCCATAAACACAAATTTTCCTTGGGGAGAAAACTTGTGTTCCAGCCCCCGACGAAAAAGACGGTTGTTATAAGTTTTGTGTACCTATATCTATGTTTGTCTGTGGCATGGTAGATCCCAAACGGCTGGACCGATTTTGAATTTGACCGCATTATCGTTTACCATCAGTGAGATAGTGGGTTGCTATCGTGCATACAATTTTTTTAAATTATAAACATAATTTAATTAGATAGATAGATAGATAAACTCTTTATTGAACACCATATTTGTGACAAAACATAATAGAAAATAATTACATACAAAATAAGTGTAACAATAGGCGGTCTTATCGCTAAAAGCGAAATCTCTTCCAGACAACCTTTGGGTGGAGAGGAATTACGCAACGAAGTTGGACGTCGGCGTTTTAACATAACAAGATTCAGAAAGATGCAAGATTAAAAAAAAAAAATGAAAATTATAATATACCTACTTAATTATAAATAATAATCAATGTACAAAATTAATATAATTAATCAATATAAAATTAATTATAATTAATCAATATACAAAATTAACTGAACTACTTACCTAGTACAAAAAGTCATTATATTGAGATGATTGTTGGTCGAACCTTCTACCTATACTAACTATTCATTTTTAAATCCCGAGGTAATCAATTCGGTGTGTATCATTTAGTTTTTACATCAGGATTGTCTCATTGGTCATATGAACGGTGTTTGGTTGAAAAAAATGTTTTTAAGTTAGATTTTCTTCGCAGGCTATTCGCCATAGGCATCGGAGCCACTTCCCTTCTAACATTGTTCACGCCACCGCTGGCGCACACCAGCACCGCACTCCTCATCGCTGTGAGAGTTATTGAAGGTTTATTTGAGGTAAGTATATATATACAGGGTGATTGGTTGAGGGTTAGCCAAACGTAGTGGAGGTGTAGTTGGACCTTTTGGAAAATACAAGTTCGCGTGAAAGCCGCTGGGTGTTATTGTTTTTTTATCGTTGATTTTGTTACTTTTTAGAAATTCCTTGGTGGCATTTAGTTTTTTTTTATTGAGTAGGAAGTCTCCCTCAAAATTTTTCTTTTCCATTTTGCTAGAATTAAGAGCTTAGAGCGAATAATTTAAGCATTGTAGGGATCTAAAAGAGCCTTATGTAGACCAAAAGTACATCTGAGGGCATTACAATTAGTTTTTTTACCAGAAACATGCACGAAAATAAAATTTTAAGGCAAAAATCAGAGTAAAGCTTTCGGAAAATTAAAAAAAATAACAAAATCACCGATACCTCAATCTCCATAATATTTCCAGGGAGTAACATACCCGTGCATTCACGCGGTTTGGTCGCAATGGGCGCCGAGCCAGGAGCGTGCTCGGCTGGCTACGTTCGCGTTCAGCGGCAGCTATGTGGGCACCGTGGTGTCGATGCCGGCCTGCTCGCTACTGGCGCACTACACGGGCTGGCCGGGGATATTCTACGTGTTTGGTATGTTACCTGATTGATGCCACACTAACTGGCTGAGTTCTATGTGTTTTTGGTATGTTATCTGATTGATGCCACACTAACTGGCTAGGTTCTATGTGTTTGGTATGTTATCTGATTGATGCTACACTAACTGGCTAAGTTCTATGTGTTTGGTATGTTATCTGATTGATGCCACGCTAACTAGCTGAGTTCTATGTGTTTGGTATGTTATCTGATTGATGCCACGCTAACTGGCTGAGTTATATGTGTTTGGCATGTTATCTTATTGATGCCACACTAACTGTCTGAGTTCTATGAGTTAGGTATGTTATCTGATTGATGCCACGCTAACTGGCTGAGTTCTATGTGTTTGGTATGTTATCTGATTGATGCCACGCTAACTAGCTGAGTTCTATGTGTTTGGTATGTTATCTGATTGATGCCACGCTAACTGGCTGAGTTATATGTGTTTGGCATGTTATCTTATTGATGCCACACTATCTGGCTGAGTTCCTTGTGTTTGGTATGGTTATCTGATTGATGCCACGCTAACTGGCTGAGTTATATGTGTTTGGTATGTTATCTGATTGATGCCACGCTAACTGGCTGAGTTATATGTGTTTGGCATGTTATCTTATTGATGCCACACTATCTGGCTGAGTTCCTTGTGTTTGGTATGGTTATCTGATTGATGCCACGCTAACTGGCTGAGTTATATGTGTTTGGCATGTTATCTTATTGATGCCACACTATCTGGCTGAGTTCCTTGTGTTTGGTATGGTTATCTGATTGATGCCACGCTAACTGGCTGAGTTATATGTGTTTGGTATGTTATCTGATTGATGCCACGCTAACTAGCTGAGTTCTATGTGTTTGGTATGTTATTTGATTGATGCCACGCTAACTGGCTGAGTTATATGTGTTTGGCATGTTATCTTATTGATGCCACACTATCTGGCTGAGTTCCTTGTGTTTGGTATGGTTATCTGATTGATGCCACGCTAACTGGCTGAGTTCTATGTGTTTGGTATGTTATTTGATTGATGCCACGCTAACTGGCTGAGTTATATGTGTTTGGCATGTTATCTTATTGATGCCACACTATCTGGCTGAGTTCCTTGTGTTTGGTATGGTTATCTGATTGATGCCACGCTAACTGGCTGAGTTATATGTGTTTGGTATGTTATCTGATTGATGCCACGCTAACTGGCTGAGTTATATGTGTTTGGCATGTTATCTTATTGATGCCACACTATCTGGCTGAGTTCCTTGTGTTTGGTATGGTTATCTGATTGATGCCACGCTAACTGGCTGAGTTCTATGTGTTTGGTATGTTATCTGATTGATGCCACACTAACTGGCTGAGTTATATGTGTTTGGTATGTTATCTGATTGATGCCACGCTAACTGGCTGAGTTATATGTGTTTGGTATGTTATCTGATTGATGCCACGCTAACTAGCTGAGTTCTATGTGTTTGGTATGTTATCTTATTGATGCCACGCTAACTGGCTGAGTTCTATGTGTTTGGTATGTTATCTGATTGATGCCACACTAACTGGCTGAGTTATATGTGTTTGGTATGTTATCTGATTGATGCCACGCTAACTGGCTGAGTTATATGTGTTTGGCATGTTATCTTATTGATGCCACACTATCTGGCTGAGTTCCTTGTGTTTGGTATGGTTATCTGATTGATGCCACGCTAACTGGCTGAGTTCTATGTGTTTGGTATGTTATCTGATTGATGCCACACTAACTGGCTGAGTTATATGTGTTTGGTATGTTATCTGATTGATGCCACGCTAACTGGCTGAGTTATATGTGTTTGGTATGTTATCTGATTGATGCCACGCTAACTAGCTGAGTTCTATGTGTTTGGTATGTTATCTTATTGATGCCACGCTAACTGGCTGAGTTCTATGTGTTTGGTATGTTATCTGATTGATGCCACACTAACTGGCTGAGTTCTATGTGTTTGGTATGTTATCTGATTGATGCCACACTAACTGGCTAGGTTATATGTGTTTAGTATGTTATCAGATTGATGCCACACTAACTGGCTAGGTTCTATGTGTTTAGTATGTTATCTGATTGATGCCACACTAACTGGCTAGGTTCTATGTGTTTAGTATGTTATCAGATTGATGCCACACTAACTGGCTAGGTTCTATGTGCTTGGTATGTTATCTGATTGATGCCACACTAACTGGTTAAGTTCTATGTGTTTGATATGTTATCTGATTGATGCCACACTATCTGGCTGAGTTCTATGTGTTTGGTATGTTTTCTTGTTATGTTGGAATTTAAATTATTATGTATGATACGAGTAATTGAATAACGATCCTTTATTTATTGCAATTGGTGTTTGCATGTACTGTTCAATTAAAGTAAATAATAATTTCAATGTGGGTGATTATGTCAACATAAATCTTATGGTGTAGCAAAATATTGAACGTTCACAGGAATATTGGGGCTCGTATGGACAACGATATGGTGGATAGTCGTCAAAGAGAGCCCTGAAAAGGACCCGCAAATAACTCCGGCTGAGCTCAAATATATACAGGTACTAGCTGTCTAAGAACGTATAAGTTGGTGCAGTGCAAAAAAAGCATGTGATTTATTTATTATTTATTTATTACACACTATTACAACAACATTACAGCCTAAGCTAAGACGATGTTGTAAATATTTTTTTATACATAATAATCTAAATATATATAACTCAAAGGTGACTGACTGACTGACTGACATAGTGATCTATCAACGCACAGCCCAAACCACTGGACGGATCGGGCTGAAATTTGGCATGCAGTAGATATTATGACGTAGGCATCCGCTAAGAAAGGGTTTTGATTAATTCTACCCACAAGGGGATAAAATAGGGGATGAAAGTTTGTTGTACTTCATAACGCGAGCGAAGCCGCGGGCAAAAGCTAGTTGAATTTATAAATCTAGTTAATAGTAAAATTTTATCAAAATCAAACATCTTACTTTCTAAATATTTCTGTACCGCCTCTGATGGAAAACAGGAATCGCAACTCCAGACAGGAAGTCGCTTTTTTAAAAAAAAACATCAAAAGGCCGAGCCTCAAAGTTCATGCATCTGCTTCTACTATAATTATATTTGTACACATTCGAAATACTTTCGCATATTTTTTTTGTGAAGCTTGGTAGGCAAGCATTGGATCACTATCGCACCTGACGAAAAGCAATGATGCGGCCAAAGATGTAGCATGCTAATGCTTGCCTAGAAGATACTTATTCACTCTTGACTTTAAGACTCCTAGATTATACCGTTCGGTGAACAAAGACGCGGGCAAATTTACCGAGCAAGCGTGCTCCATCTTAGACTACATCGTCACTTTCATCAGGTGCGATTGTAGTCAAACGTTTGCTCAGTTATATAAAAATATTTTGAGTGCTATCATAGTAAAAACAAATAAGTAAGTTGTCTTCATAGAGTGGTACCAAACGCGGCTTGTATGTGTGCACACCTGTACGCCCGTGCGTCAGTACGTTTTTCTATGGTGTTACCGAGTGTGTGTTTGTTTGCAGGAGTCTCGCGGCACGCACACGGACGGCAGCCGCGTGCGGCACCCGTGGCGCGCCATCCTGTCGTCGGGCGCGGTGTGGGCCATCGTGATGGCACATTTCAGCGAGAACTGGGGGTTCTATACCCTACTCACCTTCCTGCCCACATTCATGAAAGGTACATCTTACACACACAGGCTCATCCTCACACAACAATACGCAGATTAAAAAAAAATAAGATTCAATAAATTTACAAAAAACTAAGATTCAATAAATTAACAAAATAGAAGATTCAATTAAAAAAAAGAAGATTCAATGAAAACAAAGAAGATTAAAAAAAAAGAAGATTTAATAGGTAAGCCTTATTTTTTTTAATTGAATTTTTTAGTTACAGTTGCTTCACAAATTTCCCTTGGGAGAAAACTAGTGTTTCCACCGGGTATCGAACCTGTACCCTGATAACCCGTTGCTTAAAAGGCTAAAGCGCATCCTTCAAGCCAACGGGGAGTTAAAAGCATTCGTTTGATTTTGAAATTAATGAATGTAATACGCATTATTGAGGATAACTCAAAAACTATTGGTCTACTTGATCAAATTTTAATAGGAACACAAAACAGTCGTATTGAGAACCTCCTCCTTTTTTGTGAAGTTGGTTAAAAAATACGTGTTCAATATTTTTTGATAATCTAACTGATGGACTAATTAGATTTTTTTTTTTGCACAATCGTCATTCTTATTAGCCCATAGATAGTTAGAGTAATAGATTGTTTACTTAATATACAACCTGTAACAGAAAGCTGTAATAATTCTTGGTGGTGTGTATGTGCATCGTGCCATGAATCATCTACCACAGAACGAAAGTCGAAAATGGAGATAATTTTTCCATTAAAAAAAAAATTACATTTATCAAATATTTAGACAACCCTACGTTAAATCTGTGTCGCGTGACCTTGACCTCTGTTATGACCATCACTGTTAGACATCTAAGTCCAAAAACTATGTGGGGTTGTAGAACAGTAGCTGATGAAATAGGGTTACAAATGACATATATTTTTAGAAACTTTAATACGTAATAACTCAATATTCAAGCTACTGCCGCAAATTCAGAAGTTCCTGTTAAGCTCCAAACATGGAGCTAGATGCGGGGCTCGAGTATTACTACACTTTTCTGTTACACATTGTATAGTTATGCGGGTGTGTTCGCAGACGTGTTCAAGTTCGAGACGTCGGCGACAGGGTTCCTGTCGGCGGTGCCGTACCTCGCCATGTCCGTGGTGCTGCAGCTGGCGGGACACGCCGCCGACTGCCTGCTGCGCCGCGCCGTCCTGTCGCGCACCAACATCAGGAAACTGTTCAACTGCGGCGCCTTCGTCGCGCAGGTCACACACATATATACACTACTGTCGCGCACCAACATCAGGAAACTGTTCAACTGCGGCGCCTTCGTCGCGCAGGTCACACACATATATACACTAAGTACTGTCGCGCACCAACATCAGGAAACTGTTCAACTGCGGCGCCTTCGTCGCGCAGGTCACACACTTATATATACACTACTGTCGCGCACCAACATCAGGAAACTGTTCAACTGCGGCGCCTTCGTCGCGCAGGTCACACACATATATACACTACTGTCGCGCACCAACATCAGGAAACTGTTCAACTGCGGCGCCTTCGTCGCGCAGGTCACACACTTATATATACACTACTGTCGCGCACCAACATCAGGAAACTGTTCAACTGCGGCGCCTTCGTCGCGCAGGTCACACACATATATACACTACTGTCGCGCACCAACATCAGGAAACTGTTCAACTGCGGCGCCTTCGTCGCGCAGGTCACACACATATATACACTAAGTACTGTCGCGCACCAACATCAGGAAACTGTTCAACTGCGGCGCCTTCGTCGCGCAGGTCACACACTTATATATACACTACTGTCGCGCACCAACATCAGGAAACTGTTCAACTGCGGCGCCTTCGTCGCGCAGGTCACACACATATATACACTACTGTCGCGCACCAACATCAGGAAACTGTTCAACTGCGGCGCCTTCGTCGCGCAGGTCACACACTTATATATACACTACTGTCGCGCACCAACATCAGGAAACTGTTCAACTGCGGCGCCTTCGTCGCGCAGGTCACACACATATATACACTACTGTCGCGCACCAACATCAGGAAACTGTTCAACTGCGGCGCCTTCGTCGCGCAGGTCACACACATATATACACTAAGTACTGTCGCGCACCAACATCAGGAAACTGTTCAACTGCGGCGCCTTCGTCGCGCAGGTCACACACTTATATATACACTACTGTCGCGCACCAACATCAGGAAACTGTTCAACTGCGGCGCCTTCGTCGCGCAGGTCACACACATATATACACTACTGTCGCGCACCAACATCAGGAAACTGTTCAACTGCGGCGCCTTCGTCGCGCAGGTCACACACTTATATATACACTACTGTCGCGCACCAACATCAGGAAACTGTTCAACTGCGGCGCCTTCGTCGCGCAGGTCACACACATATATACACTACTGTCGCGCACCAACATCAGGAAACTGTTCAACTGCGGCGCCTTCGTCGCGCAGGTCACACACTTATATATACACTACTGTCGCGCACCAACATCAGGAAACTGTTCAACTGCGGCGCCTTCGTCGCGCAGGTCACACACATATATACACTACTGTCGCGCACCAACATCAGGAAACTGTTCAACTGCGGCGCCTTCGTCGCGCAGGTCACACACATATATACACTACTGTCGCGCACCAACATCAGGAAACTGTTCAACTGCGGCGCCTTCGTCGCGCAGGTCACACACTTATATATACACTACTGTCGCGCACCAACATCAGGAAACTGTTCAACTGCGGCGCCTTCGTCGCGCAGGTCACACACATATATACACTACTGTCGCGCACCAACATCAGGAAACTGTTCAACTGCGGCGCCTTCGTCGCGCAGGTCACACACATATATACACTACTGTCGCGCACCAACATCAGGAAACTGTTCAACTGCGGCGCCTTCGTCGCGCAGGTCACACACATATATACACTACTGTCGCGCACCAACATCAGGAAACTGTTCAACTGCGGCGCCTTCGTCGCGCAGGTCACACACATATATACACTACTGTCGCGCACCAACATCAGGAAACTGTTCAACTGCGGCGCCTTCGTCGCGCAGGTCACACACATATATACACTACTGTCGCGCACCAACATCAGGAAACTGTTCAACTGCGGCGCCTTCGTCGCGCAGGTCACACACATATATACACTACTGTCGCGCACCAACATCAGGAAACTGTTCAACTGCGGCGCCTTCGTCGCGCAGGTCACACACATATATATACACTACTGTCGCGCACCAACATCAGGAAACTGTTCAACTGCGGCGCCTTCGTCGCGCAGGTCACACACATATATATACACTACTGTCGCGCACCAACATCAGGAAACTGTTCAACTGCAGCGCCTTCGTCGCGCAGGTCACACACATATATATACACTACTGTCGCGCACCAACATCAGGAAACTGTTCAACTGCGGCGCCTTCGTCGCGCAGGTCACACACATATATATACACTACTGTCGCGCACCAACATCAGGAAACTGTTCAACTGCGGCGCCTTCGTCGCGCAGGTCACACACATATATATACACTACTGTCGCGCACCAACATCAGGAAACTGTTCAACTGCGGGGCCTTCGTCGCGCAGGTCACACACATATATACACTACTTTCTCGCAAATTACAAACTAAATACACGAAACTTAAACAAAATTATGATTTACACGCACAGGACAATTATTAAACGAAGTAACGAGTACACACTCGCTATAACGCTGGAGCTGTAATCAAAACAAAAGTGGCTCGTTACCTTAAAACACCTGACGCGAATTCTAGTAGACGTCCGTCCGTCCGCCGCGAGTGCCGAGAAGCAAAAAGCCCTTTCGGTTCTTTTCTTTCACGAACGGACTACATGCAGCTGGCTGTGTGTAGCCTTTGCAGCGTCACCGGGAGGGCGAGCGCTAAAGTAGCTCAGCCGCAAAAGAGAGGATGTAGGCAACTAGCACAAGGGCCACCTAGGAGGTGCGAGCCTCGGCTTGGACCGTTGCCAGGACGGAGGACCGGGAGAGAAACGCCCGGTACATGGAGTAACGCTATACGGATGATGAACGTAGAAGCAAAACGCTTCGAGCGAACTGGAGTTATTTATTTATTATTTATTTATTTAATACTTTATTGCACAGTAAAAAGTGTACAAAAGGAGGACTTAATGCTAAAAGCATTCTCTACCAGTCATCCAGCGGTGGAAAATGAAATGACATGAGGCGTGCATCAATCAGGGTTAAAGAAAATATATGTTAATGAAATTTAAATCGAATTGTAATGTACATAAATATAAAATACTTGAGATTATACATACTAATAAAAATATATAACATAAATATCATAAAAAATATAATATATAATAAAAATTCTAAAAAATATATAACATAAATATATATATAAATATATACTAATAACTGTGCTCAGAGAAGTTTGTTAACATTATAAGGCTTTGGTAATCATTTTAAGAAAATGATCTTTAACGTGCTTTTTAAAACAAGCTTTTGAGGGTGATTTTTTAATATCGATTGGGAGATCATTCCATAGCCGCACCGCTACTATGCCAAAGGAGTGGTCAAGGAAATTAGTCCTATGAGCCGGGAAAGCTAAAAGCATTGTTTCTGATGAACGTAGAGTCCGTATGTGAGTGTCCTCTAAGAAGCAGAACTCATGTTTTAGATATTCAGGAGCAGAAGGGTCAGTAAGGATTGAAAAAAGCATATTTAAAATTCTGCACTTCCGTCTTTCACGGATTGGAAGCCATTTGAGTTTTGCCCTGAATTCCGATATGTGATCAAATTTAAGTTATGTCAACCATAAATGGATGACGTGTGACAGTTTGTCTGGTTGGTAGATAGTAAAGTGGGCATGGTGGAATTAACTCATGTAATTCCTGCGCACACTCTCCAAAAAGCAAACGATAGAATACCGATAGACTTGCGACCATACGTCTGTGACCGAGGCTGTGTGATCTAGACTCAATTAGCTTATTATAGCCAATGAGTCTTTTAGCTCGTCGGTCAATGATGTTTATATATGATTATATTAGATATATTATTAACAGATCTCATCAGCCACATAACAATGTTTTCCCTTCAGCTTTTAAGTATCCAAGAGTATTAAATCCAATGTAAACCAATTTCAGACCGTGTTCATGGTGGCCGCGGCGTATTCGACCACTGTAGTTGGCTGCGTGGTGTTCCTCACTATAGCAGTCGGACTCGGCGGGTTCGCTTGGGCTGGGTTCGGGTAAGATACAGTTAAAACTTACAAATTATTTGAGCTGCTAAAAATTAGTCGTATCCATTAACGTAAAAATAAAGCTTTGTGCTAGCATGTTGGATAATATATACTTGAGGATGTTATCCAAATAAATGGAGTCCAGAAAGGTGATTGGTGAAAGTTTCTTCAAAAGAATTATTGTAACCCAGTTGAATCTTTTTTGAAAATGTAAAGACTGTTACATCGGAACTAAATAGGATAAAAAAAATTATAGGAGACGTTTTCATAGCATCTTTTCATTTTCTTTAAAAAAAGCAGCATAAAAAAAACAACGGGTTGCACTCCGGGAGTGCCGGCAGAAGTGAAAACTTGAACATTGACATTGTAAACAGCAGGAGCAGGCATACATTTTCGCCGCGCGGTAGAAAGAGAGGGGGATATTACTTCCTCATCTACGCCGCGCCGGTGGTCTACCCTTCTGTCTTACGAATTTTCGATCAGGTCACGTGTCCAGACGCGAGTTAACATTTTTTACCCATCCCAAAAAGTGCACAACGCCGCTAAAGAAGTTTTCACTTCAAAAATGTTTAATTTGTTTTGTTAAATCTCTCTTCTTCTTCAGCCTTTAAGGATCCATTTGGACATAGGCCTCTCCTAATTTATTCCATGAATCACGACCTCGTGCCTTGGTCATCCATTAATTAACGCGCGTTATATATTCCAGCGTGAACCACCTGGACATAGGCCCTCCGCATGCGAGCGTATTGATGGGCCTCTCCAATACTATAGCCACGCTGCCCGGGATCGTCAGCCCCGCGCTCGCCGGCGCCATCGTGCTAGATAAGGTAACTATAGAGGGAAAACTGTCTTACTTAGGTGCGCCTTTACCTCTCAAGTAGCGAGTATCGGGTTCGAGTCTCAGTGGAAATAAGTTTTTTTTGCAATGGAAAGGATGTTGGCCAAATTGGATTCGAGTGCTGCCAGTGGTTGTATTAAGATCTGCTGGATAAATTTGTTATTTATTGTTACACAAGATAGTATTAAGTTTAGTCTTAGAGAAAGTCATGATTAAAAGATATTCATATTATGTGTGTTACCTCCGAAAAAATTCTTGGTGAACCGACTTTCATGATTCTTTTTTTTATTTGAAGGATATGGGGACAAGTTGTTCCTATATAAAAATTGACAAGATTTAAGCAAGGTTTCCGCAGATAATGCGGTAAAGTCAGTTTTTTGGAGCTTGCGATTAAATCATTTTTAATTTCTTTTCTGCCATTTTGTGTGTATATCGTATAAAAGAACCTAGAACGTGGTGTACGAAACCGTTTAAAATAAAATCTATGTTCGAAAATAACATCATCACAAGTCGTCTATACTAATATTATAAAGAGGAAAAGTTTGTTTGTTTGCTTGTAACTATCCTGGACTATCCCTGAGTGTCATAGGCTATGTTTTATTGGGTTATTAGTTAGTTTTCAGTACGAAATAATAATATTCGTAAGACAAGTCAGAGTGAGATTAACCAATCCGTCGCTTTATTTGCGTACGCTGACTAAACTGTTAGACATAAGTGAATACATTGTAAAGCAATAATGTTAGCCTTTATGAGTTCTACAAAAAAGTCCGCGATAGCATATATCTAGAATGTATATTTAGCCCAGAAAAAATACTTTCCTTTGTTAAAAATCTGAAAAAATAGCGACCTTGTTTGGTTGTCTTTTTTAGATATCATTATTAATACTTATCGAAATAAACTATTTCATCGTCTTACGTAGTTCATGTAGATACAATTTGGTTGTTACTGCGCATAATTTGGACAAATAGTGTTGGAGAAATCGTTAAATTAGTTTTATGGAAGCACGATGGTTCAGGGATTCATCAACGTCCTGCACATTATGTGTATAATATCATCAATGTTTTGGACCGACTTATATAGTAGGATCTAAATACAGCTGTTTTTTTTTTACACACTTTACTAAAAAGTTTAATGAGGCTGTAATTTTTTATGTTAGTAACCTCATAACTTTTGTCTGGGTTAACCGATTTTCAAAGTAAATTATAATAATTGCTTTGTTTAAAACAAGTCACAGTCAAAGTCTTGTAAAAGTTATGGTCCAGCCGTAGTCAACAGTTATTTTAAAATACCAATTTCCCATTTCAGACTGTAGAACAATGGCGCATAGTATTCTTCATATCCAGCGCCATCTACCTGCTAGGTGCGGTCATCTACGGGATATTCTGCTCCGCGGAGAGGCAGCCGTGGGTGGTGGAAGTGGACTGCGACCCCAGCTTCGACACAGATGGCGCCAGCGTCACTACGGCGCGCGGAGTCGACAATAAGGCCATGGACCACTCGGAAATGTAGACCTTGTGGTTTGGAATTTGGGGTACAATGGTGCTAATTCTGTTGGGCACCGAACTAACCTAAACTAAACTAAAAATAAACTAATTTTAGTCAAAGAATACCTAAACGCTATTCTGATTTTACGTTGAACTTAATTTAAAAGTTGAAATGACAGGACTAAAATTAATTTTGACAGCAACCAAATTGAATTGTATTCACAAGAGCCGCAATCACATATTCCTCCATTATAGACTTTGTAGGTCAGTATTTGCTTCATTAATTGCACTTGTTATTCTTTCAAGTATAAGATCACATTAAAAATAATCCAGACCTTTTTCATACAGACAAATTTGAGTTTAAAATTTCTATTTTTAGTCTTAATTTGACGTAAAACATGTACATCAGAATAAGAATTGGGTCATTTTCACTAAAAAGAGTAACTAAACTAACTTAGTCCTGTCAAACTTAATTTTAGTCTAATCTTGCATTTTCTGAATAGGTTTTGGACTAAAGCAGGACTAAAACTAATTTTAGGCTAGTTTAGTCTAATTCTGGACAACAGAATCGGCACCAATATCGAATAACCTGTAGATCTCCGATTAAATATTTTGGACACTGAATTTAACCATACACTCTTTATAAAATCGGTAGGGCAGATGGCGCCAGTTACACTATGGCGCGCGGAGTCGATAAAAAGGCTTAGACCACTCGGCAATGCAAACCTTGTGGCCTCTAACACAGGGTACAATATCGAATAACCTTTAGATCTCTTATAAAATATTTTGGGCACTCAATTGTAACCATACACGCTTTACAAAACCAGTGTGACAGATGGCGCCAGTGTCACTACGGCGCGCGGAGTCGATAATAAGGCCATGGACCACTCGGGGCTGTAGACCTTGTAATTTGATACTTAGGGTACAATATTAAATAACCGATATATCTTCGATAAAATACTTTGAGCACTCAATTTAATCGTACACGTTTTACAAAACCAGTGTGACAGATGGCGCCAGTGTCACTACGGCGAGCGTAGTCGATGATAATGCCATGGACCACTCGGAAACGTAGACCTTGTAGTTTGGAAGTTAGGGTACAATATGAAATAACCTATAGATCTCCGATAAAATATTTTGGGCACTCAATTTTAACAGTACACGCTTTGCAAAACTAGTGTGACCCGAGATTGGACACAGATGGCGCCAGTGTCACTCCACATGACATGCCAATGTTTCCGGCGCCAGCGATACAAGTATTTTTAATGGGCTGTGAGTGTGACAGCACGTTTGTTTATTTATGTATTAGAAAACGAACTTACCCTCATGTATGTTTAAAATTTTACTTCCACATCACAAATTACGTTAGCGCCCTTAGCTGAATAGGAATGTTTTCGATGAAGAAACCGATTTAGGAAATATTTTAATTTGTCCGTCCTAAATACAGTATTTAATTAATCTTTCTCAAATGTATATAGAGATATTTGTTATAAAATTATTTTTGTGAACTGTTATGTATAATAATATGCTGTAAGTGTAATAATAATTGATTATTCTTGTTAACTGCCGAAAAAAAGAGGTTCTCAATTGTTTTAGTAGAGAGCAACATTGTCAGTCCTCTAGTAATGACTGTACTGGCTATTTTAAATGCAGTCAACTATTTACTTCTATACTATAACTATACTACAGATTTTCAAACAAAAAAAAAACCATTTCTGTCCAGCCACCTTTGAGTAATCAAGTAACTACATGAAAAAAGTGAGTGAATTGAGAACCACTGCCTTTTTTAAAGTCGGTTACAAGTAATGGAACTACACGCCTGCTACTATATTTCTCTAAAAGTATAATAAGAAAGAATCATCATCATCATCAAGAAAGATCATCATTTATGATGAGCACATGCGTTATAGAAAAATGTATACAAATAGTGATTTAAGATATTTTTGTGATGTTTTATATAAAAAAAGATTTGAACTGCCCGTTGGCTTAGGGTCATCGCCTTCTAAGTAGCGGGTATCGGGTTCAATCCTGGTATGAACACAAGTTTTCTCTCCAAGGGAAATTTGTTTCTCTCGTTCTGATTGTGTGTGTGATGTGAATGTTTCCGGCACCCACGACAAGTTAGTGTGGGGCTGTGAGTGTAAAAGCGTTAAAAATACATTCCAGTTACCTTAAGACAATTCCTAAGATCCCTGTCCTATAGGATTCAGCGAGGATCAACTCTTGAAATAATGTGATAAAGTTTAGTATTAAGAAAACTCGTTCTTAAGCGTAAATGTAAATATCTAGAATGTTATAGTAAATGTTACTGCGATATATCGAAATATTGTCTATACGTGAATATTAAAAAATTTCAACCTCATACCACCTTTTTGCTTGAAACCTTCCTTTTGTTCCGTTTGTTTAACATTGGCAGATATTCTGATTCAGAAATGAGGAATTATAAATGTTGGTCAAAAAATGCACAATTCAGAATTGTTTATGCACATGGGCCCAAAGAGGATAATAATCATGGGCCCCATAGAGGCATTCGTGGAAGTTAATGACTCAAATGCCAGATGATTGAACTGTCTTTAATGAGTGCGCGTTCTAAGCAGCTGGTATTGGGTTCGATTCCTAGTGGAAACACAAGTTTTCTCCCCAAGGGAAATTGTGTCGGGTGTGATCTGAATATTTCCGGCACACAAGTCACTTGTGTCAACGTCTTTTGTGCCAAAGTCCCCGTTACTAATAACCTCGGGCATAGAATGCTTTACATACAATAACAGTTTATAGTTCCCGCCATAATTATAACCTATCCTATCCCACTACTATATAAATGTGAAATTGGGATGCTTGTATGTTTAGATGTTTGTTAACCAGGCCAAAACTAACGAACTGGTTATACCGGAGCTATTTTTCATTATCATTGTCATGTAAGGTAAAACCGGGAGACGCAGCTATTATAAAATAATAATATAAGTATCTTTTTTTATGCTCGTTATGCAAGCATTTAACAACCATTTCACGTGATGGGAAGTGAAGATGCGACTGATGATGTAGCATGCTTGCCTAGAAGATACCTATTCACTCTTGACTTGAAGACTCGCAGATTACACCGTTTTGGGAACAGAGTTGCAGGTAATGAGTTCCACTCCTTTGCAGTACGGATAATAAACGCAGAAGTGAAACGCTTCAAGCGAACCGGAGGTATGTCAACAATAATAAGATTACGTGTGATAGTTTTGGGCTTAGGGGAATTAACTCGTGTAATTCCGATGCACTCTCTCCAAAATGTAAGCGATAGAATACTGATAGGCTGGCAACCTGACGTCGGTTACCGAGACTCGGCGATTTGGACTCGACTAGCTTGCCAATGGACTCAAGAGTTTCAAGTTGGTACTTAGCGGATGCAACCCAGAGGTAGCCGCAGTACTCCATCCACGATCGGACTCGAGCTTGATACAAATCGAGATGCTTCCCCGGTGTGAAGTACTGCGACTAACGTTTCCGAGGACACCAAGTTTTTTAGCGGCCAGCTTAGCTCTGGCTTCGATGTAGGAACCAAAGTATACATTCGACGATAAGCAAACGGCATAAGAAGCTCAAGTTTATTTGCCATCGGTATTGGCACATCTCAGAAGGTCGGAGACAGATGGAAAGGTCTCCGTTTGGAGGAGAAAAGATACGCCTGAGTTTTGGATGCATCAAATTGAACCAAGTTGGCATCGCCCATGGCCAACAAGCTCGTATTTAATCTAACAATCATTTCCTCTCTTTGTGACTGGACCTGGTTTTCACTAGCTCGTGCATTTTGTTGAATATACTTATATCTAATATCTTACGAGCAATTCCTGTATATATATATATATATATATATATATATATATATATATATATATGTAATCAGAATCTCGGAAACGGCTCCAACGATTTTCATGAAAGTTACAGATTAGGGGTTTTTCGGCCCAAGGAATCGATTTATCAACGTTCCAGGTCCGAGAAATGCTCGGTTCCCAAACTGCATTTGAAAAACCGGGTTTAAGAAACTATCAGCGCCATCTATTACGCCGTGACCGATGTAAAAAACTGTTTCTACTCGACACTAGATGAAGCTTTCTGAGGCTACAAATTCAAACACATTCTACCAAAAACAAAAAACCGAGCAAAGCTCGGTCATCCGAATATTATATCTTTAGACAACAGTGTGTTTTGACAACAGTCTGCGTACCCAAAGATAGCGGGCGGAACTCGGCGGAAGTGATCCAATAAGAAACCCGATATCCGTAGTTTAGAAGGCAAACGCGTTTATAAAGTAATGTTTGAAACGATAGGGCTCTTTAAAGGCGCTCTGCCATCTGGGTGTCTTCAAAACAAAAATATATATCTTCTAGGCAAGCACGCTACATTGTCAGCCGCCATCGCAACATCGCTTTCCATCGTGTGCGATGGTCGTCAAATGCTAGTCTATCAAGCACATAAAAAAAATTACAGCATCAAGTTTTTTTTTTTAAAGAACGCTCTTTATAAATCAAACAAAACACCATAATAAAATAAATATATCTATGTACATCTTTGAATAATTTATTTAATCTTATTTTAATAAAACGAATCAGTTTTGGGATGTATATGAAACATGTCGAAAGCGCCGCAAGCGCCATCTGTAGGTACTATTTTATAAGTATGTAGGTACTATTACATAACATTTAGTAGGTAGGTGGGCATGCTTTATTAAATAGTATCATTAAAATGTATAATTCTATTTCTGAATTTATATGATAACGATTTGAATACTATTTTAATAAAAAAGACAAAAAATACTTTCATTTGGTACTTTCAATAGGCTGGAATTTGTTTCACTTTAATATTTATTTATTTTAAATCGTTACTCAATGTAATATTTTTACATGCCTATAATAAAATCTAAGCTAATCTTTTATTTTAACAATACTAAATAAAAATGTTTAGTTGTCATTTATAAATGTGTCAGTACGAAAACGACTTGTGTATAACCGGCAATTTCAAACTAGACTACGTCACAGCCGCCGCCTCGCTTTTGTCGGCAAAGCTATAAAGGGAGCCGCCACTTTGCCGCGCCGCTTTTTCGCCGGTACTCTTTCAAAGCGCGTGCGACGGTCGAGACTGCTTTCAATCATGGTGGAACAAAGCAAGGATTTGACGAGGAAGCTGCTCGACCTGATGCAGGAGACAGGATACCCCCTGGTTCAGCACAACGGCCAGAGGAGATTCGGCCCGCCGCCTGAGTGGCCTGGCCCTCCTCCGCAAAAAGGATCGGAAGTTTTCATCGGAAAACTTCCACGGGAAATCTTCGAAGATGAGCTCGTCCCCATCTTCTCCAGGGTCGGCAAGATATACGAGATGCGTCTGATGATGGATTTTTCCGGTTCCAACCGAGGGTACGCCTTCGTCACCTTCACAACTAAAGCTGAAGCCTCCAAGGCGGTGAAAGAACTGAACGGCTACGAGATCCGGCCAGGAAGAAACATTGGAGTTGTGAAATCTGTTGATAACTGCCGTCTGTTCGTCGGCAGCATCCCGAAGACTAAAACCAGGGAAGAAGTTTTGGAAGAGCTTTCTAAAAGGGTGACGGGCATCGTGGACGTGATTCTGTACAAGAACTGCTTCGATCGGAGGCTGAACCGAGGGTTCGCTTTCGTGGAGTTCTCATCCCATCGAGCAGCCGCGATGGCGAGGCGCGAGCTTGTGCCAGGCTGCGTCAAGCTCTGGGATCAAGACGTGAACGTGGACTGGGCGGAGCCAGAACCTGATATTGACGATGACCAGATGAAAAAGGTGAGTTTCCACATTGCCCAACGACTGCGCTTATTTTTCCCCTTATTTAATGCATAGGGATACTTTTACATATTTTAGAACATTTTTTTTGCATAGAAAAAGAGCACCAGTTTGTTCAAATTTCTCTAAGATTAAAATTTGCGAAAGTTCTTTTCTATGTGTAATTCTGTTATTCTCCAATTTAATCAATCCCTTTCATGCTTATGCGACATTTGCTGTCATTGTTTACAAGTGTCCTGTAACTGTTTATCTGAACTGGTCTTTGATATTGTCATTAAAAGGTAGATGTAGCTCTAATAATTAAAAAAAGTAGGTATGTAAGTACTTACACCAACTTGCTTTTGCAGGTGAAAGTGCTCTATGTACGAAACTTCCTGATCAAGACTGCTCCTGATACAATAAAATCTGTATTTGAGGCTGCAATCCATAATAAAGTAGAGCGAGTGAAAAAGATCTATGACTATGCCTTTATACATTTCTATGAGCGACAGCATGCTGAGCTGGCGATGACCAAATTACAAAATGTAGAAATAGACGGCAGTAACGTAGAGATCAGATGGGCTAAGCCTGTTGACCGCGAATTGTACCGCATCCAAAAGCAAAGTAGAGGCAATGCGAAGTTCAACAATAGTTTCGACATTTCTCAAACCTTGTTGCTTTATAAACAGCATCTGGAGAAGAAAGAGTATGCCAACTCGCCAAAAGACGAAGGGATTGGGTCGGCTGGGGCAGACTCGCTCTGTGGGTCTCCGACAAACATCATGCCTCCGAATATCCAGCAGACTGATGGAACCAACTACTACACACTTGCTCCAGCTAAGCTTGACTCTGTGTGTAAGAGGTAAGAACCTATTATTACTTTTATTTCTGATGTATCAAAAGATTTTTCTTATAATTTTTTGTTTTTTTTTAATGCCCAATATGCAAGGAAATATATGGAATTGTCCATGGTCCAACATTAATGGAAACTTAGTGAAATAAGGCTTATTTATGTAGAACACTATAGCCAGACAATCACTTATGCTGAGAACAAGCGTGTGCAATGGGATTCTACTAAAAATGGGAGCATCCTAAGAGTGCACAGCTTGCATCAGTGTTTAGAGAAAAATTGCCATATTCTTTTCTATACCCATGCAGATATATGTGGGCACCACCAGTATATGAATACCAGAAGGGTGTGGACGTCACCGGCACGGAGACCTGGGTGGGGCGGGTGGAGCTGCCACAGGTGGGGCTTCCACTGCTGTCCCAACCACGACGGGTTGGGCCGTTGGTGACAGGCTTGTGCTACAGTTTACAGCAAGCACGAATCGAGGCTGCGGAAAATGCTCTGAGAGTTATTCAGGTGAGATTGGTACTTTAATTTTTCTTAATTAAGTATGCACTTGTTTTAAACTTATGAAACTTTAAAAAAAAATCTATTCATTTAAAGTCTATTTGAGTAGGTACCTACTTACATATTTCTATAAGAACAATATTTTTTTTTTAAATATAATATTTATTCATTTACCTTTCTTTAAGAAACAATCTGCCCTCTTAGCAGCTTTTTAACACAATTTTTCTCCTAAAGGGAAATTTGTTTCTGGTTCTGGGTGTGATAGTTTGTCTGATGTGAATAATTCTGGCACCCTCAAAACAAGTCGTCAAACTTGGTGTTGGGTGCTGTGAGTGCTAAAGAGCTAAGTTTTACAAGTATGGGTAAAGCAGGTCCACAAACTTCTCAAAGGATAGCTACTTTAATAAGTTGATCATGATTAGATGAGTGAATGTTACTTTAAGCATCCGCATCATAAGTCTCAACTTGGTGCCAAGTGACACAATTATGTACTTATCTACATTCTGTAGCACTAAAAATAATTAAATTGTGCAGGCAGTTATGTATCTATAGCTGTTAAGGTATATTTGAATTTAACATGTAAGAAGAGTAGGTATACTGTTTCAATGAGGCATTCAAATAAATCCTTGTATTTTCACCCAAACTCTACCTTCATACTGATAATGTTTCTACCATATATTTTTGTTTGCAGCTGCTGAGAACAGACCTAATCCAGCAGTCGTCGCCAACCCCCATACAGCCGCTGTACCCATCCATGGTCCCGCCGATGCAGAGTTGTGTCGGCCTCACCTACGAATACATGAACGCGTCAATGTACCCGCCATTATCAATTCCCGCGCTGTGGAGAAGCTTTTGAACTACCTAGATTTAAGTAAAATAGGCTAAGCTTTTAAATAACCTGGCTTTGCAATTTAGCTCGCATTTAATACCTAATTTAATTATTAAATAAGGTAGAAATTTGTGCTATTTTGCGTTTTGTTTTTGCACAAAATATACAACAGTAAATTGCAATAATAGTATTGTGATAGTATTGTCATGTTTATAATCTAATAAGTTAAGTGATGTTTTAGTGTTTATTTTCATGAGCATAAATAAAACCCAATTTCATACCTACTTTTTGAAAAAAATGGGTTGAAACTTAAAAACGTTTTATTTTTGCACATGAACTGTTTAAAAATTACAATATCAAAATGTTATTGTATTGAAAAGGTATATCTAGATGTAAAAGTTTTTATTTTAGAAATCGTATCTCGACTGCAGTTACCATAGAATATTTTCATGTTAGTTTATATTAATGACTACAAAGTTTTGACGCCTATTAAGTAATTTACATTGACAAGACTGTTGATTTCAAATTCTTTAATGAAGATTAGTATTTTTACTTTAACCATAGAATTTGAGAATAAGTACCTAACTGAGTTATAGTTGATTTTCCTTTTTTTTATAGGCATTATTTACAATGTAAAGTTGCCCTTTGCAATGCTTCCTTGTGCTTATACCATGGTATATTCAGAGAGAATGCATTGTTCCTGTTATTTTGACAAGTTTTTCAGAGTTCTCTTTTTGTTATATTATTAAATATATTTCGGCCAATTGTGTTAATTACTTTAACCTACCCTATACCCAAACCCTCCGGCTGTAGAAGTCATGTCTGCACTGAAAGTGTCGAACCGCGATACCTAGGTATCGGATTATTATTAGTCAAGTTAGTGCGTGTTTTCTCTTCATGATGTAAGAGTTATACCTGCTAGTTATACCAGTAACCCTTTGTTTTGTAGGACTGTTACCTAGTTGATAAGGTATAATATGTTGCGAGGTCTTGCGTCGACGCAACGCAGTTATGGCATACAAAGGTTGATCCGTTGCGACTACGCGCGACACATCGCAACGCACTAATGGGCCAGTGTCAAGTAATAAAAATATTTCACGTGCATTTCATAATAAGTTATAGGGCGTTTTTCAAAAAATGTGTACACGTGACGTACCGGAATTGATTTTTATGTTGTGGAGATTTTGATGTGTTTTTCTATGTCAATTGATAAAATATACTATAAATTAAGTATAAACCTAAAATATATAGCAGTCACAGGAAAAACATCGTGACAATCTTAATTTTAATGTAACAGTTTCGAGAAACACGCTCCGGTTCATCACATAGGAAAACATTAAATAAAATGGAACATACGAGTTGTTTGGTTAATTTGTCTTTATTGTTCAGTATATAACATCCATATCTCTGAGAAACAATGTCTTAACCTAAATAAATCGCTATAACCATTGCTTAGCAAATATTTTTCTTTCGAGATCGTCACAGTAGGAACTTTTGACCTTATAAAATACTTTATTTAAAGCTTTTAAAAGATTTTGAGCTTTCGAGATTACAAATTATATAAAATTATATATCACTGAAAATTCTACATATGCTTATAAAATATGAATAACTAACATTTATTAAATAAGACTAGTTTTTATCTCGATAAAAATGTAGGACAGTGACTATCTGGATTTCTAGGTGACTAACTGGAAAAAATTAAGCAAAGTCCACACTGTAGATACTTCGCTTACATCTGTCAGTCATACATTTGGTTAGGTAGCTTATTACTTGTAGGCCTATTTTATTTCAACACACTTTAATAAATCACCTTATGCCTTAACATATTTTTACTAAAGAATTTTTTAAACCTTTGCGAACTTCAATCATGATATCATCATATTTTTACTAAATCACAGGTTACCTTCGACTTAAACAACAGGTTCTTACACTTTCTGTTTTTTTCTTTTCTTCCCTCCATTGTTTTCTTCTACTTTGTTTTTCTTCTTCTGTTAGTCATTAATTCTTTTTCGACTCGTTTGAAAACGTTTCAAATGCTTCTTTCGCTGCTCTTCAAATTTTCGGGATTTTGTTTTAGTTTTTCTATATACCTTTTAGCCCTTCTGCTTCCGTCAGAGCTATGTTCGCTGAAAGGTAAAACAAAAATTTTTTTTTTTTTTGTCTAATTTAACAAATACTAAATAACCAAAATTATTGGTGTAAATTGCCAGAATTTAATTTATTAATCAAATGCTAAAATCTAATTTGTTAATTTATATAATGAATAAATCGCATTGCTATATGTGGACCACGTACAAAACTGAAACAACAATTAATTGAAAATGCCTACCAAAAATGAGCACTCAAGATACAGGCTATGCCTAGTTTAGGGCCCATAGAGAATGTGTAATATAAAAATTATTCGATATCTATAAGTGTTATAATAAAAACTTCGATATGTATCTACTAAATGTACAATATGCAATAAATAATCTATATGTAATAATAATCTGTCTTATTACGTACACACAGCTTACTCGCGTGAAATATTGAAGTATTCTAATAAAAAAATTTGCCCTCTAACTGTTCATTACTAAAATATAAGTTCTTTATTTCTGTTAGACTAGCGTCTGACCGTTAGCTCACCTGATGGTAAAAGATAATGTGGTCAAGGATGATATTTTAAACACTGGCTTTCAAGGATAACTGCCGGAAAACATTTTAATGGTTGGCGACAGATTTTCCTACTTGATGGTGATCAACTACCATATATTTAGGTACCACCATGGATTTAATTACTATTTTCACGATTTTACCTTCACTGGAAACTCAAATCTACAAACGTCGGATTCGAAACCGTAACCGTTGATCGGCAGTTTTACGCGCAACGCCTAAGCTATCATCGCTTCAAAAAATATATGTGAAAGAATTTTAAAAATCGTGTCAGTAATTCCAGAGAAATCGAAACGTCCTAAAAACCAACAAATAAACAATATAATAAGTCGTCATAATTGTAGTATCTACATACGTGTTAAAATATTATCCTCCTTTTTCACTGCTAAGGATTTGCAAGATATGTTTCTTTTTACAAAAAATATATTTTATTAACCATTGTAATAACTTTATTACATATCTATTTTACAAAAATTCGTCAGATGTACTCCCAGCTTAATAGTTCCGATGCGTCACAAAATAATTCCGGCTATACAATACGTTACGAACAGGACGTGACGAGTATATATCAACAAAACTTAAAAAAATTATTCAAGCTGATGTGTTAATTGTATGGCTATTGTCGCCATATTTTACAATAGGTAATAAACACAATAATGATTATATAACATCAAATAACATAATAAACTGCCACATACCTCATAAAATCCTGTGTCTATCTGGAACTTAAATTCGAAACCACCGTAACGCGCCCACTTTCGTCACAGACTTTGTTGAACGACAAGTTCCTACATAATGGCGTCCATACCAGTAGAAAAGAATAATGTCGCCAGAAATTAAAAATGAACACATTTTAAGGTAATATTTCGTTGAAGTATTGAAAAATTCACCGTGACGTTAACCGGAATTCCGGTTTTGCCTTATTCCTGGGACAACAATTATATTGTATTTCAAGCTATTTCAAGCCTAATTTCGACAGATTAGAGCTCTAAATCGTGTTTATATGTTCACCATACGTAGATAAAGCGTAGAACAGTGGCGCTATTCAATGTATCCAGCCTTACCTGAGACTTGAAAGTTTCAAATATGGAGGTGGGACATGAAGATTTTGCACTTTTTTCTTGTTCCCTTTTTATATATTTTAATATCAATGATATTTTGGTAGCACATAAAAGTAAATATAGTAAGTAAAATATATATTTAAAATATAAAAACTCACTTCAATGATGTACAGTGCATACAAAAAATATTAAAATATGGTGAAAGTCTAGGACACCCCAAGTTTGCAAATGTACATCTTTTCTGAAAAACGCCCTATAGTAGGTCAAAAGTCAAGTAAGGCCTATTTGGTACTTAGGTAGCAGACATGAAAAGGTGAAATGGAAAATACATTTTTTTATTCCGGTTTCTGACACTGAAGCGTTTACTAGTTCTGGGCACTCGCAGAGCTTGACGCAGAGTGAATCGTGGCGCTTCCTCAGGTAACCAGGTTTGCAGGAGCACCCTGGTTCACATGCGGGAACTTCAGAGCAGTCATAGAACGCTGCTATGGAGAAACAGACGTCCGGCGGGCAAGTGGTTTTGCAGTCTTCGTAGACTTCGTTTGGATCGGCACATTTTCTTTCTGAAAATTTAATGACAGCAACATGTCTTATAACAGGGTCGCGTAATTTAACTGTCGGAACGACTCGGTTTGTTTGTAATGTGTTAGAAAGGTTCGAACGGGTGACTAGACGTGCGGGGTCGACGTTTATGTTTGGAACGAAAACAAAAATCTAGTTTTTCAACTATTTGTCATTTGCTCAGTCAGGCACGTTTACCAACTACTTAATAATTAATTCGGTTAATAATCCACTAGTTAATGACACATTAATACTGGAAAAATTAAAAACTGCAGAAAATAATGCAAAATCAACGCCAATTATTTCACTTTCGCGGTAAAACTCTACTTGATATTTTTATCGCTAGATGTTTTAGCAGTCATATATAACTACCTTTATACCCTCAATTTTATTTTGTTAAATAATGTCATAGAAATTTAATAACTATTATATTTTACGTTAGGTATATAGTCTGTCAAAACAGGGTAAAAATAATAGTGGTACGTACCGCAATAAGGAATATTACGAAATAAATGTTATAATGCATTTAGACGATTGTTTTCGTTAATATATTGCCGGTAAAAAAATATATTCAAAAAGACGTTATCACGTCAAAAAAACATTAAAAAAAGATTAAGTCAGTTAATAATCCACAAATGTATGACACATGAATACTGGAATAATTAAAAACTGCATAAAATAGTACAAAATCGGCGTCAATTTTTTCACTTTCGCGGCAAAACTCAAGGTGTTATGAATTATGATAATAAAAGTATTGTTGGGCCAAGCGTTATGGGTGCCTAAAAATATCTTACATGTAGGATGACAAAAGGAATTTCGGTGTAGGTAGTGATCGTAAGACCAGTTACTTAAAAATGTTAAATGTAATTATAATAATAATTGGAGGTACCTATACATAATTCCATTTCTCCCGAATCCTACCCTTCCACCCCTGCAAGCTCAGCCGCCGCCAATATGGCTAGTAATGATATAGTCGCCATATATGCATTGCGCATCAGTCTACTCAAAAACAGTAATTACGACGCATACTAATTTTTCTAAAGTGGTTGTGAAAATTAGTGTTTTACACAATTCAGGATACTGCTCTGTCCCGCAACAGGTTAGGGGAACCACAGGATCCCTATCGACCACACCACAGGCTAAGGATACCAGCAGACCGAGTTCAAGTAAGTGCTTGCACCTCCCATCTTCTCTTCTCCTTTTTCTGTCGAGTTGTGTGATTCGTTACCGCCATTATATTCTAAAATATCAATAACAAATTGGTGCCACCACGTAGGTAGGTAGGAATATAAAAAAAACGAGGTAGTTGCTTCAGTAACAACAGTTTGTGGCGACTCACGCGCCACCACTCAAACACGCATACACCCGGGCACCGATGAGCGCGGGAGAGCGGGGGAGTGGTTGCCGCGATCGTACGATGTATCTCGCGCCGCGACCCCTTCCAACGAACGAGTTCGCCAGCCGCCTCCGCTTGGGGCGCACACGCGACCCCGCTTCCCTCGCCTCGCCCACGCACGTACACCGCACTAAGTACTAATAAAGTGATAATACCTAACAGTGTGTATATCATATAACTCCTTATTGGTGACCCCTACAAACACGTGCCTACGAAAATAAAAACAATTAATTCGTGAGGAGTGCATAGTGCAGTGACTAAAAAGTGAGGCTAACAAAGCTTACCTACGGCGGACATTTTGGTTTCATCAAAAACCAACATCACCACGCGGCGAACTTCAGCAACATCGCGCGCAACATCTAATTGCTGTCGCAACGCCCGGCCTTTCGCTTGGCCCATTGTGCCGCGCCACACCCTGCTCATATCAGCAAGTGCAGTTCACGACGTTCGTTTCAACAACGGGTGCAGACGCCGGTTCACGCCGAGCGCCGCAACGCGGTGATTTTGTTCCCGCCGTCTCATTCCGCGCCGCCTCCGCTGTGCCGGCGCGGCGCCGCCGGCGACGACTTCGACACCGCGCAACGAGTCTCCATTTCGTGACACGCGAACATCTCGCGATTTGATACGTGTCGCGATTCGCCGTGAGCCGCAGCACCGACGGGACCACCGAGGATTGCAAACATTGCAAACTCGCCGAGCCACGTGCAAAAATCGACGCGTCAAGCCATCGACGACGCACGACGACGACGCGACGCGAGCAGCCAGCGGTCAACGCCCCCGAGTGCGGGACGGGCCGGACCGCGAAGTTTTCAACTGTACATCGTTCCCAGGGAGTATACTACGATTCCGGTGAGCGAACTCCAAAATACTTGCATATCTTTCCTATAAACAAACATTTAACAATAACGTGCAGTGTTGTGTTGTTTTACTTAAACTATCAATTTGAAAAGGAATTTACATATTTCCGTCAACTATCTTTGTGACCAGTGATCATATCGGAACATTACTCTTAAGCAATTCTCGAATTTTTACTGATTATAATTTACGAATAGCGATCTACAGAATTTACGTAAAAAAGGTAGATTTCGGTAAGCATCTCGTAAAAAGGTAGATTTCGGATAAAATACCAGAAATGGTAAATTTTGTGATTTCGTTGTCGAATTTAAATTTGTTTACATAAAAAGGATAGATTCATAAATTGTATATTTTTTTTTTGTCACGAAAGAGCCATATGTCGATTATTGTATTGTTTTATTTGTGTCTAATTATGTTTTTATTTTATTATTATTAATTAGTTATAAGCCGTGTTATGTTCATCTACGCGTAAATGTGTATCATACGTCCACGTCCGGGGCCCGTCATTTAATTTCCTGATTCCTATTTATTCCACTCATATTTCCACAATTGTTGTATTGACTTCCGCCTCGTCACAGATTATCGTCACTTCCGGTTTTTTTATTATTTTACTTCCGGTTCCTCTTCGATAATGGCAACATCTGAGGAGCAGATTAGACTGCTGCAGGAACAGTTAAAACAGCTTCAGGACAATCAGGATAGACGAACTATGGCAGTTTCAGTCAAATTGCCTACTTTTTGGGCCGATAAACCCACAGTGTGGTTCGGCCAAGTAGAGGCACAGTTCGAAATCGCGGGCATTAAACAGGACCGGACCAAGTACAGCCACGTTGTGGCAAAGTTGGATTCCAAAATCGCCGGCGAAGTAGCGGACATTATTGAACGCCCCCCAGTCACGGACTGTTATGAACATCTAAAAACCGAACTTATTAAACGCTTGTCAGCGTCTGGCGAGGACAGAGTCCGGCGGCTTCTTGGTGAAGAAGATATTGGAGACCGAAAGCCGTCGCAATTTTTGCGGCACCTACGCTCGTTGGCCGGAGCAGAGTTTAAAAGCGACGACATAATTCGGCAACTGTGGATGCGCCGCCTGCCAGGCAATATACAAGCCATACTGGCTGCGCAAGAAGATCTGCCCCTGGAGAAAGCGGCTGACATCGCCGATAAAATACTTGAGGTAACCACACCTGCTGTGCATGCGGTTACCACGGCCTCGCAGTCACCTGAGCTGACGCAACTGGCGCTCAGGGTCGAGCAGTTAACTAAATGCGTTGAAGCGCTCAGTGCCGACTCGAGAGCGCGACCACGGTCGCGCACTGACAACAGATCGAGATCAACATCGAAATCATCCTCACGCTCCACCCTGTGCTGGTATCACCAAACCTACAAGAAAAAGGCAGTGAAATGCACCTCTCCATGCGCCTGGAAAAACCAGGAAAACTATTTGAGCGATCAGTAAACGCGGCGACTGATTGCTCTGAGGTAATGAGTAGCCGCCGTTTATTTGCCACAGATAAGACTACGGGACGCCGGTTTTTGATAGACACGGGCAGCGACCTTTGCTGTTACCCACAAAAGTTAGCCAAGGGTATCGCCTCAACATCATCTGGATATCAATTATCGGCAGCAAATGGTAGCAACATCCAAACTTATGGAAGCATTTCACTACATCTGAACCTAGGTCTACGCCGCGATTTCCACTGGAATTTCACAATTGCCGACGTCGAAACGCCTATAATAGGATCGGACTTCTTAAGTTATTATAACTTATTACCCGACCTACGCCACAAACGCCTAATCGATGGAAATACAAATCTTACCACTCCGGCATCGATAGCTCAAATTAACCAGGTCAGCATAAAATGTGTGTCTGTCGAAAGCACTTCACCTTATTCCAGACTTCTCCTGGAATTCCCTAACTTGACGCGACCTCCAAGCTTCCCACGGCTAGTGAAACACGCGACGGTTCACCACATCGTAACAACCGATGGCCCGCCAGTTTCCTGCCGCCCACGTCGCCTCGCTCCGCAAAAGCTGGTCGCGGCCAAGAAAGAGTTTGACGATATGGTCAACTGTGGTACCGCGAGACCTTCGGACAGCCCTTGGGCCTCTCCTTTGCATATGGCCAAGAAAGGCGAAAAGGGATGGCGACCATGTGGAGATTACCGGGCTCTGAACGCTAGAACTGTTCCAGACCGGTATCCCGTCAGACACATAGCGGATTTCTCGCACAACATTGCAGGGGCCACCGTGCTGAGTACAATTGATTTAGTAAAAGCGTACCAGCAAGTGCCCGTACACAAGGCTGACATCTGCAAGACAGCGATCACAACACCATTCGGACTGTACGAGTTTCCTTTCATGACCTTTGGTCTTCGAAACGCTGGACAAACATTCCAACGTTTCATAGACGAAGTCGTGAGGGGACTCGATTTTTGCTATCCATATGTGGATGATGTGCTTGTCTTTTCACGCTCGGCAGATGAGCATAAAGACCACCTTCGCACCTTGTTCCAGCGCCTGGACGACTATGGTGTCATGATAAATGCATCCAAATGTGTTTTCGGTTCTGACGAGGTGACCTTTTTAGGATACCGCATCAACAAAGATGGTACACGCCCGCCTGTGGAGAGAATCGAAGCCCTGCGAAATTTCCTTTTGCCAAAAACTGTGCAAGGCCTTCGGCGGTTTCTGGGGATGATCAATTTTTATCGCCGATTCCTCCCTAACGCAGCCGAACTGCAAGCCCCTCTTATCAACGTACTAGCTTCTTCTAAACTAAAGGGTGCTAAGCCAGTGCCCTGGACGCCTGAACTTGAAGTTGCGTTCGAGAAATGCAAGGAGAGCCTGGCCTGCGCTACACTTCTTGCTCACCCAGTTGGCGACGCCACCTTGGGATTATTCACGGACGCCTCTTCAGTACACGTGGGATCTTGTCTTCAACAGAAAATTGATAACCAATGGCAGCCTTTGGCGTTTTTCAGTAAAAAGCTTACGGACAAACAAGCTCAGTGGCCCGCGTACTATCGCGAACTTCTCGGAGTGTACGAAAGTGTGCAACATTTTCGCCACCTGCTCGAGGTCCAACATGTGACCATTTATACGGACCACAAACCACTCATCTATGCTTTTACCCAGCGACGCGAAAAGCTTCCTCCTGTTCAGCTCAACCAGCTGTCCTTCATCTCCCAATTCACAACCGATGTTATACATGTGAAAGGAGAGGATAACGTGGTTGCTGACGCGATGTCAAGGATAGAAGCTATCACCTTTGAGGAGACTTTTGCAGCTTTAGCAGACGAACAAGCCTCAGACGATGAGCTCCAAAATGCCATGACCAACTCTTCTCTGAAACTAGAAAAAGTTTGCATTCCTGGCTCAGACATTTCCATCATCTGCGACACATCAACTGGAAAACCACGACCATTTTTGACACCTTCTTACCGGCGTAACTATTTTAATAAGATTCACAACCTCAGCCACCCAGGCGCGCGGGCTTCCACGCGTTTGGTGGCTGATCGTTTTGTTTGGCCCTCTATGAATAGGGATTGTCGGAAATGGGCTCGTGAATGCCTACCATGTCAACGCAGCAAAGTGTCAAGACATACCTCAACGCCCTTAGGTAGTTTTACCCCACCGACCAACCGTTTCCGCCACGTCCACATAGATATCATTGGCCCAATGCCTTCGAGTAAAGGGTTTCAATATTGTCTTACAGCTGTGGACAGGTTCACTCGATGGCCTGAAGTATGGCCTATGGTCGGTATCACGGCAGAAGAGGTGGCCGAAACATTCACCAATGGCTGGATCGCCAGGTTCGGAGTTCCTGCCGTCATAACCAGTGACCAAGGCCGCCAATTTGAGTCTGCCCTCTTCAAGGCTCTCTTGAGACATAGCTCAGTACAACGTACACGCACCACTAGCTATCACCCATGTGCCAATGGCATGGTGGAGAGGTTGCATCGCCAATTGAAAGCGGCACTTATGTGTCACGGAGGCACATGGTGCACGGCTCTTCCATTAGTGCTTCTTGGCATGCGAGCATCCTTGAAAGAGGACTTACGGGCCTCAGCTGCCGAACTCGTGTACGGCGAGCCTCTCAGACTCCCCGGAGAATTTGTCACTCTTCCAACAGGCAACGACACTCTAGAAGACGTTCATAATTTCACATCACAGCTGAGAAACCATATGGCCGATCTGAAGCCTGTCGCAGGCTCGCATCATTCAGAACGGCGCCCTTTTGTATTCAAAGAGCTGTCCACATGCACACATGTGCTGCTTCGAGACGACTCCGTCAGGGCATCACTGAAGCCACCTTACACTGGACCTCACCCGGTTATTAGCAGAAACGACAAAACAATCTGCATAACTGTGGGAAACAGGGAAGTTCAAGTGAGTCTGGATCGGGTGAAGCCAGCCTTTATCGAAGGGGAACCAACGTCAATTCCACATCCTCTTCCATCGACTCCAACCCATTTTCAATCCACACTACCAGCCCCAGTCCCACCTAAACTTTCATCTCAGGCAGCTCCACAATCTTTCCCAAACGCACCAACTCCCAAATACGTTACTCGATCAGGACGTCGCGTTCATTTTAAGACGCCTATTGATGTATAAAAAAAATTTTTTACTTAGGACTAGTTCATAAGAAAGAAGCTGTAAAAATTTGTTCAACTAATGTTTTTGTTATTCATATTATTGTATACATTATTATTGTTCTCTTTTGGGGGTAGTTTTCTCCGTGGGTGGGTGGTGTGGCGACTCACGCGCCACCACTCAAACACGCATACACCCGGGCACCGATGAGCGCGGGAGAGCGGGGGAGTGGTTGCCGCGATCGTACGATGTATCTCGCGCCGCGACCCCTTCCAACGAACGAGTTCGCCAGCCGCCTCCGCTTGGGGCGCACACGCACCCCCGCTTCCCTCGCCTCGCCCGCGCACGTACACCGCACTCAGTACTAATAAAGTGATAATACCTAACATTGTGTATATCATATAACTCCTTAAGTTTAATTGGATAAAACTGCACGCATTAATAATTATTTTTATAATATTTAACACAATCCAGCGAATTCTTCATTTCCGGACAAGCACAAATAGGTATGCAGGTTGAATTCTCGTCTTTCCTGAGGTACCCTGGTTTACAGGAGTATCCTGGTTTGCATACAGGGTCATCGCACGGGAACCTGGCCACTAAGGACACGCAGGTGTCTGGAGGGCAAATCCTTTTGCAATCCAAGTACTCCTCGTTTGGATCAGGACATTTCACTATAAAAATAAATACAAATGGAATTCGTGGTTTTGATACATTTATCGTATGTCATTTCATGCTATGTACCACTGACTACCAAACATGCAATTTTTTGTTCATGCTTAATGTAAGTATACATGCTTTTAACGTCATCGACCAAAATAATAATTAGTACTATTAGAAGTGTTCTTTTATCTTTTAATTTTGACTTGGCAATCTTGTACATTTAGCCAGTGTCAAGTTATAAAATATTTAAAGTGTATTTCATAATGAAAGTCTTAGTCACAGTCAAAGTCAAGTAAAAGAGTCAAGGTTCAGTCATAATCAACACATGCCCTAGTAAAGTGATAGAAACATAACTTATATTTTATCAGTAGACGTTTTTAGTAGTTACCTATTTAATCAATTACCCTCGTTCTATAAATTTTATTTTGTTAAATAATAAATTTAGTAACTGTTATTTTACGTTAAGTATATAGTCTGTCAAAAAAGGATAAAAGTAATAGTGGTACCGCAATAAGGAATATGCATTAAATATTTTAATGCATTTAGTAGAATTTTTTCGTTAATATATTGCCGATAAAAAAAATATTAAGGCAAAATATTGGTAATCTGTAAAGTCGGTTTACGGACGATAGTTTCACGTGATAAGGTCTTAAAGAAACATTGTTGAAAAATTGCATAATTGTATGAATTGAATTGAATTATTATCACTGAATTATCATTATTTTGTATACAAAGAAGGAGTTAATTGAAAATTATAAATTTTCGATAAATTAACATTTATTTACACTCGTAACGACTCGCCGACGCGCGACTCGACGCTTGGGCCGATCGTGCCTCTCTATCGATTGTTCCGCGCTCTCGCTTGCACGCTCAGGCTGAGGCGGAACGTGACTTCGTGCGTGCAACCGGTGTTCATCGATTTATAAAACGTTATCACGTCAAAAAACATTTAAAAAAGATTAAGTCAGTCTGAAACGCGGCAATTATGACATTCTTTCTTCGACGTCATGTTCACGACACAATGGTTGCCGTGAAGAGCATTGAGATTGTTCCCTGCTGCCTACATTCGAAGACTTAATTTAACGACTTCTTGCACGACGGAAAAGTTAAAAAACGCGCCAGCGAAAAAATCTTCCGTTAAAATCATGATTATACCTATAACACATTTTCTTCCAGCTCAAAAAGTTTACAATTTAAATAGTTTTATTAATTTTTAGTTTAATTCAAATAAATGCAACATTCTTTTAAATAGTGTTATAATGAATCTACAGATCTGACAAAAAAAAATTCGTACTTATTCAGACTTTTTGACAGACTATAAAAATGTAAGTATTTTGGTATTGACACCATAGACCATACCATAGACCCTCAAGAATGATGAAGGTCAAATGTCTACGTACCTTATTAGTACCACTGGAGTTCGGAGATGTTTTATATTAATTTAACATGTTTAATAATTAATACAAAAAAAAAACTGATATACTTAATGGATGCAATTTTATCAAACTATTGTTTATTATTATCATCAACATATTACAATTTAATAGTTATTTGAATAACTTGTATTATTCTTGCATTCTAAAGAGTGTTCCATTTCTGAGCACTCGCATAAAGGTACGCAGGGTGAAGCGTCATCCTTTCTCAAGAAAGCAGGTTTGCATGTGCACCCTGGTTCACATTTCGGATTTGCAGGACACTTAAATCTTGCAACCATGGAAAAGCAGCTGTCCGGAGGGCAAGTTATTTTGCAATTAGTGAACTCTTCATTGGGGTCGTTGCATTTTTCTAAAAATAAGGCCAGTTAAAACAATTAATAGTGAACTTTCAATTTTAATAAAATAATAATAGTTCGCCAAACTGAGACCTCACGACATTTATATATAACTGCCCGACACAGACTATGGAATATGTTTTAACTATTTGTCTTATCGTAAACGTGCCATCTAGTGACAACTTAAAGAATTAACCTTATTTTTGAATAATAAAATTTTATATACATAACTGACTAATCTTTGTACAGAACCCGTTTTTGAGATAGACCGAGGACAAATAGGTCTAAAAAAAATATTTTACATAATAAAGGTAGATTTTTTCGAAATGGTTTCATATTCTTCTTTAAAACCTCTTTCAAATGATACCCCACATACTTTAAAGAAATGTTGCTCCCTAGATATGCGTACTAATATTTTCATTTGTATAATTTTAATATTTTGCTTTAGGCCTACTAAAGCCTTGGGTACATATTGTGTAAGAATTTGAAGTTTTACGTTTGTTCAGTTACGACGCTATGTGCCTCGTACGGACGCAAACGTGAGTATAAATTCTTAAGTTAACTTAGAGACCTGGATTTGTTTAGTTGTTTTAAGATAATAAAATATAATAATTATAATTAATTAGTACTTGAACCGAATTGAAACTTCGCGCTTACATGATGCCTAGTGGAGAAAGCTATTGCTATTAACTTTTTCTTAATTATTATTGTTTGTTTTTTATTTGTTGTTCGAGTAGGTGACTGATATTACAAAGTATCAATTTTAAATGTGAATCCGTTTTGGGACATGTTGGTCTAAATAATGCAATTTTACTGTCCTACTTAATAGCTAATAAACATTTGTATCATAATCTTATAATAACATTGTAGAATATAATATTTTGAAATACAGTTTAGTTTTGCATATTACATAAATTATATTTATTCGCTAGCATCATATTTTTATTTTTATCATAATTATTATTTAAATATTCCAACTTAATTATTATTTGAAATATTTGTATAATTCTTGCATTGTAAAGAGTGTTCCGTTTCTGAGCACTCGCATAAAGGTACGCAGGGTGAGTCATCATACTCATCATCCTTTCTCAAGAAACCAGGTTTGCATTTGCACCCTGGTTCACATTTTGTATTCGCTGGACACTTGAATTTTGCTACTATGGAAAAGCAGCTGTCAGCTATCAAGCAAGTACTTTTGCAATTAGTGAACTCTTCATTGGGGCCTTTGCATTTCTCTAAAAACAATGCCAATACAAAGGACTTATTAATTATTTTTAATTCTATTAATAACTGTCATCGTGATAGGAGACAAACCTACGGTTTTAAGAGTATTGTATAGTATTTGCTATAAATAGTTGACCCGCTCGGCGGCGTTTCATCATATTATTTTCCTCCGACTAGTCTGACGAATATTAGCTGAAAACTAACCTTCATTCTTATAAAATAGTCCATAGACTACTTACACTCAAACTGGGATATAAGTCCAGCTCAAGGATGTTGTAGCTAGGCATGCGTTGCAATGCCACGAACAAAATGTTATACCTCTTTAACGTTCATGGATGCCTAGTACTTGGTACCATAATCCAACTAATATTATAAATGCGAAAGTTTGTGTATAAGTGTGTAAATGCGTGGGTAAGTATGTTTGTCCGTAGGTTTGTTTCCTATCTCGATGGTCCAGCTATTTATTAATGAAAAAAATCAGAATCGAATCAGTAATTCCAGAGGTTACATTTTACTAACAAACTTTAGAAAATAATGGCGTAGATGGGTAGGTAAGGTATTTATATAAATACAGCATAAGTGCTCGCATTTGACCCAAAAATGATATTGCACTTCAATAGAATATTGCGGATAATTATATTGCCGAGTCTAGCGAGGCATTATAAGCTGTGCGAGTGCTAAGTTAATTAATAATACTAATTATTGATTTAAACTTTGACTGCCGAATCTTGTGAAACAAATTATTATATATATATGTAATTGAGAGACGAGACGAGGAAGTGCGTCTTCCTCGTCTCGTCTCTCAATTACATGGTTAGCGTCACGTTTGCCCACTTTATTTCAGTAACACCCAGAGTTTTGAACTCACGTCAAAATCCTGCGCAGCAAGGCACTGCGTTCGTCACCCCGAGATATTATTATGAGGAAAAGTTTGTTTGTAAGTTTAGTAATTTGCATGAATGTGGTAATGCGGTACCTATGTGGTAGGAAATAACATCCAAAACCACATTAAAAGTTGTAGACATTTTCACATTCTTCTGAATAGAGATAAAACCCGTCTAACAATTACAAGGATACATTTGTTTTTAATGCAACACAAAAACCTACAAACTCTCGAAGTTCAAATATGGCTATTGAACTGCCCGTTAGCTCAGTTAGGCGTGCGTTCGCTTTCAAGGCAGCGGGTATCGGGTTCGATTCCGGTGGCAATACAAGTTTTCTCCCCAAAGGAAATTTGTGTTTCTGGTTCTGGGTGTGATTTGTATTTAATGTGAATGTTTCCGACACCCACGACACAAGTCATCGAACTTAGTGTGGGGCTGTGTGTGTGAATTTGTTTAGAAGAATGACGTAAAGCTTTCATTACCATTTTGTGGGCATTTATTAATAGGCACGCAGTTGTTGTTGCTGTCCCTTGCGAATCCATCCTCGCAGTAGCACTTGCGGTTGCACTGAATGTTGATCAAAGGACAGTTGGTCCTGTTCTGTGTAGCTAGCTCTGAGCATACGTTATCGCACTCCTGGCCACACGAGAAGAACTGATTGGCACCATTACACAAATCTGAAAATTAGGATTATTCTGATAATTTAATGTCCATCTTTTATATGAAACTCCAGCCATGCCCTGCGATATGCCCGGATTTATTAAGTTAAAAAGTACCCTATGTGCTAATATCCGGTATAAGCTGTGCACGTTCCAAATTTCATCCAAATCCGTTCAGCCGTTACAGCGTGAAGAGAAAACAAACATACCTACACATTTACACACAAACTTCCTACTACAAACTTTCTCACTAGACCTATTATGTAAATTAGTTTAATTTAAAGTTGTCACGTCCAACCGCTTCCACCGAGTAAGAGTGCTTTTCCACCAGAGATGTGCTATTCTAAGTTGCTATGGATGAGTTTGATATCCACCAATCATATTCATTGGTCCATATAGCATGGCGCTGGTAGAAACGGGTTCAAGTAAGCTACGTTTTTTTATGGAAGGATGCGTGCTATGGATGGTCGCGAGTGGTGTGCAGAGCAGAGTACCTACCTACCTTTGTCACCGAAAGTAGGCATGCCATCGTGGAAACGAAAAGTTATTTTATATCACGCAATGTGCGGCGGCGCATATTCATAGCACATCTAACTCACTCCGCTACATAACTTAGCATCAGTGGAAACGGTCATATAGTTTCGTAGCTTAGCTTTCACATCCTCGCAGCCAGTCGCAGCATAGCACATCTCTGGTGGAAAAGTACCCTAAGAGTCAAGAACATTTGCTCTTGCCTGTTCACTTACTCTTTCTACTGTAACTACAATACGGTAGACATTTTTTTTATGCTAAATAGGCAAGCCCTTGACCATTATCTCACCTGATGGAAAGTGTTGATGCAGTCAAAGATGTCGCATTCTTGCCTAGAAGATAGCTATTCCCTCTGGATTTGAAGGCTCGACTTGGGAGTCTTATAAAACCCTTCAGGGGACAAAAATGCAGGCAATAAGTTCCACTCCTTCACCATACACGAAAACGAAGTGCTTCGAGCAAACTAGAGGCATATCAATCATAAATAGATGACACTTGGAAGTTTGTCTTGATAAGTAGTATTAAAGATATGGTGGAATTAACTCATGTTAATTCCTGCACAGTCTCCAAAATGTAATCGTTGGAATACCAATAGGCTTGCGACTTTACGTCGGTGACCGAGGCTGCAATTTGGACACGACTAGTATCGGCAATGAGCCTTTTTTATGACAGATAGGTAAGCATTTGGCCACTATCTCACCTGATGGAAAGTGACGATGCGGCCGAAGATAAAGCAGGTCTTTTCGCTCGTCGGTCAATGGACTCGAGACCTTCAATCTGCTACTTAGCGGATCTGAGCTTGATACAAATTGACTTACCACATTCCTCGCCCGTGATACATTCTCCGATTGCGTTTCTGAAGTAGCCCTTTTGGCAAATACACTTATGTTGGTAGGCATTGTTCTGTTCATAGCAGTTGAACTGTATCTCACGGTTTCTGCAAGTTTTTTCTGGTGGACAACTTGGCACGTAGGCGAGTATTTCATTTGGCGCGTTACAGCTTGGTAGTTCTAAAAATAATATGAAATATGAAATGGAACATTCAAGTATAATAAGTTTGACGACTCAGTGGCCTATAGGCAAGTGTTTGCCCTCTGCGGTGTCGTCCTGGGTCCGATTCCCGGCAGGAGCATAATTTATCCTTCTTAAGGGACATTTGTGCTTCTAGTTCTGGGTGTCATTGTGTGTGCGATATGTGAATGTTTAAAGCACCCACGATTGTAAGTCTCTGAACTAAGTGTTGTGTTGTGAGTGTGAATATGTTAAGTTTTATTTATTTTTATTCAAATTGCATTGCAAGCGAGTAACATTGTTTTTTTGTCTTTTTTATTTGGCTTCGCAATCTATCTCGGTATACTTAGTACGTAATGTCATGAAATAAATTATTTGAAGTTTTCAAAACTACGAGTAGGCAGTCACAGCCATAGAAAATAATATATTATACGTCACAGCCTATAACAGGAACTTTCTATCCTGGGAATTTTTACCTACCAAAGGGCTTTCTCCTATACGCCAACTGCGAGTATCTCATACTTCAACTGGACATCACATAACTTTTTCAGTGTTGACAGTTGACAATGACATTACTATGTATGAAAAATTAACTACGAGCAGAATTGGTGCCACAGTTGCGACCCCAACAGCCATGTAAAGAAGAAGTTGAAGTTGAGATACTACGAAAATCATTGTGGTTGTTTAAAAGCTATGTAGTATTTTATGTAGCCACTTTTAGCCCTATATCTTAACCTATTCGGGTAGATAATAGTTTGCCTTTTCGTGTTGGACAGTACAATTGCTACGTTAACAAGATGTGGGCAAAGAGGTGCTTTCAGAAAAGCTGCATCCTAGTTTTCCGGCAATACCGGCCTACAACTGCTGATATTTCAAGAATTCCGGTAAGAACACGCAAAAAACATTACTATTGTAATAATATAGATTTGGCACTGCCTAATGCTACCAAGCTACCTGATCATGTAAGAAATTTACACAATACAAAACAAGATATTGTACAAAGCCAAACTGTTCTGGATTACAATTCCTTCTCATACAGAACGCATACTTGCGGTGAGTTGAGACCAGAACACAATGGTCGGAATGTCACTTTATGTGGTTGGGTACAATTTTCCCGCCTTTCCAAATTTCTACTACTCCGAGATTCGTATGGGCTGACGCAATGTGTTGTCAATGACTCTGCCCTTAACATATCCGATCTACCTCTGGAAACCGTCGTAAAAGTCACAGGGACAGTTTCATTGAGACCCAAAGATACAATAAACCCTTCCATGTCAACAGGTGAAGTCGAAGTCATTATTGAGAACTTGGAAATTTTAAATGCAGTTGATAAACTGCCATTCAATTTAAGAAACTATCAGAAACCTAAAGAGCAGTTGAGGTTGCAGCACCGGTACATTGATTTACGATTTCCTGAGATGCAGAATAATTTGAGACAAAGGTCTACTATGCTGCATAATATGAGAAGAGTTTTAATTGAGAACAATGGTTTCGTTGAAGTTGAGACTCCTACACTATTTTGTCGAACGCCGGGTGGTGCGAGGGAGTTTGTTGTACCAACCCATCATTCTGGATTGTTCTATTCATTAGTCCAGAGTCCACAGCAGTTCAAACAGATGCTTATGTCTGGAGGGGTGGATAGATATTTTCAAGTCGCTAGATGCTATAGAGATGAGACTACCAGACCAGATCGGCAACCTGAATTTACTCAACTAGATATAGAGCTGTCCTTTACCAACTTAGATAGAGTACTTTCATTAATCGAAGAGCTACTTTACAGCACATTTATCAAGCCCCTACCAAAGCCACCATTTAAACGAATTACTTATAAATATGCGATGGAAAACTATGGCAGTGATAAACCTAACCTGGCTTATGGGTTGAAACTTAAAAATGTGTCACATTTATTGCCTCACCAAGAAAATGGAGACTTTGGAGCATTTGCAATACCTTATCCTAGTGAAACTGGTAAATTATCAGCGAAATACAAAGAACAAATAAGAGAATTAGCCAAGAAGTTTAACACTAAAGTTGTTTTACATGAAAACATTTCAAAGGAACTAGGAGCAGATTTCAAAGATAAAATACATGGTATAGTTGGTCAAGATCACTCCATAATTGTATCATTAGGAGATCATGATAAAGTTTGTCAATGTCTAGGGGAAGTCCGAGAGCTATTGGCATCATTACTGAAGTCGAAAAACCTGTTAAATATTAATAATAGTGCTGAGGTATTATGGGTTGTGGACTTCCCCTTATTTATAAAAGGTGAAAATGGCTTAGAGACCTGTCATCATCCATTCACATCACCACATCCAGATGACCTGCATTTACTTGATACAGAACCTTTGAAAGTGCGATCGTTAGCATATGATATTGTTATGAATGGGAATGAGATTGGTGGTGGATCAGTGAGAGTTCATGATGTGAAACTTCAAGAAAAGCTGCTCAAGATGCTTGATATCGACGGTTCGAAGTTATCCCACTTTTTGAATGCTTTGAGGAGTGGATGTCCACCACATGCAGGAATAGCTCTCGGAATCGACAGGTTGGTGAGTATAGCGTGTGATGCTGACTCTATAAGGGAAGTTATCGCTTTCCCAAAGTCGCATGATGGTAGAGATCCCTTGTCAGGTGCTCCTAATGTCATTTCAGATGATGATAAAAAGTATTATCATATTGTTAATGTTGACTGATAATAGTTTTTTTATGTATAAATGAGATGAGAGAAACAAGACGAGCTAAGCTCTGTGCTTGTTACTCTTAGATATTAGGTTAAATCTGTTAATGCCCTATAATTGACGACCCAGTTGGCGCAGTGGACAGATGCCCACCCTCTGCACTGTGGGTCCTGGGTTCGATTCCCGGCAGGAGCACAAATTTCTTACCAAGGGATATTTGTGCTTCTGGTTCTGGATGTAATGTGTGTGTGATGTGAATGTTTCAATAAAGTAATAAAGTTAATTTATTTTTGGTTAAAGAGCATATTCTCTTGTAAAAGGACTGGATATGATTGTCTTATTGACAAAAATCTTTCACATTTACTTGCGACACAAACTCCTGCCCAATTGTGACTGAGGCATATTGTAAGTGTTGCTATTTAAACCTAATTTATGCTGTTGACTGCATTTCTATGGAGTGTCTGGAAGAGATCGCTTTTAGCGATAAAACCGCCCATTGTAACCTTTCATGTAAAATTGTATTTTTTATGTACCAATTCTTTTAAGGTGTCAATAAAGACTAATTGTAAATTGTCAAATTAGCTCCTGCTCGTCACAAATCATCTGACGTTAATTGACATCATTAACATAAAAAATTATGACTAAGCTACATGAAGTGTACCAAATATCTATATTTTGTAAAATTTCATGGAAAAATTAAATAAATGTAAATTAATCTAAGTAGTACTAAGTATTAGCATTTTAAATTAAAGAGTTTAAGTTAATAATAAAATATTGTGATGTAAACATATGTTTCACATTTATTAATGTTATTTTAATCTTATTGAACACCCCAATGCAGGCAAGAGAGGTGTTATAAGTTTATAGTATACTTTGTTGAATAGGATTTCCGTCTGTCCTAAATATATTAAAATAGCGAGCCTATCGGTATTAGTAGGTGGTTATTGGGCATTCTAATTCACTTTTTTCTTAAACGCTCGTTCACTCGCGTTTTTTCTCGAAAAAAGTGAATTAGAATGCCCAATAACATTTTTGATTTTTGCCAATCGCTCATGTTGAAAAAATATTTTAGAATTTCCAATCTTACGTTCGATCATACCCGTTCGGTTATTCTACTCACGATCACACAAAAAGTATATTACGATTGTCAACTAGCACGTTTGAACTTACCAATTCAATTACAGTCATGGTGAATCATCATTGTATATTCCGGTAATTAAACACACATTGCACACCACCAGAACTTCGCAATGATTCCGTTAAGCTTAGTGGCCGATCGCTCAAAGTTTGTTCTAGCCCGATTGGTCGTATCATTCTGTTATTACACAAAACGACACCTAGAAACAAACCTTCACTAAGTTGTCTCGCTTTCATTTACGAGTACCTACTAAGCGACATCGATTAGACTTCACGTGACACAGCGCCGGTCGGCCGATTGCTCAAAGTTCATTCTAGCGCGATTCGTCGTACCATTAATCTAGTACTCTGTTTGGATAAACTCATCATGTTCATCCAAATTTTCCCAAAAAAATGGCACCTAGAAATGGAATTTTCAGTTGGCAGCTAAGTCAAACGTGGTGTCACCTCAATGCACACCACCAGAACTTCGCAATGATTCCGTTAAGCTTAGTGGCCGATCGCTCAAAGTTTGTTCTAGCCCGATTGGTCGTATCATTCTGTTATTACACAAAACGACACCTAGAAACAAACCTTCACTAAGTTGTCTCGGTTTCATTTACGAGTACCTAGTAAGCGACATCGATTAGACTTCACGTGACACAGCGCCGGTCGGCCGATTGCTCAAAGTTCATTCTAGCGCGATTCGTCGTACCATTAATCTAGTACTCTGTTTGGATAAACTCATCATGTTCATCCAAATTTTCCCAAAAAATGGCACCTAGAAATGGAACTTTCAGTTGGCAGCTAAGTCAAACGTGGTGTCACCTCAATGCACACCACCAGAACTTCGCAATGATTCCGTTAAGCTTAGTGGCCGATCGCTCAAAGTTTGTTCTAGCCCGATTGGTCGTATCATTCTGTTATTACACAAAACGACACCTAGAAACAAACCTTCACTAAGTTGTCTCGGTTTCATTTACGAGTACCTAGTAAGCGACATCGATTAGACTTCACGTGACACAGCGCCGGTCGGCCGATTGCTCAAAGTTCATTCTAGCGCGATTCGTCGTACCATTAATCTAGTACTCTGTTTGGATAAACTCATCATGTTCATCCAAATTTTCCCAAAAAATGGCACCTAGAAATGGAACTTTCAGTTGGCAGCTAAGTCAAACGTGGTGTCACCTCAATGCACACCACCAGAACTTCGCAATGATTCCGTTAAGCTTAGTGGCCGATCGCTCAAAGTTTGTTCTAGCCCGATTGGTCGTATCATTCTGTTATTACACAAAACGACACCTAGAAACAAACCTTCACTAAGTTGTCTCGGTTTCATTTACGAGTACCTAGTAAGCGACATCGATTAGACTTCACGTGACACAGCGCCGGTCGGCCGATTGCTCAAAGTTCATTCTAGCGCGATTCGTCGTACCATTAATCTAGTACTCTGTTTGGATAAACTCATCATGTTCATCCAAATTTTCCCAAAAAATGGCACCTAGAAATGGAACTTTCAGTTGGCAGCTAAGTCAAACGTGGTGTCACCTCAATGCACACCACCAGAACTTCGCAATGATTCCGTTAAGCTTAGTGGCCGATCGCTCAAAGTTTGTTCTAGCCCGATTGGTCGTATCATTCTGTTATTACACAAAACGACACCTAGAAACAAACCTTCACTAAGTTGTCCCGGTTTCATTTACGAGTTTCTACTAAGCGACATCGATTAGACTTCACGTGACTCAGCGCCGGTCGGCCGATTGCTCAAAGTTCATTCTAGCGCGATTCGTCGTACCATTAATCTAGTACTCTGTTTGGATAAACTCATCATATTCATCCAAATTTTCCCAAAAAAATGGCACCTAGAAATGGAACTTTCAGTTGGCAGCTAAGTCAAACGTGGTGTCACCTCAACTGCTTATAAATCAATGATAAAGGATGAAACGTAGTGGTTATATAATATTACAATGTACCTTAGTAATAGGGCATGTTTCACAATGCATGATTTATAACAGCTTATAAACACTGGTTATAATTCAGGCTGGTAAGTACGCTCTGTTGATATCATTGTCACTTTAGTTTTATAAATAAAATAGTGTTATAATTACAAAAAACACAGAATTATTGATTATTCATTATTTAGAAATATATGATTTAAACTAAATACTTATATAGATAAGTTGATTATATTCCTATAGATACCTTACTACAGAAAACACAAATTCTATGAGTGTATATATATTATTGATATAAATATCTTAAGTATTATTAAAAAGTAATAAAAAATCTATATTTAATTTTATATAATAATTATGTTATGTTGAATATACAAACTATTTTTTGACCGCTGGTTATCTTTAATCATAACATGTATTAAAGTTTTTCTTTTCGTATGACTAGTCCCTGTTGAAATAATAATCAATAGGTACTCGTAGTATTGTGCAACTAGCTACCTTGCTAAATAGCGCATGTTATTGACGTCACATGCACTTCTGCATAAACTGCAATAAAAGTACTGTCAACACCAGTTAGCTGCATGTTAGGTGATTTAACCGACCAGCAAAGACAGGTGTTAAAATTAATTGATATGTATGTAAATGTATGTCAATATATATATCCCTGTCCAATGTTACGTATATTTAAAAGACTAATACTTTACGTTATTTACGATGATGCAGAATTATTTTGTATCGATTTAATCTCCTTACCTGGTTGGAAAATAAATATGTTACCTTTAGCATTTCTCAAATGATAACTGCGCTCCGTCGCACATGAATAAATATTTAGTTAGTAGTACCTATTTAAAAAACAACTGAAACAAAATAAAATATATGTTTTGGAGCTTTCATGTGTTTCTTAAACAAAAACGTTACGCTCGAACATACATATAAAACACATAAAACATCATCGTGGTTTTAAGTCGATTAATTAAAGTAAATGATTGATTCGTGAGTGGATTATTATATTTCAGTGCACGTTTTCTGCTAAAGATATTTTTAACGTTGACTGTACATCCGGTGACCTCTATTAAAATTTTATCGCTTAGATTTCTAATATATATTTTTTTGTTATTGTTATCAATAATTTAATATTGATGACATTCGAAAACAAGATTCAGGTACGCCAAACTGTTTTTAGTGTTAATAGGTATCGACATAAACTAAGTTTATATAATAATAATCGAATCTATTCGAACGTAAATGTTGACCACTTCTTATCAACATTATTTTTTTACACAAAACCTTGTGGGCCTGAACTGTGAATCACATTTCAACGACAAGCTTCAACGAACTCAAGATCCCGGAACAACTAGTGTCTCAGCCTCGAGGCTCTACAAGAATCCAGCAGCTCCAACGTGCTCATCGAGGCTTCAGCTACAACCTGCTGCAACGTGTGCTTCGAGACCGTAGCTGCGAGGGTCCCATCGAGCTCAATATCTTGCTGCTACATAGTTGTGAATCAAACTTCACTTCAGTTTAAATAATGTTCGTAAGTTTAATACTAAGTTTATTCCTATTACCTACTATAACATATTTTTATGACTTTTTTAGTCGGCTGTTAGCCCGCTGGACCATTCATCATGCGTAGTATGTTAATTTCTTGTTCTTTTGTTTGTTACCAGGTCGGACTCTGAGTACGAGACCAAGCGCTACCACAAAGATTCCGAAGACGAGCTGTTGCCAAAGTCAAAACGGTACGTTTTAAATTATTTAATATTATACTAGGTACGTAGGTTTAACTCGAATGTGTATAACTTACTTGAATAGTCGGTTCAAAGGTCGACCTTTCGCTATTTACCTACATCCCAACCTTATGTAGAAGTTATTTATCGTCTAGTTAATTTACTTTTTTTTATTTCAGTGCCAACAAGCCTATGAAAAAGACAGCGAAACGCAAGATTAACCCAGAGAAAAAGGAGGCGTCTTTGTCCAGCAACAGCAGCGGGTGGCACCTTGACTTCTTCGACAGCGACGAGGATCGTGAGGTGACCCGAAAGAAAAAGTCGAGTTCACTACAGTCGGTGCTCACCAGACGCGTTGCCAACGGGGTTCTACGTCGTACCGCCGACCTATCGGGTGATGTGTTTGTTGAGCTGCGGCTCTATAATTATAAGGATATCCAGGCTGTCGATGCTAGGGAGCGCTGGGAGAAGGCGATCTTGTCTTTAAAATATCAAGTAGACTCCGACGCTCAGGAGTTGGAGTTTTTGCGATCTTTCGTACAAGCCTCTAAAGGGAAGTTCCACGAAGAGGGAACTTTTTTCGCGGACAAGAAAAAATAAATTAATTTAACCTATATTTATTGGTTATTCTTTTCTGTTTTCTTGCTCTTCGCCTTAGGTTTTTTAATATTTAAAATTTTTGTTTTTTATTTGTGAAAGCTCAATAAAGATTTTATATTACTAAAATCCCAGTATATTTTTAATTCTAATTTATCATGTATTTATATTTGAAAAATGTAATATGAATCAGGTAGGTATTTAATCATTTTAATGCTAACGTTTAGGTATACCTAGGCATCGTATTCACATATAGGCATTCTTTTACTTTTCAAATAGGTAGATAATTAATAAATCAATAGAATTACCTATTTTTCTTTTAACGCTTTTAGACTCACATCCCCACACTTATATTGATGACTTGTGTCGTGGGTGTCGGAAACATTCACATCACACAAAAAATTACGTCCAGAACCAGAAACACAAATTTCCTTTGGGGAGAAAACTTTCCACCGGGAGTCGAACCCGCTGCTTAGAAGGTGAACGCGCACTTAACTAAGCCCTCAGGCAGTTCTTATTTTTGTACTTAATTATAAGACCTGATTATTTTTTTAATAGTAAAGTAGGATCACCATTTAGTTTTTATTTAGATAGGTTGTCATAATGTCAACAAGAAAAATATTTTGTTCTGTTTGCGATGTATCTGTCAAAAGTTCGGCATTCTCAGCCCATCTGAGAAGCACTGTACATAAAAATAATAGTGCAGTTGAAGTAGATGACGGAATAGAAAAAATTAGTAGCGCATTTCGTAGTCGTATAGCATCATACAGAGTGCGGGATGTCGGGGTAGACGAGGGTTTCAAGTCGCTGGCTGCGTTCCTACACGGGATGCGCGCACGAGTGAGTCAGCTCTTGCATGCAAGGCTAGCCTCTTTTGATAGCATTAAAGTAAACTTCGAATTATTTGCCGAATTTGCTTTGCCTTCGAAAGACTCGCGGGAAGTTAAATCTTTTGCTACTGAAAATTACGTCGTTCATAAAAACTTTGATTTTAATGAATTGTTCACCAAAGTTATATCGATTATTTCAACTCACATCGATGAATTCCAAGAACGTGATAGCGGTTGGTCTTTTTTAGGTAGTTCGTACTTGGAGATTAATATAAATAAGTATAACCCTTTAAGAGCATCAGGTTTTATTAATTTACCAAAAGCTTTACGATCTAAACGAGTTAAAAATTAGCATTGCGCTAACTTTAAATTTAATTTACCTACTTAAATATTTTATTAATATACTGGGACTATAATATTTTAGAATATAAAAATAAAATGTTTTTTATTTATAATTTGTCGAGTGTTGTGTTAATAAATAAATAAGTTTTATAAATAAGTTATATATATGCTGTTTATAAATAAGTTTATGAATAAATTATCCTTATCAAATATTAAAATATGTTTTCATTTATCTTTAGTAATAAGAAACCTTTAAATAATAAAACAAGATTAGACAAGTACAATACGTATCATATTTACTATAGAGCTATGCGCTGACGACGCAAAATACATGAACTCGCATGAACTCATGACGAATCAGTGTCATGTTGGTTCATCAATTATTATTGCGACAGCACACACTACTATATGATTAGTTCGATTTATTTTCAGTCATAAATAAATTGCAATTTGTTACGTGCAGACGAATACGTCCATCTCACTTCACTACATTTTAATCGTAAGTAAAATATTGTTTTTAATAATGTTCCCTTATGTTCATTCCAGCTATTGTCCTTCAGTACTAATAAAAACTAGAGTAATGAGTACTTATGTTTGTTACCATTTACCGGCGTTGATATTATTGTCTAATATTTTGTTTCCTTGTTACAGACAATGTCTGATACGGAAATACCATGCAGCCAGTACGCACAACCGGATCCATGGCGATCACAATCACAACCCTTTGAAGAACTGTATCCAGAGATGTTTTTAAACGGGCGAGTGACAAAGCCGACGGGGAAAAAGCCTAAACAACGGCGTGATGCTGTCGTCAGAAAAAAGAAATGCAAGCTGCACGGAAAATCTTACGTGATAAACAATGAACCGCGACGGGGTACACGGCTTATAAAAATTAAAGTCATAGATCTGACCGCGTCGCCAGCCGTTTCCGACTCAGACAGTTATACCAGCCTTCTTCTTAGTGCACAGTACATAGTAAAAGATAGTGTTGACGAAATTATGGACGAGACAGAACGTGTAATAAGAAAAATTTCCAAAAAACTTTGCAGTGAAAGTGGTTTTGATTAAATCAGTGTACATAGTATAACTAGTTATAGCATCTTAGTATAAAAACTATCGTGTGAGTTATTCATTATAATAATGTAAGCGTGTATAAATAATGTAATGTCTGTTGCGTTTTGAAGCTAGACGCGCACGCCGGGACCTGTAAACGTAGTTCCCGGATGAAGGACATCGGATATGTCCGAAATCTGGTCGGAGAATTGATTTAAGTACGCGAGTGAGTGCTGGATTTATTTTATTAATTTATTTATTAAATCACAAAACAGGTAAATTACAATAAGAATTGCGTCAAACATATTCTAAATTAGATTACATTATTATAATAGTTATAACATAGTTTTAGATCGTAATAAAGATTTAGTGTTATATGAAATAAAATGATTGACTCTATTTTTTGTTTCATTTTAAGCATTTAAATATAAGTCATTACAACATATTATTAGGTAGTTAGGGGAGTAGGTTTTAAATTATCAAACAAATAGTAATTTTAGAGCAATTTTATTCAATAGATACATTATTTTCTAAACACCATTTTTTCACACATAAAACATTTCTTAACGCACACATTTTATTATGAACCAAACAATTAAAATTAAGTTTTTCTGGACAATATAACTGATACAATGTTTCTAAATTAGGCAATCCCTTGACACTTATATCTATGATATTAGCGTGAGTACATAACTCTTGGACCCATTTTACTTTTTCTTCACCTTTTACAATTAATATTTTATTTTCTAAGTGAGGTTTAATCATCCTTCGAAATTCTCTATAGTCTATGTAGCCTTCACTCCAATGATATCCTCTTTCTCTTTCTAACCATAGAACGCGCCGCTTTTCTTCATTAGACAATTTGGAAAACGGATATGGAGGTTTAATTAAAAATGTTTGAGTATGGTCATTAGCTATAGCAAATTCTTTAATAATAAATTGATTTTTAAGATTTTTGAAACCTTGCAAGTCCAAGAAAATGCAATTTTTATTCATGATATTTTCTTCACAATGCTACTCAGTGGTTTGTATTCAAAAATGCAGTCGTTTAGTATTAAGCAATAGGCTGCTGTCTGGTCAGGTATGTCTTGATCGGTTTCAATTTCAACTCGAACGTCAACAGAGCCTTTTAATGATTCGTGCTGGCGGGAACAATCGATCACAAAAAGGGGAGCAATGTCTTTAAATTCTTTCATGCTCATCAGGGGTTCAGCACGGCGTCCGTAATATGACTGTTGAAATCTTGCATACTGTTCGTATAATAAAGAAAATTTGTTCTCAGAAAAGCTAACATTTAGGCCTTCGTATGGAAAGTAAGTAGAGTTCAAAAATACTCTTATGTCACGTACGTTACAGTGATCAAACTCTGCTGATGACATTTGAGCTTCATGTTTTCTATTCGTTTGTAATGCAATGACAACGAACCGCGGTTTTTCAATTTGTGATGAAGTTTTTACAGACCACGCATGTTTGCGCGTTCTAGGGAGCAAAGGGTATTCATACAAATCCCAGTTTCTAAAAGGTACAGTTAAAGGACGATCTTTTTCTAAGCATTTCAATAAATTAATTCTTTCGCGATCAGATACTTTCACTTGAGGTACGCGCCAAATAATTTTATTTATTTCTATATCATTTATAACTTCACCCGTATTTAACTTTAATGCATTTAAATTAGTATTGCTTCTTAATAGTACCAACTCATGTTTGCAATTTATTAGAATTTTTTGATAATCTTCCGCAAAACCCAATATTTTGTTTAATGGAATGGAAGCTGAAAACATGCCGTTTGTAACATTAGTTGTGCCAGACATAGACCAACCCCAAACCTGTGCAGATTTTGATTCTTGCTCATTTAAAGATAAATACGACTTCATTGTAGTTGTAATGCCTGCATTTTTAATTTTGTCTATTTCTACTCCGTTTAGTTCATATCGAATATCTTGAAATAGAAACAATGCAGGGTTATTAACAAAATGCACACTGGATACTTTTTCTTTCGGGTTATTTTTGTAAACGGATGCTATACCTTCGATATACAACGTGCTATGTGAAGGTAAAACATACAAGTCCTGTTGGTTGATAGGTATACGTATTTCGTCGTTCTTGTTGAAACTTGTTACGTATGGTTTATACGAATGGTATTCAAAACTTTCGATGCTGTTATCGTATTGCGTTTGTTGAGATACATTAAGAATATTCATTTTAGCAATCCAATTAATTTCAGGAACTTGATATTATTTTTTGTCAATTTTTTCTTTTGACGAGAAGGTCCTCTTTTATGAGATTCTGATTTGATACTGATTTCGTTTCTAGGTAAAGCAGGGGTTTTATTACTGAAGTTTAACATTTTTTTCTTAAATGTAAATATAGCTGCACTTCTTCTTCTCGTAAATTTATCACTTTATTTTCAGCGTCCAGTAATCTTATATTTATGGCAGTGATTGAATGTTGGTTAACAGGAAAATAAATTAGATTCTTAGGTATTTCTATGATTCGGTAACCAGGGGGAACATTTGGCACAAATTCGTAAATGATGTGACTTGCTATGCCGTTCACATATGAACCGCTCACCACATCACATTCGATGCGCACAATGGTTGTAGATAAAATACTTACAGGATACCGAGATTCACTGTTTATATTTGCTTTCAAAGTTTCCTTTCCAAAACCTAAGATTTTTCCAATAGAATTGTTTTTTTCAAAGTTAACAATTTGGGAACAAAATATCTTAGTCTTTAACGTGTTATTATTGCAAGATATTTCTAATATCTCATTGCTTTTAATGTTTTCTTTTAAATAATCACATATATCTTGTAGTTCATAAGAACCTTCAGGAATATTAATAACGTCATTTTCACCGTAATAAAATTTGTCATTCCTTTCGTCGATATTAGGAATAGAATTGAATGTGGAGAAATACAGAAGCCCGCATTCATATTCCTCACGTAATTCTAATGTTGGTGAATAGTTTGTGGTCAAACACGCTCCTCGCCCGGTTATCGATACAGTGAATGACATTTTTAGACTGATGATTATATTATACCATATACTATATTTAAACACGTTTCCAATAATGTTTTAGAAACTTTAAACAAAGATGACCACAGTTTACAGCGTCATACTTTTGGTATTGAGCGTAATTATAGTTAATTGGTGTACCTTTTAAATATTTTATTAATTCTAACGGTGGTTTTAAATTTCCAAAACTATCAAAATATTCACAGTACTTATTGTGTTTCACATAGGCTACCCAATGAGTTCCAGATTTATCTGAGGAATCCAGGTTTATAATTCCACACTCGATTTTTCTTGCTATTGCAGGTAACATATCTCTCATAAAAACTCCTCGAAAGTATGGAATATCACGAGCATGCTGTAATAAATCTATATTTGTGAGCGGTCTCCTGGGCAGCCTTTTGTTCAGTTTTTTGAAGGATTTAGATATAAACCAGCTCCTGTTTTGTAAGATTTAATATATAAACCTTTCCCAAGCGCTACCGCTTCCATCATTCTGTTATGCCGTATAGATTCGTGAAGGTTTTTTTGGTTAGTCTTGTAATCATTCACAGCTTTCGCAATACCTGCTGCACCGCCGGCCAATGATCCCAAAGCAGATAGTCCAGCAAATATTGGTATCAAAGGCAGCAATCCACCAGTTTTAGGTAGAGGAATACGACGCGGCATACGTATTTTCTTTTTGTTAGTTAATATTTTTTTTGCAGCTGCATATGCTATTTTTATTGCTGTATTTTGATCTTTAGATTTATTTTTCTTCAGTTGTGACCATATTTTTTTCACAACCGATTTAAATGAACTAATACCAGCCCCAGTTTTTAGTTTAGCTTTCATTGCATTTTTTACTATCCATGATGCAACTTTTTCTCCTTTACCAGAATCTTTTGACTTAAGTCTTTTTTTCGCCATGTTCAACAACTCTAAATCAGCTTTATGTCGAGTTTTCCGATCTTTATTAGTATACGCGATATCGTGATACATACAAGCCTCATCCAGTTTATTAATGCCTCGTTCACCTCTTTGGAGACGTTTGTCGAGTTTAGTTCCAGGACCGCAAAATTGATATCCTGGTAAATGTAGCTCAAAAGGTAAGTTATTTATTAAACTATCAATTATACCACTTCCTTCCTTCATCGATTTTAATGAAATGCATGTGATTTTATTTTAACACTTTATTTATATGTATTCGTTACAATATAACAGATTTTTTACTTATCCAACTGTTCTCTTCATCTCCCAAGCCTAACCATTTCACAAAAAGCCTATTTCCTTTTCTCTTAATTACCTTTTCTATAAGATATATTTCAGGATAATTAGTTTTTTGCAGCTCGTATTCATAAAATGAACCTAAAATATTACGATCGTTTTTATCTTTTAGTAGATAAGTTACAGGATTGGTTTTGTTAACTTTTGCTACGATAAATATTTCTGTGGACCAATTGGGGGTATAGCCTTTGTAAAAAATACCTTTGTATTTGCTTATACGAACACTGTCACCAGCACTAAACTTTCTTTTAGGATTTGTAGAACGTTTTTGCGATTTGATAATGTTACATTTTACAACCATTTCATTGGATTTATCAACAGCTATAGGTTTGAATTTCGTAGTTCGATGAATAGTGTTATTATAAGATTTTACTACTGATTCTATATTCTTTCCAAGCCAATGATATTGTCCATGTAAGCTGAAGCACTTATAAAGTTTAGACTTAATTGTTCTGATCACTCGCTCCACAATCGATGCTTTTTTTGTAGAAAATGTAGAATAATGGTTGATGTTATAACTTTTCATTAGATTTTTGAAAGGCTCATTATAAAATTCTTTACCTAAATCTGTTTGTAAATTATTCGGCCGTAGCTTAGTGTTAGATAATATGTGTTGCATTGCATTGGTGACACAAACTTTGGCTTTTGAGATTAATGGAATAGTCCACACGTATTTCGAAAAACAATCGATTACTACTAATATGTATTTATAGCCTTTATTGGAACGCGCATAATTTTGTATATCAATGAGGTCAGCTTGCCATAAGTCATTTATTCCCTTGATGATTGTAGATCGACGAGGGAAATTTCTCCGAGCAGCTCTATGAAGTTCGTCAACGATATTTTGCTTACTCATTTTTACTTGATTTGGTTACTTGATTAATCATGTGATCAATGTCCGTCTTTGAATAAAATCTTGTATTTAAATGGTTTATTGTTACCTTTTCTAAATTTCTTAGAGAAATTTGTACATTACTTTGTATTTTCTTTAATTCAGCTTTTAACGATTGCACTTCAATGTCAACATACGCTTTGTTCACAGCTTCATCGGAGTTATCTGGGGTTTTCAAGCCTTTGAGTCTTGATAGTTTTAAATCGTAATCTCCAGTATCAGATTTAGTTAATATGCAGCCATAATCAAGTGAATTAGATACTCGTAAACGTTTATGGACGTGATGTCCGAATTTATCTAAATTCATGTTGCAGAGTAAATTAACATCGATAGACTGTCGTAAAATATTAATAAATATTTCTTATATCTTAATCTATGTACCCTCCCTCGCGAAGTTCCTCTACGACAGAAATTATTTCGTTGTCTAAGCCAGTGTTACCAGCATCGCGTGATGCAATTAGTAATTTTAATCTCTCCACCAATTCGTTCGGATCGTCCCAATAAATGAAATCTGTATTCTTTTTATATATTTTCAAATTATTGATTCCTTTTCCTTCTGTAACATTTTTTATACTTCCTATTTTAAACAATGGTTTTATTATTTGCATGTATTTAATTCCTTTGTTGCTGTTGATGGGTTTTTTTGGGTCACAATTACGACGATGTGCATTAGTCATTGTAAGGAGAATTTTATAATTTTGTAAATCTATATTCTTAATAACTTTTAAATTTGGTGTTCTTTTAAACAGGAGTTCTATCAATCCAGGCGTTTTCTTCATTACTTTATTTCCAATCTTTAATGTATCCTCGTACTCGATAACTGGTGTATTCCCTAGCATAATTTTTCCTCGATCTATTTTAACACCGAAAGGAACATCATTCATCACTTCAGAAGACATTGACCAAGATAGTGACATATTTTTTTTATCTGGTGAAGATCCGAAAGATGTAAATGAATCATCGCTCTCTTGTAGATCATCAGAAGGGGGAACTGTAAGAGTGACATCTGATTTTGTGTTTTGTTCATCTAAACTATCTTCTTCGCTACCTTGTTCATCAAACTCCTCATTTGAAAAAGAAGAATGCTCACTTACGGCGTATTCCGATCCTTTTAAATTATTTTTTTCTATATTTTCGGATTTATTTTGATTGGACATTATGTTGAGAGGATCTACTATTGGTTTAAATAAAGTTTCCAAAGTAAGATTATTTATAGCTTTGGCAGCTCTCATCATTTCTACCTTTTTCTTTACAGCTTCTGAAGATTTAACGATCCTTTCTTTAAGATCTTTTTCCATATTTGATGTGGTTGAACCCGGTTGGTATCAGAAGTAGAAATGATTTGATATAGAGATATCACTTAGTTATTAATGTTAATCTATAGTTATAAACGTGTCAAATTCCATTCTGTAACAACCTTGGTTTTTCTGACAGTCTTTGTTGATCACAAGGTAGCTGTAAGGTTGATTCCAGACGATCGAGCACATTTCTCGGAACTGATTCCATGACATGTCAGAACCCACATGCTCCTCGTAAACATGTTTTAAATTAACATCATCTTGTTTGAACAAAACTATCAGGTTAGAATTATCTCTCACAAGTTGTTTTGGGATCTTGGAGTATGTTTGATTTATGTAAAAGCAATCTATGTTTTTATGTCGACCCATTGCAAAATAATCTCGTATATTATTCTGATTTTCGCATGCTACATCATCAAAAATAATAATTGAATCTGATGAAGCTTCATGAGGACTCAAAATCTCACTATTATGACTATATTTGTAAAATGGAACATCATTTACCATATTTAACACGTCTTCTAAGAATTTGTATTTAGGTTGGTATAAAGATTTAGAATAAACATACAAATTACAAAATCGTGGGCCGTCTTCATGTAATAAAAGACTTATGACTAAATTTGTCTTCCCACAATTTGACGGTCCACAAACAATGCAACGAATCGTATTCGGTAACAAATTTCCGTGACGTTTAAATCCCTCTGTAAGATTCGGACATATTTCACCTAATCGTAACGAAATTGCTTGTTTTTCAAACTTCATTGCAGATTAACTTATAGTGTTCAGTCTAATATGGCTTCATCCAAAATGGAACGTGAAAAAAATTGTACTTGTTTTTAAATATATAAATGAATGAACCAACCAGTGACGTCGAACGTAAGATTGGAAATTCTAAAATATTTTTTCAACATGAGCGATTGGCAAAAATCAAAAATGTTATTGGGCATTCTAATTCACTTTTTTCGAGAAAAAACGCGAGTGAACGAGCGTTTAAGAAAAAAGTGAATTAGAATGCCCAATAACCACCTACTGGTATTCTATCGCTTACATTTGAATTACATGATATTAAGAAAAATACATACAACCCTACATTTTCATCCTTCTACGATCAACCCCTATTTTTTATTAAACTAAAAAAATATCTCCTAGAAATAATGTATATGGCGAAACAACGTTTGCCGGGTCAGCTAGTATGTTATAAAATAACAAACATAGGACAGCAAAGTCTTTTTACCCGGCTGCGTGATGCAAAGGAAGGTGATGTGTTTATCAGGCTATGTTAGTATTTTCCTTCATGGCTTACTAGAGACCAAATGATTCTTACGATTTGTCTAATTTGAGTGTCACTATAGATATGACAGTAATCAAAATTCAATATGGTGCCTCCTGTACAGTGGTGCAGGCGGCCGCGCGGCCGTGTCCCCGCAAGCTGCCGATTATCAGGATTTCAAAATTCAGGATAGGCAACCGGCAAAAGCGACCATTATCCCTTGATGTAAGTGACAAAGCGGTTGACGATGGTGCATGTTTGCCCTGAAGATACCTATGCGCTCGTGACATGAAAACTCTGGTACATATTGTGTTTGTAGATTATTTAAATAAATGTTTATGGCACGCGACTTGTTAGTTATTTTTCGTTTTAATCATTAAGAAGAGTATTTAATGTTTTCCTCTATATCAATTAATCGGTATTCCGCCAGAAGAGGGCTCACCTCATTGTTTTAAAGAAATTAGTAAGCTAAATAATTAAATGCAAGCAAAGCTTAAGAAAACCGACTTCACCGCTTTATCTTTGGAACCTTGATCAGATTTAATGTATTATATACGCATTATTGACTATAACTCAAAAACTACTGATCAGATCTTGATCAAATTTTCAATGGGACCACATGAAAAGCACCAGCTTTCAAATAAAAAAAAATCATCAAAATCGGCTCACAACGAAAGAAGTTATGAGGTAACTTTTGAAGTCGGTTAAACGAGAACATCGTCAAAGTAGTCCACAAAATAGGCATTACTGACGATATTTCAAGAACTACTGATCAGATCTTGATCAAATTTAAATGGGACCAATTAGAAAAAAACATCTTTTAAACTAAAAAAAAAATCGTTAGTTATGAGGTAACACACATCGACTTGAGTACCTCCTCCTTTTTTGGGAAGTCGGTAAACAGAATGAAGAGACTTACCTGTACGATAACCGGCGCAAATTACTATGCAACAGGAAAATAACAAGTTAAAACAGATTGTACCCATCTTGCGTGACTGCTTCACTCGTTCTGCCGAGTTTACTGACTCAGCTTCCATTTTATACTTAATTACGTTTAAGTACTAAGAAGCCTGCGTATCAAGTTTTTTTAGTTTACTTGCTTGGGAAGTCCCTTATTACTTCAGTGATAAAATGTGATATCAGGGCAGGAAGTGCCGTATTGCTGCTGTCAGATCAGTGGAATAAAATGTGTATTCTAAATAATTACAATATATTATTTTATTGTGCTTTAGTAATGACATATATTTTTCTTCACCGCTTTATCTTCGGAAACCTTGATTACATGAATTAGATACGCATTAAGGAGGATTGATTTTGAGGATAACTCAAAAACAACTGGTTAGATCTTGATCAAATTTAAATAGGACATGGAACCAAGGGAAACCATCAGCTTTCAAACAAAAAAAAACATCAAATTCGGTTCAACTAGTAAGGTTGGCGTCGCGGCAACTTCAGCAGAGCAGCGCAAACGGCGAAAATATGGAAACCTCGGCAGTGGTTACATATTTGAGCCGTTTGGTGTTGAGACGCTGGGTCCGTGGGGACCGGGATCTCATTATATTTTCAAAAATTTATCAGAGCGCTTGGTTGATGAGACGCATGATCAAAATGCTGGCACTTATTTGGCTCAACGTATTAGCATTGCAATTCAGAGAGGCAATGCCGCCAGCATGATGGAAAAGCTACCCGTATATTATCCGTACAGCGAAGGAGTGGAATTCATTGCCTGTGTCATTGCCCGAGTATAATCTGGGAGTCTTCAAGTCTAGAATGAATAGGTATCTTCTAGGCAAGCATGTTACATCTTCGGCCGCATCGTCACTTTCCATCAGGTGAGATAGTTGTCAAATGGTTGCTTATTACGCATAAAAAAAAAATGGATTGAGCACTAGAGTTACCTATAGGCTCGATGTCTTGTAGGTAACTTGGTTCTTTGCTGTATATAATTTTAGTTTAGTTTAAGGAATTGGCCCGTAGGTTACAGTAAGAAGTAATGTGGTAACACACACTCTAAAAAAAAATACAGACGAATTAAAAACCTCCTCCTTTTTTGAAGTCGGTTAAATAGACGTTGAATAGGAATTCAAAAGGAATATTTTTTATGCCATTTAGATACCTACTTTGCTATTGTATGTAATACCGCTTCACCTTTTTTCCACCTTACATCCAGACAGACGGCGGCGTCGCGCCACACATTTTTGGTTCATTTCGCGTCTTCGTTCATTTATAGAACAGTAAAAGAATGGAACTCTTTGCCGTCATCTGTATTTCCCGAAAGGTACAATTTGGGTGTGTTCAAAAGTAAAGTAAATAGGTATTTACTGAGCAAGTGTGCTTTTTTCCATTCCATCAGATGTGATTGTAGGCAAATGTTTGCTTAGTCAGTAATAAAAAAAACCCTTTACGTTTTTTAAACTTCTTAACAAGCTGTTATTATATTTATTGAGAATGTAAATATTTTGTATGTCTTGGGATTTATTTGTCAAGTATTGGCTATAAGCTGGGTGTTTCGAGTCGGTTTTTGTCTACCAAGGTCGCATTATTTTAGGGAATTCGTGACGACCCAGTTGGCGCAGTGGACAGGTCTCCGCCCTCTGCGCCGTGGGTCCTGGGTTCGATTCCCGGCAGAAGCACAAATTACTTCCCAGGGGATATTTGTGCTTCTGGTTCTGGGTGTATTTGTGTGTCATGTAAATGTTTCCACCATCCACAATACAAGTCTTTGAACTTAGTGTGGGGCTGTGAGTGTGAATGCGGTTTTTTTTTCGTATTGTCATTTAAAGATATCCTTTGCATGCTGTAAAAACCACCTCTGAGCCAAGTTGTTGGTTTACTTGGATTTGTTAGTTTTATTGTTGAGAACAAGTTTCCAGCCCACAGTGGCCAACAAAAAGAAAAAACGAACGCTGTCTCAATATTAGAGTTAACTAAAGTTACCACATGAGCTAAGGTTCTTTCTGGTTTTGACAAACGATTTTAATACTTTTCTCCAAATAATTGAAGCTTTTAACATCCGGAGGATACAATCTGATCAGACTTCAGAAAATGCAACTTGAACAAAAAATATTCCTGGTGCTTTTCTTTTTTTTACAAGCTTTTGTTTAACTTGCAATGTATGTATGTAACTATGTTTGTTCGGGTCGAATCTTGCAACTAAATTTTGAAGCAGATATCTTCAACCGATTGAGCTGAAATTTTATATTCACGTTTAGTTTGGATTACAATGCATGGTTAGGTGTGTGACGTCATTCTAAATCCAACATGGCGGAACACCCAAAATGGCGGACAAGTAATTTTTAATGCACTCCCACAATGTGGGTATCAAATGAAAGGGCTCCTAAATAAAGTAAGGGTTCGAAAAATAAAGTGACGTCACTCTTAATCAATATGGCGGGCTTCTAAAAGCTTATTATTAAATATTTTTTTAACAAGTAGCTTATTATATATTTAGTTGAGTGAAGAGACGATCAAGTCGCTTGATAAAAAGCATCACGCTTGCCTGTTTCAGTTAGTTAAGTGCTACCAAGAGTTTTCAGTATTTCCTGACGAGTATAATATGTGAGTTTTCAAGTCGCGAGTGAATAGGTATCTTCTAGGCAAACTTGCTAATTCGTCGACCACACTGTCGCTTACCATCAGGTGGGCAAAGTTGATATACTTATAAAATGTTAAATCTCTTTATGCCCTGGTATTTCAATAGAAACATTTAAATTGATTTTTTAAAGCAAAGCTGCATAAAAAAATTTGTTAGTATAATGTAAAGAAAAATTATATTCTTTTTAAATCGTTACCTATATTAACTATAGTTAACGTATACAAAACTAATTTTCTTCGATACACTTTACTACATCACTAATTAAACTTTCACATTGGTCTTCAGGTACGCATGTTCCATCTTGATTTCTTAAATATCCTGTAATACACACGCAGCCTTGTTTGCACGATCCTTCTGCAAGAGATGGGCATGCTATTGGCTGGCCTCTTTGACTACAGTTTTGGGCTTCACACACAGCTTCGGTGCAGCTTGAGTACTGTTCATAGATTGGACAGATTCCAGCTGCAAGACATTTTTGAATTAGGTATAATTATAGCAACATTGTTTTTAGAAATATCCCGATGAATCAAGGTCAAAATATTTACGACAGTCTCCGATTGGTATGCAGGTGCCGTTGCAGTCTCGTTTATAGTTAGAAATGCATTGACATTTTGGCGGCCCACAAATCAGAATGCAAGGTTTTTCAATTTCGTTCAGACCATCAGGACATGCATCTGTATTGCAGACACTACTGCATTCTATCCTTTCTTCATATTCTCCGCACGAAAGTTCTGAAATAAAAAGTGAGGTGTTATTTCTCAATGCAAGGATTTGAATGTCTAGGGCGAGAAAGTGCCTATAATTTTGGAAAAGCTCACTTACTAAGCTATTCTGTAACAATTTCAACACCAAAAAAACAGTGTTATCTCACCTTCACATTGGTCTTCAGGTACGCATGTCCCATCTTTATTTCGTAAATACCCAGTTATACATACGCAGCCTTGTTGACACGATCCTTCTGCAAGAGATGGGCAAGCTATTGGCTGACCTCTTTGGCTACAGTTTCGAGCTTCACACACAGCCTCGGTGCAGCTTGAGTACTGCTCGTTGATTGGGCAGATTCCAGCTGCAAAATATAGTTGATTAGGTATGATGATATCAGCGTGACTAAAACTATCCCGCTTAATAAAGATACAAGGTATTTACGACAGTCTCCAATTGGTATGCAGGTGCCGTTGCAGTCTCGTTTATAGTTAGAAATGCATTGACATTTTGGTGGCCCACAAATAAGAATGCATGGTTTTTCTATTTCGTTCAGACCATCAGGACATGCATCTGTATTGCAGACACTACTGCATTCTATCCTTTCTTCATATTCGCCGCACGAAAGTTCTGAAATAAAAAGTGAGGTGTTATTTCTCAATGCAAGGATTTGAATGTCTACGGCAAGAAGGTGCTTATAATTTCGGTAAAGCTCGATTACTAATCTTTTCTGTAACATCCACCAACAAAGCAATGTATATTTTACCTTCACATTGGTCTTCAGGTACGCAGGTCCCATCTTGATTTCGTAAATACCCTGTAATACATACGCAGCCTTGTTGGCACGATCCTTCTGCAAGAGATGGGCAAGCTATTGGCTGACCTCTTTGGCTACAGTTTTGGGCTCCACACACAGCCTCGATACAGCTTGAGTACTGCTCGTTGATTGGGCAGATGCCAGCTGCAAACACACAAGTGATTCCGGTCGATATCTTAGATAAAAAAAATAAACGTGGTGAAATGATTCTGCTTTGCCGTCATTTGCAAGCCAACAAAATGCTTTTTAATATTATGTTCAGATAATTTTATTGTACCTTAAATAAGGAAGACTTATCATTCGGTAACACAGGGCAACCTAGCGCGAATGCTAACGATGCGTTTATCGAACATACATAAATAAACATAAATATAAACGCTTTCACACTCACAGCCCCACACTAAGTTCGATGACATGTGTCGTGGGTGCCGGAAACTTTCACATCACACACACAATCACAATCAGAACCAGAAACACAAATTTTCCTTGGGGAGAAAACTTGTGTTCCCGCCGGGAATGCTTAGAAGGCGAACTCACACCCAACTAAGCTAACGAGCAGTTCAAATACCTTAATGATTTTGTATTTTTTCTTGATCTAAGTTACTAATTTTGAATCAGTCTTAGTTAGTGGCAATCTCACTACATTGTGTTTCTAAGATTATACCTAGACAGCATAAAAAAATTATAACATGTAAACCTTTTGGCAATAAATCAATTTGAATTTGTAGTTAAACGTAATGGTCACAATGTAGTAGCTTGTCATCCATGATTTTAAAGCTATAAAATAATTAAATGTGGACTTGATGTTCTTACGGCAATCTTCGATAGGAATACACTGTCCATTAGAATCTCGTTTGAAGTTTCGTATGCATTGGCATTTTGGCGGGCCACAAACGGCTATGCAAGATAAATCATTGTTATTTTCGGTCATCAAATTTTCGGGACAGGCATCATTATAACAGACGCTACTGCAGTCGTTTAACTCTTCATTGTCGCCACATGTTTGTTCTGAATAAATGAAATAAATTTATTTGGAAGATAAGATAATTTAATTCATGTTGTAGTACATAAAATACAAAAATGATTGATGTTTCTAACCTGGACATTGATCCTGAGGTATACAGCTGCCATTATTAGCTCTCAATGTGCCCTCAATACATACGCAGCCACGTTTACAAAACCCACTTGCTATCCTCGGGCATGCTATTGGCTGTCCAATTTCAGAACAGTTTTGAGCTCGACATGTTGCTTGGCTGCAACTTGAATACTGTTCGTTGTTTGGACAAATTTCAGCTGCAAAACATCAAATTAGTGACGCACGCTGCATTATCTAAGGGAGTAACAGTATAAGTGCACCCTAGATAGTAACATAATCTGTATCTTTATATTAATTCTTCTATACATGTGTATGTGATTGAATCCCTCCTAAAGCTGGACCGATTTTGATGATTTTTTTTGTGTGTTAAGGATTAAATGGATTCAAGAATTGTTTAGATTTACTTAGCTAAGTATTTTTTTGTTGTGTTCCAAATTGTCAGGGCAACAAAAATTTTGGAAGATGCATCGGAAATTCCAACCGCGCGAAGCATGGGCGGAACGCTAGTTTATTATAATTGCTAAACTAAGTACGTTTATTCATTTATAATTTTTATTTTTAGTAGAGGCTCGACGTGTTTAGTTTATGAACCGCGAGTGACATCTTGATCATGAATGCAGGCCGTGTGCCTGCATTCATGGTTAGTACCCGTAATAAACAAATGTTATAATATGTTATGTTATATTCGGCTTAAAACACGAAAATTTTTGACTTACTTTGTAGTCAACTAGTTCGGACAAATTAGTTGTCCTTCATCAGGATGAGTCAGACGCGCGATACGCAGAGGCGTGCGGCTCGGGCCTCGGCGCGTGACTATACTAATACTCACGATAGTTTTAACATTAAAAATGTTATAATACTTAGATGAGCATAATTATTAGCGGCATACTTCAAAAAGTTTTTGCAGATATGAGAAAATAGCGAAATATCATAGTACACAGTATTATCATAGTAGAAATATATAAGTAAGTTGTCTTCATAGAGTGGTACCAAACGCGGCTTGTATGTGTGCACGGCCGTACGCACGTGCCTCAGCACGTACACTATGACAACAAACAGAACGGCGAAGACGACACGAGCCAGGGTCGCCCCCGCGCTCGTCGACGCGGTCGACGTCATTTCGCCGTGTTCGAGCCATTCGCCACGGGCCTTTCCGCGCAGACGGATGTCGCGTGCCGCGTGCTGAGTTGCGCGCGCGCGTTTGTATTTTGTAAACAGATAGGTAAAGTTCATATACCTACTTATAGTGTAACCTACTTTACGTGTTTATTCAATTTATGTAGGTTTTTAAAGTGAAAACTTCTATAGGCGCGTTGAGCACTTTTTGGGTGAACAAAAATCATGGAACTCGCGTCATCGTCACCGACGGCCAATATTATTGATTTATTGAAGCCTACTTAGCTATATTAGTTTTACTTTTAACTTCGTTATATATACTACTACCGTGATTTCTTTTCACATATGCAAAACAATATTTTTTTCAAGTTTTTTTTTTACTCTGTCGGCGGCTAATATGCAAATGAAATCGTATCTATTTTACTACCACATTTTATACTATTTTATTGTACCTAACTTGTTGGTTTGTTAAAATATACATTTTACCTATAGGTACCTTTAAAAGTCGGAGATAGTGACAACCCTGCGTATTCGGCTAGAGTAGGAGCATTTGAATCTCCTACGGGCCTCGAGTCATCTTACTGATATATTTCTACTATGGTATTATTGACTAAGACAACTTAATTCCAACATAGTGTATCCTTACGGCATTCTTCTGTGGGGATACAAGCTCCATCGACATCTCGGCTAAAGTTTGGCATGCATTGGCATTTTGATGTGCCACAAATTTTTATGCACGGCTTTTCAACTTCATTTGTAAAATTTTTTGGGCACACGTCATTAGTGCAGACGCTGGGACATTCGTTAAATATTTCGTTATTACCGCAAGGCGTTGCTGTAGAAAACAAAAGTTTAACAACAAGATACGTGTTCAATAACCGCTATAACTAATGTATCGTCGACAACATGTTTCGATAAAACAGCTAAGATAATCAAACACTAAGATCATTAGATACCTATCAATTTTGGATAAAATAAATAATGTACTTGTGTACAAATTAATTAGGATTAGCTACACTAACTAGTTATTTTATTTTTGCAAACAAGAAAAGTTGGCATTACAGCACATAATATCTGGTTACATTTATTGCTTCTTTGTCTCATGTTCGGCTCATATGGAAAATAATACTTTCGTTTAAGTATTAGGTCCAATAAATGGTCGAGAATAACTTAGTACTTATTCATTGCACATGCCATGACAAACTTTACGCTAAGATCAGACCTCCTAAAGATTTTTTTTCATATGAAAGTCACCTGGACATTGATCTGGAATAAAGCTGCAATTTTTTACCCGACTTCTAGAGGTTTATCAGCTTAAGTATCATGCTTGAGTGCAATGTTTTGCACTCAAGCACACATCGCTAATTGTTATGACATGAAAAACATACAAATTTGCCTACATTATTGTTTATTACATTAATACATTTATAATCATTAATATTGTTATGTGAGTAAGCAAATACTCACGACAGTCCGCATAAGGCACACATATGCCATTGCTTCTCCAATATCCCTGAATACATCTGCACTTTGGTTCACATTCCACTACTATACCAATCCTGCCGAAAATAGGACAACGGCCTGAAGGTGTGGCTTGGCTGCAGTCATCACTGGGACACAGTGGTGGACAAGAGTTGTACTCTTCATTAGGTCGGGCACTGCAGTCAAAGGGAGCTGGAACAATTGAAGACATAAAATTGCTCAATTCCTTATCAATTTACTGATCATGAGATCATTATTACTTACGACAATCTCTTGTTGGAATACAAGTTCCGTTTTGATTGCTTCTTTTGTAATTGAACCTGCATTTGCATCGCGGCGGTCCGCACGACTCAACGAGGCCCGTTGTTGAACAGGTATCCTCATCGTCGCTTGTAGGACAGAAGTCATTGGTGCAGCTTCTAGAACATGTGTCGACTGTTTCATCCTCGTCGCATACCAAATCGCCTGAAATTATAAAAATTCCGTCATGCTATATATACCATAGCAAGTACAATAGGCACCCACTAATATTACCCTACTCTATTCATATGTTTGCTTGTCCTATAAACTACTAGTATCTGACATGACTGTTTTACAACTATCAACAGTAGATACGTGTACGACTCACACGTGTACGATCAGGCAAACTTGGTTCGACACCATGAACCTAGTTTTTCTCATCACAGTGAGTCAATCCTCATCAGGCTGATAAAGTCCCTGTCAAGACAAGATAATGACAATATACATATTTACCATAGCAACGATCTTCCGGCACACATTCACCATTTGAAGTTCTTAAATATCCAGCTTGACAAATACATCCTCTTATACATGGTCCCTCTACTATGTCTGTGCAGGCAATTGGTTGATCTCTTTGGGAACAGTTAAGGGCCCGACAGACGACCTGATTGCACTCGTTGAACTCTTCATTGGAAGGACAAACTGTCGAAAATGTGAATGACATTTATGGTTGAATCTGTGCAAGTCGCTTGGATTTTCGAGTTCTTAAATAGTTCAATATCCCGAGCAGCAATGCATTGCTTTCGTCGAATTGAAATATTAGATTTAAAATCTCTTTAAACCATGATATTTTGCTGACAACATCGGCCTCCAATCCGAAATACAGTAATGTTTGCACACTGCTAACAGTAGGGGTTGAATGACTGGCGATAGTGCGGTACTACTCTAGGCGGACTCAGCAAGAGTCCTCAGGGTGTTTCTCGTTGTTTGAACATTGATTGTTGGTATATCTAATGCCAATTTGATCCTCAAAATAACAATTTATATTATTTTGAAATGCTGCTCTAAATGCTGGTGAATATTTTTTAGATGATGCTGGTGAGTAGTTTTACCTTCTGGGATACAGCTGCCATTTTCCGCTCTCAGAGTACCTTCAATGCAAACGCAGCCTTGTTGACATGATCCTTCAGGTATAGACGGGTCAACCATGGGTTGCCCTTTTTCAGTGCAATTTTGTGCACGGCAAACGGCTTGAGTACAGTTTGAGAATTGCTCATTCTCGGGACAGATTCCAGCTACAACAATTTGCTTACGTTAGTAATTGATCATTTGTTAATAATGTTGTCTGAGTAAGCAAATACTCACGACAGTCCGCATAAGGCACACATATGCCATTGTTTCTCCAATATCCCTGAATACATCTGCACTTTGGTGCACATTCCAATACTATACCAATCCTGCCGAAAATAGGACAACGGCCTGAAGGTGTAGCTTGGCTGCAGTCATCTCTGGGACACAGTGGTGGACAAGAGTTGTACTCTTCATTAGGTCGGGCACTGCAGTCAAAGGGAGCTGGAACAATTAATGACATAAAATTGCTTAATTCATTGTTGATTTACTGATCATGAGATCATTATTACTTACGACAATCTCTTGTTGGAATACAAGTTCCGTTTTGATTGCTTCTCTTGTAATTGAAGGTGCATTTGCACCGTGGCGGTCGGCATGATTCAGTAGGGCCTATTACTGCACAAATATCCTCGCCGTCGCTTGTAGGACAGAAGTCATTGGTACAACTAGGACATTTATCTAATGTTTCATTCTCGTCACATATTAAATCGGCTGAAAAAATTACTTGCATTAAATATATTTTAGGTAACGTTAAGTATAAGTAACTAGGTGTATGTATATATTTTTCAATTCATACAATATTCCTTGTTTAGTTTTAATTATATATTGGAAACGAACTTTCGGAAAAGAATAAAACAGCAGTGCATCCAAGAGAATATTGGCTACTCTGTTGTGCATTTTGTGATGAAAGCAGCGGATAGACCAGAAAGTCTCCCAAACACTGAAAATTGTTTCCTTGTAAGTCCTTAAATTGTAAATATATCTAGAAAAATCAAATGTTCTTTACCTATAAAACTATACTTTAGTGGGCTTTCTCTTTTCTATTATAGGTAACTACTTTCAATATTCAATGTTTTTAGAAGATGTTCAGTAAATATAAATAAATTAAATGTCTCGTCTTTAACCCTTAACCACCTACCATGCGTCTCACAGATCCTGACGATTTTAAAATCGTGAATACTTCGGCGTGCAAGTTTCGTATGATCTTGTTCGTTCTTGTACCTTTTCCCCTCGTCCCTCAGTGCCACGTAACCACTCGTCGAGGTCTAAAGTGCGCGCGTTTGACTCTGGTAAGTAAAAATCTTTCACCGTGCGTCTGAGAGATGCATGGTAGGTGGTTAAGTGACTTTTTTGTGATTGTGTATTTTTTATTGTTTTAGTTAAAAATGACTTGTAAAGACGTAGCTATCGAGGAATGGTTGGAACGAGATCCGTCAGAAGATGGAGACTTACCAAACGACAAATGTAGCGATGTGGAGTCTGATATTAGAGCACAACATGTTCTAGAAGAAAGCTGCAGGTCATATTTAGAGTGTGAAGAGTCAACTGTATTAGAGAATAAAACATAAACGCTTTCACACTCACAGCCCCACACTAAGTTCGATGACTTGTGCCGTGGGTGCCGGAAACATTCACATTACACACACAAGCACAACCAGAACCAGAAACACAAATTTTCTATAGGGAGAAAACTTGTGTTCCCGTCGGGAATCGAACCCGATAACCCCTGCTTAGAAGGCGTAGGTACGCCACCCAACTAAGGCAACGGGCAGTTCAGAATAACTAAAATCACATCGTGAAAACAATTTGAAAGTGCAACGTGACATCAAAATCGCTCTTCGACGCATCCTCCACAGTAACGAGGAAACCACTCCATCAGCGCTTCCAAGTGGCAGCAGAGCTGAAGAAAGGTTGGCGGTTCGAAAAAACGGTGCAACTTGTGACTCTAAAAAGAGACGCAGGACACAATACATGTGTTTCGAATGCAAAAGACCCATATGCCTTGAATGCTCAAACAAGTTGTGCATTCACTGTCGGGAAAAGCTATGAGTTACGGGTCTGCAATTTTGTTTATATGTTGATTCCAGGGATAAAATTTAAATTTTCTCGTCTTTGTCAATTATTAAATTAGTAAAAAAAAAGTGTTTAAACTTTCTACTGTTTTTGATTATTTTGTGGATCTCATTTTCCAAATATGTTTTCTGTAAGGCTGAAATTAGAGATGTTACAAAGTAATTGAAATTATAAGAAATATTGTTGATTTTATGTGCCTTTTTTTTGTCTAATACTTAGTTTAAAATGTCCTTAATCTGTTTTTAATTAATAACAAACTCATACGTTCCTAAATTTTTCAAAATATTAATTTTTCTCACGCGTCCCAAAGACGCATGGTAGGTGGTTGTGTGACAAAAATAGGTGGTAGGTGGTCAAGGGTTAATACCATTTCGATGCTTCAATAAAGGTCCCGAGCTTTATATTTATTCTCAGTTTGGGACATAATATACAATGCGGCCTGCGACGCCAACGACACTTCCCCCCGCGCTGCCGACGTTTTGTATAGACTAGTGTCACTAGTGTAATAACATATACTAAGAGGACAGGGCGCGCGCGTTGGTTGCTTTGTATATCAAGTCCCTTAGAGTATAATATTATACTCAAAAACGTTTTTCTTGTCTTATTTTTTAGTATAAAAACATAGCCAATGAATAACTACAAAAAGTGCTTACGACATTCTTCAATAGGTATACAAACACCGCTGTCATCTCGTCTGTAATTCGGGATGCACTGGCATTTGGGTTCCAAACATACATCTAGAGATGCGCAATCTAGTATAGGCTGGTTATTGATATTATTGGGACACATATCATTATCACAACCATTCGGACATGTGTTCAACGTTTCATTTTCACCACATATTGATTCTGCAACGAACAGTGAAATCGTATATTAAGCGATGAATTTACTTAAATAAATGTATCAATATTATTTATTTATTTTAGGGAAACTTACAGCTAGTTACAGAGTATAGGTACATTTATACATATTGAATGCCATTTAAAAATTTCCACTTATAGTGGTAAAAAAGTAATGATGAAACTCGTAGACGGTTTCTAACTAATTAATTTAAAATACATATATATAAGGAAGTCTAGTTACATATCAATAGATTAAAAAGAGATAAACAGTAAAAATCAATAAGTATCAAAAAACGCATTAGTAAGTATTCATTTTAGTTGTATACTAGATGTATTAAAACGATCAACGTCATGCTCAGCAGCAAGCTCATTGAAGCACCTAAACACTCTTATTATGTAAGAGTTCTGTCGGTAGTTAGTTATAGCTCCGGGCACGTGCAGGCTGCACGGTCGCCTGGAGGACACGTGTGCTTGCAGCCTGATGCGCTCCAGGAGCTCTGGACAGTCGACCGCGCCAATCGCGACGTTATGAAGATAAACAATAATTCCCCGTATAAACAGCCACTTAAATAATAATAACAATAACAATTGTATATATAATTAAAATTATACTCACTGCAGTTTTCAATAGGAATGCAAACGCCATTATCGTCTCGTTTGTAGTTATCAATACATTGACATTTTGGTGGACCACAAACGTCGGCGGCGACACAATCATCTTTATCCGAGTAGTCAGAACATTTGTCCTTATAACAGCCATTGGTGCAATTGTTTAGGATTTCATTTTCACCGCATATTAGCCCTTATAACATACAAAATGAATAAGAAAAGCACACATTTATTGCATACATGTAATTGTGTCTGATGTATAACGATTTTTACCTGGACACTGATCTTTGGAGATGCAGGTACCATTTGCAGCTCTCAAAGTACCTTCAACGCAAACGCATCCTTCTTGACATGACTCTTCTTGCACTGAAGGACAAGCTACTGGTTGGTTAACTTGTGTACAGTTTTCAGGTCTACATAGCGTTTGGGTGCAGTTCGAAAACTCTTCGTTTTCTGGGCAAAATTGTGCTGCAAAAAAAGCGCATTCGCTGAGCTAAATGTACTTATAAACGTAATAATTTATTGTTGCTTCCTTCTTACTACGGAATGAACGTATACTACCGTAAGGAACACATGAACAAAGTGTCTTTCCCTTAATAGAAACAATAAGAAAATTGCCAATGGGCACATTCTTAGTAGCTGATGAGTCTAAAATTAGTCTCAATCTAAGTTAATTAAAATGACTCATTGGCCAATTACAGGCTAGATTTTAATGAAAAAAAGACGTGTGGCTTTCGGGGACTGCCGCGGTAAAGCTATTGCATAGCATTTTTTTATCAACTTATGCAATTTTAATTATTTATTTATTTTATTATGCAGTATTTTTTTTCCTGCCACTTAGAGGCGAGTTGCTGAACTAAAGAGACAAGCGTGATATTTCAAAAAAGTCATTAAAAGTTCTGCTATTCATCGATAGATGGCAAAACTAAAAAGTATCACCGCTGTGCCGGGTGTTAGGTTATTTTCGTTACGGAATTTCTGGATTCGGTCTCCACGCTCAAGGCCCGCGATAGAAGCTATGCAATAGCTTAATAAGAAACATGCTTTGTACGAGTGGGTCTCCCAGAAAATGAAAAAAAGATAAATTAATATTCAAATGTCCATGGATGATATAACGGAATTTGCAGTGACTCACGGCATTCTGCATATGGCACACAAATCCCGTTTTTCCTCCAATAACCCTCGATGCACCGACAAGTAGGTCGGCACTCTAAAATAATTCCGATTCTTCCCGGAAACGGGCACCGTCCTGAAGGTGACGCTTGGCTGCAGTCATCACTGGGACAGAGTGGGGGGCAGGAATTGTATTCTTCGTTAGGTCGGCCACTGCAGTCGAAAGGTGCTGCAAAAGTAGATTACACTCTGAATTTTTGAAATTTAAAAATTCGTATAACAGTCATGAAGATCTGACAAACACTTAGTTTTGGAAGTGAATCTAGTTTTATCACTTACGACAGTCTCTGGTAGGTATGCAGTTGCCGTTCCTGTAGTCCCTCTTGTTATTAAACCTGCATTTGCATGCTGGTTCTCCGCAGGAGTTCGGAGTTGGGTCCAAAAGTGCGCAGGAGTCATCTTTCTCATCGCTCGTAGGGCAAAAGTCGTCAAAGCAAGGACCTGGGCATGTGTCTAAGATTTCACTCTCATTGCATTCTAATTCTGAAATAAAGAAATACATTTTCTTCTACAAGATCCTATCTATCTTTGTATCAAATTTCATAAAAATTGGGTTTACGTTTTAGTCGTGAAGGCGTAACAGACAGATTATAATAATTTTTATTGTATTTATGGTTCACTATTTTGGCAATAATGTCTTACACATAAAAAATAGATATATGCGAGCTTTTTTGTAGGACTATTTAAGATAAACATTTTCATTATCCTACTAATATTATAAATGCGAAAATTTGTGTGTAAGTGTGTAAGTATGTTTCTTTCCTCTTCACGCATTAACGGCTGAACGGATTTGGATGAAATTTGAAATGTACATAGCTTATACCTAGAATTAATACATAGGCTACTTATTAACTTGATAATAGCGAGCGAAGCCGCGGGGCACGCACAAATCTTTATTCACCGTATGACATATATTTGCTGCAGCAATGTTTATTAATGTGTAATTAAAAAAATTAAGAATTAGTTTACAGAGTTCAAAAATCTTGGGAATTGATGCATGTTGATGTGAGTTTTATAATAATTTTATGTTATCTTCTAAAATATTAGGGGGAGAAAAGTAATTTCTTGCATTTTTTGACCGAAACAGTAGACTGGTCATAGTTGATTGAAGGGCTTAGAATTATTAATGATTTACCGTCTGATTGATCGTTACAGCAGCTTTCACTACAACCACCATTCGATGAATCCTTGGTTTGATATTCATTACCATCAGTAATTATTAATATTGTTGGTTCTGCACTCGACGCTGTTGCATCTGTGAAATTCTTAAAGTTAAAGTTGGGGAAAGGAAAAGATTTTTTTTAATTTTAGTACTTTTATTTAGTCAAAGTATCTTTTGAGTATTGCCTAAAAATATTTCCGAGGAGTAAAGTATGTTACTCTTTAGTCGTTATTCCTATAGACTTGTACTTGACTGTATAAAAATGTGCAGTGTCCGTGTTTTGTGTTCCATTCGGCAGAATTTATTTTGAATCCAACCCAGGCCGTCCCAGGCGCCATCCTCACTTCAACCACAATCCCGTCTGTTGGCACAGACCAAAGAGAAGGTATTGAATAAAACAAAAACAAAATTTAAATTTATTTATTTTTAGTTATCAAAGATCAATGTGTTAGTAATTTACAATATATCAACAATTGTGTCAGTATAGAAATAATATTATTATGTGGTAACGTAAATACTGGTCTGTTCCTTTACCCTTCCTCTCACACAGGAGTGTCATATGTATACAATACATAATAAAAAGATCTCTAAATCCACGGCTTACTCAAATCAACATAACCAACATTTAGGTATCGCGTGCGCGTCAAATTAATCGTGTTTTTGTCACGTTTCGGTACTATTAAAATGTTTTGTAGTGTTTTTATCTTCTTTTTATTTATTTACATACGTGATTGGACAATACAATTTTTTATTTCGATATCGTGGTCTAATTTGTATTGTTAGTATCTATTTGCTTGTTATATACTTTTAGCTGAATTCCAAAAAAGGAAGAGGTTTTCAATTCAAATAAGCAAGCATTGCTTTTCTTCTGGGAGTATTTCCCCGACGTAGGTACAATTTTTTTTATGATGAATATGCTTATTTTAGAAACAAACCGTACACTACAAAAAATATTCATATATACTTGCTGACCCGCCCGGCGTAGCCCGGGTAAAAAAACATACACATAAATGCTTTCACACTCTCAGCCCTACACTAAAAAAGTACTATGACTTGTGTCGTGGGGCCGTAAACATTAACACCTTACACACAACATTCACATCATACCCAGAACAAGAAACACAAACTTTCGGGGGGGAGAAAACTTGTCGGGATTCGAACCCGCTGCTTTGAAGGAATCCACGCCAGCGAGCAGTTTAACGTTCAAAAATGATCCGGCCGGCGTTGCTCGGGTAGAAAATAATAAAAAACATACACATAAACGGATTCACATGTATAGCCCCAAACTAAGTTCAATGACTTGTCTTGGGTCTGTAAACATTGACATCACACACACAACAGTCACACAAAACCCAGAACGAGAAACACAAATATCCCGTAGAGAGAAAACTTGTGTTCCCACTGGGAATTGAACAAACGCGCACCTACGCCAGCGGGCTGTTCAAAGTTCAAAGATATAAAACCGACAAAACAAAAAAATATGGTCGAATTTATGTCCTCCTTCTTATGCAAGGCGGTACAAATTGTAGAAATATGCCGGATTACGCAGTATCTGCTTATTATGTAACCCACTGCTTTTATCGTAAAATAAATTTTACAATTTCTCCTAGACTATTTGTCCAAATTATATACAGTACAGGGCAAATTATATCTATATGAACTATGTAAGACGATTTATGACAAGTTTATTTTGATAATGATTAATATTGTGTGCCTTAAGAAGCCAATAAAACAGAAGCTTATTTTTCAGATTTTTAACAAATAAAAGTATATTTTTGAGCTATATACATGTTAGATACATGCTGTTGGGGACTTTTTTGTAGAACTCATAAAGGCCAACAATTTTTTTTAAGACATTGTATTCCCCTATGTCTGTCTAGTCAGCGTACGCCGATAAAGCGACCAGTTAGCAAATTATTCTCCGACTTGTCTTACGTATATTATTATTTTGAACTGAAATTTTACCTTTATCCCAATAAAATATAGCGTATATCACTCAGCGATAGTATAGCTATCTATTAGTAAATGAATTTTCAGAATCGGATCAGTGGTTTCAAAGATTATCTTTTACAAACAATCAAACAAACATAACCCCTTTATAATATTATTGTATTATATAGTATATATATATCTTGTCATATAACTACATACTTATTATGCTAGCAGAAAAAAGAAACAGTTGAGTGATCTAATAGTACGCTTCCAGCATAATGGGTACTCTACCTTACTGATAGTGAGCGAGCAGCACAAGCGACGCATCTCCGTTTCAGCTGTTTCATCTTGAGCAAAAATGCTTTCATATGTTCGGCGGATGTCCGGCTATTATCCTATATAGGTCGCATTTCTCAAACGATTGTCGTGAAATTTCGTGAGCAGGTACGATCAACTTTGAATTTTTTTCAAAATGGCGGAGATAAGGGGGTCGAAAACGTAAAAAAAAATATTACAGCTAAATCGAAAAATACGTGAAGTCCTTATCTCACAGACAAGCTAGTATTAGTCCGATCAAATTAGACCAAAAAATAAGAGTAAAGTTACCTAAATTCCCACCTAGCTGAAAATCGGTAAGATTGTTTGAAATATCATTAAAAACAAAATTTGAAAGTTCCCCATATTTCCCCTGTAAGGAAAAAAATTTATTCAAGGTCAAAGGTAAAAAAAATGAGTATTTCGCGATTTTCAGCAAAATGGTAAGTTTTATCATAAAAATATATCAGACAAAAATTGTGACGATTACAACTTTTACAACTTTTTGAATCGTTATATCTCAAAAACAGTGGCTCGTAGAAAAAAAAGTATTTATTATTTTTTTGTAGATAATTTTATGATCTACAATTTTTGTTTGTAATATTTTTATGATAAAACTTACCGTTTTGCTGAAAATCGCGAAAAACTCATTTTTTTTACCTTTGACCTTGAATAAATTTTTTTCCTTACAGGGGAAAGATGGGGAACTTTCAAAATTTGTTTTTAATGATATTTTAAACAATCTTACCGATTTTCAGCTTGGTGGGAATTTAGGTAACTTCGAATGTCTAAATTGACCGGACTATATAGGTATCGATTTTTTCATATTTCCTTAGATCCTTTTTAAATTTCCAAAATGAAATAGCCATGAAAAGAAATAGCATAGATTGCGATCGCTTAAAAATTGAATTTTACTTTTATTATGGCTTCAGAGAGTATCTTTTCTTAAGAGTGTATTATACCTAATGTTAAATTGAGACGTGAGGAAATAACTCAGTTTATCAACCAACGCATATGATTCTTAATAAAATAGAACTTCTAGACTCACCTGCTGATAAGCAAAAAAATAAAAATATTTGAATACCAAAAACAATTAACAATCTACTCATGTTTGCCAAGGCGCTTCACCTAATGAAATTTGAACGAGTAATGTCATTGTAATTCATATATTCAAAAAACTATCAGTCTGCCACATAAAATTGTTAATGTAGTAATATTTATTAACTGATAACGCAAGCGAAAGTCAACATTGACGGATAAAAACTATCTGGCGAATTAGAATAAAGCGTTTGGATGTGAAACCAATTCCAATAATGTCGATGATAGCGATTCACTCGTTGACATTGACAGCGGGGTTGTACCTGGGGACAAAGTTTCGACTTGAATAAAAAAAATATATTTTGTATCTGTAGGTCTATTCTGGTCGTCAAAATACGATTGTTCGAATTGATGCGACGTCGATACGACAGTCGATTGGTTGAAATTTCAGTTGATTCGATGTTCATAACAAAAGAAAATCGTTCGATTTCGACGTCGATGTGACGCGGAGTTAGTTTTAGAAAATTCCTCATTCCAACGTCGCGTTCTATCATTACACTGCACTATTTTTTTTTGACGGACTACATTCTGCTTGCTGTGTGTAGCCTTAGCAGGGTAACTGGACAGGAGCAGGGTCACCGGACAGGAGCTGTGTCACCGGGCGGAATCACACAGTATTTTTTTTGGTTGAGCTCCGGAAACTGTTCTTTTAGCCAGTGTCAAGTTATAATAAATATTTCAAGGTTGCAACTTTCTTTTGTCCTAGTTGCCAGTCAAAGTCAAGTAAATCTCGTAGTGTAGTAAAATGGTAGAATCTTCAGTAGAACTTCTGTTGTACCGAGTTTAGGAGCGAAAACGAACGTTTGTTAACTTCGTATGATTTGCCTACACTCATACACATTCAGGAACTATAAACGGTTAATAATGTTAATCTTAAAATTATAAACTAAGTCTGGTCTAGTATTATTATTGTTCACGGAAGAAATCGGATAAAATGAAGTTGAAAGACAACAAATGACACGCAGACGTCTACAACAAAACGTTTTATTTACTTCAAAATCTTACAATGTATGATGACATAGTTTATAGAATATGCGAAATATTATGTGAAAATGGTGCTAATTCTGTTGAGCACCGAACTAACCTAAACTAAACTAAAAATAAACCGAACTAACCTAAACTAAACTAAAAATAAACTAATTTTAAGCACCGAACTAACCTAAACTAAACTAAAAATGAACTAATTTTAGTCAAAGAATACCTAAACGCTATTCTTTCAAGTATAAGATCACATTAAAAATAATCCAGATCCTTTTCATGCAGACTAATTTGAGTTATTTTTTTTTATTTTTAGTCTTAATTTGACGTAAAACATGTACATCAGAATAAGAATTTGGTCATTTTCACTAAATAGAGTAACTAAACTAACTTAGTCCTGTCAAACTTAATTTTAGTCTAATCTTGCATTTTCTGAATAGGTTTTGGACTAAAGCAGGACTAAAACTAATTTTAGGCTAGTTTAGTCTAATTCTGGACAACAGAATCGGCACCATTGTATGACGATACTTCCTTATTTAGTCTATGGACGAGACATTATATTTTATAAACTTAAAAAAAGACAAAAACATACACAATCTCTTATAGGTTAGCGTTTGACTACGATCTCATTTGATGGTAAATGATAATGTGGTCGAGAGTGGTAACACGCTAAACCTAGAAAGTGACTGGCTCTCAAGGATAGCTGCCGGAGCACACTATTTAGTGCTCGGCGATAGATAAAAAAGGCATGTCATGAAACAAGAGTATTAATTTAATAATTTACTTGACGGGTTGTCGAATGTATAATTTTATCTGTAGGTTGTATAGTGTATATGACAACGCTTGTGAAGAATTTGCTCAGGTGGTACGTATATGGATCAACATACGAATGTACAGGCCTATATACATTGTAAAAGTCGACGTATGTTTTTATTTAATTTGATGTTACTATTTTTACCGACTTCCCAAAAAAGGAGGAGGTACTCAAGTGGACTGTATTTTTTTTTTTCTCGTCTTTGTTTCCTCATAACTTCTCTCCGCGTGAGCCGATTTTTTTAGTTTGAAAGATGTTGCTTTGTAATTGGTCCCATTTAAATTTGATCAAGATCTGATCAGTAGTTCTTGAAATATCGTCAATAATGTCTATTTTGTGGACAACTTTGACGATGTTCACGTTTTAATACATTAAATCTGGTCAAGGTTCCGAAGATAAAGCGAGGAAGTCGGTTTTTTTAAGCTTTGCTTGCGTTTAATTATTAACGTTCGAGTTCCACCGTTACATCTTAAATAAGTGTTGCTATGGTCGACGTTGTTATCACTCTCTTTAGTCTTAAAGTAAAAAATAAAAAATGCAATCGAATTCGAATAAATTAAAGTAGGTACTTTCTTTTTCACAAAAATAATTTGTAAGTACAGAGAAGAAATATTCAACATGAAATATAATTCTTATGCGTAAAAAAATAATTACTTTATCAAATAAATACAAGCTAAATGCATAGAATCAAACATATTTATTCATAGCAAATCGACCACCTTTTAATTTGTTAATAGTTTGGAATACAAATAACTGTAAAATTATACTATTCTATTATTGGATATATTACTATATATTACTGAAGAAGGTGAAAAATCCTTTTTTTTTTAATTTTTTCATGACCATGGATGCATAGTCCTTCAGTCGAAATATTAAATAAAAAATAACAAATTCTATATTTTATTATATAAGTCGTAGTCACAAGTCACAGTCATAGTCAAGTTATGCCCTAGTAAAGTGATAGAAACTTTACTAAAACTTCTATTGGAGTTTTGGAGCGAAGGCGAAAATCACGTTTTACAACTTTGTACGATTTGCCTACACTTATGCACGTTTACTAAGTATTAACGGTTAATAATCCACCATTATTACACATTAACACTCGAAGAATCACAGGCTTTGGAAAATTATACAAAATCAACCACGCCATTTTTCACTTTCACGGCAAAAACTCGTGGAAAATTACTGTAAAAATGTGTTACTAGTTACAACACATACTTAAATAGTTTAACCTTCTTTGATCTTTAGTACGAGAAGAAAAACGGTGGATACAACTTCAATGACGTGCCGTTCTTGACTTGAGCTGAAAAAAAAAAAGTAGGTTATTATGAATCAATATTATTTGCTACTTTTGATAATTATTAATAACTTGATAATTTGGTGAACTACATAACACGCTATCTATCGAAACGAAGTGATGATTCCCATACAAAATTAACAATTTTTCGTTTTATTTATTAAGTTTTTTTTTTATCCGGATGAGCCATTTTTGAATCTTTACGGAACTAACGCACGGTAATCGATTTATATATACTTATATGATAATAATATAGATAAATATATTGGTTGTTATATTAGTATTGTAGATTTTTTCTACAAAAGCGAATTTTGTATCTGTGTGTGATTGTTTGTTCCACTTGACTCAATTTTTTCAATGAGTCTGGTAGTCGCTGTTGAATTTTGATAACTTTAGTGAAAATAGATCGAAGTAGAATCATCAAAATCGGTCCACGCGTTTGGTCTCTAGGAAGCCACAAGGGAATAAACATACATACATACTGATAAACATATCACCCTCCTTTGAGTCGCGTATTCGTGTAAAAAATAGTAGTCGAACACTAATTTTGGTCCAGAAATAAATAAACAAAATACTCACGACATTCGTCATAAGGCACACATACGCCTTCTTTTCTCCAAAACCCTTTCTTGCACCGACAGGCCGGTCGGCATTGTACCACTATCAACAGACGACCGAACAACGGGCACCTTCCGTCAGGAGTGGCTTGGGCACAGTCGTCAGTCGGACAGTAGGCGGGGCACGATGAGTATTCCTCGTTGGGTCGCGTGCAGGGGAATGGAGCTTTGGAAATTGAGGGAAAATCCTTTATTGCGATAATTACTAGATGCCTGTGACAGACGGACGGACGGACAAAGTGCTGAACCACCCAAGTCAACAAAGAGATCTCGGTTTCGATCGTTTAATGATAATCAGTATTTGAAATAAACACTGGTAATATTATTTTGGTTATTGTTTGCATGAATAAAGCCCGTTATAATATCATGAATATAGTTCGCGCAAGCTTAAAAAGTTCTACTATATGAATGAAAGAAAGAAAGAAAATAATTTATTTGTGACTTAGTGTTGATTCAGTGAAATAGATGATAGTTGGAGCTGTTCGGTTATATAACGGCTCAATTAAAAATAAATGTTTGTTGAATAGTTGAAGTCTGTTATTTTTTTTAATAACCTTTATCCTGGATATGGTAATGATACCTTGGCGTAAGATAGAGCAAAAACTATGAAAGTCGAATAACTGTCGAATAATTTTAATGTAGTTAGTAAATTTACAAAGAAAAAAATATCGCTTTGAGCAGGATTTGACCCCACGGTCATAGAGTTTTATTATCCATTAAAAAGTAGCCTATGTGTTAATCCTAGGTATAAGCTATGTACATTCCAAATTTCATCAAAATCTGTTTAGCTGTTATAGCGTGAAGAGGGAACAAACATACTTAGACACCTACACATTTACACAAACTTTCGGATTTATAATATTAGTAGGATTTCATCCAAATCCGTTCAGCTGTTAAAGCGTGTAGAGGGAAAAAACATATTTACACACAAACTTTCGGATTCATAATATTAGTAGGATAAATTGGCTGGCGCCTGACGAACCTTCTTATTCGATTTTCAATGTCGTAAGAAGCTAACTAGAAAACTAGAGAGGGAGGTAAGTCACTCCATGTCTTAAAAGATCTGATATACTCACGGCATTCTCTTGTTGGAATACATGTGCCATTACTAGCTTTGCTGTAGTTAAAACCACATTTGCAGTTGTCCGGTGGACAGGATATTAGCTTCGGACAGGGTCGGTAGTTCTCGTTTTTAGGACAGTAGTTCATCTCGCAGTTTGTTGTGCAGTTGGCTGTATCTTTAGGAATGTCACACGGTTGTTCTGTGGGATAATATTTATTAGTTTGGTTACTATGGGAGGCACATGATTACCATGATATAGTTTATATAATAATGTGCAAGCAAAACAATGGTAGGTACAACATTCTTACGGTCTAGGTATAACATAAACATAAACACTTGCACACTCACAGTCCCACACTAAGTTCGATTACTTGTGTCGTGGGTGCCGGAAACATTCACATTACACAATCAAACACAACCAGACCAGAAACACATTTTTTCCTTGGGGAGAACACTTGTGTTCCCGGCGGGAATCGATCCCTGCTTAGAAGGCGAACGTTCACGCAACTAAGTCAATGGGTAGTTCAAAGGTATGTCTATGAAAACTATTGTATGTTCGACTGTTTCATTCAAGTTCGTGGTCCGATATGGACAAGCTGTTGTGACACTATTTTAAATATAATATAAGATGCCACTACGTACACATAATATGAAATTATTATATACTAGCCGTGCCCCGCGGCTTCGCCCGCTATTATCAAGTTAAAAAGTAGCCTATGTGTTAATCCTAGGTATACGCTATGTACATTCAAAATTTTATCCAAATCCGTGAAGCCGTTTAAACGTGAAGAGGGAACAAACATACTTACACACTTACACCCAAACTTTCGGATTTATAATATTGGTAGGATTATATCATGTGATTAGTATTTTTGCTATGGACTTGAACAGATTGGTGATTTTTTTCTACCTTCCTCTGGAAAATTTTGGTGGGTCCTAAAACATAGTCTCATGAAATGACTTCCTTATTGTAATTCCATAATAATCCAATAATCAAAATTTGGCATGTATTCGTTTTTGGTTAAGAAATTCGTAGTTTTACTGAGCTTTTATTGAGCTATAACTTTATTCAATAAAGCATACGTAGTTCTTTTTTTTTTTTTTATTTGGTAATACATTATACGCATAATTTTTGGGTATCTACGGGCCATCCTACTAATATTATAAATCCGAAAGTTTGTGTGTAAGTGTGTAAGTATGTTTGTTCCCTCTTCACGCTTTAACGGCTGAACGGATTTTGATGAAATTTGGAATGTACATAGATTATAACTAGGATTAACACATAGGCTACTTTTTAACTTTATAATAGCGGGCGAAGCCGCGGGGCACGGCTAGTATGCTTATATTTCCTAAAACTAAACTAAAACTATGTACAGCAAAGAACTAAGTTACCTACAAAACATCGAGCTTATACGTAACTCAAGTGCTCAAGCCCAATATCAGTGAGTAGTGTTCCCATCATGCTGCATTGCCTATCTGAATAGACAAAATAGTAGTAACCTACATATTTTTTATTATTTAATATTTATCCTTGATTTCGGGTAATTTAAATTAAAACGAGATAAGATTAGAAAAGAGGGATTAAAACAAATAGTACTCAAAAATTTTGTAAACCGCTTGCCAACGGAAAAGTGCCCAGAATACTGGCTACGTTTCCACGTTGAATAGCGATGCTAATTTTTTGTGCTAAATAAGAGCCAGCATTCTGGTCACTTGTCGCCTCGACTAAACGTTTGGATAAAAATTTAAAAATTTTGTGTGCTCCCGGTCCCCACGGACCCAAAGTTTCTACCCCAAACGGTACAAACATATTACCTCTAATAACGGGTAATTAACTAATCACGAGTAATTACAAAATTCGCGTACGAATCATAAAAAGCTATCTTCTAATATATAAAAATCTAATGTCACGGTGTTTGTGTTCGAGCTCCTCCGAGACGGCTAGACCGATTTTAATGATTCTTTTTTTGTATATTAGTTAGGTATGAGCATCGGTCGTAAAGTATTTTTCACCCTCCTACCTCCACCCCCCATTTTTTATCGTGGTTTTAGAATGTATGAACAATATCTAAAAGATTTTTAGTATGGTATTAAATTACTAGGCGACCATTAACGTGAAAGAGGTAAAATACTTTTTCTAAATGTAGCATCGCGACGCATGCCAGTATAATTATGAATCTGAAACCAATATTATTCAGATATGTTTTATTCGATATTTTATGATTGGTTATTTGCGCCCATTTTGTGAGTATAATTCGAGCTATCATTACTCTATTTGATATATTCGATATAATTTCGTCATTATGACGTCTGCACGATGTTGGACTATGATTTGAGACTATATATCCACATCTATGTCTATAAAACATGTATTCAGTATTCAGTATTTATTCAATTACAACATACATTGTGTTTGAAATAATATAAATTAACAATATATCCACATTATTATACATTATAAATTAAGGCAATTAATTAATTAATTATAACATTATTAGAATATGAAGATAATAATATTAGATAATTATTAGGTATAGGTAAATAATAATTATTAAATAATTATTAATTATTAAATATTCACATAATATGTATAAATATATTATATTTAATTAACTTTAGTGCAATATATTATTAAATAATTATTAGGCATAGGTAAATAATTATTAAAATCCAAACTTATTATAAATGTCAATCTTAATATCAAAAAGGTCAGAACGAATTAAATTTAATCATTATTTATAAGGTATTCATCATTATTAACGAGGTATTCATCAATGCTATAGAAATTGTTCTCTAAAAGAAATGCTTTAACTTTGCCAATGAAATAGCCAGTCTGATATAGACAAATTTTAATATCCCTTGGCAACTCGTTAAATATCTCGACCGCTTGATACATGACACCATGCTTAACAATATTGAGTCTGAGCTGCGTTTTATGTCTAAAGTGTAATCTTCGAGAGCTTTCCCTTATTTTCCTTTCATCGTTGGATTCAAACAGATATACATGTTCAGCCAGATAATTTAGCGTTACTAAAATATATAAACTTAGGACCGTCATAATTTCAAGGTCTTTAAAGTGTTCCCGACATGAATATCTTTGAGATATTCGAACCATAGTTCGAATGCTTCTTTTCTGCAGTATGAAGGCTCTGGTATACCTAATTATACTGATATCTGTTATGTATTTATAAGAGAAGATATACCGCGACAATTTGCTATCATACTTAGTACCTACTAACTACAAGGTTAACCGGTTGATATGTACTTAATAATATAAAAAGTCGTTATTCGTTATTATAATTTTAGTTAGCACTCAGTCACGCCGGTTTTTCACAATTTTCTTAGGACAGTACGCGGGTAAGTACCTGCACTAAATAATACCTAATTTTATCAACTGACCACGCAAATAAAATTGTTTTTCTCACCTGTTGAGTAAATCGTGACGATTAGCGCACAGAAGGCGATGAACACGGATTTCATCATGGCTGGACCGAAACTGGACCGAGAATGAACCGACAATGGACCGATAAAGGTTATTTATTAGCACCTCGTATTAGTCAGTGCCTTTATGTACCTTAGCTATTTATTGTTTGTTGGTGTGATTTCATAACTTGCCGGTTATGATTCGGTTGAACGTCATTGATTTGTTAATAGTTAGTATTAATAATTAAAGTTTCATGACAGATAACAGTACTCAGCATCCACGCCATGCATGGAATGAAGTCAGATATTTCGATATCACGACTAAGAACAACGGAGCCAAATGTATGATTGTTTAATTATCACGTCATATATGTCATTGCTCCTACCAAATAGAAAATAGCGTTTGTATAGGTTTTTGCGCTCTACTTCCACTATCTTTTCTTTTTCAGCTCCATCTAGAGTTGCACAGATGAACTAACATAACTAGACAGACTGAAAAGGCTTAACTGCTGCAATGTTCTGTAATTCGACATCAAATGATTAGATGGCACAAATATAAATAAAAAGTCATAAAGCCAATTAAATATAAGAACATTAATCATTAATTTATATGATAATATGGGTTTAAGTCTAGACTGTTTGACGGATGCCTAATAATTTCTATATTTTTGTGTATCAAAACGCTAATGCTATGAGTTTATTTATGTCGCACGGGTTAATCTTTAATGCTGTGATATTATAATTGCATAATAGTAAATTGTCAGTTTCTTACAAAGTCGTGGAATTTAGTGTCTATAAAAAGTCAGTGATTTATTAATCCCAGATAAGTTTTCTGCAAAAGAATCAGCCCTGATTTCTAGATGAAGGAAATTCCATGTACCTTTTGCGGCAACGTTTCTCAAAAGTTTCTTTATCTGAGCTTTGTATTTCATGCAATAAAGGTTAACACTTTGAAATACCAAAACTTTTATAAGAAGTCATTGAGATTCGCATTAATCTCTTAGACATTGAAGTTTTAGTGCGAAGTAGGTGACTGATAATAAATTACTTTGTGTTTAAAATATTCTTTGTTGTGCTGGTTTTGACTTGTGCTTCGTATCGTACATGTAATGTACTGTTCCCAGATTCTTTTAAAAGTACTCAGAACGTCTTTGCTGGACTATGCGAAGTGCATTCGAGGCTTATCGTGTTGCCACTCTCGTCCACATTACCACTTTCCAACTAGTAACATATAGGTTGTATAATACGCGTTTTTTTCGAAATGGCTGACAACAATTTTTTTTTACGTTTGCTACCCCCATCATACCACAGAATCGAAACAAAAATTATATAATTATCGAACATGCTCACAGAATTTCACGAGAATCGGTTAAGAAATACGACCTGTAGAGGAGAACAACCGGAAATCCGCCGGACATACGAAATCATTTTGCCCAAGCTGAAACGAAGACGCTTCGCTCATTCTGCTCGCTCGGTCAATAAACGCAGGTTTTTAAATTTAAAGACCACCATTGTGCAAGGGCTAAATATTTTGACTCTGCCACTTAAAAAACTGTTGTAGTTTTAGTCGTTTCTAACTTGGATTGAAATGGGAATCAACGTTTCTGGAAGTATTTTATTTATTTAAAAAACTTCATGCACAAATACTATGTACATAGGAGGACTTAATGCTACAGCATTTTTTTGCCAGTCATCCTGCTATTTCAGGAGATATATCGGCGTGCAAAAATGAAGCTATACAATTAAGAAAAGGTTCAGGAATCTAAAATAAATTTAAATATTTATAGAATTATAATTATTAACAATAGTATTTTATAGAAACTGTTTACTTGAGGAGCTACCAAGCTATGCTTGAGCATGAGGATTTTACTCAAATTATGCACATAATAATTTAAACATTGTTTATTTCAAGTTAACGTAGACATCTAGTCTGACATCATAGTCTGACTGAGTTTCAAGTTTTAGATATCGCCGAGTCAGGAAACATATACGATAGCAATGACGTCAGTCTTCACTTAGTTGAATGACAAATTTTTATTTTTGATTAATGATGTACAGCTTTTCAAGTGGTAAGGGTGGGTCTAAGTACATTAGATCATTAATGGACTTGTTGACGCACGTCTTACTATTGATTTATGTTATGAGGAGATTGCGTATCTAGCTGAAAGTGGTCTGTGGTTTTGAAGCTACATGTACCAAAATGTACATTATATTGTTGTACGCAGAAGCTCACCAATATAGACTTCATCATCACGTTAATGTCGAGGCAATCCAGCTCCTTGACGTTACAGACTTAGTGAGAAGACTTAAAAGAACTAAACCATTTGAATTTGTGTAATCTTAATATATATCAGTGTAATATATAGTGAGAGTGCTGCAAAAGAACACATGAACAAAGTGTATTACCCTTAAATAGAGACAATAAGAAAAGTGTTAATGGACACATTCTTAGTTAAGCAATGTAGCAGTTTAAGTTAAAGTTAAATTACTGATTAGCCGTAGTTTGGCTAGATTGTAATTATAATAGGGCACTTTGTAAGAAGTACTCTAGAAGTAAAAAAAAAAAAAAATATTGTTGTAGACGCGGCGCACCCGTTATCTTATGAATTTTGAAGACAAATAATTATTAAAAGGGCTGTCGCGATGAGCAGTTTAAAAAATTGGTGAATGTGGTTACGCCCACGTTCACTCCTGCTCGTTACTGAAACTCGGTCCTTGTTTTTGTCGACTTCATCTTTAATGTGTTCGGAAATCTCAGACTGTTGTGTTAAATCACGAACTATAGCTGTTGGCGCCTGGCGCAGTGGGAAAGTCTTTCTCCACACTGCGGGTCCTGGGTTTGATTCCCGATAGAAGCACAATTTTGTTTCCTAAGGGACATCTGCCTTCAGGATGTATAATGTAAATGTTTCCGGCACTCACGCTACAAGTCTTTTAGTGTGGGGATTGTGAGTGTCAATGCGTTCCTTTGTTTTGTTCGTTTAATAATAGAGCCTTTTAGTCGTATTTTCTCACAAAGACTGAAACTAAAAATATTAAAATAACTTAATGATCCCTTAGCAATCCACACCGATAACTCTCATTTGGATGTATGAGTTTGGACTATGGAAAATCAAATGTCTGGCGAAGAGACTTGATAGGTTTGAGAAGAAACAAGCATATTCAATTCAATTCATTTATTTAGGAGACAATTTTACAGCCCATATAGTCTTAGTGTCTAATTTAGTATATAATTGTAGTAATAATAAAATAGAAAAATAAGAACTGAAATAATATTTGCGTATTTGAATAATATTATAATGTTTGATTCTCACGAAAACTTGAATAGTAAAAGAACTGAAATGTTAAATTTAAATACAAATTGAAATTAAATATCAAAACTACAATCCAAATTAAAGTTAGAATTTAAAAAAGATGCCATGTTTATATTTAAACTATAGTGTTATGTTATTAAAAACATAGTGATCAATATCAGATTGTATCATGAAAAGTTGTGCGGGATCTGATCAGAGAACTTCCTCATTTAAGTAGTTCTAGTTTGTAAGCAATGGGTTTTAGAATGCTGTTATGGTATAGTATATATACGACCGCAACCATTATCTTTGTCAGCCCTTATCGCCCTGCAATTACTAACGCGATTATTAATATATAGAGACAAGCACGATTCACTGATAAGTGTTATCTGTGCCTTCTCTTGGCACATGATTTACTCCGATTCAAGTAATTTAGGCATAACACTGCCTGCGTTCCATTAATAAATATTAATTTATTTTGATTAGGGTTTTCGTCCATTACTATGTGTATTTTTATTGAACTGCCCGTTGGACTAGTTAGTTGAGCGCCCTTTAGCAAATTTGTGTTCCCGCCGGGAATCAAACCCGATACCCCTGCTTAGAAGACAAACGCGCGCCCAACTGAGCCAACGCGCAGTTCAAATAATTCCTCCATACCCTCTATGACGACATGACAAACTGTCAAGCGTCACCACCCATTAATGGTCGACATACTTCCAATTCGCTCAAAGCGTTTCACTTCTACGTTCCTCAGCCGTACGATGGAGTAGAACTCATTGCCCGCGTCTTTGTTTCCCGAACAGTATAATCAGGAAGACTTCAAGTCCAGAGTGAATAGGCATTTTCTAAGATCACAATTCAAAATCGTTTATTCACATGGGCCCCAAAAAGGTACTCATGAAAGTTAATGACTCTACTGCCAGATTCGCAAAATTACAGCCTAGGCAAACATGTTAGATCTTCGGCTGCATTTTCGACTTTATATCAGTGAAATAGTGGTCCAATGCTTTTCTATCAAAAGCTAAAGGGTTTTAGAAAACATGAATCCGAGATAACATGTAATATGGAACCAAATTTAAAAAAATAGCTACAATCTTTTTCATCTCCTAACTTCCCTCAGTGTTAATTAATAAAAAACGCACAAGCCCGTGTCTCATTAATTGTATTGTGGAACATGAATCCTAAATCCTCGTTACTCCATACAATTTTAAACATTAATTATTACTATCTTTTTTTTCCACCTGGGGTTACTTTTAAAAAACACTGAAACATGTGTTTCATCAAACATTTTGCAAAGCGTATGTCCAGTCATTTGGAACTAAACATAAATATTAACCATACCATTCACCCCCTAACTTCCCTTAAAGGTTGATTTTTTAAAAACGCTAAAACACGTGCCTCATTAATTGTATTGAGAAACATGAATCTTAAATTAGAAGTTTATCCAATTCTTTTTTGAAGTGAACAATTCTTTAGCGGCGTTGTGCACTTTTTTTGGGATGGGAGATAAATGTTAAACTCGCGTCAGGACACGTGACCTGGTCGAAAATTCGTAAGACAGAGGGAGAGTAGACCACTGGCGAGGCGTAGGAGAGGAAGTAATATGTTCAAGTTATCACTTCTGCCGGCACTCCCGGAGTGCACCCGTTTTTTTTTAATGAACGTTTACTACAATTTTCTCCTTTTAGGGGTTGATATTTCAAAAAGGCTTATATATTATTATGTATTTCATTGTTTGTGAAAATAAGTATTTGTACGAAATTTCAAGGATATCGAAAAAGGTTTTTTGAAGTTCAATTCACACTTTGTACCCCCTCTCTTCTCTTAAGGGATGATTTTCAAAAACAGTAAAATATGTGTTTTGTTAATTTTAGTAGAAAGCATATATATATGTTTAAAAATTTCAAAATATCCATACAAACTTTACTTTTCTTACCTTTTCTCCGTTTAGGGAATAAATTTCAAAAAATCGCTTTAAATCTCGCGCCTCCGTAACAAAATCAACATATCCTTCAAATTTCTCGTTTCCACCTATAACGGTTTCGGCTGGGCGATGATGAGTCAATGGGGCATTGCCTTTTACATAATTATAATACAGATACAGATATGTACTAGTAAAATGTCTATTTAACAAGAAGAAAGAATGATTTACCCACGTCTGAGAGAAGACGATATCTGCGTTTTAGGTGAGAGGTTGTGAGCAAAACGAATGTTCCCTTTTATCTCCAAAACGGTTTGGCGGATTTAGATACGGCAAATATTTGAAAGGATACTTGATCGAGTGTTCTTTGGTGAAAATCGCTATATTCTATAATTCTTTACTTTAGCATTTTCTCTTGTAAAATCAATAATTTGAAATTGGCTATTACGAAATGTTAGATGTGTTTCGGTTGCAAATCGGGACATTGTTTGGTAGCAGCCTAACTGCCACAATTCTGGCAGCAGGTGTGGTTTATACGGTATCCCAGAAAATATACCTAGTGGACAAAAAAAATATCGCTATTTGAGCCGTAAAGTGCTGAACAATGAAAAAATGAGGACCAGGACTAGCCTCTTGGCGAGTGTTTTATTTGTACAAAATTCCACAAAACACTTAAATACTTACCTGAATGTACTTAATAGCTCTTATAGATATTACGTACAAGAAGTTACTTACCGGTATATTATATTCTACAAATTTAAAGTTCGAACAGTCGAACAGTAGCACTGTGCAAAGTTTGCAGTGCTGCTGTCCGGCCTTGTTGCAAACAGCGGACTGGTTCAGGCTGAAAAGGCAAGTTTCCAGTGGCGAGGAGCACATGGTACAGTGGTATGTGGGAAATTAGTTATAATCAAAGTATAGATGTTACAGGTTTTGCCACACAAGGTACACTTGGCTCGAGCAGAAGGTATGCGGGGACGCGGCAGCGGTCGCCTCAAGTACTGCAATGACCACGCCCGCGACACCGCACGTCAATCTGTTCGAACCTAATGCATCATGAGTATTGAAGCCACTTACTATCGGGCAAACGACTTTTATGACTTAATAATAACGTAAAAGATCTGTAAGGTTTCAACGATAGACAGCGGTTGAACCCGGTCAAGAGAATGACGAGTTGATTCGACCCTCGTCAAACAGTTGTCGAATTAATTGAGATTATGTCCTGTCTGTTAAAGAGCCGTTGATAAGTCCTCAATTAATTGTTTTATATCCGTTCGATTGAGAGAACCGTACTTTATATTAAAAGGTTTTTAACCGGTGATTGCGGTATTCAATGTTATATACGACTTGAAACAAGTAAAAATGTCGACTTACTATTTTGTCAGTCTTGACAAATGTCGTCTTTGTATTCATTCGTATTTTTTTGTTTTCGTATTGTAGTCAGTGTATGTATGTATCTTTGTCCCTTTGTAGTTCTAGAGACTAAACGCGTGAGCCGATTTTAATAATATTTACGTCAATCCAATAGTCATAACCCTGGGTTCGATTCCCGGCAGGAGCACAATTTTCCTCCGCGAGGGAGATTTGTGCTTCTGGTTCTGGGTGTGATTGTGTATGTGACATGTAAATGTTTCCGGCACCCACGATACAAGTCTTTGAGCTTAGTGTGGGGGTGTGAGTGTGAATGCGTTAAAAAAAAACTTGCGAAGTGTCACTTCAGGCAACAGTAATTAAAATTCAATATGGGAACAACTGGCGTCTGGACGCTATATTGTGAAAAATAAATAAACTCGAGGAAAGGTTTTGCCGCGAAAGTGAAAAATATGGCGTTGTTGATTTTGTATAATTTTCCAAAACCTATGATACTTCGATTGTTAATGTGTAATAATGGTGGATTATTGACCGTTAATACTTAGTGAACGTGCATAAGTGTAGACAAATCATACAAAGTTGAAAAACGTGATTTTTCAAAACTCCAATGTTTTGGAGCGAAGGTAGCAGTTCTAGTAAAGTTTCTACCACTTTACTAGGGGCATGACTTACTTATGACTGGACCTTGACTTTGACTGTGACTTGTGACTAGGACTTTTAATATGAAATACACTTGAAATATATTAAATACTTGACACTGGCTAAATACACAAGATTGCGAAGCCAATATTCAAAGAAAAAGTCGAGGAACTGCGTCAAGTGAGGTGCTATCATTAAATAGGTAATTGTGAATCATCTTTAGGGTTTATTTACCGATTTTCATTTCGAACGACCATTCAGGATATAAATCGATTTACAGTTGGTTAGCAACAATTCTCATTTTAATGTTCAATGCTTATTCTAAAGCTGTGTTAAAGTTCTTAAATAATCGCCTAATAGTAATTAAATCATTTATAGGAAGCAAAGTTTAAAAAACCGATTTCACCGCTTTATCGGAACCCTTGATCAGATAAAATGAATGTATTATTTGCGACATTATTGAGGATAACTCAAAAACTACTAGTCAGATCTTGATCAAACTTAAACCACATGGAAAGCACCAGCTTTCAAATAAAAAAATAATCATCAGAATCGGTTCATCTAGAAAAAAGTTCTGAGGTAACACATAAAAAGTAAAGTCGAATTGAGACCCTCCTCCTTTTTAATGTCGGTTAAAAAGTATTAGTTTTTACGCAGTCGAGTTTTTTTATGTTTAGTATATTTACTTGTTTAACTTATTACCATTTGTGACAAATAACTGCCTTGTAAGTGGCGAACGAAATGGCAGCATTTGTTAAACGTTCCACTTTCGAGCCAACGCTAAAATGTATTTTTGGACAGTTGGCAACGTATGACCTAACTTGGCATTTTATTTTTAGCTAGTTGTTTACACTGCCTGGTCCAATTCCAATAAGTAGCGAACGGCAAGGTGCTGAGAAATGATGATGTAACGAATTACGATATCGTTGTTCCAAACATACTTAGTAAAATTGACTAGGGGCTGTTGGCAGATACGTTTTTTATTCATCCTATGTGACGGGGTCTAATTGGAGTGGAGCTTAGGGAAATGTAGTAAATTTAATATAAGTTTCATATTGTTGTGAAAATTAAAAACCATACGGTTTTACGGACGTCAAACAAACGGTCTTAGTTACGTTCGATCATTACGAGTTCTTGTGTATTTTAGAAAATAGGTACTTTGTATTCATTAATATGGCTCTAATTTTCATGAGTGCCTCTTTGGGGTCCATGTGAATAAAAGATTTTGAATTTGAATACAAAATTATTAAAAAAAACTATATTACCTCTTGAAACAGAGATATTCTCATGACATTGGCGAAATCGTAGTGTCACCACAGAAAGCCAACAAATTGAATTAAACAGTAACATTTTATTTTTATCTATGAAATTTTTGGCACTTGTTGCTAAGTAAATTGCTAATTAATGTAAAAAAAATATTTTTAAAGACTATTTTAAAGATTTTAAATTTGCTGCTTTTACATAACTAAAAGATATATAGTTATAAATTCTTCTTTCTCAAATAACTTTTTTTTTATTTGTGGCAGGCTAGTGTTTGACCACTATCTCATCTGATGGTAAGTGACGATGTGATCGAAGCTGGTAAACACACTAGACCTGGAATACGCAGGCTCTCAAGGATAACTGCCGTTTTAAAACGTGACAAAAAAACGCTTTGTGTTGATGTTAGCATATGTACTACCAATTTTTCCCGCAAAAACTAAGCAACTTCCGGACAAAAAAATATCATCAACCCTAATCCTTTTTTTACCATTTTTCAAAACGACGTTATTAAAAAAAGAAAAACTTGCGCGCCGCGTGACCAGACTGCCGTATCAGCAAGCACGCCAATACCACAATTTTACAATCCATATAATATATATGTATTGTAAAACTGTGCCAATACGGGTGATCGGGAGAATCAACTATGATTAAAACAAAGAAAAATACTTTATTATTGGGTTACTAGTAGTTTGTTCCGAACTTAGATGTCGCGCCCACATTTCGCCTTATAGAGATTTTTTTGAGGGTAACACTGCTTATAACATTTTTAAAAAATATATTTTTTGGATTATTGTATTTGTTGTTTTTTATTATATGACTTAATGCATATTATACGCAAGTTCCAGCTATAAATCTGTAGCCGTTTTTAAGATAGGCCCGGGACAAAATAGGTCTTTTGAAATGGTTTCGTACTCTACTTACTTGCAAAGTTCTTCTCGACGATATCCCAAACGGGCATAAAAAATATAATAACTGTGTACATACTAAGTATCCCCACTTTCGTGTATGGAAGCCATTTAATTATTTCATGTATACCATTTTAATTGCCATTTTTTGCTTTGAGCCATTACATATCTCAATCAAAAATGGATTACACGGAAAGCCTCAAACCAAGAGGAAGATTATATCTATTCCAATAATTCTACACTTCAAAATATTGTTCTTATATGTATGTATGTTAAGCCATCTCGTTTCCACGTTAAATAATACATGAAGGGCAATTTAGAAGATATCTCAGAGGGATTGAAAGAAAACATGTTGCGTTGGAGCGTTTTATAAGATAAGATTATTATTTATATATTGTTAGAGTGAAAGTGAGTAGTATGTTAGAGCGAAAATTGCATTGATTTTTACGATTGAACTAGTAACTACTAGTACTACCTCTGTTTCTGCTTCCCTTCTACGGAAGTTCCGCACGTTTTTTACCGACTTCCCAAAAAAGGAGGAGGTACTCAAGTCGACTGTATTTTTTTTAATGTGTAAAACATTCTCAACTCACAACTCATAACTTCTTTCCACTTGAACCGAATCCGAATTTTTTTTTAGTTTAAAAGATGTTGCTTTCCAATTAGTCCCATTTAAATTTGATCTAGATCTGATCAGACGTTCTTGAAATATCGTCGATAATGCGTATACTGTGGGCTACATTGTCGATGTTCTCCTATTTAACTGACTTCATAAGTTACCTCATAACTTCTTTCGTTGTGAGACGATTTTAAAGATATTTTTTTATTTGAAAGCTGGTGCTTTTCATGTGGTTCCATTGAAATTTGATCAAGATCTGATCTCTAGTTTTTGAGTTATCGTCAATAATGCGTGTTTAATATATTAAATCTGATCAAGGTTCCGAAGATAAAGCGGTGAAGTCGGTTTTTTAAGCTTTGCTTGCGTTTAATTATTACGATTGAACTAGTAACTACTAGTGAACAACAGACCCTTATTTCTGCTTCCCTGCTACGGAAGTTCTGCGCGTTTGCTTGTTTCCGCAATTTTCATAACAGAAATATGATCGAAAATTTACGACGGTTGAGTGGGGCACAGGCGAGGCGCGTGCCAATTTTATATAATAAACTTTTCATAAAATAAAACTTACTGCTACTTACTTAATTTTGAATATTAATTAATAAAACTTTATTATTAATCTATCTATCTATTAATTAATAAACTAAATTAAAGAAAATGTAAAAAAAAATCTCCTTATCTCAAATAAATGAATAAAGTAATGAATATCGGTATAATATCTTATTAATAAATAAGTTTTATTTGTTTATATATTTGTTTCAGTAGGTATACAATATAATATGTATGACTATAATATATTATATGTATACTAGCGATCCGCCCCGGCTTCGCCCGGGTGTGATAAATGAAGAACCGCTCGACCGATTTTGTGCAAACTTCACATAAACCATCTACTAAATAGTCCGAACAAAGCCTAAACATTTGGTTTGGATAGGTGAGCCCGTTCTTGATTTATAAAATAACAACGAAAAGTGGTACCTATTGACTTTTATATATACAGATATATGTATAAATATAGATATAGATGTATTTGTTACATATTTGGTATTTACAACTTTATTTTTTTATATATAATTTGTTTAGAACTGTAGTACACCACAGTCCCAAAATTAATTTGCTATCTCCTCTCCATCCAAAGGTTGTCTGGAAGAGATTAAGCGATAAGACCGCCCATTGTACTAGCCTAAGTTATTTGTAATGTAATTGTTTGCTGTTATTTTCTTTTTTAATTGGTGTACAATAAAGAGTTCATCGATCTATCTATCTAAAACAAATATATTTGTAAAAAAAGCATTTTTCATATCAATTTACACCTTCGCTTCTGCACATCCATTTCCGTTTCTGCTAAAATGTACTTTTGACATCTCTTTCAGCTTTTACTTCCACTACGACACTTCCGTTGCATCACTTGTAACTATTGGCAACTTCGAAAAGGCCCGCCGCAGGCCGTTGTGGCACGTTGTAGTTTTAATTTTTTTTGTGCCCGAGAGTGTTCGAGTTTTCACCAAACTGTGGATGATGTGTGGAGTGTGAACTAGCGGATTACCATAGTTTTTTTTGAGTTTGAAAACTATCGCGAGTGTTATTCATTATTATTAATGTTTACTAACCGGCTGGTACTCGCGGCGGTTTTGTCGGAATCCGACAAAACCGCCGCGAGTACCAGCCGGTTAGTAAACATTAATAATAAACATAGTTTTTTTGTTGGAATACTCAATTATTTTTAACACTCACAGCCCCACTCTAATTCGATGACATGTGCGTGTTGGAAACGTACACACACAAAATCACACAACAACAGAACCACTAGAAGTAAAAATGGGTGAAAGATTGTGCCCCCACCGGTAATCGAACCCGATACCCGCAGGGTAGAAGGCAAACGCGCACCCAACTACTTGTTGGTTGAAATTATTATTATCATAACTAGTATAAAAACAACGCAATTTTTAAAAGCAATAAAAACTTTTTTCTTGTTTTAGTTTCGCATAGCTGCATTAGATGAGACAAAATGGTATACTACCTACTACCACAAAATATGTAAGTAGTTATTTGTATCTTGAAAACTTTACATACACATTCTTATAATATTTTAGGCGTTTTCCTTTGAATTGGCTTCAGTTTTGTGTTGTCAATTAATAAAGAGATACTGATAGTTAGAAAATATAGTTAATCATCCGCTGACTACCCATAATTTGAATACATAATACCTACCTTTTTAAGATGACATCTTACTATTCGGGAGATACCTTTAAAAGTGTGATTTTTGCTCCGCACAATGCGCCTATACACATATCACGATAAATCAAACTCAGGTTGTATGTCTGTACACTTGGTTTATTACTTTCACTTCTCTTCATAAATTACGACCGTACAATTCGATGGTAGGCAGCGAACTGTCCATCCCTTGCTCCATTTTCCACCTCCCTCGGCCCACCGGTCCGGTGTCAGTTCTGATTACGCGTTTGATGTGATTGGCTGGGCTCCAGCCAATCACAAATTCCAGCCAACCACAAGCTATCAAGGTGCTGCCAGACCAAAGTATAATGTTGCAATGCTAAAATATTAAGTTATGGCAATTCAAAAGAACGAATCATGACATTCGGCCATCCGACATAAAGCAACCTCCCGGTTGAGCTATTCTTGACAAATTAGTAATTTTAACTAAAATATTACATTTAAACAGAAATTGTATCACTAGGGTTTATAATCATGGCAGTCGGTATATTATACAATACAATTTGCTCATTGTAATGTATGCTTAAGCTAGAATTACTTAAGTATAATCATGACATTCGGTACATAGTTTTTATATTTAACTTAAACGTAGGCCTATATTATTATATAGGTATTACAGTTAGAACCTAAGTTGTAACATAGAACTCTGTAGCCATATTCTAACATTTTGATGTGCCAATTAATTTAAATTCCAAAAGTGATTTATATAATTAATTAACATACTGTTTAAAGCGTTAATTACACAATGTCAAATATCTACGAAATGACTTGTAAAACTTTATAAATTACATCAAACATGTTGACAATGTTACAATAACTAAGTATATCCAAAATATATGATATATTTTTTTGTCTTTAATCAATTCCACAATTTAAAAAAAAAAAACATCGAGTAGTTCATCGTGACGAGAGAAATGCTTTTAATTTATTTTTGAATAATAAATAATAATAATAAATTATTTTATTCATGGACACTTAAATATTTAGACAATATTACAATTATATATAATGTTATTTCTGGTGAGCACTAAAGCCACACTAAGAAGTGTCCTTTGTCGTGGGACTCTGTCTCTTTCAGTATCATACATACAAACGTTACAGTAGAAGAAATTAATAAATGAATATGAACATAAATAAACAACTTTTTTGTTTACAATTACTTCAATGCAGAAATTTGAACATCAATAAAAATAGGTTAATATATAATAATGCTAGCATTACTTGAAACTAAGAAAATAATAAATCTGCTATTATATATGACACTTATTGAAAAATTGTGAAAACTGTGGCATTATAGATAAATATAATTTTGACCAATATGAATGAATGATCATAAGAATTAATTAATATACATATTTTTTAAATATTGTGCATATCGTGATTACTTATATAGAGCGCTTCTCGCAGTTTTTATTTAATTAATGTACATAAAAAATAACGATTCAGTAAAATGCAATAACATAAGTAAGCGTGTAGGTATTACAATATATCTGCATTGCCTATGACGAGCAGAAAGAGCAATAACAACTGCAACCGTTATGTTGAAAATATCTGAATGGTGTCTATATATTTATATCTTTTAAATAATATCAACTAATATATAAGTACTGATCGAGGCGTCACAATTTTAGGCTTTAGAAGAATCGTAAAAATTTCACAATGCCATCAATATATCAAATATTATCAAGCTTACATTTTATTTATCATTTATTTCATAAAAAAAACTATAATATTACATTTACATTATACATTTGTGACACCTAAAAACTAATATGGTTAATCCAGGTGCAGAACTTTTCTGTTTACAACACGTGTCAACTTTGAATAATACAATAATAGGTACAAAGTTGTCAGCATAAAGGGCAGGTATGCTCAATTATGCGTAGGTAACACTAAACAACATTTATATAAGTCACTAAAAATGTTTACTGTGAATTAATATATTATGATTACATAAATGTGTAAATATAATAATTCTATAACAGATATTGGCAATTACAGGTGACCTTATTGCTATAGTGTGCATCAGATAGAACTAGTCAGTGGATTACGTAGATATTTATAATTTACCAATCGGTCACTAAAGATTCAAATTAGCTGCTGTAAACTACATTAATGAAATAATTATAATTTCTTTCAAATATACATATATTTTATGTGACATCTCATCATCGAGGACTTTTGTCAATTTCAAAAAGACAAAATTCATTTTTGTTCGCACAAAACGTGGTACAGACAAGGTTGATGAGCAAATAACAATAGATCAGACCGGCATGCAAAAAAAAAACCATCAAAACAACTTAAATATTAATGTCATAATTTAATACTCGTAATTTTTAAACACATACGTTTTGTATATACGAACACGAATATTATCAACATACCATAAATATGATGGTCACATTTAATACAATGTTGACAGGAGTAGTCTACATATATTTATATCCGATTTCAAAAGTCTTCAGGCTACCTACAACAAGGTCACTCTTTATAAGCCAAATAGATAGGAGCATCTTCTATCCTGGAAATTGAAATATGTGGTAAAAGATTGTAAGTTTATGTTCTGTGCTCAGATATAATGCAAAATGGTTGCGAAAATTAAAAGAGCTTATTAAGTACTCGACAATCGTAACCGCATAGTATAACTATTCCATAATATGTGGTTGCAAACCTAGCCTTTTTGTATATTTTTTTCGGTTAGATACAATACTAATGTTCAGATCTCTAGAGCGACGATCTGTTAATATTGAACATTTATTTATGGAACGATATACAATTTTCTTTACCGTATTTTTGACACTTATGTGCTATAATATGCTCAAATATATAATAACAATAAATAAACAATCACACCAAGAAATAGAAATACATTTTCCTTGCGGAGAAATCCTGTGTACACCCACCGGGAATCGAACCCGATCTCCGTTGTTTATGAAGCAGGTTCATAACCAATTACACTAACCAGTTTTATTAAACACAAAAATCCTCAGGTCAATTGTATGGTTCATTAGAACGTAATTCTTATATTTGTTGTCAAGTTTTTCATCAATTGAGAGTCAAAGCAAGTGTCATAAAACTCTGGCAAAGATGTCAGTAATTATTCGATTTGATAAATAAATGTAATAAATATATATACCACTATATAGTGATCTGATAGCTCTGTATCAGATATCACTATCAGTGCCTCTTTGGGGCCCATGTGAATAAACGATTTTGATTTTTGATTTCAGTTTAGTACGTATGACTACGTATTATTTACCATTATAATAACTAAAAAAATCAAGTCAGTGGATTATTATTCTAACAGATATTATCTTTTCTGTAAAATACTTTATTTTAACTTGTTTCATACGAGTCAGTCATTTGCTTTGCAGCAACTAATCATTTTAATCAAAAATAAACTAGCGCGTCATATTTCAAATAAATATGTTATTATAGACTGCTCGTCTGCGAGCCTATGCTTTTAATGTTATCAAATATACATAAAATAATTCGCACTCACTTAGTGCGGAGGCAGACACACTAAGTTCGAGTCACTTGGTGCCGGAAATACCGAAAATCCAAAATAGAAACCGATACCCCTGTTTAGAAGGCAAAAGCACGCTAGACTAAGCCGAAATTTTAACTATAAAAGTAGGTAGGTACCCCACCGATTAGTGCTCTTGCGTCTGTATGTAGCATGGTTTACGATGTTGATCGTACTAGAACGATGAAAGGCAATTGTTGCTTTGGACAATCAATTCTATACTAACCAGACAGTTTGCAATATATATTTATTTTAGGAGGTTGGCAAGTGGTCTAGTTGTGTTATCAAAATCCTTGGCAAGATATTGTAACGAAAAAGTAAGCAACATGAACTAACAAATAAATGGAACTTGTTAAGTCAGAACTTGATTTCTAAATTACATCACAATGAATCAATTTATCTACTAAAATGCAGACTGGTTTTCTCTAATTCAAGTCTATAAAGATAACAATCAAACAACTTGATGACTTGTGTCGTGGGTACTGGGAACATTCACATCATATAAACAATCACAACCAGAACCAAAAACACAAATTTCCCTTTGGGAGAAATCTTGTGTTTCCGCCGGGAGTCGAACCCGAAACTCCATCTTAGAAGGCGAACGCTCGTCCAAATAAGCCAACGAGCAGTACCCGTAAGATTATACAAGTGATAATAACCATCTGTCGACCAATCTCATCCTTCACTTACGCGACCTTCTCCCTTAATACTTTGTCCAGAGCAATCATGGAAACGGCAACTAAAGCAAACATTAAACATAAGAATAACATGTCGACCTTTTCTTTGGTTCTTGAAATTGGTGAATTGGAATATTTAGTGCTTAAATAAATTTTCATCAAAGAACTAATAACATAATTCGTTTTTAGGAATAATTAAGGTACTCGTATAAGACCTTTGCTAGAGTAGTGATGTTAAATTAAGTAAAACAGATGTTCATCGCCACGCGCAGACTATACTGTAATAAAAAAATGTTAACTTTATTATTTTATATTGATTCTTTGGTTAGATATTAAGACTTCAAAAATATTACTCGTTTGCTATACAGCAGTTACACAGGGAAGCTACGTGATAGCTTATCAAATAGAATGGTTACGTAATTATATAACATCTACTCGTTTTCTTTCTGGTACAGGCCGCTCCATAACCTCTGATGCAATATAACAAATAATTAGTTATCTTGTTGCTATTATGATCACTGAATGGAATTTAGTTATTTAATTGTTATGATCGTACGAAGACAGTTTTATAAAACTTAAATGAAAAATATTTCTGGTTTCTTTAACTTCACTGAAAAATTTAATCTGTTCCGATAAAATATGTTGATAAATTATGTGACTAAAATAATGAAGTTCCTGCTGACTAATAATAAACATATATGGACACCTAATTGGCAAAAAAAATGGCGCACTTGGTCACTTTGTTTTATCTACTCTAACACGCAACTCATACATACATTGGGCACACATAGCCCCCAGGCTTACATTGGGCACACATGGCCCCAGACCTACATTAGGCACACATGGCCCCAGACCTACATTAGGCACACATGGCCCCAAACCTACATTAGGCACACATGGCCCCAGACCTACATTGGGCACACATGGCCCTCTAGACACACATGGTCTACTATTAACAGTTCACTAGACACACATGGCCCTCTAGACACACATGGTCCACTATAATCTCAATGTTCTTTCGTCTTCGTGGTAGCTCCAACAGTGTTTTGTTTATGATTGCATCTCGTCTGGACTGCCCAATTCAGAAACATTGGGTGAATGTAGGCACGGGTAGAATAAAATAAGTAGGTCCACTAGTAAGTGTGCCTACCTATATTTATTTCTTTGTATTTCAAATTGATTAATAATTGTAATAACGATGCAACCAATAATAATTATAATTTTACTAACAGTTATTAAGTTATTTTGTTACTAACAACTCTATGGATTATGTCCGAAATAAATGATATTTGTTTTAATTCATTTATAAACAGTTCACTAGACACACATGGTCCACTATTAATAGTTCACTTAGCATTTATGTATACACCTTTAATTAGTTATTTTAATAAAAAGTGATAACTACAAACGATTACAGATGCAATTGTCATAGGATTGTTACCGCAATCCGAAGATATCTATAACCAAACTGACAAAATGCTAAATTCAATTTAACTCGAAACAAGACAATACAATTTTGATAACATTTTTTTGATCATTTGCATTACACAATGTGTTAATACGATGTCGGTAATTTTAACCATCTGTATCAGAGAGTAGCCCTGATCAAACGATTTCAATCACCAACAGCGCACATTTATTGACTAAGTTGGCATGATCGGATAGTCTCAGAATATTTCTGACCGACCTGTACTAACAGAATCTTTAGTATTTTGTGAATGCAAATGATAGAACGGCTATGGCTCAAAAACAAAAAAAAAACATTTGATCAGTAATTGTATGCACAGTGTAGGAAGCTTTAACACCGCTATCGAAGAGTTGCCTCCATGAAGCAATTATCAAAGCCACCTCACATTAATTAAGCTAGTACGATCGGATAATGTCGGCAGTAGTTCCGACCGACCTATACTAACAACATATTTGGCATTTTGTAAATTCAACTCTTAGAAAATCTATTACACTACATCATTAATGTTATCATCAAAGTATAGCAATTGGTTTGAGGAGTTTATCATTTGCCTCACAATATTAGCACAGTGTCTGTAGTCTCAAATACTGTTAACGGAGAGTAGCCCCGATCAAACGATTTCAAACGCCGACACTGTACATTTTATGTGATTAAGCTAGCACGATCGGATAGTCTCGGGATAATTCCGACTGATCTATGCTAACAGAATCATTAGTATATTGTGAATGCATATGACAATAATATAGAAAGCCATTAAGCTAAATCGTAAAGTAACTACTTCATCAAAAACATTTTTTTTTTAATTATATGCAGGGTAGATTCAAAATATCGCTGTCGGAGCGTTGCTTCGATCAAGCGATTTCAAAAACTAGCATCACACATTTATTCATTAAATTAGCACGATCGGGTAGTCTCGTATTATCACGACCGACATATGCTGACAAAACCTTCAGTATTTTGCAAAATAAAATCATGTACTAGAATTATTCGAAAAGTGGGCGGTTTTTCATACCTTGGTAGTTTTCCCTCTTCTGATTTATCACGATAAATCAAACTCAGGTTGTATGTCTGTACACTTGGTTTATTACTTTCACTTCTCTTCATAAATTACGACCGTACAATTCGATGGTAGGCAGCGAACTGTCCATCCCTTGCTCCATTTTCCACCTCCCTCGGCCCACCGGTCCGGTGTCAGTTCTGATTACGCGTTTGATGTGATTGGCTGGGCTCCAGCCAATCACAAATTCCAGCCAACCACAAGCTATCAAGGTGCTGCCAGACCAAAGTATAATGTTGCAATGCTAAAATATTAAGTTATGGCAATTCAAAAGAACGAATCATGACACACACAAACATATATATATATATATATTATTATATATCTTATACTACCTATATGCACTATGATGATGAAGTTTACGATTGCAGTTACTAACGTTCTCGCCTCGAAGTGGGTCCTTGACTAAGTTACTAGAAGTTTAGTTTTTGTAACGGCTTTTTTCAGTTCTTTTTATGTTCTGTCAATTTAAAATAAAAGTGCCTTGCAGGCCAATGAATTTTGGGGCATTTGATTTATGAAGCTTATAAAAAAGCGAAACTCCATATAATATAACTGGCCAAGTGCGAACAAGCTGAAATAAATATCACATTGTATTGACCGGATAGCTTGAAAGTACCCTCTTTATCTCGTTTTTCTTAGTCCTAGCAATGATAATAACAATAATAAAAACGTTACTCCTTAGTAGTGGGCTTGAGTACTTGAGTTACCCATAAGCTTGATGCCTTGATGTCTTTGTTGTATAGATGTATATAGTTTTACGAAATATAGGCAATTGGCCCGTATATACACATCATGATAATAATAATTGATATCTCGATAACCCGGTACAGTTTTTTGATAATTGCTTCACAAAACCACCTCTCTATTATTCCGCAAATTCAGAAGAACAGGGAAGAACCAACAATGCCACAATTCCACAAAGCGTTCTACCCACAAAGCGATTTACTAGATTAGACGTTCACCCAAACAAAAAGCCTTAAAATGACAAAAGACTTTGCGAATTACTTTTTTTCTGAGGGAATAGTTAATTATGTGAACGAGACTTAATGTTCCGGTATCATTGTGCTTCTAATTTAGTAATTATGCAGTCGTCAAAAGTAAAAGGTGAAGTTTTAAATATTTTTCACGGGGAAGTATGAACATTTTACTGTACCAAATTGAATAGAATATATTATTATATTTTATTATCATTTCATCCCCATATAGAAATACTTGTGACAAGACTCCGCAAGCTCATATATACATTTAAGACACTGCGACACGTAGCCAATCGCAAAACCATCAAAATGGTATACTTTTCGCTTTGCCAGTCACTTGTTGATTATTGTATTACATCATGGGGCGGCACTTCCAAGTCCCATCTAATTGAAGCAGAAAGAGCACAGCGCGCGATACTAAAAGTAGGAGCTGGTCTTCCCTTTCGCCATCCAACTGCTGATGTATACCGTATCTGGGATCTTCTGACTGTCAGGCAGTCATTTATACTGCACACAATTTGTTAAAAACATTCTCAGTTACAGTACAATCCTAAACTCAACCTACATAAACGCAGAAAGGGCACAGTTTGTCCAACACAATCCTTCCGCCTGAAGTTATCTCATAAATTTTATGCCTTCCTTGGCCAATTCCTCTATAACAAATTAAACACCAAACTCAATATATACCCACAGCCGAAATTTACCTGCAAACAAACAATTATCAAATACCTTAAAAACTCTAGATTACCAAGAAACTGAAAATATCCTTAAAACATTAAAATGACCTAACCTGACGTATTTCCCCCAGCTCTAGCTCACGCGGCCGCATTCATATTAAGTATATACACAAACACTCACTATACAACAAAACATACAAAATCTTAAAATACATACACACATTCTCGCCCATACACAAACACACTTGCTTGCTTGTTTTATTTTTTTTTATTTTACATCATTACTGTGTTTTCTATAGGAATAGTTTTTATCAAATTTTATTAATTAGTTAACACCCTAGTTTAGTTTAAATTAATCTCTGTACATCAATACTGATTTAGTACGACTTAAGATGCTCGGTTACATTTAAGACATTGTAAATCGTTCCTGCTGCGGGAGGGTCCTGGTGACCTGTAATACAGGTTTCTAACGAAACCTACATCAGGCACCAGCTCTCACAAAGTAGTACCAATTTCTTGCACAACTTAAACATGCCTAGTTTTACTATTTGTACCTTTGTGAAGAGAAATAAACTCATTTTTGATTTTGATTTTGATTATATTTACCGTCATAACTGTGTACATAGGATGTTATAAACATAATTAGAGGCATTATAATTAGTAGCTTGTCCATTTCGGGCGTGCTATATTTAATTCATTTCAATGTACCTATTGGTAGTGGTAGGAGTCTTTTGCAGTCTGCCGGCCATTGTGAGACATTCAATCGCTAGCAGTGTGCAAAAAATATTGTATTTTGGATTGAAAGGCGATGTTTCCAGTGAAATTACAACATATCTAATTTGTGTCTGAGGGTGACAAGCGTTGCGTTTTGCGCGTAACTTTAATAGACAAGCGTTATTTAAACTTCAATGCAAACGGTGCGCAGGTCTTCTACATTCTTCGGCCTTGTATTACGACCATAATTATAACAGTCAGGATTCTGCTTGTTGGTGAGAAAATTAATAGGATAAAATAAATTCTACACAAATCTGCACAAGTTTCACTTGAAAATGTCGAAATAAAGCATTGAATATAGAAGAAAGAAAGAAAGAAATATGACAGAAATATATTTATTGCTACTATAAAAAAAAAAATACATCAAATTAACTAAAAAGCGTTAATATACTTTTTATAGAGCAATCGGAGTAAATTCAGCTTTGTACTGCGTGTTCATTTACATGAGCACACATGAGATGGTTTTCAATATATCCCGATCCTCGGCCTTAGATATACAAGGTTACTATCAATTAGCACTCCATACTTCACAGGGGGATTGGGTATCGACAATGCAACACAAAAAAATATATAAAAAAAACTTTTTTTTTTAATTTTTTGATAAGTTTGTAATGTGCCGAGCCATACAACCAATTATCCAACATGTAAACTCAAAAATAAAAAGCAATACAACTAAAGCAGCCGTTATTGCGCATGCACCAATATGTTAACGCAAGTGACGCTGCGCGGCACCACTATCATCAATGCGTGCGCGTCGGGGCGAGTGTCGGGTCAATGCCCGTCCGCGTGCAGTCGAGCCTAGTATTATTATACACTGCGCTTTCAATGACCAATTACAATAAGTGAATAAGACCTAATCCGTTTTTTCAAAACAAAACAAACACTTTTACACTCACAGCATTACCTACACTAAGTTCGTTAAGAGTCATGGTCATTCATAACCTACGAACTGCCGAGTCACATTGACAGCCGAGTCACACTTGGAACAAGAATTTACGTGATGGATAATTGGTATTAATCGTAGCTCGGCACTTTACAAAGTTATCAAAAAAAAAACATATATATATATTTTTTGTGTTGCATTGTCGATACCCTATCCCCCTGTGGAGTATGGAACGCTAATTCAAAGTAGCCTTGTACATATATACCGGAATAGAAAAAAAATGCATAGCGAGGTAAAACATTATGTTCATTAATAAATTAAAAAGACAGAATTATAATATTAATCAGTCATGTATCATGTACTACACATTATTAGATAAAAAAAAATATATATAAGTAGGTCATGGGTTTGAGGTTAAGTAAATGTGTGTGTGTGTGTTGGTGTGTGTGGGTGTATTTGTGTATAACTCACAAAAATGCACATTTATGCGAGCTATATTTCTATATCAATATCTGTCACACTGATACCGCGGTAGAATTTTTAAAAGTAATTTCAAAGTTACGCGTCTGTTGTTTAAGAAATAAAAGTTTACTAGCTTTTTCCCGCGGCTTCGCTCGCGTTAAGAAGTATTATTATTAATTAGGTATAGATCCCCTATTTTATCCCCTTGAGGGTAGAATTAATCAAAATCCTTTCTTAGCGGATGACTACGTTATAACATCTACCTGTATGCCAAATTTCAGCCCGATCCGTCCAGTGGTTTGGGCTGTGCGTTGATAGATCACTATGTCAGTCAGTCAGTCACCTTTGAGATAGATATTTAATTTAGATATTTAATTTTAAATAATTTCCCAATAGACATTTTTTTTACGATAAATGTAGAAGACGTTAATATTTATATAAAAGTCCGGCAAACCACTTCGGTAATCTTGCCTAAAACACCCAAAGTAGGGTAAATGGAAAACGAGATATCTCCGCAGAAGATACTTTATTTTTATCGTAATAACCGATGTTAACATCAATTTCGTCTGAAAGCCTTACTAGTAGCAATATTCTCGTCTTATTTTCTGTTGCCTCTATAATATCGACTATTTGTTTCACTATTTTGTTTCTTTTATAAGCTCTGTAGGTATTCCCGATAACATTCAGACCGTCTTAGTTATTTTTCTGTTTCGTTGCTATTATTATATCGTTATAAGTAATGATGTAAATAAAACAAATAAAAGTAAAAGTTTTGGAGAATGTTTGATTACCAAATGCCCCGTTTTTCACTAAACATAAGATACTAGTCGTTCGCGCCGAACTGAGATCTCGCCCTTATATTTAGCGTAATAGAGAAAAACTTTGAGGTTTATCGCTTATAACTTAATAGAACAGAACATAAATTTAAGCATTAAAGTGAAGCCGTTTTTGAGTTAGACCCCGGGACAAAATAGGTCTACTATAGTGAATTTTGGTGGCTTACCCAATTGTTATTTTCCAACCAATATTTTTTTAAACCGTTTTCGGAGTCTACTTGCAGAGCTCTTTTCAACGATACCCCACAAAAGTAGATAAAAAAGTAAAAATATTTTGCTCTCCGCCTACGTGTATGGGTGCCCCCTTAATATTTTAATTTATATCATTTTTATTGTCATTTCTGGGTTTGGGCCATAGCTTTACATATTACCGGAGAATTTGAAGTTATAAGCAAGTTTGGTTTAGACGTTAGATGCTTCTGACAGACTGACTGACGGACAAAGTGCAAGTAAACCATCCAAGTCAATTTAGAGATCTCGCTTCGCTCGATCAATAATGCACGCCAACGCTTGTTGACACGTACCTTATATTTGATAGAGAAGATACATTGTATATTTTAAAATGCACCACGAAAAACGTTGGTTTCAACGGTTAGAATGATTTCCCAAAGGTTTCCTATTTTACAAATTACCATGTATAAGACAAATAAGGAGAATATTGACAGAAAATAGGTAGAGAGAGATTTATAAAAGGAAGAAACATCCAAAACTAGCTGTGAAATGAAAATGATTGAAACGGGTACATCCGGGTTTACGACGCCACAGCCACATATTCCCGGAGAGACAGACTCGAAAATAAACGTCAATATTGTCATATTAATATTTTTAATAGGGTTTGGTAAAGGCATATAGGCTTTATTACCAGTGAATAATTAGGACAGGTTGAAAGGGTGAAATTGGTATGAATATAATTTCCGTGGTAGGTATTTCGAACCGAAAATGCATATATATTTAAATTCCATAGCCGCAATAGCTGCAGCTCGGAGATTACTAAAGGCTTACCAGAAAGCGGCTTTGGAGCGGCCTTGCAGCAGGTTTATTGGAAATTCTGCAATACACTAGTGTGAATACGGGTTCCACTCGAAACTGAACATCTAGTAATCCGTGAGTCTGTCTTTCGACATGGGTCCTAAGTTTAATATCGGCTTCCATGTTTTACAAATAGCAAGGTCTCCACGAAGTCTTAAAAAGAAATAAACAAACCAGCGAATGCATGCAAAGCCACCAGAATCCGGGTTTTTTATTCCCCGCGATTATTTTCCAAATCTCTACCTAATTGAAAATACTCGTTAAAAAGAATACAAAATCAACATCATTCTTGCTTTCGCGGCAAAATTTTCATTGCGTTTCATTTCGACAATTGTTTTTTTAACCGACTCCAAAAAAGGAAGAGGTACTATGTTTAACTGTATTTTTTTTTGTATGATCACTGATTTCTCACTCGTTTGTGTACCGATTCACAAAATTCCTTTTTGAGATGGTCCCATTTCAATTTTATTAAAATCGAAATGATTTGTGCACGTAAAGCAAGCATTTGACCACCATCTCCCCTGATAAAAAGTCACGAAGCAGCCGAAGATGTAACAATAGAAGACCTATTCACTCTTGACTTGAAGACTCCCAGATTATACCGCTCGGAGAACAAAGACGCGGGCAATGAGTTTCAGTCCTTCGCTGTTTATTTGTTCTTTGGGCTTCACTCTAGGTAAGGTTGTAATTGTCACTTCTATACTACTTCAATGGCGCATTCAAGACTCGGTGTCATGGATTTTTTTCATATACGTTGAGAATTTTTCATGAAGATTAGATATGGAGGAAGAATGGGGAAGAAAGATATTGATGACTCTAGATGGATTCGCAGGTTTCGGTTTTTCCTTATTTCTTGTTAGAGGATATGGTAACATACATACAACATATAGTAACGCCTCTTTTCCATTGGGGTAGGCAGATACCACATCTCTTCACGATCTATTCCATACGAATACCATATTCTAATACCAATGGTATTTCTTTCTAATCATATTTTTTCGGTATGTATTTTTCAATGCTGAATCATAAAAGAATAAAAACAAAAAAATTTGGGTTTGACCACCCTTAACATTCAGGGGTATGAAAAATAGATGTTGACCGATTCTCAGACCTACCCGATATGCACACAAAATTACAAAAAATCGGTTTCGGAGGAGTTTCGTAACAAACTCCAACACGAGAATTTTATGAATCAGAATAAATGATTAACTTTTCATAAAAACAACCAAAAAGACTTAGACTAATTCATATCACACTCATAAAAAAATCAATGCCTGTTTATTTTGCATTTGGTCATTTATTTTAACGACATTCGGACGAGAGATAGTTTCGCATTAATTTTGCAATAAGGAGAAGATGGGATACATTTTGTAAATAAACCACGTAAATTTAAAGCAGTTTCATTTGGTTTTCTAATGAATTGCCCCTGGCATTAAATAGCAGCTATACCTAAACTTTTAGCCACGATTATAATAATAAATCAATTTGTAGGCGACGAGTCGGCGGGGCTTGTACCTTCGCATTCGAATTAATCTTGGCGCTGTAATTGTGTACGTATGTCTGACCATCTGTCTGTTACAGAACTGACCCCCTATTACCTATCTCTGTTGCAAACGGTTTCAATACTAAATTGACAAAACTCCTTAGAAATAAGGTTCATTTTGGCTTAATTCAAATTGAAACCGCGTGCAACAAAGATACATAATAGGCAGGACTGAAATCTGTTATTTAACTGGCCTAGTGAGTTGCAGTTTTTTTAATACGCTTTTATTATCCTCAATTGTAACTTGTAACAATGTTTAAAATCAGTTTTACCCTACTTCTAACTGATGTGTCGAAAAAAACGTATGTATATGTAATTCGGATGACAAAATTATAATTAGGAGGAATAATAAATAAATCACAAAAAATCTCGTAAATGTAACTTTATGATTTGTGAACCTAAAAGTAACCCAATGTTATAATGAAAAATCACCTAAAAGTATACAAAAAGTACCATTCTATTCAAAGGCACTAGAGGCAAATAACATTGCCAGCGTTTTAAACACATTAAAACTTTTTTTTCAAATAACACACATTAAAACCTGGAGTCAAAATAACATTTGGCTCCTAGAGCAATTCTTTATCTAAAATTAATATGTATTTTAAGTTATAATTTGAAATATAATATTTCCTATGGGTGTATCTAATTTTCAAAATCGACTTCCGCGAAATATAAGCTCGTTACAAAAAATACTTCCTCGAGTACAATGAAGGAAAGGATAGAATTCCGAAATCTTGGTTTTTCAATTATCTTCCGCATTGTTCAGCATTGAGAAAAATATCGTTTCCTACTTTATTCCATTGATCTCAAATTCTTATGCCGTTTTCACACAAGTGAATAAAACGCGCTGGTGAGGAGAACATTCTATTTTCAGATCAAAGAAAGCTAAAAAACAAAATCGTGAGCCACAGAAAAGTCAAAGTTTCTCTAATGAAACCGGCCAAGTGCGAGTCGGACTCGCACACGAAGGGTTCCGTACCATTATCTATAAAAACGGCAAAAAATCACGTCTTTGTATTGGAGCCCCCTTAAACATTTATTTTATCCTGTTTTTAAGTATTTGTTGTTATAGCGGCAACAGAAATACATCATCTTTGAGAAATTTTCACTGTCTAACTATCACGGTTCATGAGATACAGCCTGGTGACAGACTGACGGACAGCAGAGTCTTAGTAATATCGGTGAGATAATATTTAATAATTACTTCATTAAAATATACAAAACTAGCTGTCCCGGCGACCTTCATTCCGCCTAACAGTCAATGAATGTGCATGTTTAGGAAGCCGGGTATGGCTTCCGGCATTTATTGAATTCATTTGTTACAAAGAATGTGATAAATGAAGAACCGCTCGACCGACTTTGTGCAAACTTCACATAAACCATCTATTAAATAGTCCGAACAAAGCCTAAACATTTGGTTTGGATAGGTGAGCCCGTTCTTGAGTTATAAAATTACAACGAAAAGTGGCATTGATTTTTATATATATAGAAGATTCGCCACACAGTTTACTCACGCGTTTTGTATTAAGTTACTAGAGTTTAAAATAAGTACATGGTATATGTTGGTTACAACCAGCCTAATAAAAGTAAACACTAATTAGTTCAATGTTTAGCCAAATAAAGTTAAACCAACCCCAAACCGCAGGGCTACTTACAAGTGTACAATGGATTACAAAGCAGCTAACTTTGTGATTGCCTCGAACCCACCCGCAACAAAACTAACGTTTAACTTCCAACCGACTGTGTAAAAGCTATTTAACTTTGCTAAAGTTTTTTTTAACATACACCGTCTGCTGCAAAAATTATCTTCCTATGTATTTTTGTGTATTATTATCAATCAAATAATTTTAAGAGTTATAAAACAAACATAAAAAAAAATAAAAAAAATAACGTGAGTACAACCGGAACTAAATCAACATAATCCACAGAGTTAGACGTAGAAGGTTATTTACAGCATTACTGACTTATTATTTATTTTCTTGACATTGAATGTTTGATATTCAATTTAAATCATTCTAATGTTTTGTTTTGTTTAATATTAAAGCTGTAAATTCCATTGAACCTGCCAGGCAATAATATTTTATACACCGGAATCGGTACTTGAGAAAAAAAATTACTCTTTTCTAACATGGATACCATAATCTGACAATTAAATATAATTTAATTTCAGTTCAGTGGATTAAGATCTCGTGATCTGCTTTTTTGTCCATCTAGTGCTCCATGAAAGAACAATCCATCTATTCTCTCTGCAATTAATTTTAGATAGCTGTTATTTTGCAACTATATTAAGTATTAAATATATTTTTATATATATATATATATATGAGTTTTGTTACAGTTCGCTTGTTAGTTTTGTTTCAAAATTTTTACCTGCAAGCGGTCCTGAGTGTTAAAGGCATTAAAATTTACAAAATTGAATGGATCTCAGACTGATACTTGCTCAAAAAATTGCTAGATCTGTGTCATCTTCTATGAACCTATAAAGTTTTTGTGAATGTTTGTTACCGCGTATCTCCGTAACAAATAATCCGATTTTGATGAAATTTAGAATGTAGATAGTTTAAGTTCCGGACACATAGGCTTTTTAACTTAATTAACGCGGGCGACACGCGGGGCACGGCTAGTTTGTTATAAACAATTGATCTGTAGGTCTGTAGATTCAACAGCATAGGAGATAGCAAAGATCCTTGGGGAAGTCCAGCATTATTTGTCATGGTATAAGAACAAATACATATCTTACGCCTAAGTTTACAACGTTTAAAGAATGGACATATTTACCCGACGTCGCAAAAATACAATATTATAATGTTGTTGCCCATTGGCTTAGTTAGGTGAACGTTCGCCTTCTAATTTTTGTTTTTTTTTGTAATCTATGAGTTTGAAAGCGATTATGTTTATGTTGGGTAATTAATGTTGTTCGTTTACTGGGTCAAACCATTAAAACTGTAATATTCATGTGAAATAAATTATTATATATTAAAATTGCTCTAGTAAAAATATTTTTGTTGACGTTACTTACCGCGCTTCGACAACCAACCAATCTGATCAAAACATTATTACTTGTATATTTTAAACCCTGTGTTTCTGACTGTACCAGGTTGGCAGCAAGCAAATAGTGTAAAAGTTTTGACAGCGGTCTCCTGGGGCCCAAATTGGTAGAGTATGGCGAGTAACTTTTTGACCAAAGATTTTTTTGTGACTTTAAAAGGTTTTACAAACGTTGTTATTGTCGTAGTTTGAACTATATGATGGGTAAGGACCCATCATCAATTTATATGAATTTTTTTATCTTTATTCCACAAACATAAACAGTCGAATTGACAACCTCCTCTTTTTTTGAAGTCGGTTTAAAAACAATTTACTTTACAGTTTCGTTTGTTACGGAACTACATTGTCTTGTTTCTTTTAATTAGCGTACTTTTTAAATACTCAGCATATATGGCAGCATTTAAAGGAATCATTTATTTATTTTATTTTTTTTAATTGTAGTTTGCTCAAAATATTTTCCTGTTTATTTTTCAATTTTTTTTTTATTTTTGCTTGAATGTTGTTCATTTTATACATATGTAAATGTATATACTTGTGTATATGTATGTGTATTTATATTTTATATTATTTAGACTTATTTTATTTATTTTTTATTATATTTTTATATATTTATAATAATGTAATAAGATATTATATATATATTTTTAATATTTTTACTGTTTTAGATCCGCCACCTCTGGGTTGTGACTGAAAATCAGCGCCTAGTGTTACACTTGGCAATAATGTTGAGTCTCATGACCCTTTTGGCACTTTTTTTACTTATGCCTAGTTACCTTTAAAAGCTGTTTTTTATTGTCTATTTCATGTTATTGTTGTTTGTTTATCTTATCCTTAGTGCCAAATAAATATATTTCATTTAATTTCATTTTCTTTTGATGATAATGATTAATTACACATAAAAAAATATTCATGTTATATCAATATTGGCCCAGTGATTCATACGTAAACATGACACTAAGTCATAATATCGATCTGTTATTACTTCAAAAATAGTGAAAATATACGAAACTTTCGTGTTATGGATGTAAAAATCTCTCCTAAATCCTGCATATTTTCGTTCACGAGAAGATATAAACTTGAATAGTTTCCCGACAGCGGTGTTTTCTCAGCGAAGATTGATGGTGCTGAGGACTACAACGCTTGTCTAACATCTAAATCGAAACTTCCATTCTCCTTAGTTTACTACTGTTTAGTCGGAGACTGAGACACTATACTTGATATTAGCTATATGCAGCTATTTTTTTTCAGGTTATTATTTATGTTTCTGTATTTGGTTGTGATAGTTTGTGTGATGTGAATGTTTTCGGCACTCACGACAAAAGTCATCGAACTTAGTGTGGGGCTGTGAGTCCTTCGCATATTCATTTCATCATCACTCGCTCGTGCGCTACCGTGCGGACTAGTCGATTCGTATTGCGTGCGTGAACTATCAACTCTTGTTCTACCCTCTATCGTATTAACGTATTACTAAAAATGCCTAACCTCTCAAAGTGCGACAATTGTGATAAAAATATAACTAAAAAGACATCTGGATTGGAGTGCAGAAGCTGCGGTAAATTAGTGCATGCCACCCAAACCTGTACAGGTTTAACGGCGAAGCAAATCGCCGCGTTGCGTAACACAGACAACCTGGAGTGGACATGTGAGGAATGCAAACGGGACTCGCCTGTCAGAAAGTCGTCCTTTATTATCCCGGATGAGGATGAGGAGGAGGAAGAGGAGGTAATATCAGGAGGAAATAAGGGAAGTTGTAACATAGATACCAACAAATTTCTTAAAGAAATTACCGCAGAAATGAAGAAGGTACTTAAAAAAGAATTACAACCTATTGAGACATCGGTAAGCATTTGTTGTCGTAAGATTGACGACATTACAAAAAAAGTCGAAAGTCATGATAAAGAGTTAAAGGATCTTGGTAAAAAAAGTACCCATCTCAAAAATGAACAGACGCATATGCAGTTGGAAATAAATTCCCTTAAGCAGTATGTTCGTGGAATCGATCAGCAGCGGCTGGACAACGTTTTGGAGGTCTTTGGAGTACCTAAACTGCGAGAAGATAGTTTGGAAGACATCTTAAGTAAGCTGGCCACTATCCTTAACATGAATCAAAAAGAAGTATCATTTATGAAACGAATGGAGGCTCGCAATGGTCAAGAGGGAGTTATCCAGTTAGGCCTCCATCAGGTACAACAGGCGGAAATGTGGGCACGAGCTGCAAGGAAGGAACCGATTACTGTAGAAAGTCTTATCAACGGAGCTTCCCCGGATGTCGCTAAATCAAAAGTGACTCTTCGCCGAGCCCTTACAAAACCTAACAAAGCACTGCTATGGCAAGCGCAGCAGAAACTAAGACCAGCATTCAAATACGTTTGGTACCAGGATGGGAAGGTGCTGGCTCGTAAGGATGACAACGAAAAACCCCTGGTGGCAAGATCTGGCGAAGATATTGAAAATATCGCCGCTCAAAATCACAAGGTCAACGAGAATCGGTAATAGATATCCCTAGAATCAGGCAGCCAAGATATATCTTCAGACCATCAAGAACTCTTCGATTGTACCGATATAAATGATTTTTGTAAGCGAATACCTACTACTTTTCAGCATCAAATTGATTTCAATATTATCCACATAAACATTAGATCCTTAAAAAAAAATTTTTGTTACCTAACTCACTTAATTACCTACTCAAATCTAAACATCGACGTTATAATACTAACCGAGGTTAATATATCCAATGAAATTGTTTCTATGTTCGAAATAAACGGCTATACATTGCACTATCAATTGCGTAAAAATCGTAAAGGTGGAGGTATTATTGTTTACGTAAAAGACACTCATATATTTAACAAAAAATAAACCACACCTTCATTCACTGCGAGTCCATCTTTGGCCAAATAACCACAACACATAACTATTCCGCATATATCTGTGCAATGTATAGACCACCAAGTGAAAGCAAGCACCTATTCATTAAAGAAGTTAAAAAACTATTTACGAACACCTTATACTTAAAACACGACACTTATCTATTGGGAGACATAAACATCGACTTAAAAACTAACAATGGCATACGCGAGCATTACATTAGTTGCATGTCCGAGTGTGGTCTGACGAGTGCGATCTCAGACTATACTAGAATTGAAAAACTCGGCACTATAACAACGCGATCCTGCTTAGACCATATATTTATAAGATCGCACTCGTTAGATGTGTACTCGGCCGCTCTTGGCACTGTTATGGCTGACCACCGCATGATAGTAATGTCGTGCATAGGAAGCGGTACATCACGATTACAGGGTGATGTAAAAAACATCCAAGTAATAGACAACAACAAAAATAAAACTTTACTTGACGAATTGGATTGGACTGAAATTGACGATACAGAGTGTCCTCTAAAAATATATAAATGCATAAAAGATAATTTTAACAACTGCTATACTAAATCTATGTATACTAAGAAAATAAATACAAATAGTAAAAGGAGTCAGGACCCCTGGATAAATACTAAAATTAATAAAATGTGCGAAAAGAAAGATGTATTATTTACACAGTGGAAAAACGACCCTACAAATGCAATACTCAGACTAGAGTATAATAAATTCAGAAATAAAACACGTAAGACTATTGAAACTTCTCGAAACAATTATTATCTAAATCAAATTAGTAAAAACAAACTAAATTTACGTAAGCTATGGCAAATACTCAACTCTCTGACAGGTCGTAATAAATCTTCAGTTGACGAAGTAATTTTAAGAGCTTTTAATAATAGTAAGACTGACATAAAAGTCATAGCTAATAATTTCGCGCGGGAATTCAGTCAATGTGTAAAGAAAATTATGCCTAAGTGTAACAAATGCCTCTTAATGGAATCGGAATATACGTATCCACAAAATAAATCTATGTTTGTCAAAAAAGCATCAGCAGAAAATGTACTCAAAATTATTAAAAACTTAAATACCAATAAAGCGCCAGGCATAGACAACATAAGATGTATTGATATCAAGTCTATTTGTGAAAAAATGATACGGGTCATAGTTAAGCTCATCAACAATAGTATGGCCACGGGTAAATATCCTCAGGATTTAAAAACGGGAATTGTTAGACCTATATATAAAAAAGGTAGCCATAAAGAATACGGCAATTATAGGCCAATTACCATACTGCCAGTCATAGATAAAATAATCGAAAAATTCGTATGTAAACAGATACATGACTTCTATATAAAACACGATGTACTGTCTAATGTACAGTTTGGATTTCAGCAAAATAAATCCACTACACAATTACTTACCAAATTTACAGACGAAGTAAATAAATGTCTTAATGACAAAAATCACGTGATACTATTATTTATAGATTTTAGCAAGGCGTTTGATACGCTTAGGCATGAAACTCTTCTAAAAAAGCTAAGTAACTCTGGTGTTCGAGGACCTATGCTAAAATGGTGTGAAGATTATCTCAAAAGTCGCAAATATCGTGTCAAGGTGGGAGATGAGTATAGTGAAGCTATGGATATTTTTTTTTTTTTTTTTTTTTTTTATGCCTGATAGACAAGCATTTGACCACAATCTCACCTGATGGAAAGTGATGATGCGGCCGAAGATGTAGCATGCTTGCCTAGAAGGTACCTATTCACTCTTGACTTGAAGACTCCCAGATTGTACCGTTCGGGGAACAAAGACGATGGCAATGAGTTCCACTCCTTCGCAGTACGGATGATAAACGTAGAAGCGAAACGCTTCGAGCGAACTGGAGGTATGTCAACCATATATGGATGACGTTTGACAGTTTGTCTTGTTGTTAGATGGTAAAATGGACTAGTTGGAATTAACTCGTATAATTCCTGCGCACACTCTCCAAAATGTATACGATAGAATACCGATAGGCTCGCGACCTTACGTCGGTGACCGAGACTCAGCAATTTGGACTCGACCAGCTTATCATCGCCAATGAGTCTTTTTGCTCGTCGGTCGATGGACTCAAGAGCTTCAAGCTGGTACTTTGCGGATCCATCCCACAAGTGGCCGCAGTACTCCATACACGATCGGACTTGAGCTTGATATAAATTAAGTAGCTGCCCCGGTGTGAAGTACTGCCTAACCTTTGTGAGGATACCCAGTTTTTTAGCAGCCAGCTGAGCTCTGGCTTCGATGTAAGTACCAAAGTTTAGGCTCGACGACAAGGAAACGCCAAGAAGCTCGAGTTTATTTGCTATCGGTATTGGTACATTCTGGAAAGTCGGAGACAGGTGAAAAGGTCTCCGTTTAGCGGAGAAAAGACACACCTGTGTTTTAGACGCATTAAAACGAACCAAGTTGGCATCGCCCCACTCGGCCACGGCCAACAAGCTCGAATTTAATCGGTCAATCATCCCCTCTCTGAGAGACTGGACTTGTACCTCGCCAGCTCGTGCATTGGATACGTATCTTTCGACAACAGTGCTATCATCTGCATACCCAAAGATACCGGGCTTGAGCAAATCGTTGATGTGAAGCAAAAAGAGCGTTGCCGAAAGAACAGACCCTTGAGGTACCCCGGCATTAATTACCATTAGATCGGACGAGCAGCCGTCAACAACAACTCGAATCGATCGTTCTCTCAAAAAGTCAGATATCCAAATACATAAATCGGGAGGTAAACCATAGGCTGGAAGCTTGCCAATAAGGCTATCGTGCCAAACCCTGTCAAAAGCCTTGGAAATGTCAAGCGAGACTGCGAGTGCCTCGCCGTGTTTCTCCAAGGCCTCGCTCCATATGTGAGTGGCATATACAAGAAGGTCTCCTGTTGACCGGTTCTGGCGAAACCCATATTGCCGGTCACTCAAAAGATCATTTGCTTCAAGATAGCCAAGGAGCTTTTTGTTCAGTACACGTTCCATTGTCTTACAGATAATGGACGTGACTGAGATGGGCCTATAATTGGCCGGGTCGGCACGACTTCCCTTTTTGGGCACAGGTTGCACGTTGGCAGACTTCCAATCTTTCGGTACTTGACCAGTCTCCATAGAGAGGCGGAACAGGCGTGTCAGAATTGGAGTCAACTCAGGCGCACATGTCCTCAAAACTACGGCTGGTATGCCATCAGGGCCACTGGCCTTGTTCACGTCCAGATTGCGCAGCGCTTTACGTACATCTATCTGTCGAATGCGGATTTCCTTCATGGACGACTCGCAGACAGATAAACTCGGAGGTACAGCGCTACCAGCATCTAGACGAGAAGATTCCGCAAAGAGTGAAGCAAACAAGTTAGCTTCCTCCTTTGCGGTGTGAGCCAGTGACCCATCAGGCTTCAGCAGTGGAGGCAGTGAGGGACGGCAGAAGTTCGCTTCAACCGATTTAGCCAGGGACCAAAATGCTTTGCTCCCTGCGGGATAAGAAGCAAGTTTGGCCCCTATTCGGCTAATATGGTCGAAACGAGCCTTCTTTAGAACCTTCTTGCAGGACTTGGCAGCTTTGTTGAAGGCTTTCTTCTTTTCACGAATGTCCTTAGCTTTACGGATTCGAGCATCAGCCCAAGCGGTGTAGGCCTCATGTTTTAGCGCTACTGCGCTATTGCAGTCGGCCCCAAACCAAGGACGAGCTTTGCTGGACAGAGGTACGTCTGAGAATGGAATAAAGTATTCCATACCTTGACGCAAAACCTCCACCACAGCATCCGCGCATGCAGAGGGATCGCTAGAAGAAAAGCATACTTGCCGCCAAGGATAAGATGCATAAAATGAACGCATCTCATCCCAATCTGCTGACTTGTATCGCCATATCCGCCGAGTGCCTTCTGGGCTGGGGTCGGGCGGGGAATGGACTGATACAGACTTTACCATACAGTGGTCGGAGCTACCAAGTGGTGATGTAACCGACACTGAAGGCACAGCCCAAGGTTCGGTACTTGGCCCTTTGCACTATCTCGCCTATGTTAATGACATGGAACATGTGATCAATCACTGTTCAGTCTACCAATATGCAGATGATACCTGTCTTCTAGCTTCGAGTAAAAATCTTAGCGCGGCAGTAAAATACATGCAGGATGATTTCACACAAGTTAGTAAATGGTCGCACGACGCTGGTCTTGTTTTGAATGCGTCCAAAACTAAAATAATACACGTCCGCTCAAGTCATGTAAACCATAAAGATCCCTTTACAATAGTTGCCCACGATCATAATTGTCTACATAGCACATCGCAGTATAATGTCAGTAACTGCACATGTGATGAAATTGAACAGGTATCTCATCATACATACTTAGGGCTTATAGTAGATAACAGATTTAACTGGAGTTACCACATTGACTCAGTATGTGACAAACTCAGAGCTATGCTAGCAAAATTTTATATAATAAAACCCAAAGTACCGTTCCAGATTCTACTAAGTATGTATGTGGCGATGGCTGAATCTGTTATATCGTATGGAATCACAAGTTATGGACGAACATTTAAAACATATATCGAAAAAATATTGAATTTACAAGTTAGGTTATTAAAACTTATAGTCCCTAGTAACATTAAAAAACAATATAAAGAAAACCTGATTGATATTTTCAAGGTCTGCAATATACTACCGGTACAAGATAAGGTGCATATGTCTCTCATGATCGAACAATTTAATAACAAGGAAATACAAATACCTATATCACATAAAATATTTACGAGAAAAATTTCTCAAAATATGCTAACAATACCTAGAGAAAATAATTACTACGGAAGAAGAACGCTAGCATACCTAATTCCCACCCTAATTAACAAATTGCCCCAAAAACTAAAACACGATATAAATACCATGAATTACAAAAGAATGTTTAAGAAGCATTTCTATACTAATCTAAAACACAGAAAGCTCTCATAATATAATATACTAGCCGTGCCCCGCGGCTTCACCCGCTATTATCAAGTTAAAAAGTAGCCTATGTGTTAATCCTAGGTATAATCTATGTACATTCCAAATTTCACACAAATCCGTTCAGCCGTTAAAGCATGAAGAGGGAACAAACATACTTACACACTTACACACAAACTTTCGGATTTATAATATTAGTAGGATACCTATAAATACAAATTATTTTTAAGTATTTATATATCCTTTAATACTATGCAACTTAAGATACTTATTATTACAATTATTATTCTACTAATATAATTTAAGAAAGCTACTTACTTTTAAACATCCTGTATTTAATTATTGAATAGACGCTGCATGCGCGCGGGCTGGTTGCAGAACCGGTTCGTGCGAGCTCCGAGCCCGTGCACAGTGCATCGTCTTTACAAATAGGTGCTTGCCGATCTTGTATTAATGATTAGTCTAGCTAAATTTTACTGTGCAACGTTGTTAAGATAGCGCGCGTTGCGAATTATTGTATCGAGACAAACCCAGTGGTTTTGCGATACAATTGTATTGTAAATCATTGTTTAATTGTAAGAAATAAATAAATAAAAAAAAAAAAAAAAAATTTAATGTTTATGTTAAAAAAAAAGTTTCAAGCAATTTATATTTAAAGAAAAGTATCTTTTTTATGCTAAAAAGTATCTTTTTATATGTATAGACCAGTATATGACCACCATCTCACCTGATGGGAAGTGAAGTTGCGGTCGAAGATATAGCATGCTTGCCTTGAAGATACCTATTCACTCTATGTTTGAACACTCCCAGATTATACTGTTAAACAAAAGTTTAACCAAGTTATAGTATCGGTCATTAGACGATCGAAAATTGAGTGCCTATTGACTCGCAAAATTTTTCCAGTTTCTAATTTAATTTGGCCGAAAATGTTTCGCATAACAAGTTTTGGCATATTTATGATTTGACATAATAATGTTAGAGCATACCGATTATTTTTGCATAACTATTTGTTGGCCTAATGTTTTTAGGCATATCCATGCAGAGAATAATATTTGAATTGTTGGAGATATATATAAGTGCGACGACGAGCGAAGCGAGGAGGAGCGTTAGGTTAATGGTGACCACAAAAACGCGTGAACCTAGCGAGCGTAGCGAGCGTGCCGCGGCAGCCGCCGGCGAACCGCCAGGACTAAAATAAAAGGTAATTTATACATTCGTTTTAGGCCACTTTTGCTCAATATTGTTGTGCGGAAATTTTTTAAGCCTAAAACGTTATGCTTAACATATTTTTGTATTGGCGTTAGCGTATTGATGCGTGGCCCAAAAGTTGCCACTTTAAATTATTTATGACTTCAGATTTGATGCGAGCCAATATGGACCCTCAAAAATCATATAAGTAAAGTATAACAAACTTATCAGATTGATTATACCACCAATAAGTGATACGACTCCCTTTTACCGTACAGGGTAATTTTTGCCTAGTTAAAATCTAAACCGTTCGAAACACCGTTAGGAAGTTGAAGGTCAATTTCCCTATGTATCTCTGTTTCAATTTGAAAGCGACTTAACCCCAATGAAATAAGGTAAATTTTAACCTAATTAGAAAGATAAGCCAAAGCTTTTCCAACAGGGCTCTATGGCGTTATTTGTCAAAAGTAATTGAAAGTTTGCATCTCCAGGGTATAATTAGCCAAAGTAGCGCCAGGGCGCTTTTATATATTATTTATATATTACTTGTCAAAAGTCTTCTTCTTCTAACTTCTTCGTTAAAAGAGACATGTTAATAGAAATAGAGAATTAAATTGACATGCTTTATACTTATCGGATCTTTTAACAAGGCGTCGTCGTGTTGTCACATTATTTTTGAATATTGAACATAGACTTTTTTTACTGTAAAGTAAGAGACCATTGTAAGTTGTTTATCTATATGTAACCATTCACAGCGCTTCTGATCCCACTGCTGGGATGGACTTCAAAACTCTCTCGTATGCACGAGTACTTATTCTCTCATCTGTGATTCTTTCAGCGCATTATGCTACTCGCATAACATAATTCAAATGATCCTTTAAAACCATGGTATTACAAATTCTCGAATCTACTAGAAGTTGAGATGGGTGGCTCGAAAACTGAATAAAGAGTTTATTGAATATACTGAAAGGTAAATAGCTGAAATGATCTCCGTTTGGCGGAGAAAAGACACGCCTGTGTTTTGGACGCGTTTAATCGAATTAAATTGGCATCGCCCCATTCGGACACGGCCAATAAGCTTAAGTTCGATCGCGCGACTTTTGCCTCTCTTTGCGACTGGTCTTGTACCTCACCGGCTAACGCATTAGATATATATCTTTCGACAACTTTGCTATCATCTGCATACGCATTTCAGCACCCACCACTACAATTATTTAAAGAAAAGTAATACAATTTTAACCGCTATCTTTTCTTTAACTGATTTTATGGTCAAATTCTTGACGATCGAGGAAAAAAAGTGACTGTAAGAGTGATAACATTTTTTACAAAGAAGAAAAAAAGATTGCGTGAGTAACTAAACAACATAATTAGTGCAATGACCCTATCGAGATTATTCGCTTCTCAAAACAATTTGGGGAATCATCAATCAATCCAGTTACTTAGCAAAATCTATTTTTGGTATCTCACAGGAAGGCTACTCCGAAAGTCAAGTCACTATTACAGTGACACGACAGCAATCTTTGCTTATAAATAAAAATCAATAAAAGCTATCTAAGGGCCAATTGCCTATATTTCCTAAAACTATACATATATATCAATACCTATATATGGGTCCTTGCTGGATCTAAGTTAGCTACAGGGCATCGAACTTATAGATTATTTATGTGCTCAAGCCCACTAGCAGTGGGTAGCGTTCCCGTCATGCTGGCGGGATTGCCTCGCTGAATTGCAATGCTTATACGTTTAGCCAATTAAGTACCAGCATTTTGATCACGCGTCGCCTCAACCAGGCGCTCTGATAGGTTTTTGAAAATAGAATGTGCTCCGACGTGGCACGGCTAGTAAAATGTAAATCCAAAAGTTTGTGTGTAAATGACGGTGCAAATGCGCAAGTGTGTTTGTTTTTTCTTCACGCTGTAACAGCTGAACGGATTTCGATGAAATTTAGCATGTGCGTAGCTTAGCAAATTCATATGTTAGTATTTCCTAAAATTAAACTAACCTATATAAATCTACTAGACGAACCCCGCGGCTTCACCCGCTATCATCAGGTTAAAAAGTAGCCTATGTGTTAATCCTAGGTATAATCTATGTACATTCCAAATTTCATCCAAATCCGTTCAGCCGTTAAAGCGTGAAGAGGGAACAAACATACTTACACACTTACACACACACTTACACACAAACTTTCGGATTTATAATATTAGTAGGATACAGTAAAAAAAGTACAAGCTTGGAAATATAGGCAATTGGCCCGTAGATATCAAGCTTTTGACCATTCACATGTTTATATCGACGACTTTCATACAAATAAACAAGTCTTGGAGTTTCAGGGTAGGATTCTCCAAGGATCTCTCCTTCAATGACGTTACTGGCAGGAAACGTCCCCCGAGGGTACCTATGGCATGGTTCCAAATGAGTTTTGGCGTAGAGATATCGAGGGACTGTATCGTAATATCTTTGGATCGCAAGTGTTATCTAGAAGTTAATAAATGTAAACAACGCTGCTACCTTGTTTCAGAAAATTAAAATTTTTATTCTTGTTTTTTTTTATGCTACCTAGCAATTACTTCTTCTAATCAAGCATGCTACATCTTCGGCCGCATCATCGCCTTCCAATAGGTAAGATAGTGGTCAAATGTTCGCCTATGTAGGCAACGAATAGATGGAAGTGATGATGCGGCCGAAGATGTAACATGCTTGACAATAAGAAATCTAATTACAATAAATTTGTTTAAATCTAATACCGAAACAAATTTGTGCTGAAATAATATCAGTGCAAGCAGGTCTGCTTCCTGTTAACAAGGCTGAGTTCTCAGTATAATTACCGAGCATAAAAATATGAGACCTACATAAGAGTTAAGTCTCAGAGAGAGAAGCGCATAGTTCTGCCTGGTGGACCTTTCGCAGTTATATCTTCGCAATGCACCGCCAGAGGGCTCTTACGGACCCTTCTCCTGGGAGCTTCGTTTACAATATGTCGCGGCTTGTCTAGCTAGATACTTAAACAAGTCAATGTAATAAAAAATTAAAAACCTACCTGCGAAAAATGTGATGCTAGAAAATTATAGTTCGGGCGTACCGATATATTATATTTGGTACGTTTTTGTCAATTTGTGTTAAAACAGTAATATAAACGTAATATGATACATATATTTTTGATATGGTCTTTTCACTAGCTTTTATTTGATATCCATATTGCTATGGTAAGAAAAAAAAACTTTTTTATCATATCCGAGCGCCATTTTCAAAATTTAAATTAAATTATTTAAATTTATATAGCCTTTGTCACTACCGCAATTCTGACGAATTCAACGACTCCTCATATGTCTAAAACCTTCCAGCCGTTTGGGCTGTAGGTCGAGCCAAAGAAATGTACATTCATACATACGCTCGAAAAACATTACCCTCTTTCTAACGCAGTCGGGTAAAAACAAATTATACTTATTAAACTCTTATACAAAGTTAACTAGACAAAAATTTACATTAAGCTTTTGTTACAAAATTTACCCAAACGTAAATGAGGGATTATAAGGAAAACAATAATTATTCCTTCAACCCTATCTTTGTGCCGGAATACCTTTCAAAACAATAAGTAATGCCGAGGAAAAGTAATATCTTGTAACAAGAAATAACGCTCTCCTTGATCGCTCTGTCAGCGGTTTGTGAACATCTTGTAAAATAAGCGGAAACTTAGTTGTTTTTATAAAGATGAACAAATTCGAAAAGATAAACTGTACCTTGCTATTTCCAGTTTGGTAACGTTCCCAACTGTCTGTTGTACTGGTAAATTCGGCACTGCATAATACATTGAGTATCATGTCCGTATTTGTCAATTTCAACCGAATTCGCGTTGCACGAAGTCCGCAATCTGCTATGCAAATATCCACAATGTCACTTGTTCGGCAGTTTTTACGGGAGTATCCCTTTAATTTTTTTTTTTTTTTTATGTTGAATAGGCAAGCATTTGACCACTCTCATCTCACCTGATGGAAAGTGATGATGCGGCCGATTACTGACTATCTATATAATAATATATAGATAGTCAGTAGATAATGATAATATAATCTTTGTGAGGAATCGTGATGCATTCAAAAAGTTATAAATGGTAAAATAATGTTATAATTTTTTAATTCTTATTTTAATTTCTTTTAGTTTTTTTATTTTTAATTTTGTAATACGCCCGTAAAGGCCTAAGCCCCGTAAAGGCCTTTCAAATAATTACGGCAAGTCAAAATGGGTATTGTACCTATGTATTTTAAATGGTACAATATAAAAAGGTACAATATTCTCTACCGCCCATAGTTCCGCATGGTACCGTAATGCGTTCATCTCCCTGTGATTTAAGGCGGTGACAAGAGTTGAATGGGCATTTTACTTATTTATTTATTCACATAACATAATAGTGTATGTAACTATTAAATTTATAGCATAAAATTCTATAATTTGCATGCTAAATGTTATTACAATTATAGGCGAATACCACATCAATTTTACAGCGACTTAACATCAAAATTATAATTATGTTCTGACTTACAAAAAGAAATAACATTGATTTAATACATTATCAATTAAGATCTGATCTAATTTTTTCAAAAAAGTTGTTAGAGTTTTACTAAAAATTTATGAATTATTTTTTTATTATTTGAGCTGGGCATCCGACCCCCCGCCTCTCGTTGCCTCTCTGTTAGTTCGGTGCAAAATTTAATGGCCACTGAGGATAGATTTTTAGGTCTTGTCAACGTTTTAAGGTATGTCCAATGCTCCCAGTAATTACACTGGCTACTCTTTCAGCCTCTTTTGCTATTTAATTAGCAAAGGGTTGGTATCGCCCCAGCTGGACCTGCTAGAAGAGAGGTATTTAACTTTCCATTATTTAATCCTACCTTAGACATTTTTGTCTCCTGGTGATTGCCCCCTTCACTACCGGCTTTCAGCGAATCAGATTAAATCTGATTACAATTGAATAAATAAGCTACTTGTTAAAAACTTTTTTAAACACAAGCTTTTTTCCGCCATTTTGGATTTAGAATGACGTCACATAGCTAAGCATGCATTGTCATACAAAATAAGCGTGTATACCTAATTTCAATTCAATCGGTTAAAGATTACTGATTTAAAATTCAGTTGAAAGATTCCACCCGGACTGACATACATACATTGCAAGTTAAATAAAGCTTGTAAAATAAGAGTAAGAAAGTCTTTTTATGCGCACCGCTAAACAATGGAAATTCTTACCTGTCTGTCTGTGACTGGGTCTGATAAGTATACCTAATCTGAACAGGGTATCCTTTAGGCAAATGTGCTTCATCGTCACTTTGAGATAGAGGGCAAATGATTGCGTATCTGGAATTTAAAAAAATGTACTCGTTCCACTACTGAAAGTCTACGTTACAGAATTAATAATCAGTTCACACAAAAAGGGAACAGAGGGTTTTGTGCGCACTAATCGAGGTTTTGCGAGATGTAATCAGAGATATCGTGGGAACTCCGTGGGAGGATGGATTTCTTGCGAAGGTTCGTTAGTGAAATATTAGACAACATTGGTAGGAGATTTATTTAGAACCGACACGCTAAGGTCGCGAAGGTTGTAGAAGATAGTAATAATGTAATCAATTTTTGCTCAAGAGTTTTGATCTATGATCAACGTTGTATTGTAAGTTTTATAAACGTGCAGCAATCAGCATTAGTCCATCCTTCTTGTCAGAGGCATTTAGCGTCTAAACCATAATAATAATATTACCTTTGTTTTAGCAAAAAGTACATTTATCAAGTTTAATGTAAGCAAATACATTTTAGCTCGCAATTAGGTAAGTATAACAAATCCTAATATAACATATTAGGTACAAATTGTAATGAAAAAAAATAATTACATAAAAATAGATGTTATAGTAAAATTAATAATATTTAAATTCTAATTTAGTCTAATAAATCATAACTAATACCATACAAGCGAATAACTTCAAACTCTCAGAGAATATGTAAAACTGTGGCCCTTCACACTCACAGCCCTTGAGACTTGAATAATTGTACTGGGGTGCCGGAAACAAAAATCGTACATTCAATCACACCTCGAACCACACACACAAATTTTCCTTAGGGGAGAAATCTTGTGTTTTCCGGGAATCGAAATCGATACGCCAGGGCCGATACATACTTCAATCTTGCAACAAAATTACTATTCGAAAGTGGGAAAACATTTCCAGTATACGTAAACCTTTACGCATACCAATCTGTAGTTGCCACATTCTCTGTTCGTGATTACTGGGCAGCGTTCACGCTGGAGTCCATTGCAAATTGGAAACGGTTGGCGCTAACTTGTCGGCTCAAAGTTTTGACGAAAAATGTAACTTTACACAGCTTTTGTTAATTCGATACCAGATCGAATTCTGGTGGGTTGTAGTGAACTGAAATGGAACCTATTTTAAAGACAGTAAAAAATGTATACATCATTTTCAACCGACTTTAAAAAAGGAGGTTCTCAATTCGATTGTATGTATGTTACGCGATATCTCCGCCACTGGTGGGCTTGAGCACTTGAGTTACGTATAAGCTCGATGTCTTGTAGGTAACTTAGTGCTGTATATAGTTTTAGTTTAGTTTTTAGGAAATATAGGCAATTGACCCGTAGATATATTATGAATCGATTTAGATGTTTTGTTTTGTAGATTATACTTCAGAGGTACTTGATCGATTTCGATAAAATTTATATGGGACCCATATAAATTTTATCGAAATCGATCAAGCCAAAACCAAAATATATGCGGTGAAGTCGGTTTTTTAAGCTTTGCTTGCGTTTAATTATTAACTGACTACTAATGGAGGACTCATTTAATTCAAAATGAATATTGCTTTCTTATTTTAGGTGCCTTTGTTTATATCTGGCATAAGTGGACCTATTTTGAGAATATTTACTGTAAAATCATAATAATCTGATAAACAGTTCGTTGTTGAGATGATATAAAGTTTTTAGTTAAAAACAATATCTTAGACAAGTCAACATACTAAAAAATCTAAAATCCCGATTGCGTAAATAGTGATCTTACATTTTTATTTTACATTTATTAGTATATACTTAAACGAAAAAAAATAAACACATATTTTGCAATTATAATTATAAAAACTTGCTTATCCACCATATGTTTACTCCCCTAAAAGCGCCTATGTGCTATCATGGCATACGCTTTATAATCGCCTGTGATATCAATCGTGCCCGAACCGAAGCGCAACCTACTTTTAAATAGCTCATAGCTCGTATATTATACAATACAATACAATACTAAAACTCTTTATTGACACCAAAAGATAAATACAACTTACAGAGAAACTTATAAAGATAGGTACAATGGGCGGACTTATCGCTAAGAGCGATCTCTTCCAGACAACCTTTGGATGGAAATATAAACGAAAAGACAATGTAGGGATGGTGGTGCGATAAAATGAATGAAATAGATTAAAAATAATAGAAATACATTGTTTAAACTACATAAACAATACATACCAATAATAATATCAGAATATACTTACATATAATAAATAAATATTTACATATAAGTACTTATAATACATATTATTATCGTCATATATAATGTATCGTATCGTATATTATTGAATTATTGTACACATAATTATATATTTAAATATATTGGCATATTTTATTTACTAATTTACCTTTTTATTATTTATAAACATCTGTACTACCCGCAAGATTTAACTGAAAAAAGCGTCGAGTTTTTAAATCGACATAATGCTGATTTAAACCTTTTTGACATAAACATTGTACATCTTTTTTATTTTATTATTAAGTTCCTTTTGTGTCGAATAAATGTATATTTTTTCTTTCTTTCTGCTGGAAGAGCTATGAAACTAGCATTCTATGCTGAGAGGTTGGTTCAATCGATAGACGATTTTGAGTAACTTACATTAAAACACGGCCAGGGATCTATTCTAAGCGTGCCCTCTCCAGCATTTTAATGAATATAACGTTGACCTTTATTTTAAAGCTTATCTTATTAATAATTAATAAGGAAGAGAATAATCCTTTCCAGTGAGTGCTTAAGCCGCTTAAGGCCAAGTCACCGAATATTAATTGCAGGAGATACCGCGCTAACGGCTCAGAGGAAGGCGAGAGGCTCTTTTCCTTTGAAAATAGACTTAACAAAAAGCTTTGGCCTTAACTCTGTCGTTACCATAAAATTTACAGTAACGGTTGAAATTTAAGGCAATAATTAATACTATAAAAGTCCGTGGGTCTGGGTAAAAGGTTAGAAGTGCTGATAAATACTTCGTTATGTGACTTTAAATATGAACACAAATAACTAGTCGTTCGCGCCGAACTGAATGCGAACGAAGCTTTTTGCTTCCATATTAATTGTGCGAACTGCAAAGGAATGGAACTCTTTGCCTGAGTCGGTGTTTCCTGATGAGTACAATATGGGAGTCTTCAAGTCACGAGTGAATAGGTCTTCTAGGCAAGCTTGCTCCATCGTCTACCACATCGTCGCTTACCATCAGGTAAGATTGTGGTCAAAAGTTTGCCTATAATGAATAAAAAAAAAAACGCGCTTACATATTGCCTCAGGGAGAAAAACTTTTGAGGTTACTTGCTTATAACTTTTTTTCTTTATAATTATTGTTTGATTTCTGTATTTTTTGTTCAAGTACAGGATATAAAGGATATACATAAGCTGCAGCGTTCAGTGTTTAGCCGTTTTTGAAATAGACCCCGGGACAAAATAGATCTAAAAACAGTGACTTCGGTGGCTTACAAAAGCGTTATTTATCAAAACAGATATTTTTTCAAACCGGTTTCGTACTCGTCAAGTCCTTTTTAACGACAGCACACAAGAGTAGATAAAACAATATTTTGCTCCCCACTTACTTGTATGAAAGCCCCCTTAATGTTTTCATTTATATAATTTTAAATGTCATTTCGGCTTTGGGCCGTAGTTTTACATATTCTATGAGAATTTGAAGTCATTCGCTTATATGGTTGAGATGCTAGATGGCTCTGACAGACGGAAGGACGGACGGACTGATGGACAAAGTGCTAAACGACCCAAGTCTACTTGCAGATTTCACTTCCCTCGATCAACTAGAAAGCTCTCAGACCTGTAGGTCTATTCTGGTCGTCAAAATACGATTATTCGAATTGATGCGACGTCGAAACGACAGTCGATTGGTTGAAATTTCAGTTGATTCGATGTTAATAACAAAAGAAAATCGTTCGATTTCGACGTCGATGTGACGCCCGGAATAGACTCCCTGATTCTTGTTGTTACCCTTAGCTCATTTAGTTCTACGGGTTTTTAATGCTATATTTCCCGTTATAATTAAACATAAAACATAACATAACATAAACTATCTCACACTCACAGCCCCACACTACGTTCGATGACTTGTGTCGTGGGTGCCGAAAACATTCACTTTACACACACACAAACACAACCCAAACGGAAACACAATTTTCCTTGGGGAGAAAACTTATGTTCTCGCCGGGAATCGAACCCGATACCCTGCTTGGAAAACGGGCAGTTCAATTAAGATGATGTATTCCATACAATTTGTATATTTTTTAAATTACACTGTGCCGCAATAAAACGACATCGCCGCACTTAACACCTTAGACTTAATAGAGAAAATAATATCATATTTAAAAAATCATAAAATAGAATTTGCCATTTTCGTACCACGAAAGACGTTGTTACAATGAATGAAATGATGTCCTAAATATAAGAAGTTTCTAGAATTTTCCAAATTACCCTTTACATAATTTCTTTATATCAAGCTTAAGTTCGCGTATGGAGTACTGCGGCCACCTCAGGGATGGATCCGCTAAGTACCAGCTTGAAGCTCTTGAGTCCATCGACAAACGAGCGAAAAGACTCATTAGCGATGACCAGCTGTCGATTTCTTACAATACAATACAATACAATACTTCTTTATTGAACACCAATAAGATAGTTAATAATAACATAAAAACTAAAAATAATATTTTTTGTACAATGGGCGGCCTTATCACATAAAGCAATCTCTTACAGGCAACCTTTGGATGGACAGGATAGTAATAATAGACATTTTTGCGGTCGGTGGTGTTCTCTAATGAATTACGCTACACATGCATTATAAACAATTTAAACATTACTTACATACAAATAAAAAAAAAACATAAGTAGTAGAACTTTATTTATATAATAAATATCCGTAAATACATATATATACATTATGTAAACTTAATAAATAAATTAAATAATACACATATACTTTCTTAATTTATTTTTGGTCGAAAATTTGTATGTCGAATCATAAATGTCGTAGTTGAATTACAAAGCAGGCAATATACATGATTTGCTAATTCGCGCTTCAACAAACCGGTTCTAGATTGGACAGTTGCCGGGATGCAATAAATTGACCGTTCATCATCTATTAAAATGTTGGTTAGTCCGGGAAATTGAGTAGCTCTGTCATTAGGGGTTTAGTCTTTTATGTAGTAAGTCTAACTTCACTAGAAACACATACATAGAAGGGTTTGATTTAACAGCGATGATGAGCATTCTGTTTTTTCTCTAACAGACAGCCAGAACATCCCCGAGTGACTTGGCTGTTTTATTAGGATAAAAGTTAGTATTAAGGGGCCTGCGGAGGTTGATTTGCCCATACAATCGTAATACCGAAATTATTGCCTGCGTATTCCAGGTCTAGTGTGTCTACCAGCTTCGATCACATCGTCACTTACCATCAGGTGAGATAGTGGTCAAACATTAGCCTGTCACAAATAAAAAAAAATATATATATAATTCAAGCATATTACCACCATACTGTGCTGTTATTCAGATTAAAAACATATTAATCTAGGTTCCTGGATAGTTTCTATTCCAAAATAATTACCTAAAACGAAATATAAACCAATTGATTTTCACACATTATTACGACGTAAATGTCGTATCTTTTCTTCTCGTTTTGTATTAAAAACTAACATATTTCTTTTGTCATTACAACAGGAACATAGATTATCATTTCAAGGTACTATTAATGCAACAAACAATGGCTAAACATTACATTTTCATTCATAATTTTTGGTATTACGGCACCTATCATAATTTGTTCGGTCGGTAGTGCTATCGCATCAAGCATGGGCACAGTTTGCCAGTTAAACAAAGACAGCCTATAGATCGTATCACAGACTCCCCGGCCTCTTGAGAAATGAAATTGCAATATTAGTCTTGATAAGTCAGAGAAAAATAAGTTGATTGGCCGTTATATCGGCGTACACTAAGTAAAAGGTTAGATATCATGCTAATACTAATAAACTAATATTATAAATCCGAAAGTTTGTGTGTGTGTTTGTTCCCTCCAGATGAACGGATTTGGATGAAATTTGGAATATAAATAGCTTATACCTGTGATTTACACATAGGCTACTATTCAACTTAATCAACCCAAGCGAAGCAGCGTTTATTATTATGTTATGTTTATATGGATTTTAGCCAAGAAAAAATACTTATTAAATATCAAAATAAACTATCCCAAACACTCTGGCATCGGCTTAGATCGGGATTCAATGAAAACGTATAATGTATCTGCTAACATGTATTTTGAACTTTTTTGGAACAATAAACGTTATTATTATCAATATTTTATCGTCTTATGTACCTTTTCTTTTTTTATTCCATTATTATAAATATCCGGATGACCGAGCTTTGCTTGGTTTTTTGTTTTTGGTAGAATGTGTTTGAATTTGTAGCCTCGGAAAGCTCCATCTAGTGTCGAGTAGAAACAGTTTTTTACATCGGTCATGGCGTAATAGATGGCATTGATAGTTTCTTAAACCCGGTTTTTCAAAGGCAGTTTGGGAACCGAGCATTTCTCGGACCTGGAACGTTGATAAATCGATTCCTTGGGCCGAAAAACCCTTAATCTGTAACTTTCATGAAAATTGTTGGAGCCGTTTCCGAGATCCTAAATACACACACATATATATATATATATACAAGACTTATTGCTCGTTTAAAGATATTAGATAATTGTAGAAACTGGTACATGAGTCAAAGCGCATTAAATGGCGACAGATGGAGTCAAAGTGAATAAAATTTAAGTACTGCGTGATCCACCACATTATGCGTTTGAGATAGATACGTCAACATTTCAAACCGACTTATTCTAGAAGGAGATTCTTAATACAATAAAGTATTTATTTTCTTTTTTAAGCCGATATAGTTTTTCTAGTATACAAAATATTATTATATTGAGAGCTGTCCCGACACATTTCAATCACTGTATTCCAGAATTAATAAAAAATACCAAAGTTCGCTGTAACACATTAAAAACAATTAAAAAATAACTGGCTCTCAAGGATAACTGCCGGAACACCACTTAAAGTGATTTTGGCGACAGATTTTACTACTTGAGGGTGGTGAACTACGACTGTATTTTGTTACAGGGTAGCAAGCCAGGCGGGCACGAGTTTAGCCCTACCACCATGGATTTCATCACGATGTTGCCTTCACCGGAAGCTCAAGTTCGTCGTAGGATTCGAAACCGCGTCCACCGTTCAGTAGGCGGGCCTACTACGACGCCGCTATCACGGCTCCGATTGATACAGTGGAAAGTGAGCCCAACTTCAATGTTGATGTGATATTGTTCTCGCAACTCTGTGCCGAACTTACCTAAACAGAATGAACAAATGACGTTTGTAACTACATAAACAATCATCTGCAATAAGTGATGCCGTGGACAACTTGTTGTAAATACTTCTTTATTTTTTAATAGGCATACAGTATTGTTACATGCTATGTACTTTTATTAAATATTGAAATGAAGCTTTTTATGGGAGGCCTTTGAAATTCTGATTCGTAACTTTTTTGTGTGTGTTTGTTGTCATCTCGACCACGAATGACGAAAAGTGGTGGGGGTAAACACTGTGATTAATACAATCAAAAGGTTTCCCTGTAATACAAATCTTTAACTTCTATCGTGTGTCTTTACTATACACCCTGTATATTCTACAGACTTCACAAAAAAGGAGGAGGTACTCAAGTCGGCTGTATTTTTTTATATGTGTTACCTCATATCTTCGTTCCACGTGAACCGATTTCAATATTTTTTTTGAAAGAGTTTGTTTTCCTATTGGTCCCATTTTAATTTGATCAAGATCTGATTGGTAGTTCTGGAGATATCGTCAATAATGCGTGTTTAGTACATCTAATCTGATCAAAGTTCCGAAGATAAAGCGGTGAAGTCAGTTTTTTTTAAGCTTTGCTGGCGTTTAATTGAATAGGTTTTAATTGATGCACTATGCCAATTTTGATCTGTAGGTACATTATTTATAAAGCAAAATGCACAACGGATTTTTTAAAACTAATTATTGAACACGAATTTTAAAAAAAATGATGGAACATTGTTAAAGCAATAATTTCGTGGAATACATTTATGAAATTCCTGTGCGTATATACTCTCCGAGATAAGGGTTAGCATTCTTTGCACTGAGTTATTCGCGCAATTTGCATTTTTTTATTATTTGAAAATTGGTGAAATGTATATGTTTTTTTTACATATGCATATACTAATTTTATTTTTTATTGATTTTTCGACTGATTTTGTATTGTACTCCAACAAAACAGTTCGGTTACTAAATTGAAAAAAAAATGCGTTACCGTTAAGTATTTAATGAAAATGTTATATATTCTTATTATTGTATATGTACTTATACTTAATATATATTCTCTTTTATGAGCGGAAATAATTATTAATTTTCTATAGGTTTTTATAAAAAATGTAGTCCTCTGATAATAAGCTTATTATTCTGTGTAAGTAAAGTCAATTCAAGTTACATCAAGTTTTGTGTATCTATTAAATTCTTCTATATCCATTCTTAACAGGGTTTGTTGTATTCGAGTTAAGTAGGTAGATAAATATGTTATGTGTTACATTTATATTGTGGGTATGCCAAATAAACAGTTGTTTCTTAGTACGTGAATTAGTGGTTTGATTTTACTATATTACCGATTACTACAGAGTTTTTTTGAAGAATGTTCAGTTACGAGATTCTGGTGTCTTCTGATTCTTCGTGGCGTTCTTCGTGGCGATCGTTTCTTGTTTCTTCGTTATCTTTAATAGGAGTTTAACTGCTGTAACTGTAAATCTCACCTCTTAAGTTATAATGTGGTCGAGAATTTATTAACTGCTTATAACTTAGGGTCAGTGATGAACCGCGAAGTCAATGTACGAAACAGCTGTGAATATACAATGTATTGGGAACAATGACTGACCGCGAGGTCAATGTACGAAACAGCTGTAGATATACAATGTATTGGGAGCAATGAGCGACCGCGAGGTCAATGTACGAAACAGCTGTAGATATACAATGTATTGGGAGCAATGAGCGACCGCGAGGTCAAATTCACTCGGGCATGCCTTAGGTAGGTATTTATCAGAATTTGTAGGAAGGCCAATATTTAATCTACTGCGGCCTTGAACGTGCCACAATGTTCAAGTTGCAAGGTTATATTATTATAGGTTAGGTAATTTGTCTGGAGCTCGGACTCTAAATTCTAAGTACGGTTGTTTATGTTTTTTACATGCGTTTTCCATCAAAAGAAGAACCTGCTTAACGCTAAATATTCTTATTTATAACTATGTCCCCCATCAGACTAAGTTATGACCGTCGCCCTATAAATTCTTTTATAAAGTTCTCAACAATTCTCATTTAGGTCAGTAGATCAGATATCCACATAGAAGGTTGGGATGCAAATTCCGGTATCCCAGCATTGTTTGAGCTTTCAGTGCATGCGCATAATTAATGCAATTAGGGCGCAGTGTGCACACGGCGTTAGTCTGACGGGTGTTAACTGTAATGTGTTGACAGTTCACATCCACTCGATTTTGGGAAGAGAATTAAATAGCATAATGTACCTAAACCTCTGCGCCGTGGGTCCTGGGTTCGATTCCTGGCAGTAGAGTACAAATTCCTTCCCAAGGGATATTTGTGCTTCTGGTTCTGGGTGTAATGTGTGTGATGTGAATGTTTCCGGCACCCACGATACAAGTCTTTAAACTTAGTGTGGGGAGTGTGAAATGCGTTTGTTTGTTTGTTTTGTTTGGATAGCATAAATATTATTAAATAAACCCGACTAGAACTTAGTACAAACTTGTAAGTGATCCTAGTTCATACATTGAGAGATTTGCCTTTATCTTCTAGGCAAGTGTGGTCCATCTTCGACCACATCGTCAGGTGTGACAAAGGTCACATTTTTGCCTATATAGAAAAAATAATCCTTTTCTCGGTATAGAAAGTCCTGTCATAGTCATAGCCCCGCACCTAATTCAAAGACTACTATTATTGCGTTATTCAACCAAAAACACAAATTTCCCTTGGGAAGAAGATTCCAAACATAAAAACATGTATCATAAACACCAACACCGTTACTCAGGGAGTTATCTAGCTCATATCATGTATATTTAGAGCGACCACAAGTTGTTTGTGTTACCCGCAAGCCGCAGGCCTTCTGAATCTTGTAGTGGGTAGTCTCTGAATGACCGTATGTTGTACTAAAACGTTTGTGAGAAGCTGTTTATGGCTAAGGGCATAAGAATAACACTTGATACACGAAATAATTACACTTGATTTGTACATTTTAAATTAAACTGTTTAATTTAAAATGTACAAAACACACGATAAGATTTAACATAGGAAATAATTAAATCATTAAGGTCAATCTATGTTTCTGCTTCATGCATAAATTTTTAAAAAAATCTACCGGGTGAAACTTATTCAATATCATAATTAGCAGGGAACTAGATCTTGAACTCTGATCACTTTTTAAAACAAACTTCTGTTCAGTTAAAATTATAAAACCATTTTTTTATGTTTCAGCATCGATTTAAAAGTATAGTACATATATTCTTATTTATTTGAATGGTTAGTGGAATTAAAATAATTAAAAACAAGTTTTAATATTTGTTAAGTATATCTGTTTATTTCATTTATTTTTATCATATTTTTAACCGTCAGCTTTTACCACACCATTCGTTTCTTTTGGCCAGTTTGCAACTACAAATAAACGTGCAAACTTTAATGTTTATGAATAAATGAGTATTTGCGTATATTAGTAGGTATATTTAGCCAGTGACTGAAAACTTGTTAGAGCCATCATAGGACCCCAGAAGAGGGAAATCTTTTACGTACAGATCATAGGAAAAAAGGATTTCGATTATGGTGCTCACATCATTTACATCGGAAACATGACAAAACCAATTCATATAACAATAAATAATGCTGCTTGGAACCTCGTATGCCATTTTATCTAACCATCACAGTCGAACACACCCAGACCCGTTAGAGAACGAATAGCTCGATAATGTGCCAAATATCTCGGGTCTGTTCACATCTTCTATATTAGGATCGGAACGCGGGCTTCCATCTCGGATCACTACAAATGTGCTTGTAAGTAACTGTGCCGTTATTTCTTTTGTTTCTTCCGTATGTTTTGAGAGTGATAGGACGTTTAATTTTCTTCATTTGCTCTGTCCAGCACTAATTTGTCTTCGTTGCAATAGTTTATTGACGATAATTAAACGGAAGAAAAGCTTTAAAAAACCGACTTCACCGCTTTATCATCGGTACCTTGATCAGATTTAATGTATAAACATGCATTATTGACTATAACTCAAAAACTAGAGATCAGACCTTGATCAAATTTCAATGGGACTACATAAAAAGCACCAGCTTTCAAATAAAAAAGAATCATCAAAATCGGCTCACACGAAAGAAGTTATGAGGTAACTTTTGAAGTCGGGTAAACGAGAACATCTTCAAAGTACGCATTATTCGTCACAAAATAGGCATTATTGACGATATTTCTAGAACTACTGATCAGATCTTGATCAAATTTTAATGGGACCCATTAGACAGCAACATCTTTCAAACTAAAAAAAAATTTTGAAGTCGGCTCACGTGGAGACAAATTATGAGGCAACACAAAAAATATGATTTCCTAAAAAGTCTAAAGATTATTAATCTAAGACTGATTATTATAATCTAATTAAATCTGTCTATAAAATAAGGGTAACCCGTAATGTGTCAAATTCCAGAAAAGTGAAAAAATAACATGTAACTATATAATTTTAACTCATCCTGAATAATGCCGCAGGTGACAACAAAACTCAGAATCTAGGCAGGTATCATAGTAGAAATATATACTATGCTGTACTCTCTTCGTCAAAATAAAATGAATATAAGAACTCGCATGAAACTGTTGGAACAATTTGATAACAATTTCGCGAAGGAAACTTTGGCAATAAAAGTAGTACAGTTCAATAGCAGATAAATTGCGGTTGACACTTGTCTTCGAATAACTGTTATCTCGCAAAGTTAACGTGCCGGCTGCAAGTCGGCGCGCGTCGAAGGTACGAGCGAATGGCCTGGGGCGGAATTATCATACATTATATGTGCCTACTCGTATCTCACGACCCTTAATAGGAGTTATCAAGTTTAAATACTTTGTTTAATGACGATTCTAAACAAGAGATTCGATTTGGATCGGATTATAGAAGGGCATTAGGATTATATGTTATAGACTAGCTGCGCTTCGCGGTGTTACCTGCTGTGTCGGGATAAAAAACCTATATGTTAATCCAGGGTTAGCAAATTTGAACTTCAACGTTTGAGCGTGAAGAAGTAACAAACATACAAACACTCTAACATACTTTCGCCTTTATAATATTAGTACAATTATTGAATTTGAACTGCCCGTTGGTTTATGATAAGATGGTTACCTTGTTTAAGAATAGTCCAAAAAGTGGACATATTTTGATTAAGTATAATAGACGACAAAAGTGGTCAACAAACTTTTGAAAATAACAGGATTTCAATAATAGGGCAAAGATCGACAATTTGTACCAATGGCTAGAATAATAGACAAAAACAATAATTAAATGCAAGCAAAGCTAAAAAAAATCGACTTCACCGCTTTATCTTCGGAACCTTTATCAGATTTAATGTTTTAAACACGCATTATTGACGATAACTCAAAAACTAGAAATTAGATCTTGATCAAATTTCAATGGGACCACATGAAAAGCACCAGCTTTCAAATAAAAAAATAATCATCCAAATCGGCTCACAACGAAAGAAGTTATGAGGTAACAATTGAAGTCGGTTAAACGAGAACATCGTCAAAGTAGTCAACAAATAGACATTATTGACGATATTTCAAGAACTACTGATCAGATTTTGATCAAATTTTATTGAGACCAATTAGAAAGCAACATCTTTTAAACTAAAAACAAATTTTCGAAATCGGCTCACGTGGAGAGAAGTTATGAGGTAACACATAAAAAAAAAACAGTCGACTGTGTACCTTCTCTTTTTTTGGGAAGTCGGTAAAAAGGCTGCAAGCAGGAAGTAGACCAGACAAAAAGCAGTCAATTCATAATTTAAAAAAAGATTTCGCAGAGCTATAATTATCATTTCATTTCAGTGTAGAATATTACATGATGCTGTCATATTGACACCGGAAAATCGATACCTAAACGACGGAGGGTTCGAGATAACTGCTATAAAACGTTTAGTCGTTTTGGAATAGCTCCTATTGTCCCCAAATGGGAGTACTATAGACCATTCAAACTAAACTGACCGAGCCACACGCTTCAGCCGGTCATAACAACTAGTTTATAAGTCGTTCTGAACCCGCCTCATTAGACACTGTTCACATAGACGGTAGATATCTCTCGGGGGAGATGTACGGGTTGATATTATTATGAGTACTTAGAAATGTTCCAATTACAAGTTAATTGGCTTAATAAATTGGAAAAATAATGCGCCGCCGAGTTTCTTGCCAGTTTCTTCTCGAGATGGCTGTAATTTTGCGAATCTGGCAATAGATTTACTTTCATGAGTGCCTCTTTGGGGCCCATGTGAATAAACGATTTTAATTTTGATTTTGAATATAATTAAGTATTTTTTGTAGAAATCTTCACATTTATCTTGACGGAATGAGATGCATTTACTCAAAGTTGCTGATGTTAGAGAGTGAACGATGATTTTTTGACATTTGACATGACATTTGACGATGGTTTAACATAACATAAACGCTTTCACACTCACAGCCCCACACTAAGTTCAATGACTTGTGTCGTGGGTGCCGGAAACATTCACATCACACACACAATCACAACCAAAACCAGAAACACAAATTTTCCTTGGGGAGAAAACTTGTGTTCCCGCCGGGAATCGAACCCGATACCCCTGGTTACAAGGCGAACGCTCACCCAACTTAGCCATCGGGCAGTACAAGTTTAGACGCGTGGATTGCTTGACATCTTGTATGATATGCGTGACAGTGTTCTATCTTCAGTGAAATATGATAAGTGTCAATTCGGACAAGTCCGAATATATTGTGTCCGAGTTCGAGTTGTCAGTAAGCCGACATGTCGCGTAGAAAGCTATTCAATATCGGGTTCGGCCGTCGGAGAACCGGATAAAGTAAAATTCGTCGGGTAGTAGACTTATTTGACAAACAAAAGTCTATGTACTTATTGTTTTAATATAACGTTGTTATTATGGAAATATTTTTTATTTTACTGTTAGAGGAATTAATGATGTCTGTCTATCTCAGGATTGAAAAATCGGCGCTTAGTGAAATACCTTTTTAATATTTATATTTAAACATTTTACACTGTTGTTATAATCCTACTAATATTATGAATTCGAAAGTGTTTGTGTAAGTGTGTGTGTAAGTATGTTTGTTCCCTTTTCACGCTTTAACGGCTGAACGGATTTGAATGAAATTTGGAACGTACATAGATCATACTTAGGATTAACACATAGGCAACTTTTTAATTTAGTAACAGCGGGTGAAGCCGCGGGGCACGGCTAGTGTGTTATAATTGTGTAGCTTGTAGGAATATATTTTTTTCTTTCATAATTTTTCGTTGCAAAGTCAACGAAACTTATAAATTACCACTAAATTGTAATGTCATAGTTAAAACTTAATTTAAAATAATAGATAGACAATGCAAAATACGAGTTACACGTGACATTGAAAAATGGTGCTTCATGTCCAAGATGTGATGCATTCTGGCCTTAAAGATACCTATGGACCTTATGTTTCAATGTTATATTCGGCTTAAAACACGAAAATTTCGACTTACTTTGTAGTCAACTAGTTTCGGACAAATTAGTTGTCACGCGCCGAGGCCCGAGCCGCACGCCTCTGCGTATCGCGCGTCTGACTCATCCTGATGAAGGGCAACTAATTTGTCCGAAACTAGTTGACTACAAAGTAAGTCGAAATTTTCGTGTTTTAAGCCGAATATAACATTGAAACATAATGTGTAATACTCACGATAGTTTTAACATTAAAACCTATGGACCTATTCACTCTAAGGTCCTTTTATGACGGTTTATTTGAAACAGTTATATCCATAAAACGCACACTCATTGGGACTTGATATAGAAAGCGACCAGGGCGTGTGGGCCGGGCCCTGTAAAGATAAAATGTATGGCGACTAAGAGACCTTGATATACAAAGCGGCCAGGGCGCGCGGCCGCGACGCTTCCCAAACAAAATACACAACAAAATATACATACTGCCCTAGTGCACTAACTTCGTTAATTGTTTTAAAATCAATATAAACACTGAATACTCGACGGTAATGTTTTTGCTTCATAAACAATACAATATACACATATAAATATTTACATGATTACATATTTGAGCCGTTTGGTGTTGATACACTGGGCCCGTGGGGACCGGGAGCACATTCTATTTTTAAAACTTTATCAGAGCACCTGGTTGAGCCGACGCGTGATCAAAATGCTGGCACTTATTTGGCTCAACGTATTATGGGAGCTATGGTATTATAGCATGATGGGAACGCTACACACTGGTAGTGGGCTTGATCACTTGAGTTACCTACTTTTAAGCTAGATGACTTGTAGGTAACTTGGGTCTTAGTTGTATATAATTTTAGTTTCGTTTTAGGAAATATAGGCAATTGGCCCATAGATAGCATACTATGCTATAAATATGTCGCTTGATCCATTTATGTGAATGTTTCTGGCACATATTTTATAAATAAATGTCCCTACTAAAAGGAAAATTCTATAGTACCTAACAAGAACTCTTTCAGGCTAACTCAATGAAAATCCCATTTACCTTTATATTTTGCCGCTGTTGTTCTCCAAATTGTACCAAACGTTATCGAAGTTTGCCCACGGCGTGTTTCGGTTTTCTTTATAAGTGGAAACTTTGATGGCTGGTTGCCATGTCCGTCAGATAATGTCGCCGACTGTACTGCCGATGTGGCGATCGCGAACACGGAGATTTGTTCGTAAATTTATTTTTAATGCTTTGGTTTCGTTGTTGTTATTGATTGGTGTAACAAGCACCACTGACAATTGGAAGGTTTTAAAATGTGCAGTAATTTTCATACATTGATCTGAATTTTGCTCCCATGTTTGGTTTAGGTATGATTTACAACGAATAGCTCATGTGGATATAAGGGCATGTCAGATAATTATACCTGACTTTTAGATACTTAATATACAAAGTGCCAGAGGCTCGCGCCCTGTACGCGAGCATCGGGCGCTTTGTAAATTTTGTTATACTCTAGAGCTTATATGAAACTTGGCAGCGCGGGGGGCAGGGTCGCGGGCGCGCGCCCTCCTCTTTATATATGAAGATCCCTAAGGCGCCATAAATTTTATCTTCACAGCGACCTGGGCGCGCCTCGGTCGCTTTGTATATCAAGTTCCTTAGAAAATTAATTTAATTTGGCGTGTCTTTTCGGAAATCCATAACAATATAGTTATTTTTGAAGTGAAAACTTCTTTATTGACTTTGTGGACTTTTTGGGATGGGTAAAAATTTATAAACTTGCGTCAGGACTGATCGAAAATTCGTAAGACGGAGTGAGAGTATACCGCCGGCGAGGCATAGGAGAGGAAGTAATATCCCCTTCTCTTTCTACCGCGCGGCGAAAATGTATGCCTGCTCCTGCTGTTTACAAAAATGTTCAAGTTTCACTTCTGCCGGCACTCCCGGAGTGCAACCCGTTGTTTTTTTTAATATTTTGTATTAATATTGATTATGTTGTTATGTTAGGCTTTAAGCGGGATGGAAGCACGTAAGTATGGAATAGTGCGAACGTTAGTCTTAGTATCGTATCGTGGGAACTCCGCCGAAGCTTCTTCTCTCCCCGAACCTTGTTCGTTACGCGTTTTGCCTCTACACGAGGCATACTTAGGAGCTATTGACTCGTAGAACGAGAGCTTTAATACTTAAAATCACATCAGTTTGCTCGTGAAACGAATAATAAGTATGAATTTTGTACAGAACGATGGAGAATTGTGCCGTCTAATATAAAGTCGAAGAGAAGTGTAGATTACAGCAAAGACTGACCACCATATTGTAACGAAATATGTATAAAGTCTGTTCAAGACAGAAAAAAACGAATTTTCTTTCGCTCTCCAAGCACGTATGTTTGTTATACTCTGTATGTTATGTTTGTTTTACTTTGTATGTTTGTTACTTCTTCACGCTCAAACGGCTGAACTTATTTTGATGAAATTAGGTGTGAGGTAGACATCATTTTTTTTTTCTTAGGGAGAAAATGCCTAGCATTTCCTTTCCTTCCCAGGGGTGAAGGAAAGGGGTGTGTGGGGCTCGAACCTAAAACCACCCCCGTGAGTAGTCCCTCGCGCTAGCAGTCACAATCTTGCCCCGGATCGACAACCTGGATTAACATATTACGTTATCCCAGAACTCTCGCGGGTCCGAGACTTACGCGGATAAAACCGTGGGGCGCAACTAGTTAGCAATAAATCATTGCGTTGGGTAATCTCTATACTTCGAATTTGATTTATTGCTTTGAAAACGCATTAAAATATTTAAAAGTTTTAACTACAGTTTCCAAGTAAGCTTACAGATTTGAAATATAAACGTTTTGCCCCAATTTTATACAAAAGAGCCACATCTGGCAATGGATATCCAATACCCGAAATGCTAAAACATTTTCTCTAAAAATCGTAACAATATGCACCATGAGCACGAGAAATATTAAACTTTACTTGTATATTTCTGGCCGGAATCCAATTTAATGTAAACTTTTACCATAACTATAATTTTAGCGTAACACGTACGAGTATAATAAACCATGTTTGCACACTCCAAAATATACTTGATACAATACCAACAGGCGCGAGAACACCAATATTATCCAGTATAATCATTAATTAAAAAATTATCATATAATTATCTAATCGAATGATTGTATCATAACATGTAAACACTGTACAGATACATTGCTGGAGTACAAAAACGAGCGCAGTGAGTTCCACTCATTCGCTGTATGGATAATAAATATAGAAGCAAAACGATTCGAGCGGATATGAGGTATGTAAATTATGTCATAAATGGATGACGTTGGTCAGTTCGTCTTCTGGTCCGATTATAGAAAAGGCATAGGGGGAATCAACTGGTGTAATTCGAGTGCACGCTTACTGAAATGCAAGTGATAAAACACCGACAGGTTTGATACCTTACCTCGATGACTGAGGCGATATCTTTGCGGTATCATTTGTAAAAAGTATATCTAAGTGAGTGTATGATGTATATGTACATATACACAAACGTGCCGTGCCGATTGCTCCGTTTGTGTCAAGCCTCATGTCATAGATTCCCTGTGTCACACTGACAATTTGCGACATGGGAATAGAAGCCCAGTATATAGGGCTTATATAATCGACGCTCTGATATAGCAGCTGTTTTGTAGGATTTACCTTCTGTGATAATCCTTCTTATGGTAGCAAACCCAATGTAACAAACTAGCTATCATCGAAGTGCGGTTTGGACTTAATAAGTCTTAGTAATCTTGTTGAAAATGAACTGAAACTTATCCGGGGACCCGTATCAAGTAAAATCCGCCGTAACAGCATAGCCTATAAGTCTTAACACAAACGCATATTAAATCCCGAAAGCTACAAAGTAACATTAGGAAAGTTGAGCAAGTATTTAACCACAGCAATAGAGGAAATCCTGAAGTTTCGCCACTCCACTAAGAGTAGAACTTCGGACTTGGCTTGCCACTCTGCGGCGACGCTGTGCCCAGATAGATTAGGTACCACACAGTTAGTTGTAATAGACAAGATTGATTACCTCGTATAGTTTTGTAAAGTTAGTTTTTCTAGTTGGTTTTTCTTTTAATTGTAACTAGCCTTGTCCGCTATTATCAAGTTAAAAAGTAGCCTATATGTTAATCCTAGGTATAATCTATGTACATTCCAAATTTCATGTAAATCCATTCATCCGTTAAAGCGCGAAGAGGGAACAAACATACTTACACATTTACACACAAACTTTCGGATTTATTATTATTATTATTACTTGGAAATTTACTAAAACTTATATTGGAGTTTTGGAGTGAAAGCGAAAATCGCGTTTTTTAAATTTTGAATGATTTGCCTACACTCATGCACGTTCACTAAGTATTAACGGTTATCAATCCACCATTATTACACATTTACACTAGAAGAATCACTAGTTTTGGAAAATAATACAAAATTGACAACGTCATTTTTTCACTTTCGCGGCAATAATCCCACTCGTTAACTTATAATTGTAAACAATCTGCTTGTCAAAAATCATTGACAGTTTGCATCCATCCTCTTTAATTGAACTGCTCATTGGCTTAGTTAGGTAAGCGTTCGCTTTCTAAGCAGGGATATCGGGTTCGATTCCCGGCGGGAACACATGTTTTATCCCCAAAGGAAATTTGTTTCTGGTTACGTTTGAAATGTGTGTGTGTGATGTGAATGTTCCCGGCACGCACGAAACAAGTCATCGAACTTAGTGTGGGGCTGTGAGTGTGAAAGCGTTAATGTAATGTTAATTTTATTTAACTACAACATCTGTGTACAATAAATCGGGAATATGCATGAGGTTCTTTTTTTTGTTGTCAAATGCTTGCCTTTATGGCATAACATTTTTACGATAGGTTAAAGTAAGCTTTTTTTTAATTTTTATACCTTTAGAATTACACATACGATTATTTCGTTGATTAAACTTTTTATTTATTATTTATTTTTTTTTAAATACAAGCCAGAGACAAGCATCTCTGATGCCTATATAATTTAAATCAATTGTCTAATCTACGGGCCAATTGCCTATATTTCCTAAAACTAAACTAAAACTATATACAGCAAAGAGCCAAGTTACCTACAAGCCATCAAGCCTATAGGTAACTCAAGTGCTCAAGCCCACTACCAGTGGGTAGCGTTCCCATCATGCTGGCTGCATTGCCTCTCTGAATTGCAATGCTAATACGTTGAGCCAAATAAGTGCCAGCATTTTGGTCACGCGTCGCCTCAACCAGGCGCTCTGATAGAATTTTGAAAATAGAATGAGCTCCCGGTCCCCACGGACCCAGTGTCTCAACACCAAACGGCTCAAATATGTAACCACTGCCGAGGTTTCCATATTTTCGCCGTTTGCGCTGCTCTGCCGAAGTTGCCGCGACGCCAACCCCATTCTGTGATTCAGGAAGATGTGACGGAGCTAAAGTATCGACACAAGTTGCATCCCACACTAAAGGCCGTCCCATCTTCCATGGAATTAAAGTCATTCCGTCAGGTCTTTTACCATCGTCACGCATCAGACCATTCGGTTCGAGAATGGCTGGAACGTTGGCACTGGTAAAAGCCCGGCGGATGATATCGTTGAGGCTGGCGTGGCGGGAAATTCGGCCAGCACTTTTCTGGCACGAGAGGCCGTGGTGACCGAGCTGGTCAACAGCAGTACCACACTGACAGCTATGGGCAACATAGCACCTTGCACCCAAACGTAAGCATATAGCGAGACGGAAAGCAGATGGATCCATAAGAGTACCAGTATTAAGCGAGGGAATGGCCTGCAACCAAAGCCCTGACTCCCATACAGAAACTGCTAGAAGTCTAGCACGCTCTGTGACGCTAGGACACGTATCTAAAAGATGTTTCCGTGCTAGTTCACAGAGCGGCCGATCCCACAGTCTCTGTGAGGATAGCCTCACTGGGAGCCCGGTATTTGGGCATGCCATCTCCCAGGCGCTTGTGGCCTCAGTCTGGTTTGAAATTTCTAAAGAACCCAAACTATGTGAAAGTATTTTTTCGACTAATTTAGAAGTACCATGAACTGAGGACAAGAAAGCCGGTAACGCAACACTAGAAATTTTACGAATACCTAAGCCTCCTAGTCTTACAGGTAAAGAAGCTTGCGACCAAGCCCTATCATCTATGTCAATATTCAAAACCGATACAAGAGTATTCTTTACGATATTGTCCATGCTCTCGAGGAGCGCGCCATGTTTCCATAGCGGACAACATCTTAAAGAATACGTAAATTTTGGGACAAAAAGGCAAAATCTAATAATTGTAAAAGCCATATGAGTGTTAATTTTGAGCAATCGGTCGGAAGAATTTTTAAAATTTTGAATTTTTTCTTCTACAAAAGGTGAAATTGATTCATCTAATATCGGCGAACCTAAAAGGCGAAGTGAACACTTGTCGACTAGTTTTATATTGTAAGCCAATGAGTTAAATTTTTGTAAAACCGATAATTTGTCTGAACAGTTATCGCAAACAAAAAGTTCGCATTTTGAAAAATTTAGTTCAAGCCCAATCATTTTAAATTCATCTATTAGTAATTTTAGATCACTTAAGACAGTATTCACATCACCTCCCAGAGTTCCGTCATCCAAATACCAAACATTTAGTTTGGATTGGAGACGTTGAATTATCGGATTGACAGCTAAAGAAAAAATTGCTGGGCCGCACGGGTCACCCTGCTGACATCCAACGGAAGACAAAAGAACATCGTTTTTGTAAATTAATTTTGATGGTTTATCATAGCATTGCCAAATAAAATTATATAACTCTGGAATTTTATCTTTCACCTGGGTCAGAAGGATGCCTCTATCAACAGAATTAAAAGCATTCTTAACATCCACCTTTAGCAACACCTCTCCACAATTTTGATTTAAAAATGTTCTAAGGGAATGGACAGCAGCCTCACATCCGCCCCGCGAACCAAAACCAAGCTGTATAGGCTGAAAAAGATTGCTTAAAGAAGCAAACATTTTCTTACAACCGATTTTAGCCGCGAGGCGGCGATATGTGGTGCCTACCGCTATAGGCCTGATGCCACCATCTTTTTTGTTTAGTGCGCATAAATTTGCGCCGTACAAAATATCTGTGACGTCATTATTGACTTGACCTGACAACATCAGGTTAACTAAAGCCGTAAGGTCTTTCAAAAGAGCCTCACCAATCTCGCCAGAACTAGCACATAAAAGATCTTTTAGAATTTGCGGTGTTAAGCCATCTAGGCCACCGGCAGACCCACCTTTAAAAGACATAACGGCTGCAGCAACATCCTGAGCGGTCGCCTCAACAGTGACGTCATTCTGTTGAGGTGGATCAGGTAAATGGAGATTTGTTGCCGCGGGTGGATGTTTGTCACGAAGTGACTGTATCGTATTCGTCACTATTTGCATGCAAAGAGCCATTTTACAGAAGTAAATAAAGTAATCTTAGGATTTCTAAAGACGTCAGTCAGTATGACTTGACGTGGCCCGCAAAGCGCCGGCGCGCAGCCGCGTTACCATGAAAACAAAAATAACAAATTAGCAGCAAATAAATAAATAAGATATTTTAATGAATAAAAGGAAAAAATATGCATGCAAAATTTAAAATCGCAAAGTGCTCGTTATTGGCTAGACTGTTCGTGACGTCAGTTTTCGGATTTTTTATGACAATAATTGAACAACTTTTGTCTGTGTCTAAAATTGCTCCCACCTATGTTTGCAATATGCAAGGAGCTGCTTGCATACTCAAATTTTTATTTTGATATGAAATGTAATATTTTTATGAATGAAAATGTATTTTCAGTAATTAATTAAAATTATAAACGACATTAAAAAATATACAACATTAAACAAATCAATAAACAATCGATTAAAAGCAGAAAAATATAGGTAAGTATCTATTATAATATATTATATACCTAGTATTTTTTATTATTTATATATGTATATTTTTAATGCTTGTAATTTAATTCCTCCAAGTTAGTAATGAGTATTAATTTATTAGCGCATATTAATTTGTAATGGTATACATATTCCTTTTAAATTACCGGGTAATATAATGGTAAATATGTTTCCTCTTAGAATACTGGTTATCTAAATCTAGTTATCTAAGGGGAATAAGGGTAATTTGGAACTCTCCAAGACTTAGCGAAAATTAGTAAAACAAATTGGAATCAAAAAACATAAACTGAATCGGATCTAAACTGAAGTCTTGCCATTAAAATAAATTACTTTAGCTATTACCCTAAAGCTTAAGCCAATTAGTTAGAAGTTATAAAGTTGGTAATGAGCATTAATAAAACAAGCAGCGCAGGCCTAGTCAATTAAAACTTTAAATTAAAATTTAACGTATAAACTGAAACATATTTAATTCATTAATAATTTTCCTACTATAGGTATACTTCAGCTTCGTCCACGTGTTTATAATAGCTTTTGATTATTTAAATACATATACTTTAAAAGAAAAAACAAGACGACGCTCACCTGGTGGTTAGGGACACAACACTGAACTGCCCGTTGGCTAAGTTAGGAGCGCGTCCGCCTCCTAAGCGGGGTCCTATCGGGACCGATTCGCCGGGAACACAAATTTTCTTCCTAAGTAAAATTTATGTTACTGGTTCTGGTTGTGATTGTCTGTGTAATGTGAATGTTTTCGGCATCCACTATACACGTCATCGAAATAAATCGGCCCGTATAGTCTCAGCCCTATCATTGCTATACCCTATTAGGGACATGTTACTGATGATTGACTATCGATTACGAGTATAACTTAGTGTGGGGCTGTGATTGTGGAATCATTTTAAATATTTATGGTCGTCCCGAAAGCGAACTCGAGTGAACAGTTTAGTCGCAGAATGTCGAATTCGCAAAATGTCCAGTGGTCGCGCAGTACCAGTTGCTTCTGAATCCAGTCCCTCGTCCACCACTATGTACCAATAGTCCGAACGTTCCTTCGAAACATTAACTGGCAACATGAACTTAACGACTCAAGTTACAGGTAGTTAGAGACAAGTCTCAAAGGGATCTTTCACAAAGGCACAGTCACTTAAGCTTAAGGGGCTTTTATTCGTCTTCGTCTTACCTAGATTTTTTTGTATCCGTATGGCTAAAATGCTGCATGTGTAATCCTGGTTAAGTATACTGAGAATTTCATTACTTAAACTACAAATCCTGTTGGTAAAATTTCACATAGTATTTGAGTTTAACTACTAAATTTCAAATAAGAGAGAAGAAGAAACGTTTTGATTTTTTTTTTTTATTTGTGACAGTCTAGTGTTTGACCACTATCTCACCTGATGGTAAGTGACGATGTGATCGAAGCTGGTAAACACACTAGACCTGGAATACGCAGGCTCTCAAGGATAATTCCCGGAACACCGTATTTGGCTTGGCGGCAGACTTTCAACTTGATGGTGGTAAGCTACTTTGGTAGCAAGCCAGGCGATGTGTTTGTTTATTTTTTTATTTGTTTTTTTTTTTTTTGTTTGTTTGATTATGTGTTTCATTATAACCTAAGAAGAAAATAATAATTTTGTTATAAAAAATGTTAGTTAAAAAAAAAACAGTATTCTTTTAATGTCTCAAAATACTTTAGAAATTTTGCTGAGAACTTGCACCTTGTGTCTTAAAATTACATCATTTCTCAAATTGTTTTTTAGCTATTTGAGTAATAATTTTATTAAATTATATAATTTCAAAACTGAACTTACCATATTGTTTGCAAGATTGTTGCTCATTGTATTTGTACCAGTGACCCTGAAAGAAAGAAACCTTTTTTTTAGAATACGATTGGTTTTACTGATTGTACTTTCTATTTGGTACAGCTTGGTTTTCTGTTAATATTGTAATGCTTTTACAAGTTGTTTTCTATTGTTTTTTACAAATTTTTGCTCTAGCTCTAAGTGATGTGAATTGCTTTTTCTATCATAATTTTTATTGCTATAATCTTTCTTGCTATTGCGAATGTCAAATATTATTTGTAAACATACAAATAATAGCTTTATGTCATAAGTAAAAAACAAATACTTAATTTGTTTTTAAATCAGTAACCCATCAAAGTAACACTAACTAGTCGCAAAGTCTCAGTTCGGGGCAAACAACTAGCATAGAACATGTAAACACAAATATAAAATAAACCTTTTTGTCTAGTAAGATTTTTTATTCTAACAAGTTCTATTCAGCAATCTGTGGCTATAATTTTGTGAATCTGGCAGTAGAGTCATTAACTTTTATGAGTGCCTCTTTGGGGCCCATGTTAATAAACGATTTTGATTTTGATAAAAGTTTGTATCATAACGGGATATTTACCATGTAAACGTGTACATTCATACAAACATTTATGAAACACATTTAATTTATTTTTTTAACATTTTCTCTTGTCTTAAAACATTTATTTTTAATCAGTGTACATCTTAGCGGCCCGCGTAGTTTTTGTCAGCTACTCTGCTTGCGGAGGCAGGCTCGAAATGAAAGATTAATGAGCGAAGCGACAGGTCGCCCTTAGACAAAAGGTTTGTGAAAACATCGGCATCGCGATAAACAGTGCTTTGTGAGGTTTCCCAAGGCATAACTCAAACGTATAGTACGTATAGTACGTTTGAGTTATGTCGAGGGAAATTTCACTACACACAACAAAATATGTGGGCCAACTAAGATTGCATTGTCGATTAACGTTAGGTGTTATAGTGGTTAAACGTTTATTGTTGCTGTCTCATTATTCGCTTCTTCGCACAGACAATATAACCTGATGGTTTTGATTTATATTCGTTAGGAATAGAAAATTAATTACGATAATAAACAAATAAAATTGGTATTTGATTTTGGTATTAGAAAAGAATAGATCTTATTTTGTTCTTAAAGGTTTAGTAAGGGTAGAAAATGAAAACTGTCTGCATTTTGAAGCATTCTTTTAGTAGTGATTGGTCGCACCGCATAATAATTTGTACAGGTAATTGTGATTGGTCGTTTTGTATAGCTAGTTCTCTCATTGGCTAATCATAAGCATAATTATTTATTACCTCATCTCCTGTCCCCCGCTGATGAATAGTCTATTAAAGGGAAATTAGTCAAATTAGCCTCTCATGTGCCGTCAACCGTCATTATAATCTTTAGTTATATGGTATATCCACTATCTATTTTTTGTATGCTACTAAGAAAGAGGATAATTATATATTTTTTTATTTCAACATTTCTTACATAACAGTATAAACCAAAGAGTTACAAATTGTCGTCATATTAGTAGGCGTTGCCAGAATCAGAACCACTAGTGACTTCGTATAATAATGCCCCGCGTGGCGCAGCAAACGCTTCTCTCCCTGGGACATAAGTTGCTATGTCTAGGACATATAGGCAGTTTCAATTGCGTTTCAGCGCCTCATCAGTCGAAACCAACCCGGCTTGCATCTGCTGTTTAGCACAAAGACTCACCATCGCCCCGAGTAAAGTTGCATGAAGTACTGTCACTTCGTAAGTCGACAGAGTATTGTATGTCCGGCTTTGTGGAATGCGGAAGTACTTAAGTATTCCCATATCCTGTAGAATGCAACCTCTTAACTGGCGTACTCTTATCCGCCTTCTGGGGACCCAGCCTTTAGGGAATCAGGTTACCTTGAGACATTTCTTCTCGCCTTCATAATTAAACATAAAAAAAAACATAAATAATTATTTTGTGTCATTTTCTCACCAAAAGGGTCAGCTCAAGTTGTAATTTCGATTACTTTATTAAAATTTGCTCTCCTATTGCCCGTGCCCTTTTTTAAATGCAAGCTATTATTTTAGACAATACCTACCTTAAATAAGAAAGAATACTTTAAATTCATATTCTTTTGTACTTTTAAATTCGTCAGGCTATAGATTTCTATAATCTTTTAATGTAATCCGGGAATACGTAAAACAATTTGAACTAAATAGGTTGCTTGGCATTCATCATAATTCAGAACTCAACCGAACCGTGAAACAGCTTTAAAACTCCAGGTAACGTGCAACCAACTGCGGCAAATGACTTTGAAACTTTCGTAATTTGTAAATAAAATATTTCGACAATTTTATACGTCGCGGGACTTGAGAACTACACTTATGCTGTTAAAAGTTATACTTTAATACAAAGTTCGGGGTTAACGTTCTTATTAACTGAAACCAAATGTCATCTTAATATTAATAATTTAATTAATAAATATAAGTCGTCACAAATATCTCATATACAATTTACCAATTTTTGTGCATGTCTAGAAAAAAATGTTAGTTTTCAATATTTATATCTACATACAAATTCTACAATTAAAAATTTTGAGTTCTATTAATTTTACTCCCCTTTTGTAATATTAAATTTACATATAAATGGAATATGATAATATTTTTTATGGATTATTTATTACATTATAATAATTGTTTAATGTACATAATTCAAATTAATTTACTTTCAAAAATACATTAACACATTATTAACCTAATGTATATACCACAAATAACATAATTTAATATCATCATTAGGTAATTTTTTTTTTATAAAAGATGGTAAACTAGGTATTTGTTAGCAGCCTTACTAGGATACCCTGCTTTAGGGCTGCTAAAATAAAAGATTAATTGTTCCGTCTAATTTGATGTATTGTCTTAAACAATTGAATACCTATAGTTAAAATGGCACAGACACTAAGCCTGTGGTGAGCAAAAAAAATTTTGTCTTCGAACTTAGTAAAGAAATGTGAGTGTGAAAGCGATAGTTGTCATACTCTGAATGTATACTTGCTACTATGAAGCTTTGTATATCAGAATTTAAATTTGCCCGAAAACGTTTCACCTATATTTTCTAGCCCGAAATCACAATTTTATTGTTTGCGGAATCCATAATTAGGTTTTCTGAACGACGACGGAATGTTTATTCTGTTCGAAGCTTTTTTCACCAAATATGATTTATTCACAATAACAATTTTGCAGGAAATATATTTTTCCGAATAATTATTTGTTAAATTATAAAATAAGTAGTTGTTCCCTACAGCTTCGCCTGTTCCGGACCCGTGGGAATTCCAGGATAAAAAGAAGCCTGTGTTCTTTCCTAAGCTCTAGACTATCTGTGTACCAAATTTCATTTAAATCGGTTCAGTAGTTTTGGCGTGAAAGCGCGACAGACATACAGAGTTACTTTCGCTTTTATAAGGATGTAATACATACAAGTATGTTGGTTACCGCATTCAGAACGTGTTGTAAAAGTTTATACAAATTATGCAAATTAAAATCAAATCAAGAGACGAAGCGGACGGGAGTCATATTTTCATACATTCGTTTATTCATTATGATGGTTTAACAAAAAGTTAATCAAAAATTGTATCCTGAATATACAAAGCTATAAAAACGTGGCGTTGTTAACCAAACATTGGTATTGAAACATTGTTTTGTAACTACCTTTTGTGGCATAAATTGCCTGATTGTTTTTTTTTCCAAATGAACGTTTAAATTATGTTAAATTATATATCAAGTTTGGTTTATCAAACATGAGCTTATCGCTTTTTACACTTAATTATATGTCTGTCTCTATTATTTATTTATCCAAAGCACTCGTTTTGAAATATACGTGAAGTGTTTTCTTGTAGAAGTGGTGAGATAGAGACTTCATATTTCATGAAAGCTAACTCCAAGGCCTGCAAGTATGGTGCTAGATCACAAAACATGTAGTGATAAACATGATCCACGAGCGACTGCTCCATGATTCCTTAAATTGGAGATCTACACATTTATTTTACTTCACCAAAAGTCGTTGATTAAACATGAAAAATCACCACCCAACAGAGCACTTAACTTGTTTGGCACTTGCCGTGCCCTGGCTCTAGAATACTTACTCAACGTAACAAAACTATGAAACCTAAGGAATCCTAACTGGAGCGCAATGAGTTAACGAATATATTTTATTTAGCGGTATTACTGGACTGGATAACGATAATTTGTCTTGTGTGTATTGTTTTAAATAGTAGGTACTAGTATACTTAAGAAATGAAAGTACAAAAATAACACTAATGAATATTAAGTTGTATCATTAAATCTATGCCTACTTTGTTTTATGGCGGACGAGACGGGGAATTAAATGCATCTGCTCATTCATAGAGAAATATGGGGCAGAGTATGCTTTTTAGTGGCTGATATAAAGATGAAAAAGTAGTAATTTAACTGTTATTACTTAATTAATTTAATTCGCATGAATACTAGTGAAGATTTACAAAGATTTAAAAGCACGATGTGGGAAATTAAAATATTAACGTTTATAGTCACGTTCATATAAACCCTTGTACAAAGAACATTCCAAATTTAAAAAATCCCGCTTCTTTTATTTTAATGGTCAAAACATAGATGGTGTATTGTGCTATAAACGTAAAAAATGGTTTACTGCAATTTCTATTAGGTTGGCATTCTTCTTGGGTAGAGTATATTCTTTTCTATGCTTTTGTATTCCTCCTTTGTATTTATTTTCATTTGAATATGCATAAAACAATTGATTCAATAATATTTTTAATTCGGTCGGATTGCAGCCTGATAAACTAGCCAGATACATTCTGTCTGATAACTTAATTTACACAGATAAAAAGTATAACCAATGAATAAAATTTTTAATTTGTAGTGTTGGTAATACTTTGTATGTACTGTTGATAATTTGTATAAATGTTTTTTTTTATTTTTGAAAAAAAGTGTATGACCATTAAATGCATTTTTTTTTAAATTTTCCTTTTTTTAATTGAAGAAATAAGACACAGCATCACTTTTGTACTCATTTTATTAATAATTACCAAACGATGTTCTATTCAACTTCTTTACAGCGCCAGAAAGTTTAGGTAGGCCTACATTCGCTTGCAAATCCATAAATTGGAATGCTTCGTTGTCGTGTCAATTTTAGGAAATGCTGGTGCCAATATTTTTCATTCATGAATAAGCGTATTCTCGCGTGGGATAAATTAAAATACTACAAACTTGACTAAATTTTGTCCCATTGCATTCAATCAGCCTCGCTATTGTCATGCAAATGTTCTCTACGGGAATGTAGTGAAGTTCTAAGCTAAGCTGATGACTGATAATCACTTTGAAGTTCGAAGTAAGTCGTAGTGTGCTGAATCGAATTCGGAAAAGTTATTCTATGATATATTTAGCGAGAATGAAAATATGCTTTATGTAATTTAGATAGGCAAACGTTTGACCACTAACTTACTTGATAGTAAGTGGCGATGCAGTCAACGATGGTGGACGTTTTCAGAAGATACCTATTCTTTCGCGATTGGAAACACAATCACAGGTGAAGAGTTGCATTCCTTTGCGGTTTGAATAAAGAATGTAGAAGCAAAACGAAATTTGTGTCCGAATTCGTGGAATGACTAATAGCATTGTCACTTAGCAGTCTGTCTGGATGTCCGATGAACGAAGTTGTTAAACTTGTATCAAGCACAAGTCCCATCATGTATGGAATACTGGTCTTATCTTTGGGATGGGTCTGCGAAGTACCAGATTGAGGAACTTGAGGACATTGAATGTAGAGTTAAGAGATTCATAGACAACAAAAATCTGACTGACGCGAAGGAGTTGAAGATCTTGTCTGAGTTTGTGTCCCGATAAGTACTATCTGGAAGTCATTCAATCTCGAATTAACAGGAATCTTCTGGGCAACCGTGCTCCATGTGCGACCACATCAACCTTCACCATCAGGTGAGATATCGGTCTAACGTTTGCCAATTAAAGATTAAAACATAAAATATGACTATTAATAATTATTCATTTTATTTCTGTAGGTACTTGTTGGCTTATAAAATTGAACAGCTTACTTGTTCTAGTATTCCCCATACCTGACTGAATCTTTAGATAAAAAACAGTCTAAAGATCATAAAGGGCAATTGTTCATGTCACGAAAACAAAACTCTAGCTAAAGCAGTCTCCAGAGAAGATTCTTCTTAATACGTCACCGCTGATAGTCGTAAAACGTATTTATAACAGGCGTCGGTCTAAGAATGCAATAAGCAAGGATTTATGAGGCCAAGTTCTTTGGCTAAGCGACGATGTACGGGCTATTTGTTTCATATTTTATTTGACTGTTTATTGGATACTTTGTCGTTTAAGTCGATATCAAATATGTACCAGCTGCCCCTCGTATACTTCACTTAGGATAGAGACGTTAATAAGTTGTGGCCTTGTAGTTTCTGCAGAGCAGACTTCGAATTAATAAGTACTAGCCGTGCCCCGCGGCTTTGCCCGCGTTTATTGAGTTTTAAAGTAGCCTATGTGTTAATCCTAGGTATAAACTATGTACATTCCAAATTTCATCCAAATCCATTCAGGCGTTAAAGCGTGAAGAGGGAACAAACATACTTATATACTTACACACAAACTTTCGGATTTATAATATTAGAAGAATTAGGATTATCAAGTTAAAAAGTAGCCTATGTGTTAATCTTAGGTATAAGATATGTACATTACAAATTTTGTCCAAATTCGTTCTGCCGTTAAAGCGTGAAGAGGGAACAACATACTTACACACTTACACACAAACTTGCCCATTTATAATATAACTAGCCGTGCCCCGCGGCTTCGCCCACTATTATCAAGTTAAAAAGTAGCCTATGTGTTAATCCTAGGTATAAGCCATGTACCTTCCAAATTTCATCCAAATCCATTAAGCCGTTAAACGTTGAGAGGAAACAAACAAAAGAGAATGAAAGAACAAAAAAAAAAATACATACAAATGTACACACGACCTTTTGGATTTATAATATCAGTAGTATTAAGTAGGACAACCTAGTTTCGTTCCGTGGTCTAACTCGCGTTGACGATGGTGAAAAATAATAATCATGATGTTATTATTGATCATTAAACTTTTTTTTTAATACAGAATAGGCAAGCATTTGACCAATATCTCACCTGATGGAAAGTGATGATGCGGCCAAAGATGGGACATGCTTGCCTAGAAGAACTGTCATTTATGTTATTCTAGGTCATATGTATGTAAGTACTACTAACATTGAGTTTTCTTATTAGATACTTATTAATCTAATTTGTACCATTTGGTACAAATGGTATTTTCGCATGTATCATTTGTTCCATTGATGGTACAAATTGTACATGTCTTTTCTTACTAGTATTAGTAGGATGTAATGATGTGAAAAATGACACATTGTTTGACATATTACCCCGTATAAAAGTAGGTCAATCAAATCAAGAATTGCTAATGTCATCGGAAAACTTGCGTCTCAAAATGCCAGCGCACAGCACGAGCTTCTTCGATTCTTCTTTTACCATAGAAGCCGTGCGTCTCTGGAATGCTCTGCCTGTGAATGTCAAAACGCGCGCAAATTCAAGAGTCATTAAAAACTCAGGTCAAAAACTTTTATTTGTCCAATCTGTAAACGTTACTATATGTGTGTGAATTATATATGTTAACTAATATGTATTATAGGTACTTATATGTAAATATTTATTAATTTTATGTAAGTAAATTCTGATTTTATTATTGGTATGTATTATTTATGTAGTTTAAACAATGTATTTCTATTATTTTTAAATTTATATCATTCATTTTATCGCACCACTATCTCTACGTATAAGTACCTATAATACATATTACTACTATCTACTAGAGAACGATCTTATACCTATCTTTATAAGTTTCTCTGTTAGTTGTTTTTATCTTTTGGTGTCAATAAAGAGTTTTTGTATTGTGTTGTATTCTTAACTTAAAATAGGCAACAATTTAATAATTAATTACCTTACACTCAAATGGTAAAAGAAGTCTCATTTTATCGTAATCCGACGTACACGTCTTATATTCGGAAAATGCCGTCATATATTATACCTGCCATACCAAAGGAAACGCCGCGCCGGCTCAGCTCAAGAAATCTTGTTTAACCTGACCGCCCAACCTTGAAATTAAAACGACTGCTTCATATAAAACAGACCTCTTATTTTCTTTGCTGCAAACTGCCTCCTCTTGAAGATGGATAAACAAATGTATTTGAGTAATTGCTTCAAGTCTTATGAATAGGCTAACTGAATAGGTAATAGGTACCTTCTAGGCAAGCGTGCTATATCTTTGGCCGCATCATCGCTTTCCATCAGGTGAGATTGTGGTCAAAGACTTGCCTATCATCGTACATTAAAAAAAATGCGAAAAATCAGACGCGCTGTTTACTCGTCGTTTATTAGAACTAATCTAATGCTATAAGAATCTTTGTCCGGAAATTCTGAATCACTGACTGACTGACTTAGAGACAACGCACAGCCTAAAGTAGAGACTTGAAATTTGGAGGGTATTTCTGTCTTAGTACGTAGGGGTGTACTATTATATAACTTTTAACGCTAATCACATCATAACAAACTAATGATACATACTGTATTATATCACATCCACTATAAGTATGTATATATGGTGAAGTAGCTCTCGTAACAAACAACCAAATAATGATGATGATGATGATAGTGGCATAAAAGTCATTGATATATTCGGTCTTAGTCTCAACCGTTTTAAAGGGTTTGAATATAATTGTATTATGAAGGTTTAGGTTATTTAATTAATTTATTACAAATACTGTGTCTGTTTCTTAGGTATAATTTATCAATTTGCGTTAGATTTGGTATTTGGTATTTAATTTTATTTGCTTTAATTTAATTTTATAGTATCTTATTTTGCTAATTTAAAGTTTAATAGAATGTTGTCATATTTTCTTTTATTGTACTATCATCTATTTAGCATGCTGTGTTCACAAATTGTAGGATTGCAGAATCAATTTCTATTGTATTACCACTGTTGTTATTATTGTTCATTTCTGTTATCTGTATTGTGTGCCTAATAAAATAAATAAATAAATAAAAATCCGATATATTACTCCATCTCTGATTACATATCAGGCTCAATGCGGATCTTGAAGTTTGGCAGTAGGATTATGGAGAATAAGTAAAATTATTTATGTTTTTATATTACAGTACGTTCCAACAGTCCAATTCTGTGAACCCAGGATATTATATAACAATTTGCTCTGCCTCTCGACAGTTCTGGATTACTCAACCAATATTTATTTTCCGCTCGCAGAGGATGGAAGCTTTATTGTTATCAAAATAGTGTATATGTTTATGTAGAAAATGCTCGTTGTCTTGGTTAGAGATTTTGAAGTTCTTTGCTACGTTTAAACCAAATACAGCTACAGATTGGAGTGCATTTATATCGTCAGATGAAAGTATAACGTAACATAAACGCTTACACACTCACAGCCCCACACTAAATTCGATGACTTGTGTAATGGGTGCCGGGAAACATTCACATCACATGTAGAACCAAAAACACAAATCTCCCTTGGGAAGAAAACTTGTGTTTTCACCCGGAATCGAACCCGATACCAGCTGCTTATGATTGAATCAAACGCATATAACTAAACACACAATCACACCTAGAATCAGAAAATTATGTCACGTGCGAAGTAAAATTGTGCTCCTGCCGGAATTCGAACCCAGAACCCATGGCGGCCGAGGTAAAGGCCAGCGGCCAGACTTGCTCACACACTGGGTCATTGATCAGATTGATATTAAAGTTAAGAGTGATAATTATCTAAGACAATTAGGGGTTTTTACTTAAGTTAGTAACTTAGGTACGTCATATTGTAAGAACCTGGTCTGATGACCAAATTGTTTCAAAAAGAAAAAAAAATGTTTGCATTTGATTTCATACTTTATTTCTGTACTAATATTTTTGAATGTTATTAACATTCTAAAGTCAAATTGTTTTTCTCATATCATGAGATTCCGACGAAAATTGTAATTAATCAATCATTGTTATGAATTCCTAGAATGACGGTTACTAAGTCACGCATTTTAGGAGACATTCGGGTGTAGCCCCTTAAAACGTCTGTCAAAACTATCTCCACAAATACATTAGAAATATCTAAGGTTTCCTTTGGAGGATATTCTGTATTATAAGGGCAAATAAATTACATGATTTAAAGACACCACGCCTTCTTTATATCGAGCTAGACGTTTCTAAGTTACTTGAAGAGATATAAAAGGGGGAGATAATAGGATCTGGAAGAGATATTGTTAATACGGGCCGGCCCTCAAGATTATACCTATCTATTTTACTTATATATTTTGAGGTTTATACAACTTGAGGTATAAAAAATCTTGGTGATTTGTTTGACAGTTTCGTATTACACATATTTAAGATTTAATCGGTTTCACTCAGGGTTGGTTTGTCACATTGCGAGACTGGTTGCTAGAGAAGCAGTCGGTTTTCTGTACGCGCGTAGACCGTCTGACGTCACGCCGTGTTCATTTTGGTACTTATTTTTAATCCCCGACGAAAAAGAGGGGTGTTATAAGTTTGCAGTTTGTAGGTATATGTGGACTTGTGTATCTGAGTGTACGTCTGTTGCATCTAGCCAGTAGTTCACAAACGGCTGGACCGATTTTGATTTAGTATTTCTGTTTGAAAGGTGCCTCAATCGAGATTGTTCTTAGATATGTTTGGAAAATTACAAAAAAAAAAAATCTCGTAGTTTCTGTAAAGAAGTGATAATCAGGAATCACGGTAGTGGACCTGATAAGTCGGCAAAAGTCGACCAAATGGCCGCCACAATGAAAAATTTTCTCGAAGCAACTCTCAACTATTAAAGGCTATGTTTAACCAACTAGACATTATAGTTACTATAATTCTAGACCATTATTTTTTGGAACTACAAAGCCCTTGAGCCTTGGACTATATAAATATAAGTAACCTCATTCAATCATAGATGAAGCATGCAAATACTTACGTTGTGCATTGTGTGTATCGCGCGTGTATATGCATACTGTCGTCTGTGACAGGACTGGCGGACCTTTGTCGTAAAAAAACATATTAATAATTAAACGTAAGCAAAGCTTAAAAAAACCAAATTCACCGCGGCAGCTTTGAAATAAAAAAATAATCATCAAAATCGGCTCACAACGAAAAATATTATGAGGTAACTTTTGAAGTCGGGTAAACGAGAACATCGTCAAAGTAGTCCATAAAATATGCATTATTGACGATATATCAAGAACCACTGATTAGATCTTGATCAAATTTAAATGGGACCAATTAGAAAGCAACATTAATAAAACAAGAAAAAAAAATTCGAAATCGGCTCACGTGGAGAGAAGTGATGAGGACACAAAATAAAAAAGTACACTCGACTTGAGTACCTCATCCTTTATGGGAAGTCGGTAGAAATAGAATGCACGCGTTACAAAGAAGCTTTTAAACACCGAATAAATACCAAATCATTACGCACTCGTCTGCTCATTAATTACACTGCAAGAACGCGGAACACTGAGAACAAGCTACCTTCCAGTCCTCGTAAATCACTGGCCACCAGAGAGCGATAGTCAGGTTTATTCAGCATCATTATAGGCTTAACGGTAATAAATGAGACCGAAATTTATACGTGCATCAATTACGCAGTGAAGACCCTCAATTAATAGCATCGGGTCTGAATCATGGGATATGAAATACTAGCTGCGCCTCGCGGTGTTACCCTCTTTGTCGAGATAAAAAATAGCCTATGTGTTAATCCAAGGTGTCAGCTACCGCCATTCTAAATTTCATTAAAATTGGTCCAGCTGTTTGAGCGTAAGAAGTAACGAACATACAAATATACTCACATTTCAAGTCAAGCCAAACCCAAGTGACCGGTATCAAAATTTTGATAATACCCCCTGACAACTTATTTCTCGTTAACTGCTGTACTGATTTTCACCATACATCTCTATTTTTTTTTTTTCATTACAGTCCAAGCAAACGTTTGACCACAATCACACCTGATGGAAAGTGACGATGTAGTCGAAGGTGGAACACGCTTGCTTAGTAAATACCTATTCGCTTTACTTTTGAACACACCCAAATTGTACCTTTCGGGAAACATAGACGACGGCAAAGCGTTCCATTCTTTTGCTGTTCTATAAATGAACGAAGACGCGAAACGTTTCGTCCGAATGAACGGTATCTCAACCATAAATGGGTGACGCGACGCCGTTCTTCTAGATGAAAGGTGGAAAAAAGGTGAAGCGGGAACAAGGTTGTGTAGTTCCTGAGCACATTTACCGTAATGTATTTTATAGAATACCGATAGGCTTGCAACTTTACGCCGGTGTTCAAGACTTTGCAATCTGGCTTCAACTAAAGCGTCATTGTTAATTAGCCTCTTTGCGCGTCGCTCTATCGAATCCAAAGCCCGCAGCTGATACTTGGCAGAAGTTTAAAAGCTGTCCCGGTGTGAAGTACCGCCTGACCTTCGACAAAATACTAAGTTTTTTAGCAGCTACATTGGCCTTAGATTCGATATACGAACCAAAGTTGAGGTTGGATGCCAAACTGACACCCAATAGTTCTAGTTGATTGCCTATCTGGATGGGCACATTACAGAAGATGGGAGATAAAAGAAACTGGCTTTTTTTAGCAGAGAATAGACACGCCTGAGTCTTACCTAACCATATTAGCATCACCCCAGTTGGACACAGCCTTTAAGGACAAGTTTAGCTGTTCAACCATATCCTGGTGCTGGATATCTACACTACTTGCGCGAGCGTTAGGTAGCGTAAAGTAACATTTCAAATAAAAAACCGTATCTAAATTGGTCTGACCGTTTTGAAGATAAATGGGAACATTCGTTTTGCAACTATACGTTTTTCTTTTCGTTGTGGGTAATTTCTATAAGAGTTAGTATAGTATATATAAAAATAAATTACGTTGTCTACCGCAATAGTCAGGCTTATAGGTAACTCAAGTACTCAAGCCCACTACCATTGGGTAGTGTTCCCATCATGCTGGCGGCATTGCCTCTCTGAATTGCAATGGTAATACTTTGAGTCGAATAAGTGTCAGCATTTCGATCACTTCTTAATTTAAAAAAATAAAAAAGTAATGGTATATAATAAGCAAAAAAGTTAGCATAAAATCATCAAGCCACGTCAGTAGTCAGTCAACTAATGACGTGGCTTGATGATGTTATGCCATTACTTTTTTGCTTATTATATACCATTTCTTTTTTTATTTTTTAAAATTAAGAAGTGGTGTTGATGATGTTATTGTTAAACACGTTACTTTTTTTATTTTACCTCTATCTGATTGATAAATCAACATGGCTGGGCTGTTTTTGGAGGAAGAGAAGTGTGTGGTCACTGAATTTACTTGTGAACCCATGTTGGGATTTTTTAAAATTGATTAGAACTAAATCGGCATACATAGCGTTGATAAGCTCTTAGTGCTCTTTTCACCAAACTAGACGATTCCCAACCAAAAATATCTTAATATGGATAAAGTGAAAATATGAAAATCCAGAGAACTAGAGAGTTCAAGAGTATCCACTTGTTAGCACTCCGTTAGCGTTTGTTAGGATGAGATTATCTCGTACAGCTTTAAACCTGGCCTGCTAACCAGTCCAGAGTAAAATGGCAGTAATAACAGTTTCTAACAAGGATTTTGTGCGCAGCGGGATTATTTTTATGTAGCTGCATTCGTTTGCGAAGTTTTTAAAAAGGTGTCGAAAAATTTCTATATTATAATTTTATCGGTGCTTTCTTTAATCCGAAAGGTACGAGCTTCTTGACCTTTTTCCACCATGTGCGTTCGGCATAAAATGAACCTATAAATTGATTTGTCATGAGTTTTTATAATAGGTTACATGTATGCTGTCAACCCTCCATAAAAGTGGTAGTTGTGAGTCAGGTAGAGCTTCGTTTGATTATCGTCACCTGAGGTTCAGTGAGGGCTAGGCATGCTAAGTAATATACTCGTACCGCCCTTATCTCCTTATTATAATAATAATATATTTTATATCTATATATATAAAAATCAATGCCACTTTTCGTTGTAATTTTATAACTCAAGAACGGGCTCACTTATCCAAACCAAATGTTTAGGCTTTGTTCGGACTATTTAGTAGATGGTTTATGTGAAGTTTGCACAAAATCGGTCGAGCGGTTCTTCATTTATCACATTTTTTGTAGGCAACTTTTATTGGCGGTACGAAGTTCGCCGGGTCAGCTAGGCTATTAATATATATATATATATATATATTAATGAATTGACGTTGGTTAGTCCCACAAAAACTCGAGAACAGCGAAACTGATTTGCCTACTTTTGGTTTTGAAATATTTGTAGAAGTCCAAGGAAGAAGAAGGTGAGAAAATATAAAGAAATTGCTTGGAAAGTAGTAAAAACAACTATTTCATTTTCCTATACAAACTGTTATACATAATATACATAATTAATTTCTGAACGCACTATAAATATTTGACCACAGACAAATGTGACATATATGTGAAATACGCGGAAACATTTTTACTGTGCCAAGGAGAAAACGACCTTTAAAGTTCTCATCCGAATTTGTTTTATTAATACACGGTGCAATTGAAGTCAGTATTTTCCCGTAACGTCTGTACGGTAAAATATAAATAACATTTTTATAAATAAAGGATTATAAAACATTTGGCTATAACCAGAAATGTGGATTTTACGCTATGCACTGGACTACTCGTCCTAAAGTAAGAATAACGACACAGTTTACTATAATTTAATATATTATATAGTATAATTAATACATATTTATGTATAAATGAATGAAAAATAAGATGAGATTCCACCAACATAAGATACGATTGATGAGTACCAAAAACTGTCTTTTAAGTTACTAGACGGCATGCGTCAACAGTTTAGGTATTTCCATACTGACTATACTGCACCTCGATGTTTATTGCTCTAAATGCAAATAATGCGTACACTTCACTAAGAAATAGAAAATAATTTACTTTTCTCATTTTATATTTTTATTATAAAAAAGAAGTGTGGCACTCGGGGACTGCCGCGGTAAAGCTATTGCATAGCAATTTTTATCAACTTATGCAATTATAATTATTTATTTATTTTATTTATGCAGTATTTTTTTCCTGCCACCTAGAGGCGAGTTGCTGAAGTAAAGACACAAGCGTGATATTTCAAAAAAGTCGTTAAAAGTTCTGCTATTCATCGATAGATGGCAAAACTAAAAAGTATCACCGCTGTGCCGGTCGAAGTGGGGGGTGTTAGGTTATTTTCGTTACGGAATTTCTGGATTCGGTCTCCACGCTCAAGGCCCGCGATAGAAGCTATGTTATAGCTTAATTAGCCATAGCCCGTTACTTCGCCCGTGTTAAAATGTAGCCTATGTTTCCAGATCATCATCTGCCTGCATTCCAAATTTCAGGCAGTAAGTTAAGCGTGTTTGAGTAACAAAAATCCAAACCTTTCATAACACTTAAATAGTTCTGGATTTAAAAATAAAATTGACGACAGTATTACATCAAGCCCCAATACAAATTCGTTTATTATAAATAAACATCATGGTTGACCAACCATCCGAAACTACACGCCGTTTGACGCAAAACAGTCTTATTTGTTTTGGGGGAAATTGGATCTGGAGGTCTCGTATTTGAACGAGATGGACAAATTTAAATCGCCCGGAGCGACTGCAAGCCCCTCGACTTCATATCCGGGGATGTTGACATGTGGAAATTACGAGTAATCATTTTAAAGTACTTTCAGCCTGCTTTCGTTCTTGTTGTTTTATAAACCTAGCCTTGACTGAACGGTAAGTATCTTCTAGTTACGATAAATCTTCAACTATATCGTCGCTAAGCGTACAATTAGTTAAGAATGTTAACCTTAGGCCTTAGCTAAGTTAAAATAACCATTCTATTTTTATATTTATGTTTCAAATTATTTGCTTGTTGGCTTTGTTGGATGGCATTCGCCTTCTAAGCAGAGGTGTTCTAAGCAGTGGTGGCTGAAGCCGGGAATCGAAGCCGACACTACACACAAGTTTTTTCCCCAAGGAAAATAAGTGTTTCAGGTTGTGATTGTGTTGTGAGTGTGATGTGAATGTTTCCGGCACCCACGACACATGTCATTGAACTCAGTGTGGGGCTGTGAGTATGAAAGCGTTTGTGTTTTATTTGTATTTCGTTATTGTCGTCAAAACAAAAAAATGGAACAAGTTTGTTACATCAAGAAGATATTTAAGATTTTATATGAAGCTTGGTTGTCCGTAATATCCATTTATGCACAACTAAGATTCATGCAAATAAAATTTTTAAACACAATTTATTTATAGTGGTTTTTACCACATTGCGGTATGCCTTCTCCATCGTACCTTAATCTAGGTTCTTTAAGTATTAAATCCAAATTGTACATAAATCCAAAACATGGTTAGATTTTTATCCGGGCATGCATGCTCCGGGATTTTGTAAGGGCGTGATTTAAAGGATTAAATTAATTTTAATGTAATAAGTTCAAATGTGTACATGTCATTTGCCTCCCTTTCGTCTTTCTGTTGTAAATATAGTGGAAAGCTAATGGCTACACACTGGTCGCATTTAGTTCGAACGGATCGGCGTGCGGGGACGCGGGCACGGGTTCCGCTGCGCGGGAGGCGACAGGTGAGTCTTGCCTATATTTAGCATAAAAAAAGTCAGAAATAGAATACTAGATATAAATTACTAAATCATCTAATAAAAATATCATTAATAAATATATTGATTGATAAATAAACATGAAGCAAAATCTAATTACATATATACATATTAAAATAATATAAAATAAACAAAATAAATACACGCTTTCACACTCACAGACCCACATTAAGTTCAATGACTTGTGTCATGGGAGCTAGAAACATTCACACACCCAGAAAGAAACACAAGTTTTCCCTTGGGGAGAAAATATGTGTTCCCACCGGGAATCGATCCTGATGCCCATCTGCTTAGAAGGCGGACGCGTACCTTACTAAGCCAACGGGCAGTCTACTGATTATTAAAGTAAACACTGATGATATATTTATGTATTGATTATATATTTTGAATGGGAGAGATAGTGGTGGTTATATCCGAGTCATGCTTATATTCCTAAAGGAAAGCAAAATAAGAAGTGCAGGTTCCGCAGTAGACATTGATCGAGCTGCGTTCCAGTGCAGCGCTCTCTCCCAACCGCCTCATTTGTAAAACGTTCAGTTGAATTACTGAGCGATTAGTTTCCTATAAAGTGGAGTAAACGTATTGCTTTTTGTACTTTTTTGTATTGCGTGTTTAAGGGAACAGTTGACTACAAAAGGGCTATGGGCATTGTGTTAAGTATTAATGATGTAAGAAGTCACGGATATAACGCGACATCTCGATCCGGAGTGCCGGCCTCCGGTGGTATCCATAGAGTACCTATGCATCGATGATTCACTGCACACTTGGAGCTCCGAGTTCTAGAAGCACACAACACTCGTATCAAATTAACCTTGTCCTGCGGGTGAAGCGTGAAGAAAGCTCCAACTGTTGGATTTCACTACGAATTGATATACTCCAAGTAAAATATGTAATGACTCACGATCAAAATTATACCCAGTAAAATGCCAAAAGTCACACATATAGTGCAAAAAAAAGCCCCGCTAAATTACTAGCCAGTTTCTTTTCGGAATAGCTGTCTTTTTGCGAATGTTTTAGTAGAGTCATTAACTTTCATGAGTGCCTCTTTGGGATCCATGTGAATAAACAATTATGAATTATGAATTTAAAATTTTGAATTTGAAATTTGAAAATTTAAATTTGAAATTTTGAATTTGTAATTTTGAACTTGAAATTTTGAATTTGAAAATTATAATTTGAGTTTTTGTATTTTAAATTGAAATCCGATCAACCGTTTAGTTATGATGTGTAAGTAACATAGGTCATTACCATCACATAGTGACGTCAAATTTAGGGTTCACGCATAGGTCTAAGCCGGATAGGGTGCACATGCGTAGTGTATTTTCAGTTTCAAAGACTGGTCGCAATTTTACCGTAGGTGTCATCAATAATACCTAGGAAGATCTGATTCATGTGGACCATTATTGTAAAATTGTCGTATTTAGACTAAAGTAATCAAAATTCATATATTTAAACGGGCAAAAGGCATTAATGCTTTTTATGTTTATGAGAAACTAATGTGAAAACTTAAAAGCCTGGCTAAGACGACCGTCGACTAGGCTGCGATATGGGCGAAGTTTGGTGTGACAAAAAGTTTAACTTGTGCAAAGTTACAACATTTTGCGAGCAAGCAAGAACATGTATGAAAAAACAATCATACAGCATAACATTCAATCAAAAGTTGGTAGTTTTTATCTAATTTAGGTTGGATTGGATAAATACCGGGACATAAATTAACTGAAAACACAAATGTGTGACATATAATTTGAGAAAGCTCTGAAGAATTTTGATTTTTTTCAAGAAACATTTGACCGCTATCTAACCTGTTCTTTGTTGTAGTTATGAAACTCCGCGACATTTATTATTGTTTTATAAATTTAGTTAAAAGAAAGAAACGTGAATAAAGCAAGAGATATAAATAAGTGAAAGAACAAAGGGGGGAGACCGTTGCCGTAATGATTATGTTAATAAAAAAAATAATTGATAACTTAAAATTTCACAACTGTTAACAGAATAAACGTAAAGCGTCTTACCACAAGATTGATTCTTTTGCATTCCCGTAGTCGAATTAACTTTGCACTCAGACTCCAAAGTTTAATAAAATTCGTTCTAACGAATATTCGTGCATTTAAATCTGTGATAAAACTTATAATTATTTAAATAAACATAAGTACAGAAATATCCATTGGTTTCAATGTTTTTTAACGCTAAATGACAGTGTAACCAACAAAAACACTGCGCGTCACTTCAACGGCAATGTACTGTGCTCGTTACCGTTGATTTTCTGCCCTATAATTTCACTTAAAACATTGCCCGGATTGTAGTTATATTTGCAAGGCTGTTGAATTACTTACAAAAGTGAAACTGACAGATGTGGACTCCAAGGCGGATTTTAAAACAGAGTACTACTATTATTTAGCCGAAATACGATATTTTCACGCCTCTGCTAGAATGAAAAATTAAACAGCTTTAATTCATAATTAATTACGCGACTGTACCTTTCATGGCTTTCATAAAGGTTGTTTTCAGCGATGAGCTGGCGAATGACAGGCTGATATAAACACGTCCTTTGTCACATAAACTCGCAGCTTCACGATCGTGTTTTTTGTCTAGACCCAGTTTTATCAATGCTCTGTATGGGGCGCGTTCACAAAAAACATATTATTGTGACAAAGTTCGTTAACCCTGCAGGCGTTCAGAGCCGATTCTCGATTATTCACAAATCACAAGTCTGTTTTCCTAGATACTTTTTGACAGCAGGACCCCAAGTCTCTTAAATATTTAACTAGTGAGTTTATTGCTAGAAAACCACTATAATTAATTTTTGACTGATGATTCAAATAGTTTATCAATTTGATTTTAGTCACCACTAAGATACGGTTTTTGGAAGTCGTAGCACTGCCACATACTTAGTAAAGAACGTGTAATATCTTCGATGAAATTTATCAGATTGTAATTTTATTAGATATTAGATTGCTACTTAAACAGTGTAAAATTACGCGGATGTGTTTCACAGACCCGTGGTTCGAATCTTATCGAATTCGAATTAATCTAATCTCGTTCCAAATTATTTTTTAAATTCTTGATAAACAAGTATTTACCCACCATCTCTCACTCTCTCTCTTTGTCATCTGATAGTGAAGATGCGGCCTAAAATGCCATGCATGCTTGCCTTCTTGCCTAGAATGCTTCCTTTATATTATGTATATTAAGTATATTTTCATAAATTAATTTTGTTTAGTTAAGGGGGTGGTGAAGTGGGTGAATTAAAAATGCCAGTAAGGGCCACCCTGAAAGTATGAATATAATATTAATATAAAAAACTGGTCATACTCCTGTAACTTACACTTGTACATGTTGAAAGCCGGTCGTACATGGCACACTGCCAGCGAATGGTGAGGGAATTCGTCGACAGATAAATTCGTGCTCTCTCTAGTATTGTCTGCCTTCATGGAATGGGAAAAATAGTAGTTCAATGAAGTTCGATGTTACGTAATACTTTTGTTATGCCTAGTCGACATGTTTTAATCACTTTGGCTAATACGTGTTACATGAATCTGTCACTCAACATTGCTCAATTCCAATTTAGTTAGAAGGGGATAGAATAGACTTTCTCATAAATTGTACAAAAAAGAATTTAAACCGGACCTTGATCAGAACTTGTAAATTTTTTTTTTAAATTCCATCTTAGATTACATCTTCATTTACCATCAGGTGAGATAGTGGTCAAAATTTTGCCTATCTTGAATTAAAAAAAAACAAGTCAAACTTGACACCTTATCCTTTTAAATAAAAAAATAATTTTCAAATCGGTACATCTAGAAAAAAGTTCTAAGGTAATACACATAAAAAAATACAGTCGATTAAGGAACCGCCTTCTTATTTTGTATTTGAGTCTGTGTTTCATTATGAAATATTGAATTATTATTATTCGATGCCTTATAGGTAACTTAGGTCTTCCCTGTATAGATATATATTTGTCCAATTGGCCCAAAGATAGCCATAGTAAAAAAAAATTAAAGTGTTTCGAAAGTCGACTTATAGAGACAGAAATCTTCTGGTCAAACGTCGAGCGGCATCGTCGCTTACCACCAGGTGAGATAGTAGTCAAAGGTTAGACTTCCTAAGTCTTCTAAGTTATCTTGTAATAAAAATCAACATCCTTTAGTGAGAGATTTTCAACCACAATTTTGTAAAAGTTTTGAATCACATTAGTCAATCAGCTGCTTATTTAAACAACAATCCAATTCCAATATGTAGAGCTAATCCTGAATTTCGCAAAGAAGTTATAAAGTGACTCATATACTTTGTTCTTGATTCAATTCGCTCAGATTTCAAAAGGTACTACGTTCTGTTAGACTCTACAATCTACGAGATGAACAGTTAGGCAGTCAGCTCTTGATAACAGAATTTAATACCTTCTTGTTATCTTTCTTTCGAAATCGCAAAACTTCTTAAAGTTGTTACTGCTCTCGGTGGCTTTCTACTTTGTTCGCAAGCGTTACTGCATTGCGGTGGTCAAGGTAAAGTTACTTGAATTGATATGCTTTTACAAACTTTGTATTTAAGCATTTACATTTGCCAGCATTCTTATTTAAAATAAGGAAATGGTAGATAGAAACAAAAAAAAAGTGTATATGTTTAGTTGTTTTTAACCGACTTCAAACGACGGTGGTTCTTAATTCGACTGTTTTTTGTGTTACCTTCAAACTTTTTTCTTTGTTAACCGATATTGATGTTTATTTTTTTGTTTGAAAGCTGGTGCTTTTTACCAACTTCCCAAAAAAGGAGGAGGTACTCAAATCGACAGTATTTTTTTTTTATGTGTGTTACCTCAAAACTTCTCTCCACGAGAGCCGATTTCGAAATTTTTTTTTAGTTTGTAAGATGTTGTTTTCTAATTGGTTCCATTTAAATTTGATCAAGATCTGATCAGTAGTTCTTGAAATATCGTTAATAATGCCTATTTTGTGATGAATAATGCTTACTTTGACGATGTTCTCGTTTACCCGACTTCAAAAGTTACCTCATAACTTCTTTCGTTGTAAGCCGATTTTGATGATTTTTTTTTTATTTGAAAGCTGGTGCTTTTTATGTAGTCCCATTGAAATTTGATCAAGGTCTGATCTCTAGTTTTGAGTTATAGTCAATAATGCGTGTTTACACATTAAATCTTATCAAGGTTCCGATGATAAAGCGGTGAAGTCGGTTTTTTTAAAGCTTTGCTTGCGTTTAATTATCATGTGGCTCTATTTAAAGTTGATCTAGATCTGACCAATAGTTTTTGAGTTATCCTCAATTATGTATACGTATGAACGAGTGAACAGTCTTGATGACATGATTTTCCAGGCCGCCTGAAGGCAATCGATTGTTGTCTTACGATTCACAACCGGGACGACTTCTTAGCGAGACTTCTGAAAAACGGTAACACTCAATTAAAATCCTACTAAACGGTCACCCAACCAGGTACAGGCCTGACTGAATTGCTTAACTATGTCAATAAGTCACGATGGCCCACGGAGACTGTGCTACATGTCTTACCAAAGTTAGACTCGTTAATAAAAACATGAATTTCATAAACTGAAAATGTCATAACAATAATCGAAATCAATGTAGCAATCAGAAAAGAAAAGCCAGTATCGATGATAAAAACTGACAAGAAAGCTTACCACATTTTAATTAATAATACTGATTCCGAGACTTCAAGTAGGTCAAATGAATTCGGATACCGAGATTCAGAAAATACGGCGCATTGCAATGTTCGCCTCTTTTCACCCGGATAATTTCTAATTTGTGTTGGAAGTGAATCTGTTCTCAGTGGCTCGAAAGGTATTCTCGGAGGTAGGTTGTTGATATTCTTTGCTTGGTTATTTATAATGAGGATGTTTTTTTTCTGAAACGTACAGTTTTTGTGACATATTTTCCTATACAATGTATTTATTACGGAATAAATTACATAATACGCATAAAACAAAATAATCAAGTGAGAAAGTGGGTAACGCTGCCTTGAGAAATAAAATCCTACTAAAATTATAAATCCGAAAGTTTGTGTGTAAGTATGTTTGTTCACTCTTCACGCTTTAACGGCTGAAGGAATTTTGGATGAAATTTGGAATGTACATAGATTATACCTAGGATTAACACATTGGCTACTTTTTAACTTGATAATAGCGGGCGAAGCCGCGGGGCACGTGGTATTGGCAATAACGCTATTATTGCGCAATTACAAGTTTTTTTTTATACCTGTAATATACTTCTACAATTAAAAAAAGAATAAATTGCTAAAACACTAAGCCTTTCAGATATATAAAATCAGTAGCTCTCAATACAGTACGAGTCTCCATAAAGTGCACATATGAAATTGGATGAAACAAGACACAATTTCATCGACAGGAAATATAATAAAATATTTCTTGTATTTATAAACCTACGCTAATAAGATATAACTTAAAGTAGAGAATTTTGTCAACTTTCAAAAAAACTAATTTCATATGAGCACTTTTTTAAATGATTGCAATATTTGGATTTGGAAATCTACCTACCTACTGAAATCACGTTGCAAAAATAATTATTGTAAAGCTAATACAATATCATAAGCTTATAAACCCGTGTAATATCTGATTTAAAATGCACCAACGCTCGACGCCGCTCGTGGCAATCATCTCTAACAAGCAGATTATGCTGCGATGTTTTTACCCATTTTAATCTTAGAGGAAAATAATACCTTTTTCCTCTCCAGTTTTCGGAACGAGAGGCACCGGTGTCGGTTCGATATTGTTTGCACTCGAATGCCGTTTGCATTATTTTTGGTACGAATATTTATTTTGTGAAATCTAAAATAAAAACGTACCTCGAAAACGATTTAACGTAGGAAAATAATATTTAAATGGGTTGTTGGTTCAATATTATTAAATAAATAATAATAATTGAATTGCTCCGTGGTGAATTTGGCCATTTGACCTCACAGCAAATATTGGCTTCGATTCCAGGAATAAATCTATCATTCTGGTTCTTGTTGTGATTGTGTGAGAGATGTGAATGTTTCTGACACCCACGATACAAGTCTTTGGACTTAGTGTAGGCTATTAGTGTGACAGCGTTTATGCTTTGAACGATATTTTTAATTTTAAACAAATGAATTAAATTGCATAATATTATCTTTTTTTGTTTTTTTTATTTTTTTTTATTAATATGTATAAGATAGGCACACTCTTGACCACAATCTCACCTGATGGTAAGCGACGATGTGGTCGACGATGGATCAAGCTTGCCTAGAAGACACCTATTCACTCGCGACTTGAAGACTCCCATAATTTAGTTTATATTGTATAGCTTCCTTTAGCACATGCCGACGAATATATATCCTGAAATAGCAGGCAGACTGGTAGATAATAGTGTAGCATTAAATTCTCATAAGTACACAATATTAGAGCGTGATATTTTATATATAATAAATAATAATTAAATATTAGTCCTTCAACCTAGTATATCATCGAGTATTATACAGCAAATTCGTCGTAATAGACTGAACAATGGGCTGTACAAACTCCTCCAGTAACCGCCGCCGGCAATATGAGTTTCTTAGAAGGTTGTAATGGCATACTTGTTTTCTCCCGAACAACCTCTCTTATTGCCCGTATAAAGTTAATGGAAAGGTAAGCCAACACCTCTCAGAGTTAGCCATTAGGAGCAACGATAAATTAACTCTAACGAACTTGTTTTGTCTGGAACGCACGGTTTGTGTATCATATCTTTTTTGTGTTGAATTTTTCGTTTTGATGTATTTTATTAACTTTTATTATGTTACATTAACATAAAGTGAGACAGTATTAAAAATTTAGCTCTGGAAATGGTTATACTCAAAGTTTCTTTGAATTAATGTTCTTTAAAGTTTCTTCAAACTGCCTATTTTAGTCTAAGCAACTGAATGGCAGATTAACCCGATTTCATAGACTAAGATATTGTCGTAGAAAAGGAGTCTCTCGGGTTTTATCGCATATATTTCGGTTAGGTGAATGACACGATCGTGATTGCCTATCAAGTATAATAAAAAATCTTCATCCCCATTCTATCATGGGACTAACAGACGAACTGCATTGCGACACAGCTTTATGATCGATATTCCCCAAACACTCATCAGCTACCTCGCGCTTTGCTTCTACGCTCATTATGCGTACCGCAAAAAAGTGGAACTCCTTGACAGAGTCTGTGTTCACAAATAAAAATCCAGGAGTATTAAAGTAGCGAGTATTTTTTTTATAGTTTTCTTGTAGGCAAACGTGCTTTATCATCAACCGCATCGTCACTTAGCATCAGGTGAGATACCTGTTACACGTTTGCCTATCCCAGATATAAAAAAAAACAAAATATCTGGTATTGACGACCGACGGCTGTAATGCTCTTGCTATTGCCATAGTTACTTCTGGAAGCGAGATGTGATGTCAGCCTTCGTTAATATCAGAACTTTTCTATGTATATTAGGTATGCTCTGTTCATAATTAATATTGTGTAGACGGGAAATGTTTTAGCATATTGGAATTTCATACATGCATAAGGTATTAGGTAACGTTTTTCACTTTTTAGACTTAAAGTTACTTTGTAGCTCTTTTCTCTCTTTAAGCTCTTGTCTAATAATAAACAGTGATTTGAATTATGAATAGAAATGTACTGTTCCAAGCAATTTCTTTAGTGCTGAAGTGCAGTTAAGAACAAGCTTTCTAAAAATGTTGATACTTTGCAATGACGTATATAGACGTATAAAGCGACCAAATATATTGTATGAATTTGTAACATTAGTATAATTACCTATACATATAATTTACCAGACATTTCTCTCCAGTTATCCTAGTATGCCTTTTTGAGTTTATTTTGGAATTTTTCGTTGAGTTGGCTTAGGCTGTTAATAAATGGTTGCAGTTAGGAAAAAAGTTTATTATCTTTATATATATATATATAAAGATAATAAACTTATTCTACTGTACGTGTGTATGTCACTGAACTCCTGCTAAACGGCTGGACCAATTTGAATGTTTTTTTTTGTATGCGTTTGGGTGGCGCCCTGGATGGTTTAGATTCACAAATCAGCCCGGCAGATGGCGCTGCAGGGATTGCACATGGGTGAAGCCGGGGCGAATCAGTAGTCCGTTATATATATCTAGTATATGTAGCCAAAATATTGATAAAACTCTTTATTGTTCGAGAATTTTAAGAAAATCCTATAAAATTGATATATAGCACACGTGACCCCGCTAAATATGCTGGGCACAAGCGATTATAACGGCTTTGCCATAGCACAGTATTGATAGTCTAGTTAAGACCAAAGCGCTGCCTGCTCTTAAACAGCATTAATGTTTTTTTGTATCTAGGTATAAACAACACCTTGAGATACGATTAATAAGTATCTGCAGCGCTCAATCACAATGCTCTTAAGCGGAGCCATCCCTCACTCAATCTATCTAAGCTTAGTTTTTATCTAACGCTGATGTCAACTATAATCCATCTCCTGTCGCCAAGATCGATGCGATAATATAAAGCACTTATCGTCACGACTTAAATTTACAAGTAACGACCAACGGCTTTACACGCGGCGACATGTTAAGGGCCAGATGTCAATGCGATCTTAGTTAAAAGACTACAGTCAACTATACCGCTTACATAGCATATTGCATATCTTAATTTGCCACGTGACAATCATGTTTCATTAAAATTACGTGTAATTACGCCTCAAATAAAATGAAACTGGCTAAAGATGTTCATCTAGTAAATACTGCTGTGTGTAGCAGCTATTAGTAGGACTTTCTGTAAGTTAAATATGGAACCACTGCCTTGCTAGATATGTTGTATAACAAGATTTATGGCATTATGACATGTCTATAAGAGGAAAACACCTTACTGTTTGGTACAGAAGCACCTAATTAGAATTGATATTGAGAAGATTTTTATCTGCACTATTGTTACATGTACTTGTAGTTAAGGTTAGTGACGCACCTGCCTAAAACAGTTGTCATGATCACTGTGACTTCGATGGGTGGTATAAATGTACATCGGTTACCCCTGCTACAAATAAAACCACGTGTATATTTATTATTTTATATCATTTACACGACTTTACTTACGGTGGTTTGCTCGCATTGTTACGAGATTACTTTCGTGTATTGTACAGTACAAGTCGAAACGTCGCCGCGGACGGTCTACGCGCGTATTCGACTGATGAAAAAGAATCGACTGTTCCGGAACTAGTCTCGTAAAAATACGAGCAAACAACCGCGAGTGAAGTCGTATAAATAAATACTTAATATGCTTTTATTTTTTCGTGCATAAATGCTGCTACACACATACTGCATGCTAATGGCGTGCACGCGACGGCGTCCCCGCACGCCGTCGTCGGACCACGCAAATCGTGTGTGAATGCGTCAGGTAAAAATACTTTATACATCGTAATTTACACAGCACCTATCACCGAGGACTCTCCAAATGCAGAAGGGTCGCGCTACTACAAGTATCTGCGCATAAAAGACTCTAATATTCAGACATCATGATGAGACTCGAGGGTCTTTTTAAAAGTTTATTAAAATATTTCAAGAGCCTTTTAGAGAGATGGATAACGAAATATTCTAATGAAGTTTTTGTGCCACAGAATCTTTAAAGTAAGAAATTAGCTTGTTTAGTCTGCCACTTCATCTAAGACGTCAGTCCTTGTGCATTATGCTCAAGTAGTAATCTTCAGTCTTGTAGTAATTTTAAATTTTGAAGATGGAACACAGAGTTGAGCTTTAGCTTTTCTAATTTTAAATTTCATTGTTACTTATTAAGCAAGTGCAATGAGTGTGATGACAAAGAAAGAGAGGTCATTTGTCATTTGGTCATTTTGATTTGCGCACCGAGGTTTCAGTACAAACTTTTATTTAGACAGTTTGTTTCATCGCGGGAAACTAGTTTCGAAGCATTTCGCCCATTTTTTGACGTTTAATTTCCATGTATTTGTAATTTTATTATCATTTTAATTTAAAATTGCCGGTTTTCCTGTGCTGTGAGACACAGATAACGAAAAACCGGATATTTTAAAATTTACACATACAGTGTAGCCCGTAGGTAATTTTTGCCGCATTTTTTATTGCTTCAACAATGCTTTGACATAAATATTTGATATTTTAAAATCTTCAATGTACCAAAGACTAACACGTGGTATTTGATATACATTTTAACTTAATATTTAGGAAAAGACAACGAAGTGTTTTATCACTATCATTTTCAAACATTTATTTTGATATGATATATAATGTTTTGATGAATGTTTTTTACCGGCAATAAATTAACGTACGCTATCGAATAAAAACATATTCATTATTGTGAATTACAAAAACGTATGAGACACGTCATATAAAGATTGCACCTCCTGCAAGATGCCCACTGAAACTATAAATTGATTTAATAAGAGTAATCACACTTGAAGCTAACATTTATCTTCATTAAAGCGAGCAATGCACAAGGTGCAAGTAGTAATCCATTGTCCGTTGTGTCTTACACCTTGCAGTATTGCACGACTTAATCAAGATAAAAAGAAGCCTGTATTTATTCTAGATTCTCTAGTGTGTTATCCAAATCTGTTAAAATGATGACGAACTTTTTTTATTTTAACACAAAGAAACGGATGAAAGATATTTCATTATATTAATATTTGTTGTTATTAGCCCCTAACAAAAAAGGGGTGTTAAAGATATATTTATCTGTGGCGTAGTACCTCCGAAACGGCTAGACCATTTTTGATTTAGTTTGTTGTTGTGCAAAAGGTGACCTAATCGAGAGTGTCCTTAGCTATGTTTGGTGAAAATCGGTGCAGCCGTTTTCCAGATAAGCGCCACTTGTTATTATGTTATGTATTATCTAAAGATCATATCAATATAATTCTTGGCCATATTTTTAGCTCCTTACACCATTCTCCACCTCCAGAAATCGGTGCCTAGCGCACTAATATATTCCCAATTTAATATAATCATTGGTTGTTCTAAAATTACTACTCACACACACACCCTATCACACTCACAGCCCCACACTTAGTACAACGAATTGTGTCTAGGGTGCCGGAAAAATTCATATCACACACACAATCACGACCAGGACCAGAAACACAAAAATCCTTTGGGGAGAAAACTTGTTTTCCAGCCAGGATTCGAACCCGATATTCAGATATTAGAAGGCGAACCAAGCCAATGGGCAGTTCAACCAATATCTTGTACTTAAAACAAGATGTATGTATTCTGTAGCCGTCGATACTTGGTAGTTGTCGGTATCAATACGTTAGTGTTATGTAACACAAGCACTAACGAGTGATTCCGTAAGCTCCAGTAGCGAGCTGACACTCGATCTGCACAACACAAACACCCACTGATTGGTATCTGTGTCCGGGATCTGTTTACGTCGAATGTAGGTTAAAAGCAGCGCAAACATTGGCAATAAACTTTACTCGTGGCGATGTTTCTTATACTTTGACAATGTGGATTATTTATCAAATATCCTTATTCTAGGCGATATCAACAACAAGTCAAGCTTCCGGACTCTAGGCACTACCTAAGGTTCGATAAAGTCACCGTACTGGCGAGGGACAAATATTTTGTTCCTCGAAAAGTTCGGGAGGCTATCGAAATTAGTCGATATCCAAACTTCAACCGGGATCGTGGATGGACAATCTCGCCGGCTTGGAAAACAGCGATTGACACCCCTTTCGCCGACACTGCTGTACTACAAGACCGCGAAACGGACACTTTGAGTGCGGTTTGCATTATGCCTACTCCAACGATACTCCAAACCAATGATTACTTATCGGAGGAAAATCGGACCACCACACCCGTCCAACCCACCACAGTCGACCGGCCCCGAACGCCGTCGCCCGCGATAGCAGCACCGCCACCGGCGAGTGCGCGTGAGTTGCGCGCGGCCAGGCGTCGGGATCGGCCGCTTTGTTGACTCCCAGATGGTCGGAGTATTTCGACATAAGAATAACGCGATTAACAGCCGGTTAGTACCATAACAAAGTCAAGCTTCATTTATGTATGGTTATATCAAGCAACCTCTAGTTACCTTGAGGTGTTTTGCTTCTACGTTCATCATCTGTACTGCGAAGAAGTCGAACTCATTGAACTCGTCTTCGTTCCCCGAAATCAAACTAATAAAATATATTGATTTTATTTATATAGCATTAGCCATGCTAGGCAGCGATAAATAAGCGATAATTTTTCCTTTCTAAATTTATCACTATAGTTTTGCCTAGCATGGCTAATGCTATATAAATAAAATCAATTGATTTGGGTAGACGTTATCAACACAACGTTGAGCTAACTGCAATGTTAGACTCGTTGGCCGTAGTAGTTTCTTTAAAACTGTTTCGGTAGATGACGTCACACGTCCCCTAAGACGTTAATAATAAGGAAAGGTTAATTTCGTCGCTTCAGGCGGGGCTTGAGTAGCTCAGCGGTTAGAGCAATAGGGCATGAGACCCTATGGCCGCGGGTTCAAATCCCGCCTCAAGCGATAATTTTTCCTTTCTAAATTTATCACTATAATAAAATATACGTTAAAAGATGTTGTTTTTTTTAAATTTTCGTACAATTTTGCAACGCATTAGTCTCGTCCTATGCTAAACTTATCCATCATATTATTAACACAATAAATATCAAGATTCTTTAAGAAATATTAGCAACGGTTTCGTACAATATTTTCAAGTCAAATAAAAGATTACCACAAGTAGTAATGCGCCGGTCCATTTCGGTGTAAATGGAACGTAAGTGCATTACACAGTGAAATATTTGTTCGCTGTTCTGATGTATAAACTTCTACACTTAAGCACAGTCAGAGAATTTTAACTCTCAACTCAAAAACATGGCGTTAAAAATGTATACCTGTCTAGTATGTCTATCAGTCAATTTTTAACGCAATTCCAAAGGAAGAAGTTCTCAATTCGACTGAACATTTCTCTTTCTTTTATTGTTTTTTGGGTATATTATGACCGACCTCTCTAGTGTATATTAACAGATTTTTATTTTATTTTTACTGAGCTTAGTGTTAAGCTTTTGTCAGGACTCCTTAATTTTACGTATATATAATATGTTACATACATTATATAAAATACAAGGGGGGTATCTACGGAATAATTGCCTATATTTCCTAAAACTAAACTGCATGCACGCATTCTCATACACAGTCTCTGAAAAGTTGGCTAAGTTGGGTGAGCGTTCGCCTTCTAAGCAGGGGTATCGGGTTCGATTCCCGGCGGGAACACAAGTTTTCTCCCCAAGGAAAATTTGTGTTTCTGGTTCTGGTTGTGATTGTGTGTGTGATGTGAATGTTTCCGACACCCACGACACAAGTCGTTGAACTTAGTGTGGGGCTGTGAGTGTGAAAGCGTTTATGTTTTTTTTAAAAGATGACTTGGTAGTTACACGGATCGGAAATAATTTGTTTATCTATTCTTGCTTTAAAGACTTTGTTTCGTTATGTTTTTTATTGTATTTCAAAGTAAAATAAGTTGTATAATTCTTGTTTTCAGAAAGGCAATGCCGCTATGATGATTGGAACGCTACCTACTGATAATGGGCTTGACCACTTGATTCACCTATAAGCTCGATGTCTTGTAACTTGGGTCTTTGCTGTATATAGTTTTAGGAAATATAGTCAATTGGCCCGTAGTTCAAAGTAAATAACATTAATAAACGTTTGTGCCAAGTAGGTATTAAAAACTTTTTAGTTTAACAAAAATCGGTAGAGTAAAATAAAGTTAGCGCAGCCAGCAAAATTAAAACTGACAGGAACAAGGATCGAGAATAGCAATCAGAAACTTTTAGCGATTACATTTTTTATATGTTTTTGTTTTGATACTACGAGCTTCTAATTGCGAAACGGGACTCTGAATGACAGTTGACATCACTGACGTTACCTACACAGAATGTTTGGTAGAAGATAGTGATTGTTCTCATCTTTGGAACAAAAGCCAAGAGGCTTATTAGCAGAAGCCACTTGACAGATGCAAATAAAAAAATGCAAGAGATTCGGTCTTTATATTTTATAATTTTTAACGTTATGGGCGTTAGATTCCCGGGCGAACAATTTTCCTTTCAAAGGACATTTGTGCTTCTGGTTATTATTCTGTGTGATGTAAATGTTTACAGCATCTGTGATACAAGTCTTTGATTTTAGTGCGGGGTTGTGAGTGCTGATGTTACAATAAATATATATATTTTAGTAGATAAAGGTTTCCGTGCAGTAATGCCTACTTTAATCAAATAATTGAGCGTCAAATTACAAAATTTCGCAGTTGACACTGTGCGATGCTGTCATTTTAAGAAGTTGGCATTATGAGATGTTATATTTTGCGAGCGGTCGACATTTTACGAATGAAAGTTTATTAAGACTGTCGATTATATAACTCTGTACGATTAACTTGTTATTATATTCAGGGGCCAAGCCAATAACTATGGTTATATTAGCTTTGGGCCAAGCCTATGTAATAATAATACAAATGTCAGTAGAATAATTTAAACATTCCGTATGTACTTATTTCCCGTTGTTAATAATTTCGAATTGGGTCGCGTCCTTTATTGCCGCCGACTTACACGAGAAATCCATTTGGGTATTCGATTATCAAAGGCATATTTGTTCAGGCCCCCGGCTAAGCTCAGAATACTGAATAAACAACAAACAACCGTTGTGCTATAATTATAATACCGATTTGGAAACAGCACAATACCGGTTTAATAAATGAATAGTAAACAATTCGGTTTATTAATCAAATAAATAACTAAATAACGCGTTCATGCTCACAGGTCCACACTAAGTTGACGCCACAAAAAGACTTGTATCATGGGTGCCGGAAACTTTTAAATATAATAAATAAAAATATAATAAAATAAAATAAAATCCATTTATTTCAGGTAAATTAACCCATAAAAAACTACAAAATTACACTAGAACATTCACAAAAATAACAAATAAATTAAGTTACAATACTAAATAATTATTATAATACATGTGATTGTTTGTGTGATATAACTATTTGTTATTTAGTATAGGCAAACATTTGACCACTATGTCGCCTTAATGGTAAGCGACGATGCGGTCGACGATGGAGCACGCCAACAGGGTAACAAAAATAAATCCAAAGAGTATATTTAATTAAAAAAAAGCAATAAATTATAGTTAAAAGTATCACGTTTCTTTAGCCATCTCTGATAGGCTACCGTTCAACATTAACACTTGATGAGAAGAGATAATATTAATGTGTAATGTTCAGAATCTGATTAAATAAGGCTTTAAAAATGTATGTATTAATTTTCAAGAAATAAATAATCATTAAACAGACCTATAACTCTTCCCACACAACAATGTATGCACACGTTATTAAGACATACAAAAATAAGAGTAACAACAATAACTTACGACATAGATACAAAAAACAAACAAACGCTTGCCTATCGTACATAAAAAAAAAGATCTAACATAAGTAGTTATATATGATGCTTGTCGATGTGACGCATAATTTGGGTTGATCAAAATGCTGGCACTAATTGGGCTCAATCACAGAGGAGATGTTCCTCTCTGATTGGTCACTGACTATCACCCGCGCTACCAACTGCTAAAAGTGGACTATTTGCTTTTAGGCTGTTCAACTGTGGAATTTATTAGTGGTTGATAGTTATATAACATTGTTCGTCTGCTGATTGCTAATACAAACTAAATAACTCTTCGAGGTCATATTTAGCATAATTTGCTATGTATTAATATGAACTAAAAGTGAATGTATATATCACGTAGCCATTGTTTGTAGTAGTTAGTAAAAGCAGCCATTTATCAATGGGACTCTGGACTGATAACCGCATGATTAAAAAACTAAATAAACTTATAAATACTAGATTCTCCTAAAAGTCTTAAGTAAACGAGGTCTGTTCTACAACAAAAACATATCTTTTACATCTCGTGCTTTCTGCAGTACTCTACAAAATATGTTTAGCCACAATAATATTTTAAATACTCTATTAAACCGGACCATTTTACAAGTGTCATAAACGCATAAATCTGATATATTTTACGTCCAATCTTCAATATTTGCCCTGAAATTTATTGCCTATTATTTCCGCTGTAAACCGAAATGTAGAGATTGTAGAACATTTACGCCCTCTTCAATTTGAGTACATCTTATATAAAGTTATTGGCTTCTCAACAGAAGATGGTAGCATTATAAAAAGCACCTGGATTACCAAACTTTGATCGGATTTTTTTTTTGGTAAATGACGTTTTCTAAAAATGAAACCTAGCTAGATCGATTTATCGCCCCTGCTACATAAAATTTTATGAAAATCGTTGGAGCCGTTTCCGAGATTCAGATTATATACATACAAGAATTGCTCGTTTAAATATATAAGATAAATATAAGCTTGCACAATAATTAATTGTAAATTATAATCGTTCGTAGTATTTTGCTTATCACTCACGTGTTTGAGTGCCCCATTAATAGTTTCATTTTAATTACAATTTCTGGCTTTTGGCCAAAGTTTTACATATTAGACAGACGGACGACGGACGGCCGAACAAATTTGTTAAACTAGCCAAGTCAACATAAGGATCTCATTTCTCTCGATCAAATATTTTGTTCATAAAGACAGTTACATATACAAAAATGGGTGAAGCATTCACAAATGTATATACCAAGTTAAATAATTAAACGCTTAAAAATACCGACTTCACCGCTTATATTTTGGTTTTGGCTGGATCGATTTCGATTAAATGTATATGGGACCACCTCTGAAGTAAAGTTAAATAAACTACCAGAAAAAAAAAAACCGAAATTCGGATATTTTTTTTCGAGATTGCGACATAAACTTTATAAAGACGAACTAGGCATTACACCCCATTTAGGAGGGGTAAATTCTTTGATAAAACCCTTTGTCAAACAACAAGCACAAAGGTATTCGTTTGATGCTATAGAAACTAATGACTATTAGCATGTCATACTCAATACATCCTTTTCCCTCCAATTATCGAATATTTCTGATGATGTAGCAAAAGAAAACTTAAACAAGAATCGTTATGATTTTTAAAAAAATAGAGCCGCATTTTCTACTACTCGTAATCACACTAATCCTACTAATATTATAAATCCGAAAGTTTGTGTGTAAGTGTGTAAGTATGTTTGTTCCCTCTTAACGCTTTAACGGCTGAACGGATTTGGATGAAATTTTGAATGTATACATATAGCTTATACCTAGTAAAAGTAAAAAGTAAAAGTAAAAATTGTTTATTTCATAAATTAATGTACATTTTACAAATTGCGGCCCTAGTTACCAAACTGGGTGTGAGTAACACCCGTATCTTGGTAATTAGTTCCTTCCTAAAGTGAACATTTTATTAAGTACTTCTTATCTAGGTCGTTAAAAACATTGAAAAATTAGATTAATTAGATTTTTACATTAAGAAACAAGACAAAATAAAATTTAAATCAAGCGTTATTTTGAAATTATAAGAACATTTTTTTTACAGTTTATATAAGTAAAGTAAGTTCCGCAGCTAAATTTTAGGGTAAACTACCTAAGTCTACATAAGTCATGTTTCTAAGATAATTTGTATATATATTTATTCTTACATGTTTATTTTTACATTTATTAAATGTTGAATTCATTGAAATTAATTGATTCATTAAAATTTTTAAATGTCACTGTAATTAACAATATACCATAGATATCAGATATATTCAAAACAATTTAATTAATCAATGCATAATGCTGCGAGAAATTAAATGAGTTAAAAGAGTTTAAGAATTTCAGATTTTTATACATTTTTTTTTTTTGAACATTTTATTTGAACATTTATTTTAATTTAATTTATTTTAATTTGTATATGTCAATTAGAAATTTTCATGTGTGTAAGTGAGTGTGTGTGTGTGTTTGTGTGTGTAATGTGTGTGTGTGTGTGTGTGTGTTTGTGTGATTGCATGTAAATTTAAGACAGTCTAATTTAAAGCTTTCAGTAGATTTTCAGTCTCGTTGTAAGATAATCCTTTCAGCCATGACAATAGAGCATTTTTGCATTCCGCCGAAGACATGGGGTAAATGCGTAGACACTTATTTATTTTATTATACAGCCGTGTGCTGAGTGCCTCAAAGTGTCGTCCAGCTAGAGCAGTTCTGTACGACCTCACCTTACATACAACATATTTCCGACGTTTGCCGTTGAGCTCATTAGGGACATAAGTGAGTTGAGAGTGCCTTCTTAATATCAACTGATGTACAAAAAGTTGTCTAATTGTGAGGAGTGAACACTCTTTGTAAAGTTTAGTTGTAGGGTATCTAAACGGTTTTCCTAACATAACCTTTATTACAGCCCTTTGAGCTCTTTCTAAACGCAACATGTTGGTGGGATATGTACCTCCCCATGCTGTGATACAATATGACATGACCGATTGTGCTAAAGAGTAATACACCGTCTTTAAAAGTTCTGTGGAGGCAATCGGTCTGAGTTTCTTGAAAACAAACATAAGCTTCCTAATACGAGGGATGAGCGCCTGTAGCTGTCCATTCCAGTTTAGCGTGCTATCAATAACTACACCCAAATATCTAATATTTTCACTGCGTGTTAGTTTTAAGCAAGTACAAGAACTAATTAACGAATCACTGCAAAAGTGAGCTCTAATATTGATACAATCTAGAGAAGGTTTAAATTGTGGGTTTGACGAGAATGCAATATAACTGGTTTTTTTGACATTCAGGGTTAACATATTGTCACTTAACCACTCCATCACCTTTTTAAGGGCAGCTTCAGCAAGATTTTGGGCCATCCTCCAACTGTCCCCATAAACTAGTAATGCTGTATCGTCAGCATATGTGAAAATTTTGCAATTTGATAGTGACATTTTGCAGAGATCATTTATGTAGATGATAAAAAGGGTCGGCCCCAAAACGCTCCCTTGAGGAACACCATATGATATGTTTCTCTCAGCACTGATATAGTTTTCTATTTTAACACTCTGTTTTCTGTCTGTTAAATAATCTTTGAAAATTTGCAACGAAATGCCACGGATTCCTATATTCTCTAACTTTTCCAGCAAAAGGGGGACAGAAACAGTGTCAAAAGCTTTGGATAAATCTAGAAATATACACAAAGGTTTAAGTTTTTTATCAAGGAGACGTACAATGTTATTTGATAAATCTAAAACTGCATCTTCTGTGGATTTTGCTTTCCTAAAACCATATTGATTTTCTGCTAATATTTTAAAAGTTTCTAAATAGTTAACCAGTCTCGTATTTAATAGTTTTTCTAAAATTTTTGAAAGGATTGAAAGGACCGAAATGGGTCTATAATTGTTGACACTATTTCTATCACCACCTTTGAAGATGGGATGTATGAGAGCTTTTTTGAACCCAGCAGGAAAAACTCCAGTGGATAGGCAAAGGTTGCAAATATGGGTTATTGGTGGGACTAAGTGTAATCGCGCGTATTTTAGCACCCTGGCTGATATCTTGTCCCATCCTGTAGCGCAATCGATTTTAAGACCATTAACTAGAGAGTCCACCTCTTTACAGTCAGTAGGTAGCATGACAAATGAGTTGCTCAAATAACTACTAGAAGCATTATTAGTGGTAAAGTTATTTTTGGATGCCAAAATTTTACTTGCTAGTTCTTCACCAATTCCGGCAAAAAAGGCATTTACCTGGTTTGTTGATTCGATAGGATTTTTGTTTAACTGCAATAAGTCGGTTGAAGGTGAATTTTGCGTTGTAATTCCGGTGATTTTCTTTAACACTGACCAAGTGCCCTTAGGGCTGTTTTTGACTTTCATTAGCTCATTCCTTTCATAATTATTTTTTAGCTTTCGTAACCGATTTGTACAAAAATTGCGATATCTGCAGTATGAAATTTGTAAGATCATATTATCTGGATTTTGTTTCACTTTTTTATGTAATTTATCGCGATGTCTGATACATTTTAAAATACCTGGAGTTATCCAAGGTTTTAATATCTTATTTTTCCTTGAAAAATTAATAACTCTAGTGTGATTTTGAATAATTATAGATATTATAGATATAAGATTATCGGCGGCAATATTAGCATTGGTAGAGGAAAAAATACCAACAAAATCAGTGTTTGCAAGATCCATGGTGATAGCATGAAGGTCAAGACGAGTCTTTTCAGTAAAGTTTTTTTTAGATTTGCTTAGACAAGTAAAATTTAAATGAAATATTACAGGCGCGTGATCCGTTATGCACGTGTCAAGAACCAGTGTAGTTGCATTTTTAAGGTAAGTTTTTAGTAAAATATGATCCAGACAATTTTTGTCTTTGTCTACCTAGGATTAACACATAGGCTATTTCACTTGATAATAGCGGGCAAAGCCGCGGGGCACGGCTAGTATTACATTTAATCGTTTGTGTGTAAGTGTGTATGTAGATTTTTTTTTCTTCTCATGATTTGGATGAAATTTGGAATGTACATAGATTAACACATAAGCCACTTTAAACTTGATAAGCGCAGGCGAAGCCGCGGGGCACTGCTAGCATAATAGATGGTCTAGAAAAAAAGCCTGCCTTGTATTACAAAAGCAGATTCCCTCGAGACGCTACAAAGAAATCTATCTGCACATAATAAATCACCTTTTCTAGGTTTTTCCAATGTACTCGTTATTTAGTTTAAATCCTTTTAGATATAGATAGAATAGGCAAAATATTCTCTATAGGTCTGATAAAAAGTGTTATATAGTTCTTTATTTGTGTGTCTAGCTAGGTGATAAACGATTGGTGGAGTGTGAAGCTATACATATTCCTACTAGCTCTGCTGTACTCGGCATGCGTTGCGATGCCACGTTTAGAAAAAGTGTTTTACCTCTTTCATGTTTATGGTCGCCTGGTACTTTAATACCATACTAAAAACTTTTTGGATATTTTTCATACAAAAAAATACTAAAATCGCAATTTATAAATGTGGGGGCGGGAGGGAAGGGTGAAAAATACTGTAGGATCTATTGGTCGTTATTTTTTTTATCGTAATTTTTTTGTATATTTAGTAGGTATGAGCATTCTCATACCAAAAAACAATTAAAATTTAAATCGGTCGAGCCGTTTTGGCGAGGCTGTGACTGTGAACTTCATAATATAAGATATTTTGGAGGCTCTTATCATTCATACCGAATTCCATTGTCTGTGAACCCTAAATCAAACCATAGACTGTATACGTATGTTGTAGATACAGTCTGTTCGCCGTTAATTAACCCGCGGGTGATCGATCTGAACAATGTTCTTTTTGTGTATAGGGAATTAGACCCAATTTCCTGTAGGGTTGCTACGTCATGCCATTGTGCTTTCGATTCGTTTACCAGAGCGGTTCTTTTATATTTTGGCGATTCCCGTACAAATTGAATACCACAGGATATTTGATAAATATATACAAATTTTTCCTAGATACTTTTTACAGATAGTGTTTATATATGTAAGTAATAAAAAAAAATTCCAGGTACGGTTTTTCGAATATTTTTTATAAAATGTATTGCTAATTATTTTATGATTTTGAATAGCGCTTATTGTTTCTTTAAGTGTTTTTCTTTTAGTCGACATACTAACTCATAGTCTGTGATATTTTTAAGTGATTACCTACTTATCACGGTTAGGAATGTAAAAAATAACGGTAGAATCCTTTATATTTTAGGTAAGACAGACTGTGTAGGCTAAGTAGGTACCTTCTTTGCAAGCATGATACATCTCCGGCCGCATCATCACTTTCCATCAGGTGATATTGTGGTCAAATGCTTGCCTATCATGCATAAAAAAAAAGTAAAAGGGTTCAGTTTTCCCCTTTAAGTACGGAACGTTAAAAATGAATAAAGCAACGACTTTTCTTGCTATGTATTTTAATCCGTATATTTGGCTCATTTGACATAAGATGGGAAGATGTTGCCAAATTCATATGATAGTTATAAATTAAGTGTCTTGAACGCGGCACAAGGATTTTTATGGAAAAAGGCTTTAAATCTTTTATTTTATGATGTCGCCGTTTTAAAATATCAGTATAAATTGTGCATTCCAAAAAGGGGAACGATTTTTATTCCTACGTTTATTTGCTACAGAATTTTCTAACTGTTTATTCAATCGTACCGTATTCATCGCATTTATATAATAGGTTTAGTCTCTCTCCTACCACCGTTATCGGTCAGTAGTCTGTTTACATCGACCAACAAACAATGAGCCTCAGGGACAAATACAAACTTCACAAAATAAATGTAGGTACCAATTAAAACCTACACAGATATGGATATATGTGTTTGATTACAGACAACCAGATAGTACGTACTTATAAACAAACTAAGCATCAAGGATCGAGTCCACAGGGAACGGGAATTAATTATTTTGTAATGCATTTAGTACTCAGTTTTCCAAGTTAAAAACTAATAAACATTTTATGAATGATAAAATAATATACTGCGCATAACAGTATTCCATATCCAATTCTAGTAACCCTATTTATCCTGATGGGTCATGCCAAAATTCTATTGCTATTAAAAAAGTAGCAATATCATTTTTTTCAATACCCCGGCTCTCCATCTGCAAAACGGCTGCAACGATATTCACCAAACATAGCTAAGAATACTAATAATAAAATCACCGTTCAAACAAACAAAAAAAAAACTAAGTTAAAATCGGTCCAGTCGCTTGGGAACTACGATGCTACAGATACACACTAAGAACTTATAACATCCCTCTTTTTCATCGAGGAGAAAACACGAACACCTTGATACATGATCTCATCAAAAATCAGTCTGAATATTCAGCATCCAATTTCAAGGGATGTCTAAAGACGTAGCCAACCTTGCCGCCTTTGATGAGACACCTCATGAACTAAGGGAGGGTTTAATTTAGAGCATTACTTGCAGATATGGCGAATGGCACCGTCAACGTGTCTCCTTGGATAATCTGAATAACGGTGCAAAGGAGGTCCCAAATTAAAACCTTTATCGCCTAAATTCTCACAGAAAGTTTATTTCAAAATTGTAGTCATAATTATTACATTAAGGTTGATTTTTGACTTGTAAGCAACGATCAAAAAACCCTTTCCTGTCAAAAGTTTCTTTGCAAGTGACTGCTTGGTAAATAAATAAACAAGTAATTCGTCATATCTTTCAGAGAAACAAGATATAGTGTAATAATTAAATCATTCACTACAAATAAATCTGTATGTTCAACGGAAAGGGTATGATTCCTAAATAAACGAAAAAAATGCAAACTATGCTTATGTAATGTCGCCGGTACAAAATGTTCCATGATTATTGTATCCCTTATATATATTTGCACAAAATTAATTAAGGCCGACGTTAGCAAACGTCACGACGAGCGCAACGGTATATTTGTTCTAATGTGCACTTGGTTTTGGTATTACATATGAGTTGCCTGCCAAGACCGGTAGCAACACCTGACAAAATGAACCTAGCGAAGCGTGCGCTGCATTGATATGCCGTACATAACAAAATTAAATATTTTATTAGTGGTAGGACTCTTTTGTAAATTCCGCCTTTGGCAGTAACTCACCATTCAGCCGCCTAGCAGTGTGTGCAAATTAGTGTGTTTTGGATTGAACGGCAATATTTCCAGTGAAATTACAAGACTTGAAGAGATTTAATATATAATGTCTCAGGTTGATGAGCGCAGTTCTTTGCCACGATGTCTCTGGGTGGCACTCAACTGTAATGGGCGAGCGTGACGCTTACCATCAGGCGGCTTGCTCGATTCGTCTCTCAATTTTGAACTGCCCGTTGGCTAAGTTGGGTGAGCGTTCGCCTTCTAAGCAGGGGTATCGGGTTCGATTCCCGGCGGGAACACAAGTTTTCTCCCCAAGGAAAATTTGTGTTTCTGGTTCTGGTTGTGATTGTGTGTGTGATGTGTATGTTTCCGGCACCCACGACACAAGTCATTGAACTTAGTGTGGGGCTGTGAGTGTGAAAGCGTTTATGTTTATGTTAATTAAATAAAAAAAAAACCAACAAATTAGTGTACGAAAAAAGCAATGTAATGGTAAATTTGTAAGTACTTTTGGTTGGATACTTTCAAGACTTTAATTATTTCAGCATTATTAACATTGATAGTACATCTATATGACCTAATCTGCAACTTCTGTAAAACAAATCAGTCTTCTAACATAATCGATGCTTTATCAATTAAGAAATTGCTCTAAAAGGCAAACGTGCTTTATCCCCAGTAACATCTTCACTGGTGAGGTAGTGGTCAAATATTCGTCCATCGCAAATTAAATAAAACATGGTGGTGTTCATATAATTTAAAAATTTGGCTAGATCCAATGTTTAGGCACCCTGGAGTAAAGGGAGGGCTTGGACAATTACCTTGTTAGGTAGGTTACCAATTACTACCTATTTTTGCTTGGTTTGTAGAAGATAGAGATTCGGAGAAGATTCTAGTAGTGGCAAAATATATTATATAACGTATTGTTATGCTTACAACGAAAAAGTGAGCTTCACGCTTCAAAATGCTGTCTGGAAAAATAGTCATACATTTTTGTAACTAAACGAAACAGGCATCGTTCATTCATCATATTTGGAGTCTGTCGAAAAATATATTTTGGAACATGTCAGTATGCCATCGCGAAAACACCGACTGACAGGCTATTTTGGGATACAAAAATATGTTGTTACATCTGATGTGTTTTTATACTTTGTGATATTATACTATATTATGTGTGTCAGAATCTTTTGAGAAAGTTTATATAATTGTCCTGGTGATATGAACCCTTTTCTACCGACTTGACAAAAAAAGGAGGAGGTATTCAGGTCGACTGTATTTTTTATTTTATTAATGTTACCTCATAAAGTTATGAGGTAACATAAATAAAATAAAAATTCCACGTTCCACGTGAACCGATTTTGTTTTTTAAAGATTTTGCTTTCCGTTTGGTCCCATTTAAATTTGATTAAGATCTGACCAAGTAGTTTTTGAAATATCGTCCATCATTTATTATCTTTCTTTCTTTCTTTAGTACATCTAATATCAAAGTTCCGAGCTTAAGCTTTGCTTGCGTTTAATTATTTGATTAGATTGCGACACTATATACTATTGAGTAGAGATAAATTACGGTATGATGGCGCGCCCCTCTGTCATCCCTCCATATTAACTTTTTTTTGACACTTGACAGCCGTTTCACCATGCACACATGCGTTGAGAGTCTTGGTGGCGCTTTGTCATGCGCTTTGTAAATACTTTCACAAATACATTCAAACGTTTTGCATTTTGGAGGAGCGCCACTTATTATCGTAGTTTATCTCTAACTAGCTTTTGCCCGCGGCTTCGCTCGCGTTAAGAAGTATTATTTTAAAATTGACAAATTTTCATACAAACTTTCATCCCCTATTTTTTCCCCTTGGGGGTAGAATTAATCAAAATCCTTTCTTAGCGGATGCCTACGTCATAACATCTACCTGCATGCCAAATTTCAGCCCGATCCGTCTAGTGGTTTGGGCTGTGCGTTGATAGATCACTATGTCAGTCAGTCAGTCACCTTTGAGTTATATATATTTAGATAGGATTTATAAGTAGCTAATATCTGTGATCCATTGACAATGAACTGTCGTTTCTACTGAAAAAATAAGGGAAATATCTGAAATGTCCCACCATCAATATTAGGTGTTGATAAAACAGTTGTGAAAACCGCTAAACATTACTCTCTCTAAAAGGCAAAGGCAAGTTCGTAAATGTTAACGGTTATTTGGGTTCATAAAACGGTACGTTACTACCAGTGTATGGGACAAATCGATCCCATTGACACACTAATGGGTTAAATAAACCGGAAATTAGCAGAAATGTCCCGCCCCATCAATATTAGCGAGTGCCGTTAGGATATTTATCGGTGCAAACGAGGTGTGTCGTTACCAATTAAAGAGATCAATGCCGCGCTTAGATGTTTTTTTTATTTGGAATAGATGAAATGAAAATGAAATTACTTTTTTGAGAATTGAAACGGACATTATAGTGACTGGTAACGCCAATTACTTAAAAATATAAAATATATTAATAAAAATAATTTAAGGTACACAATTCATTTTCTCCCGATTCCTACCCACAAGTGCAAGCACTATCGCCGCCGGCCCGCCCCCTTGCGAGCCGGCTAGAAAACCGGTAGTGAAATACGCCTCGTCGCGATACATGCATTGCGCATGATTCTACTCAAAAACAGTCATTACGACACATAATTGCATCTATAAAGTGGTTGTGTCAATTAGTGCTTTTACACGATTCGGAATACTACGTTGCCCGGCGCCGGGTTAGGAGACCTAAGGATCCCCCTGCCGATCACGCCGCATTCGCAGACCAAGGAGACCAGCAGACCGAGTCCAAGTAAGTGCTTGCACCTCCCGTCTTCTCTTATCCTTTTTCTCGAATCGAATTGTGTAATTAATTACCGCCATACAGTCCACTCAAATCAATTCAAGAATAAATTACTAATTGGCGCCACCAGTGACTATACTTATTTCAATGACAATTGTCGATCTAGACATCGACGATGCGTAAGTCACGCTAATTCCCGTTTTGATTTTAATTTGTTAGTTTAAATTGTGCGTGAGTTTTTATCGAAAGAATAAGAGAATTTTTTACATCTATTTCTAGCAAAAAAACATCTTGGTTACAAATAAAAAAAAAAACGACAATGCGTAAGTCACTCTAATTCCCGTTTTAATTTATTTTTTGTCTCAGATAGGCGTTGCCATTGGCCATATTACTTGATGTTAAGTGATGATGTGATCAACGATGGTAAACCTAGCAGATAAGTAGAATAACTAGCTCTCAACGATAGTTGTAATGACGAACTAAAAATATGATGGTTTTGTATAATGAAATCATGCTGGGAAAGTTCCAAGATTGCAAAAAAACCCACAAGAAAACGTATGTCGTTGCCTAAATATTTTCGAGCGCTATTGAATCTGAGAAAAAAACCCTGTTTTTAGTGGCTTTTTCTTAGATTATAACTGACCTCCAGTAAAAGATGGTTCTAAAAAAGTAAAAATAATTAAAACACTATTTTTTTGTACACTAAACGTATTCTAATAGGAATGTGAGGCTATGATCGAAACCTTAGTAATGACGTACCTATGTGCTGTTTCAGAATGCTAAGAAAATAAGTAATTATTGCTACAGTATTTTAGTGGGCCCATGTCTAAATGGTCATACCATTTTAAGCCACGTTGAAGGTTAAAGTCAGCCTAAAACATTCTAATTCTAGAGATTTCCCAATAGTCCATACTACAAACAACCGTGCCTTGTTTGTAGTATGGACTATTAGTCTACCCATTTAGCGAGCGCACGTGTAACGTGTATGCTGTCAGCCTGTCGAGTATACTAACATATTTTATTATATTCCTAAGTATTCCGCGCACAAAAATTCGCTTCAGCCCCTACATTTAACATCGAATTTGCACCTAATTTGCTAAACCGACGGCACGTTTGCCTACTAGCTCCTCATTTGTACCGAGCGCCGATAAATTCCTAATGCCGAGCGACTCCATAATGTAGTTAGATTATTTTCGTGAATGTCTTTTAGATATTTTTGCGGGTTACGAGGGAACCTGAGCTTGTTTAGCCTGTTTCGGAACATAGCTCTACAGCGATAAGGTAGCGACAGTATCATTAATAATCTCTGTCAAATGAGGATAAAAATGAACTCCTGACATACTAAAAGTCACTATCTAGCTGAAAAGACGACAAATAGAAATATAATGATTTTATAAAGAAAAATGTATCACTTGAGGCGGGGATTAAACCCGCAGCGGTTAGAGCATGACATTCTATGACCGCAGGTTCACAAGCGATAATTTTGTCTTTCTAAATTTATAGCTATAGTTCTGCCTAGCATAGCTAATGCTATATAAACAAAATCAATAGAAAGATACAGTTGCAACAACAGTTTTTCGGATGTCCTTAATATCTGAGAAACTATAATAAATATACCTACTTTGGACCATTGACATGACGAAGAAGAAGAAGAACAACAAAGTATAACAAGTTATACTGATGAATTAAGACCTATAAGTAGTGCGATCGCATTTTCTCGCATTTTCTGCAGCTTTATATATTCCACGTCAATATTCAAAAATGCAAGAAGAACGTGCATTCTGGGAATACAAAGTATATCGGAATATTTTGTTCATGCATTCGAAAAAATACATACGCTACAATAGAATTCCCTTTTACGTGAAATATACCGCTACTCCGATGGAATACTTAGTACCGTATTTAGTTGTATTCATATATTTCAATCTATGCGATTTTTTTAGTAAAGAAAAACTCCATCCTATTGTATTTATTATCCAATTGTTTTTAACGCAATCACACTCACGGTCTTACACTAAGTCGAAAGACTTAACTCGTAAGTGCCGCAAACATTTATATTTCCTACATTGATTTATAAATGCTATATTTGAATGAAGTTCTAAAACATCACATATTGAATTTTCATATTCATTTTTATTAGTGGTTACATATTTGAGCCGTAGAGACACTAGGTCCGTGGGGACCGGGAGCTCATTCTATTTTCAAAATTTTATCAGAGCGCTTGGTTGAAGCGACGCGTGATCAAAATGCTGGCACTTATTTGGCTCAACGTATTAGCATTGCAATTCAGAGAGGCCATGCATCATGCCAGCATGATGGGAACGCTACCCACTGGTAGTGGGCTTGAGCACTTGAGTTTGTGGCATATCTTAGTTACATTTCTATTATTGTATTATAAATAGTTGTATCAATAACGGGATATTTACCATGTATTTCTTTTGTTTTGAGATTCCGATATTTAATATTGTATTAACTTATATCATACCTAAAACCTAACTTACCTTTTATCTATTTAATATTATATTAACTTAGCGATATAACTTATGTATAATTATTATTGTATATTTCATATTTATGTTAGCGCCAAGCTAAAATGTCGGCAGGCGGTCGTCGCACGATCTAAATACCGCAATAATCCTCGCCCGGCGCGGGAACAATAGCCGTTGCGTCATCGCATGAGCCGCTCGCTCGACCGGTCGCCACCGGCCGGCCCGGCCGGCCGCCTCCCGCCAGTTAGTTCGCCGCACCTACTCAGCGCAAGCGCATGTCGCTCGGAACGCTTTCCTACCTACCTACACTCGCCCGCGTATTTTACTTCGCTGTGCTATCGTATTGACTTTTCGTATTTCATACTTCTACTTTGTGCCTATCTTGACTGTTTTGTGTGAACTGTTCCTTCTGTGACTTTCTTCCGTTCCTTCTAAATCGTGACGCCAATAAACAGCGTGCATTGGATTTTATGGACTATTATTTGGTGCTTACCACACAAGCACCCGCCTATCAACCATAAGTTACCTATAAGCTCGATGTCTTGTAGGTAACTTAGTTCTTTGCTGTACATAGTTTTAGTTTAGTTTTAGGAAATATATGCAATTGGCACGTACAACAAGATTTTTTTTTTTTTTTATAATGTCTAATATCTCAGGGTGACAAACGCAGTGCTTTGCAGACCAGGATTTGGGCCTAAGATCGAAACTCTGGGTGGCACTGTACTGAAATGGGTAATCGTGACGCTTATCATCGAGTGATTTGCTCGTATCGTAACTCAACTAACATTACAAAAAAATAAACAAAAAACGTTTCATCATGAACACGAGTAAACCCACGAGGCTGGTATTTTATAAATAAATATTCGTCATAGTGAAATCGCATAATATCGGTTTCAAATAAACACATTCCCCACAAACCGCACCGAGAGATTCACGAGGGATCAAATTGGCTCGGTGCCACGTTCCTTTGGTACAAGGGCCCAGCCCTTCCGATAAATATTGATGTGTGAGCGAGCAGCTAGTTTATTGCGTCTGTATTTATTTATTGGGTCGAATGAGATTGGTGAAACCATCTGGCTTCGAAGGATTCGGCTTTCGGCATGAATGTCATGGGAGTCGCGAATAGTTGCAAATCAGTTGCTAATAACTACTCTTGGGTACCCAGTTTACATGATTAGAATTTCCAGTCTGTACGTGAGTGAAACTATTTATTAAATACTCACCGTGCCCGGCGGCTTCACCCGCTATTATCAAGTTAAAAAGTAGCATATGTGTTAATCCTAGGTATGAACTATGTACATTCCTAATTTCAACCAAATCCGTTCAGCCGTTAAGCGTGAAGAGGAAATAAACATACTTAAACACAAACTTTCGTATTTATAATATTTGTAGGATTTTTTTCAAACAAATCTATCATATCTTTAAATCAGTTCATATAAGACTTATAGGTAAAACTAACAGCCAATAACGGGTAGACATTTTATAGCTTATTCATTTGATAAGAAATAAAAGACAATTACTGTTAAATAACTAAGAATTAAATTTAAACTACTAAATGTTACATTAAAATGTTAATCATGCTGTTTCTTCATCACAAATTTCACCAGCAGGAAAAGAGGAATCGGTTTATGATATCTTTCGGCTTAGTCTCTTTATTCCTTGTGCTAATGTATAATAATTTGTTGTATTTGACTCTATTCTATATAAGTTATAGTATAAATAATAGTTTAATCGTTTTCGGTTCTCCATTGTTATTATCCTTCATTGGTTATACAATATGAATATGTACGGCTATTGTTTCCGTAATGTCCTAGTAACATTGCAGTCTGTTAAATTCTTGGCCATTTGCCCAAAGGATTTGGTAACACGGCGTATACCTAAGAGTAATATAAAACATACAAGAATTTACACCAATTTTACTACTCGTACCAATTACGAGGATTCTACTTCTCTGCCAAAACGTCCGCATGTGTTCTCCGCGTAGCGTGAATGTATGTTTGAAATGTTTTGAAAGTCCACATCACCATGTTTGTTGTTTTAGAGCGGGCCGCTAGGAATTCTCTCCTCTCGGGAGCTTTAAAACAAGTTCAACCTCATTTCAGGTCTCACGTTTGTAGCAGGTTACTTTGACTTTAAGTGGACCTTTAAATGTTAATGTTTACTCAACTCAAGTGGCTATATAGGTTAGGCTGTTTTTTACTTCAATTGAAGCTGTCGTCAAAAGTAACGATTGCTTTACAAGTATAACAAGGTAAAAGGACTAGTACTTTATACAAATCGAAATTCGAAAATATAAATCAGCATTAACCAAAAATATTATATAACTAAGTCTAGTCCAGCACTTAAATGAGCTCTCCCCGTGAGATTTTAGGTCATGCCTTATTATCAAACTAGCCCCATGGCTTTGCCCACGATATTCTAAATTTCATCAGAGAAAACGAGTTACGTACACGTTAACATATAAACTTTCGTATTTATAATATTAGTGTTATGTGGAGAGAATCTATTCGATGACCAATGCGATGTAGATACTTATTTTAATATCACATAACAGGCAGTGCCCTGATCTCGTTCTTGTAGGCATCAAAACCGAAACATCGCAAAAGTTAATTTGAAATGTAATTAAATGATTAATTTTCAATTTTAAGCTGGAGTTTACGAAAATTATTGTCACAGTACCCATTTCACAGTACTGTATGCATATACATAACTGTAATTTAGTCAGTCCAGTGTATTTCTTGCTCTGTCTATATAGAAATAAAATGGAACTTTCTCATTTTGAAAGTTTCGTGTGTGCTGGGTTGTTGTCAGTTAGAGTACGTCTAAGCTGACTCGGGACACTTCGGATAAAGGACAAACATACAAAGAAACATTCAGTAATTGATCGAGCGAAGAGAGATCTAAATTGACTTGGGTGATTCAGCACTTTGTCCGTCCGTATGTCCGTCCGTCTGTCAGATGCATCTAGCGTATAAACCGCACAAGCAAATAACTTCAAATTCTCTGAGAATATGCAAAGCTATGGCCCAAAGCCAGAGCTGACAATTTAAATTATATAAATGAAAATGTGTCCCCGTAAGCGGGTAGTAATATATTTTTTATTTTTAACCTACCCTTGTAGTGCATCGTTAGAATGAACTTTGCAAGTAAAGTACGAAACCGGTTAAAAAAGAAAAACTATATTGGAAAATATCTATCTAATAGGCCACTAAAGTCACTGTTTATAGACCTATTTTGCTCCGGGATCTATCTGCTTCACATTAAAACCTGAAATTTATTTAAAATATCAGTTATATTCTATACTTGATCAACGAATAAGAAATCAATCAATATCTAAAATAAAAAAGTTGTACTATTAATTTAGGCGCGAGATCTCAGTTCGAGGCGAATGAATAGTATACATATATATTGAAATATATCTAGCTACTCTCCGCGGCGTTACCCGCGTTTAAACAGTTATCTTTTGTATATGTTTTAAGCCAGGATCTTTCGGGGGGCGTACGCAGAACAGCTCATCAAAGAAAATAAATTTAAAAGATAATTGAGCATTGTTATTTCTTAATCGCCTTGCTTAAGCCTTGCTTGCTTTACAAACAGGCTTCGACTAACAGGCTTTGAATAAAAAGATAATTGCTTACCTAGTCCTAATATCGATATTTGCATATAATTTTTGTCACCAAGTATGTGAACTATTGACACACTAAACCCAGAAACTGTTTATACCTACACTTGAAGCAAATAAATGCATTTCATTTTATTTCAAAAAATCAATTCACTATTTGAATAACGAGGGAAAACCAATACCTATAAAGACAAAGGCATTGTACCTGCTGCCGTTTCAACCACATACGGGTTCCACAAAATGGCGATACGTCGTAAAACATGCCCAATTCAACATAGACCCAATTGATTACAAATTCAGGAGGTGTACGAGCCCTTCAACAATTTCCCTTTAAATATAACTACTGTACGTTATTTTGAGTGCTCGTTTGTGTTCCACATGCTTATTGTTTCGCAGATTAAAAAAAATAGCATTAGTGTTTATTTTGTGAGTATAATTCAAATTAAATATCCTTTATTCAAATAGGTGATATAGAGGCAATATAGAAAATAATTACTCTTATCGCCAGATTCGCAAATATCATATATTACAGCCATCTCGAGAGAAACCGGGCATGAAACTCGGTGGCGCATTGTCTTTCGATTATTTTTTTCAAATATCCCTAAAATCACTAGTAAATAAGCTATCTTAACCTAGGTTTATCTATATTTTGCAGGTTGCCAGAAAGCGCTTACCTTTATTTAATTTATAGATATATAGATAGATAAACTCTTTATTGAACACTTTAATTAAGACAAAAAACAAAACAGTAAATAATTATATACAAAAAAAAGTGTTACTGTAGGCAGTCTTATCGCTAAAAGCGATCTCTTCCAGACAACCTTGGATGGAGATTTATAGTATGCAGTTTATATTGTTTAGATTACGATTAAAATATATACATCTGGGATGATCTATAGATTTCATCATCATCATCCACGACCTTTTCGAAATATACCACTTGTGGGTACAGGCTCCTGTTTTTTGTAGTATTTGCCTCGATCCAGCGCAATTTTTTATCAGGTTTGACCACCGTCTATATAATATCGTCAACCCATCTTGTTGCTGGACGGCGGACGCTCCATTATCTAGAATTAACAACCACGATTTTTTAGGTCCAAATTCAGCACATTTTATCATTAAACTATTAATAACAAGATAAGTGTTTCATTTAGCTGACTGTGCCACAAACTTTATCTATTAATTCTTGATCAAGAAACTTTTCTCCAATCAACCGTAACCAAAAATACTTGAGGCGCGCTTTTTTAGTTTTCTACAAAGTTATCCTTAGTAGTTATCGTAGCCTTCGTGTTAGTTCTTAAAACCTATATTATAGAGTAACCTAATTACGGTAACCGTATTCGAGTATCCGGATAGACCGATTTGTAAAATAATATACCTTGATTTTTGTTCTAACCCTTAGCTCTGTAAGTCCTACAATATAGTTCTCAATGCTATATTGTCCGTATTCTATACAATATTATTGATAGTTGTTTAAACTACACACTGACCCGCAAATAGCGACATCGCCGCACCGCGCCTCGAGATATGCACTCTGTAGAGTCATTAACTTTCATGAGTGCCTCTTTTGAGCCCATGTGAATAAATGATTTTGAATTTTGAATACAATTGATACTTTACGAGCTTTACACATTAGATTTAACATGTAAAGCTGTGACCGAAAGTCAACAATTTTTTTTTGGTAGATAAACTTAAATTTTTATATATATTTTTTTTAACCTTGAATAACGTAAAACTTGTTTTACGTTTTCTGTCGTAAGCAGCTTTCTACTCAGCGGGTCCAGGTTCTACTCCAGGGTCTTCCCTGTTCCACAATTGTCACCACAAGAGTAATTTGTGCTTCTGGTTCTGGGTCTGACTGAGTGTGATGTAATTTTTCTAAATGTTACATAACTTAGTTGGCGTAGCAATAAAACGTGATGTAATGAAATGAATTTTGCCGCGAGTACCAGCTGGTTAGTAAACATTAATAATGAATAACACTCGCGATAGTTTTCAAACCGAAATGAATTTTATTCACAAAAAAAAGGGTTTCACTGGTCATTTTTTATGCTGAGTTCTTCTATTTTGCCCTTACTCGGCATGCGAGTTTGGTTACATTTTTATAATATATGTAAGCATACAATTCAACATATAGTAAAAGTATGTAATTGTTAAAACATAAATAAAAAGATATGTAAAAACTAAATAATACTTTTATGAAAATACGTTGGATACTTTTCAGATGAAAACGTTATAAATAAGTTTTGATGATTCATATTTGGTGTGTTTAATATGGCGGCTATAAAAGTTATCCAACTTTTGGCATTTCATCGCACAGTAAAGTTGGTAGTATCGTTTCCAACTTTTGATGAGTGTGCATGATGACCGGGCTATAAAAAAGTTGTCTACCCGCCAAATGCATATGTACGTGAAATAAAATAACAATAATTGAAACGCAAGCTAAGCTTAAAAAAGCCGACTTCATCGCTTATATTTCGGTTTTGGCTTGACCGATTTCGATAACGTTTTTATGGGACCACCTCTGAAGTATACCCTACCAAACTAAAAAATCATCAAAATCGATTCGTGAATGCCGGAGATATCGCGTACAATAGTAAAAAAAATACATTCGAATTGAGATACTTTTTTGAAGTCGATTGAAAAACTAGCTTATAAAACATAAACAAGCGATAACAAAAAGAACAAATGCTTTCACACTCACAGCCCACATTGAGTACGTTGTGTCATGGGTACTGGAAACAATCACATCACACACACACACAATCACACCCAGAACCAAAAACACAAGATTCCCTCCTCTTTCCTCAAAGTTAAAAAACAAATGTTTAATTCAAACAGTATCATAATCATTGTTATACAATAGAATTTCGAATAGATTTATACCTCGAAAGGCTCGTAATTGTGTGAATTCCCTTGGATATGGGAAGTGATAAATTCCGTCGGAGTAATTGGTACAACACGCTTCAGGGATCTATTTTAATCGTGCAAGGTCTGTTCACACGGCTAGTGTTTGAAGGAAAAAGCTGCGAGGATCTGTAGGTTGAACCCTGCGTGGAAAATTATGATGTCAAGTATTGAAGTTTAATAGAACTACTGAATATGTAATCAACTAATTGTTCACTCGATTTAGTCGCATGAAAAAGCTAGTTTGTTTCTAGCTACCTTCTTAATGAGGTGCCAGAAAGGGGAGTGATTTTTAATGCAATGACGCTCAGTTAATACGAATGTGATCTAATAATAACCAAATGATAATTGGGAACACATGAAAGTAGTGAAAACAAATGAAAACCGAGAAAAGCAATGATCATCAGATATAACAAGTGAGCGTTAGGAAAGTAAATGAATATCGGGGCAAACAAATTAATTTCGTATAAAAGTTTATTTGAATTTAAATATCATGAAAAAATCAGTAGTCTAAGTTCGTGCTGATACTAATACATCATACGTTGACATTTATACGTTGTACTCTCCTTGGTCTGTGGACATTTAGGTATAATAAGATAACATACACATTAAATTGTAAACTACAAGTTTTCGTTCGTTTCCGGGCTAATGGTCTATTTTCGTAAATAATTACAACAATTAAGAATCCCACTAATAGCCAGCAGCGCCCTCATCCTCCCTCATCTTTTTATGTAATTAAACTGCGTTTACATAATTACTTACTCGTAGATGGTAAAATCAATCAATAAGTCAAAACAATTTAATTTAATCATAACGGCCGCATCGTCACTTTTTATCAGGTGAGATAGCGGCCAAGTGCTTACTTATCTGTCATAAAAAAACAAGCTTAAATAATGTTACATTATTTTATAATGAACATTGTAGGTTAGATCCTTAAAGAATTGATTTGATTGTTACAGATTAGATTAGATTTTATTTCTATTGTTACATAAATCAAGCCATACGAATGTATTTTTCTTGTGTGTGTGTGTTATGTAAGTATAAGTGGGGTCTTTAGAATATAGGTGGGGTTGTATGTATGACGTTCGATTTAAGTTAGTCATGCTGGCGGTATTTATCTGAACCCCTATCATGTTATCTCTAGAAATATTTTTTTATTTTTAGTTTAGGTTTTTTTTATTATATTTATTTTTTACAAGCTTTTATTTAGTTTTACCTGTCCCATTGTCTATCGGTCGGTCTATAATAAAATCTTGGGAGCTAAATTAGATCCACTGCTCGATATCCGATTGGACTCAAATTTGGTTTACTTATGTGTCTTCGGTGACAATACAATGATCGGGAAGATGGCTATAGGACCTTCTTAACTTAACAAGATGCTCCCATCGAATTTAGGCTCGTTTGATTGTAAATATTTGTTACAAGAAACTATTAAAAAAAAACTTTTTTAAATAGTTTCTTGTTTTCCTTTACATATAATGAGTAGCTATGCCCGCAGTTTCTACCGCGATTATCAGTCAGAGTGTGAATACTTCGCGACGCACGAAATCCAAGAGAGATCAGCCGGTTTCGTAACCCGGTAATTAAAAACAGCGCGTAATTTTACAATTTCCTTATCCTAATTACAAAGTTGCCAGCGTGTAACTTTCGAGATTCGCATTTAAAATGTCGGCTGCAGGCTGCTTTCATTAATGAGTTTGGTAATCAAAATCGAGGCGAGATCTTACACAGTTGGCGCGTTGTATAGCATCATATGTCTATCTATTGCTACTAACTTTTACTTACAGTACAATAACTCTTTATTGCTGCCATATTATATTTAGTAAAGTGTTTTGTACATTACTGTCCTTAGGCTACTCGGCTCGCCCCCTACCCCGTAAGAATGAAATTTCGCTAACACAAATGTTCAAACTGACTGACTTTTATTTTTGTGTCATAAAACAAAATTACGAGGTTCTTATTATATATTTCTTTTATTAGAAGACGTATGACAAAATTTTTTTTTGTTTAATAGGGTTAAGTTAGTGTTAAGCTGGTCGCATATAAAAATTATTGATATATTCAATATATAAAAATATTAAATTTACTTTAATTTTATCTAAATTTTTATATGAATTGTATTACTGAGTGCTTGTATTTAAGCTGAATAATATGATTTAAATTCTGATAATCTAACATCGTATCAATTTCATCTCCTTTTTGTTGTCAATAATTATATTTTTATCTATTTTTTAATAATTTCATAATGCAATATTCACGTACAGACAGGCATTTCTTAATAATTGTTACCCATTTTGGGCTCCCAAGATACAGGCTATGCCCAGTTTGGGGCCCACAGTACAATTGTACTTTATTATGACTTTCTTTGCCAAATAAACAAATTTTCATTAACATTTTTCATAAATATCTGATAAAGGGTTCCATACATAACAGAACACACTACAGAACTACGAAGCTACGGCGTAGCGTTTTGTAGCATAATTCTACGTGCGTAGCGCTACGTACGTAGCGTGTCGCATTCACATCACAGGCATCAATTCAATAAAAATAATCATGAAGTATTTTTTTAAACTAACTTTTTCATTTCTTGTTTTCCATATGATATTAGTGCTCGATTTGAGAGTTTCTAATATATATGTTTAAGTACGTAAGTATATATCTAAACAACAAAATTTTAAAATTGCGTCAATAATTCAATAATATGTTCTCATATCTAGATAGAAAGTCTACCATGACGACGAATTTATTGATATAATCACTTTTAAAAGAGATGTTTTAATAGAATGTGACAACAAACCGATGCCGTGTTACTCTCGTAGCCTTAACAAAATACCTTCTCTACATTTACGATACGAACATAACTCCTAAACTTTCGGAAACTTAACATAGCTCTATAATGTTGAGCATGTTTGTGAATATTTCCATTTTAACGTAGTGTCGTTTGTGGTAACGACTATAGCCTTGTAAGTTCCAACCACTTGAAAAGTCTCGGATGTCGTAAGATAAAAATGTTTCTCTTGTGATCAAGTGTGATAACAACGGTGTCTGCAATATTTTGAAACTCTATAAACCGTAAAAAAAACTTACGTAGCGGGGTTACAGGAATAGATTCTGAGTTTTTTACACAGTTGCCGATTACAAAATATGAACGATTAACTATTTGTTTATGGGGAATAACATGCGCTTTTATAATGATCTAGCTGCGCCCCGCGGTTTTACCCTTTAGGTCCCGAAACCGCGGGAATTCTGGGATTAAAAGTTATTTCAGAGTGTCAGCTACCTCCGTACCAATTTTTATTAAAATTGGTCCAACCGTTTGAGCATAAAGATGTAAAAAACATACAAACACACACTCATAGTGTTCATTGCCTAATTCTACAACCGAATTTTTTATTGTAAATGTAAAATTAAAATGTACATACCCTACTGCAAAATTGAAGACGAAAACGACAAAACTGCATGGCCTGATTGTCGCTGTTTGAAAGTCTGGGTTCGAATCAGCATCCCTCTGCATATAAACCGAGCATTTTCCATTTGGACCAGATTTGCTAATTTCAAACCTAGAATTCTTGCTACACATAATGCGTACTTATAAAAGTTATATACTAGTTCTGCCCGCGGTGTTACCGTAGATAAACAGTTACTTTTTCCTACTTTTTTTGGCCAGGAACAATTTGTCGCTTTTCTTAGTAAATTTTCTCTAAAGTGATGGACATGACACCAGCGGTGTTTTTGATCGCTCCCATGCCTGTTCGAAGTCGATTATAAATTTAGAGGGTTGCTGTTCAGAAATTTTACTAATTAACATTTCATTTTTTCCCTAAAGTTAATTTGTTTTCGTTTATGTAATTCTCGTTTTTTTTCAATTTATTGTTTCCCGTATTCATTAGTATACCCCAATTGTTATTTGTTTTCCCGATTTTTATTTATTTTCCTTGACTTGTTGAATCGAGCCAATAAGCGGCGTCATGGTAAAATGAGACAGAAAAATTTACCTCGTTTTACACAAAATCACACAAATTCGGTTATATAATATTAGTGTTTAATTCGGCGTCCATAATTTAACTACCACAAACAGGCAGCGCAGTTAAGACTATATCATCGTCTTTCGTATGGTAATGTAAGCTAGCTGACTTCCTTTACGGGTAGTTAGTTCATAGAAAAGTGTGCACTAGCTTGGCGAAGTGTTCTGTAAAGCACTTACTTTAGTATTTTACCTTTATTTATTGACGGAACGTACGAAATTAATGACTGCTATACTCTGGATGCATTTGGTTCGAACGGATCGGCGTGCGAGAACGCGAGCTCGAGCACCGCTGCATGTACGGGAGTATAACGTGTAAGTTAAGCAATATATTACCCTTTAATTAGAATATTATTTATTGTTTAACTGTGTACAAGGTTCTTAAAATTAATTCGTTTCAATAGTTTTGGTTTTGAACATACAATATTTTAGAGATTTTACTGAAACAATTATTTAAAACGACTATTGTAATAATTATACTAATAATAGAGCTCTATAACAACTATTAGTCCCATAAAAATACGTAGATATAACAAAGGGGTGCCTTTTGTTGTTTAGATACTGGACTTCCATAATCACAGATATTTAATTGTCTTAACGTATATGATATTTCTTGAAATAAAAGCTAGTCACTTTTTTATTATCTTGTTCTAAGTAAGAAGAAATAGATTAAATAATGCTATCATAGACAAAATCATTTAAAATTTTAATATAAATTTATATATAGATTAAACAAAAACAGTAACTCCTTGTTAATTATAAAACTAAAGTAAAGATATGAGCTCGCCAACGCGGGCTCCGTAATTCTCAATTTATTTAAATTTATAATAAAACTTGGCCTCATATTTTCTTACTAAGTGAAATAATATTAAAATTAATGTCGTTGTTTTTCCTCTTAAACCCCTTCCTATGAAGCATAATTATTGTTTAATTTACTGTAAGTGAATTCGTAATCATAAACGCGTGTATCGTTTATAATTACAAAAGTAGTATTATGATGGTTATCAACCTGATGAGTATTCTATTATTTTGCTATTAAACAAGTATGTTAAATAACATTTTATAGTGCCCCAAATATTTGCACCGATATTCTTCAAATAAAGTTAGTTCCAATATCCTAATAATATCGGCCATTTAACATAAAACACAACACAAGAAGCTACGATTTAGAGTCTGTTTTCTTATTTTTCACTAGCTGTTCCCCGCAACTTCGTCCGACTTTATAAAGTTAAAACGTAGCCTATTTATTAATCCTAGGTATAAGTACATTCCAAATTTCATCCAAATCTGTTCAGCCGTCATAGCGTGAAGAGAAAACAAACACACTTACACGAACATTCGGATTTATAATATTAGTGTGATGTGATAAGTGTGACTCACTAATAAAAAACACCGTCTGAATTACAGTTACTAAAAAAATTGTAAATTACCTACATGATAAACACCTACTCAGCAAATTGATACCTACTTAATTTATTACAAATATCATATTGCGTTGGGAATAAAAATTATATAAACGCATTCACACTCACAGCCCCACACTAAGTTCAAAGACTTGTATCGTGGGTGCCGGAAACATTCACATCACACACACATTACACCCAGAACCAGAAGCACAAATATCCCTTGGGAAGGAATGTGTGCTCCTGCCGAGAATCGAACCCAGGACCCACGGCGCAGAGGGCGAACACCTGTCCACTGCGCCAACTGGGTCGTCTATATATGAACAAGCATTTAACTATATGTATATACTCAGTATAATTACAATTATGCAAATATTATATACATTTTTACTACTTCAAATTTAAATGTTACATTTCATTGCCTACATATTTACTTATTCAACGAGTGAGACCTTCCAAGAATAAAATATTCAAATTTTGTACACCCGTATATTGAAGTTGGGGTACTCCAGAGGGTAGTTCAATCGAAACAAACTTGGATGCTTTTTAAAATCTGTTTTAAAAATCATGTCTCTATTACTGTACGATTTATATAACCCAATTTTTTTTTTTAATTATTTCATGACCATGGATGCATAGTCCTTCAGTCGAAATATTAAACAAATATTAACAATTTCTATTCTTCATAATAAAAGTCTTAGTCACAAGTCACAGTCAAAGTCAAGTAGTCAGTCATAGTCAAGTCATGCCCTAGTAAAGTGGTAGAAACTTTACTAGAACTTCTATTGGAGTTTTGGAGCGAAGGCGAAAATCACGTTTTTCAACTTTGTATGACTTGCCTACATTTATGAACATTTACTAAGTATTAACGGTTAATAATCCACCATTATTACACATTAACACTCGAAGAATCACAGGTTTTGGAAAATTATACAAAATCAACAACGCCATTTTTTCACGTTCGCGGCAAAAACTATATAACCCAATTGCCGAATGTGTGTTGTCATCACTTAAGAACGGCTTGACCGATTTGGTTGATTTTTTACCGACTTCCCAAAAAAGGAGGAGGTACTCAAGTCAACTGTATTTTTTTTTTATATGTGTGTTACCTCATAACTTCTCTCCACGTGAGCCGATTTCGAATTTTTTTTTTAGTTTGAACGATGTTGCTTTCTTATTGGTCCCATTTAAATTTGATCAAGATCTGTTTACTAGTTCTTAAAATATCGTCAATAATGTCTATTTTGTGACGAATAATGCGTACTTTGACGATGTTCTGGTTTACCAGACTTCAAAAGTTACCTCACAACTTCTTTCGTTGTGAGCCGATTTTGATGATTCTTTTTTTATTTGAAAGCTGGTGGATCAAGGTTCCGATGATAAAGCGGTGAAGTTGGTTTTTTTAAGCTTTGCTTGCGTTTAATTATTTGTGTTTCTATCTGTCAGGACTAGGTTTGTGGGAAAAAATTGCACCTGTGCGAAGTCTGGGCCAGCTACTAGTAGAACTATAATAGGAAAAATAAGTTATCCCCAAATTTTTCTCCAGTTATCTAAGGCCTAAAAAAGTAGGGCTATTTTTCTCATCCCTCTGAAGCCCTATGACTAAGTGCGACATCAATTTCCTTGCCGTAACTCTATTTCGGACATTCCATTCATTTTGCGGACTTACCTCACGTTGTCACATTAATCTTGACTATAACTCCGGTAGACGTGGACGGTTAGACACTATTATTTATATACGTATATAGCATAACTTACTGGTAGAAAAATAGGCAGCGATTATTATTTTTAGGGTTCCATACCTCATCGCCTGCGTCTTTGTTTCCCGAACGGTATAATCTGGGAGTCTTTAAGTCAAGAGTGAATAGATATCTTTTAGGCAAGCATGCTACATCTTCGGCGCGCATCATCGCTTTCTACCAGGCGAGATAGTGGTCAACTGTTTACAGCATAAAAATACATAGTTCGGAAAAGTTCTATGAATTGTGTCGTGGGTGACGGAAACATTCACATCACATACACATTCAACCAGAACCAAAAGCACAAAATTTTCCAACTAATCCAACGGGAAGTTCAAAACGGCGGGGAAGTTATTCTATAGTATGTTTGTACTCTAAGATGAATGTGTTTTGGATGTCGGACGCTTTGGTCATCCGTCACCAGCGAGACATGTTTATAGCCTTGAGATCTGATGGCCTTTATCACGCCGTTTATACTGCTGTACTAAAACCCAGCGCCTCGGCATCTTATCTTAATTGACTTCGCTAGTATTAAGTCTCTGTACCCGATGAAGCCTCTTGGTGGTAGAGAAACGTTCTGAATGACCTAAATCCTTGCAAGATATAGATAAACTTGGAGGAACTTGTGTACTATATGTGTTTGTTCTTTGGGACATAGTTACTATACATAACATTAGTATGTAATTATGTTTTAAAATAAGTAGGACATTTTCATGGCTTTCTTAGCAGCGGGTATCGGGTTCGATTCCCAATGGGATCACAAATTTGCCCCCCCAATGTGTATTTCTGGTAGAGTGTGATTGTGTGTATGACGTGAATGTTTTCGGCACACGCGACACACAAAATGTGTTACTTTATTGATTAAATAATTTTACTTTTTTTATTATGCTTTCTAACCACAGTTTTGAATCTATACCAAAAAAAATAGCTATTGGCTAATTTCACCTATCCGCGTTTTACCTATTGGCTGATTTCAAGCTGGTCCAAATCATATTTGTCATTTATACTTGTGACATTTGGACTCGAAACGTACTAATAAAAAATGAACTAGGAGACGAGATTAAAAAATAAAATCTCAAAAGGAGCTGCTATTTAGATTTTCTATTTCATAAAATTATGTGCTAAAAAAATTTGTCTCGTCGGTTCTCATTAGATATTTCAATATTTTCACAAGATCTTACGCCCGAAAAGTTCACGAGATAATTTCCAGAGTCCAATAAAATTCCTATAGCAAGTGAAGCGCACATCTCAAGTTTTATAAACGTGGAACGTTAATTTGGATCCCAGCGGGATTCAGCTCAATCATCGTACTCATAAAATGTTCACGCACTTTTTCTATCATAAAACTCGGTGCTATACTTAACCAACTTAGCGAAGTCTTTGGTATAGTTTTTATAGTCATGAAAATAAGGTTGAATAGTGTAGGTGTAGATGGTTAATTTAACGTTGTAATACTTGAACCCCGAGAATTGAATGTGCGCGTAAATTCTACAAGATCTCTGAGATATAGTCAGCATTTCTTGTACAGTCAACATGCGGTTGCTGGGAGTACGACGCACCTTCATTCCTCCTATGATATATAATATATGGCTAAGGTTTTGCTGTAAATTGAATTAAGCTATAAACTTAACGACGTACCTTTGTTACTCGTACCTGTGAGGGCGGTTTTTTACCTTATTGACATATCCCCAGCGGAAAAATGTGTTGTATTGTCGGGCATGGTGCTAAATATCAATCGGTGTTTTTGCTGCTGTACTTGAAAGCAAACTTGTAGTTTAGCTTCATCCTGGATCAAATCATCAATTAACAGACGTGAAGTTTTGGTCAACCACAACTTTTTTTTTTATTCGATTCTGATAGGTGTATTTTTGTCTAACTGGGTAGTATTTAAGAGCTATCCTGTTGATAAAACATTCAGATCTAAGTGACGCGAAGTAAAAGTGATTGCTTATGTATATATGTTAGTCAACTTTTTAACGGAAGCGTAATCTAAATGTAATCTATTAACACGGAATATATTATAATAGTACAAGCTATCGTTCAGTTCAGCTCGATCAAAAATCAATACAAATCTTTGCTGCCTTAAGTAGGTTATGTAGGGTATAGCTATTTATTTATATACCTACTATATAGGCGCTTGTGAAGACAGCGCGTCTCTATTACTCCCTAAACTTATAGGTATCATTCAAATAACTGTTTATTTCATTTGGTACTACAACAGACTCCGTAAATTGGGATCTATGAATATTAATAGAGTTACGTAGTAGTCGTAGCTAGACTGAATTATAACAAGCTTTCAGTGCGGTCTGGTTCCCTATTTGCGTACTTTACTAGTTTGTCGAATTTTTAAGTAGTCCTTCATTGACACACTTATTTTATTGCGTGCGTCTTTGTACTCCGAACGGTACAATCTGGCTGTCTTCAAGTCTAGAGAATATGTATCTTCTAGGCAAGCTTTTTTACATCTTTCGGCCGCACCTTCAATAATCATCCGGTGAGATAGTGGTCAAACGCTTGCCTATCTACCATAAAAAAGACACAATTACAATATATCAGTATTAGTAAGTAATTGTTTCTAAATAATTAATGTTGGTGTTATCCAATGAGTAGAAAGAAAAAGTTGAAACAGTCTTTGTGTTTCTGATAGTAGATCTGGCTCGAGTAACAAACGTCCAAAATTGCGTATATTAATTTTATTTTTTCTATTTTTCAATCCAATCTGGAGAATTGGATAAATATATAAGTGGGTTACACGACAATAGATAAGTGGGTATGGAATAGATAAGTGGGTTACACGACATAAGTAAAAGTTGGATTTATTGCTCGGTATTTCCATCACGAGGCGAGGAAAAATAAAACAGTTGTACACAAAAATGATATCATAAAACACTAAAATTTATTTAAAAGATTACATAAAAATACTTTGCTACTATACTATAATTGCTTCTTAACAGTCTCTTCATCATTTTATACTCAATTTGCTGACTAGACATCTTTAGAAAGTTCTTCCGACTCCTCCAAACTAAATAGAAAATCTTGACGCCTTGCAACTAAACTAACTTTACTGATAATGTTTTTAATTTTTGACGACCCAGTTGGCGCAGTGGACAGGTGTCCGCCCTCTGCGCCGTGGGTCCTGGGTTCGATTCCCGGCAGTAGCACAAATTCCTTCCCAAGGGTTATTTGTGCTTCTGTGTGTAATGTGTGTGTGATTTGAATGTGTCCGGCACCCACTATACAAGTCTTTGAACTTTGTGTGAGGCTGTAAGTGGAAATGCGTTTTTTTGTTTGTTCGTTTACTTTTATTTATTTTGGTTATAGGTATCTTTATTTGAAGCTTATAGCATTTCGATTTCTCGATTATTACTAGTTTTTAGTTTAGTAACAAAAACAAGTTTAGGTTTAAACAGCGTCGTTTTAGCATCAATTGGTACCTCACAGCGCCAATTACCCAATATACCGTTCAATTAAATATTTTTAACGGACTTCAACGCGTATATTTTACACGAGCCGTGTCCCGCGGCCATGCCTACGTTTATCAAGTTAATAATAGTCTATGTGTTAATCCGGTTTATAAAAAAGGTATAAGCTATGTACATTTCAAATTTAAAAAATAGTCCAAATTGCATCCAAATCTGTTTAGTCGTAACAGCGTCAAGAGAAAACATTAAACGCTTTCACACAAACTTTCGGATTTATAATAAAAGTGTGATTATTCTTATTCTTGACGTTTTGAACACTTTACAGTGTCCGTGTTTCGTGCATAAATAAACATCCAAATTTCGACTGAGAGGATGGTTGGCATGTTCCTGCAGCCTGGGACCCGCTATCAAATTAATTAAATCTCAAGCTCCGCAAAATATCAAGAACTTTTTTTTATATGAGACTAAGCCAGCGTTGGACCACAATCTCACCTGATTGAAAGCGACGATGCGGTCAGAATGGACCACGTCTGCTCATTAAATACCTATTCACTCTCTTCTTGAACAACACCATATTATACTTTTAGGGAAATACAGTAGCCGCCAGGGCGTTCCATTCTTTTGCGGTTCTCATAATGAAATTGGAAGCGAAACGTTTCGTGCGAATGGTCGGTATTTTTACCATTTTCTCTAATGTCTAATGGTCGGTATTTTTACTATTGCCGCATTGCCGTCTGCCTTGATGTTCGGTAGTAGAACGGTGATGCGGGAATAAGATCATGCAATTTCTCTCCGTAATGCTATTTGTAGAAAATTGAGAGGCTTGCTACTTTTCGCCGATGATCGAGACTCTGTAGTCGAGACTCAACTAATTCATAGTTATTGATGAGTCTCTTAGCTCGTCGTTCAATAGATTCCAAAGCCTCCTTTAAGCGACTGCGTGCACAGGGTTTAGTATAGGTCATTGAGATAGGAGATAAACCTACGGGTTTTGGTGTATGCAATACTTTTCTCAAAATTTCTCCATACTCTTTTGTTAAAGACAACTGTAGTCTGCCTGTGACCGCGAACATTGCAAAGGGTTCAAAAAGCCAATACTAAAAATAATGTAATATATTCGCGATATAATCCGTCAACAGTTTTATTTGGTGAATAACATCAGCGAAAACCTAAGAATGGCATTTAATGTTTTCTTTGTCGCAGGCTGTTCGCGAATGTGGTAGTACCACCCCAGGCGAACTCGTGTATAAAAAGTCCCAGCGCCTCGAGATGTTTTTGCCAATAGCATGTATATGTAATTCTAGCAGTGCCCGCGACTTAGTCCGCGTGATTATTGGACTTTTAGTAAAAATCCATAATTTTTTGAAAACATAATATAGCTATAGCCTTTCTCGATAAATGTACTATCCAACACTGAAAGAATTTCAAACAAACTCTTCAGCTTTATAATATTACAGTATAGATAGTATAAATTTCCCGGTATTAGATTCTCAGTCTAATCAAGCTGCGATACAGCATTATCTCGAAGTGCTTTGTTAAGTGAATGTGCATCACACAGTATTGTGTCCCGGCTCGTGACGTCATCGCAACGACGCGAGACCTGTCAGCTCTCGCGGTCCCGGATATTATAGTAGGGGAGCCCAAGCGGGGATTTCGGGATTTACTCAAGCGCGGCAGATTAATATACAGGGGGATACCTTGTACCCGGTTAAGTACCTCCACCAAATATGAGCACCATATATATGGCCGCACGTCAAGGATAAAGGATCAGATTAGTAAAAAAAAATTGATCATCAGAAAATCTCGAGCGCGTCAGATTAAGGTAGGGTGAGTTAATTACATGCTAAAAAGTGTATATTCCACTAATCTGACAATTTGAGAGTGACGTAAAGAAACAGGAGGGCTAAAAAGTTGTAAAAAAAAACGTCATCTCGACATTCTCGAGCGTGGCTAATTTTTTTTTTATTTTTAAGGAAATAATTCAAGGTTAACGAAAAATATATAATCTGACCATTTCAACAAGCCGAAGTACCAAAAATTTGTCGATAAAGTTTAATGCGTGCAGCTGCATGATACCTATATTCCCCTCTCCGCGTTTCTATTCTCCTCTCCCTCTTTCTCTATATATTACTCTCTTACTCCGTCCCTACTCTGGTTTCGGTTGCCATGACGCCATCACAGCTGATGACACAAGGTTTTAAAAAAAAAATTTTTTTTTGTCAGTTTAGGCGAATCCCTCTAGGTAATGGTCAGATTATGAGACAGCATGTCTAGGACATAAAGATGAACCATATATATCTTAATCTGACGCGCTTGAGTATTTCAAAATGGCGAATTTTTTTTACACATTGTAATAATGGCCACGAGTTTGCGTCACATCAAAATCGTCAGATTATTGAATTAGAGCTTTTTTTAGGTACAGTTAACACCCCATTAGAAAATCTGACGCGCTCGACAAAATTTTTTTTTTTTTCGTTTTCAACCCTTAAGTACGACCACCCCCATCATGAAAACGATCAGATTAACATATGTACATTATTAAAAATACGTAGGACATTGATGCTATCAATATCTGACGCGCTCGAGTATGCCCATGCAACAGTATTTTTTTACATTTTTGAAAATTTATAGCCGCTCCCCCCACCGATGAAAAGGTATACATACATAAAATTTTTTTCTTCTTATCATCTAAGCTTTCCAACCCAATAGGTCTCTATGACGCTCGAGTAAATCCCCATTTAGCATCGTGGGCTCCCCTACTATTATGCGATACTGAGAAATACGGGCGGAACAAGAGGTTTGTTTTGTAGATAATGTTCCTATGATCCATACAGTAATAGATTAGTGGTAACGCGTGGTGATCTCGGTGTTTTGTCGGTGTGTAGAATCTCCAGGGATGGTACAGCCGTTTGACAGAAAAGAGGTTTAAATAAATATAAAGGCCTTTTATTATATCTATACTAGTCATGATAGTCCGGTCAAATTAGACCAAAAAATAAGAGTAAAGTTACCTAAATTCCCACCAAGCTGAAAATCGGTAAGATTGTTTGAAATATCATTTAAAACAAAATTTGGAAGTTCCCCATCTTTCCCCTGTAAGGAAAAAAAATTATTCAAGGCCAAAGGTAAAAAAAAGAAAAAAAAGTATTAATTAATATTTTGTAGATAATTTTATGATCTACAATTTTTGTCTGAGATATTTTTATGATAAAACTTACCGTTTTGCTGAAAATCGCGAAAAACTCATTTTTTTTACCTTTGACCTTGAATATTTTTTTTTCCTTACAGGGGAAAGATGGGGAACTTTCAAATTTTGTTTTTAATGATATTTTAAACAATCTTATCGATTTTCAGCTTGGTGGGAATTTAGGTAACTTCGAATGTCTAAATTAACCGGACTATGACCTCTTATAGCCATGTTATGTTATAAAGCTTCACCCGCGTTGATCAAGTTAAAAAGTAGTTTATGTGTTAATTTTAGGTATAAGCCTTATACATTTCAATTTTTATCTAAATCCGTTAAGCCGTTAAATCGTGAAGAGAAAACATACATACTTATACACTAACACATTATTGTATACACTTACACACAAACTTTCGGATTTATAATATTAGACAAAAAAAGTTCTTTAATAGGTGGTTTTTTTTAAATATTCAAGTTTTAAATCAAATAAAATTTGATCATTTATCAAAATTAGTCAAAAAATATTCTTTATAAATATAAGTGTCGTATGATTTGTAAACTCTAAAATACCTATTCAAATGAGGCTGGTTTGGTGCTTTTCGGGATCTCAAAAATTAAACCAAACGCAGAAAGTGTTCCGAGACTTAGAAGTATATTATAAAAAAAAATACAGTCGACTTGAGTACCTCCTCCTTTTTTGGGAATTCGGTAAAAATATAATTAAACGCAAGAAGAAATTAAAAAAACCGACTTTTCCCCTTTATCTTCGGAACCTTGATCAAATTGAATGTATTAAACACGCATTATTGACGATACCTCAAAAGCTATAACTGATCAAATTTAAATAAGAACAATAGGAAAGCAACAGCTTTCAAACAAATAAATCATTTTTTATTGAGTATCTCCTCTTTTTTTGTGAAGTCTGTAGAAAACGGGATATTTACCATTTATTTTGTTAGTGAATTACCGATACACTGTTGCAAGCGCCATGACTACGGAGTAACTAACAAAATACATGATAAATATCCCGTTATTGACACAAACATTTACACCGACATTTGCATCCACTTTTATTAATTAATTGGTACATTTGCTATGATAGCATCCGACCTCGATGTCAGATAATCAAACGAAGCTGAGAGAGGGCGACAATCCAATTAGCCGCTTTCTGTGAGGGCGAAGTGCCGAAAGCAAAATGCGCTAATGGATTTCTGCAACTTGAAACCTTTGTCTGTGACCTGCTTTGTACCGATTTTGAAGCTATCGAACATTTGATTGTACTATAGCACCTTGCCAATTTGTTACAACCGACAAGGCGGACCGCTCTTTCTTGTTACCTACTGATACATTTGTAAATAGTAGATCCCCACGGCTACATATTATATACTAGGTGTTCCCCGTGGCTTCTCCCGCATAAATTAAAAATATATTATTTTTCAGATCGAAACATTTCTTCAAATCTGTTCAGCCGTTTAGGATGAGTTCAGTCACATATCATGTATATGAGACTGAACTCATCCTACAGGTGAAATATATAAATAAAGATTGGTAATAATAGTATAGTAATTAATATATATATAGAGGATTGGATGGAGAAGGCGAGCGAGAGAAATACGTGGAGTAAAAAGGAGGAGGCCTATACTCGTTGAGAGGTCCTTAAAAAGCGAGTTCTATTATGTATATTAAAATTATATTTTATCTTGTAAACTTTTTAAGGAAATAAAATGGCTTTATTATTATTATATTATTATTATTATAATTAATATATATTTCATAGGTTTTTATTCTAAAATAAAAGTAGCCTAAGGTACTCCATATAACATCAGCAATTTTCCAGTAAAAGTCCCGACAAAATCGGAGAAGACAGAAAAAAAATTAAAGCAATATTTTTGATTGTAAGTACCGTATATACTTTTATTTACATTTAGTAAAAAGCTGTTATATTGCAAATAGACTCTTCAATTTTATAACGATTGTAATATTATTACATTTGTAGTACCTACCTTTATATTTATGTACGCACTACAAATATATAGATGAAAACATCTAACTTATTTAAATACCACAACGTATCACGATTATAAGCCCTCCCAGTCCTTCGTTCAAATTGGAACCAATACCTACGTGTTTCCTCAATAGAAAAAGGTTGCGAAGATCCGCTTATTATCATTCAAACCGTGTACACAAGCTACTTCTAAACGCTTGTAATGTTATTTCCTAAAGTCTTTATTTTATTTCTTATCCAAAAAGGTATGTTGCTCACGTACTCATCTGTAGCTAATCAAATTTGGTAAATGGTGACGGTGATGCCTAACCTTATTGTGAATTCAGCTTGACAGTATCGTTACAGCGGTATACCATAGACTAAATAAGCTTATTTAGTTTATGCTGTAGACATATTGTGTAGTACAGACTGTATATTCTTTAGCAATAGTGCAGCTAAAAAGGGCGTTATCTGGAAACAGGCGGCCTGTCACTTAGCACGTATTAATCACGTAAGCAAAAATATTTTAGCTCTGTATGTATGTTCGGTTGTTCCCTCACAGCGTCTAAACTAATAACCGATTGTGACGTATAGACGTTCTCCCCGAACTGAGATCACGCGTAGAAATTTTAGCTTCGATAAGACTGTTTCTTCCTTCATTGTGCTTGATAAGACGCAATAGGTGAGTCTTTGCATGAATGTTCTTGTTTTCAACTTAATTTACATAAACTTTTATCCTTTTGACTTTCTTCTTCTTGACACATGTTTGCTTAATAACAGGATCACGCACAAAGAATAAATCTTTGTCTGTCTAGTAACAATTCTTTTTCAATATATTCTATAATAATTACTAAACCGAAAAGGAAACTGTCTCTTCCAGTGTTTTTCGATCAGGAACTTTATACTCGAGTTCATAAGCTTGTGATGTTGTTACTCTTTGCTCTAAAAACGTTTGCCATCATTAGTATGTCAGAACTCTGATTAGAAATATCGCTCATCACTTTCTCTTTGATTTCATCCACTCGTGGTTGTTAATGGTTGAAAATCTCCTTCGTCATGCTGTTAATTTAATTCCCATGAATTGTGTGTTGAGAATGCTCTCTATCTCGGGCTACCTATAGAGTCGAGATGTAGGAACCTGATGAGATTGAGTCTCAGTATTTTTCTTTATGTCATATTCTTCAGAACGGTTTAGTGTCTCCTCTATTTAAGGTGATTGGCTTCTATAATCATGCGGTGGTACTTTATGTATGTAGTTATGTTGAAATGTTCTTTGGTATCTTTTATAGACGACAAAATTTCTCATATATTTGACTACTTGCTGTATTCAAAGGAAACATAATAAGGTCGGCAAATCTTTTTTTTATTTTCTCTTAAATCTTCCACGGTCATTACGACCCAGCTGGCACAGTGGACAAGTGTTTACTGTCTACGTAGTTCGATGGGTTCGATTCTTGGTAGAACCACAATTTTCCTTCAAAAATAATATTTGTTCCTTTTGTTTCTGGGTGTGTATGATATAAATGCTTCAAGCGCCCATGATGTAAGGGGCTGTGAGTGTGAATGCATTTGTTTTATTTGCTGCTAAGTCATTTGAAAACGATGGCTATGATGATGTGAGTAGGCAGCAATAAAACCCATGTAACATTTAATAAATAATTTTATTTCTTTCATTTATAATTTTCTGTTTTTATAATAATCTGAAGAACACGATTTTAAAATTCCCTAAATTTATTTCATAATTTATCTTTAAAGGTAATTACTTACACGCTAACATCATAAGTACATTCATTTACTTAAATAAACTAAGTATACATAAAAGTGTATATTAATAAGAAAAAATGTAAACGGGACGATTTTATTTCACGAGTAGTCATATACAAAAGATACAAATGTGCTTACATTATATTTATTACAAAAGGAAAGAAGAAAAAAATTACAATGTTCCATAAAGGTGGCTAATTTGTTTCTGATCAAGGCTCAGACACTGTGCCGACGAGGTGTTAGGATGATCGTGATTTTAGCAGGAGTACCATAACTTTTTACAAGCTTTTATTTAGTTTCACCTGTTCTGTTGTCTGTATATCGGCCTGTAATCAAATCATGCAATCTAAGAGCTATTACACCAAGCTATTAGACCCACTGCCCGATGTCTGATTGGACTCAAATTTGGTGTAGATATTTATGTATCTTCGGGGATAATACAATGATCTGGTACCATAGAGATGATGGAGACGAAAGACGGCCATAGAAACTTTACACTAAACAAGATAAGCCCATCGAGTTTCGGCTCGTTTGATTCGTCTTGACAAGTTCTCTGGTTATATAACTTTTTAGTTCTTTTTTTAATTTACAAGTGATTTTAAAAATATTTTTAAAGTATTACTTGATAACAGGTTGCCCAGTCACACAGCTTTAACGATTTACCCACATAGAACACATTTAGTTCGAAAGGATCGGCGTGTGGGACATCAGGCGATGTACGGAAGGTGACCCGCGTCCCCGCACGCCATATATACGAGCCAAGTGCGTCCTTTGTGGCGCTTATACGTTTGATTGAGTCGCTGCGAGACGCGTGACGCGAAGTCACCGACACTATTGGAACCCTATAGATTGATTTATTTTTGTATGGGCTATTTTCAAGGCTTACTTTTATTCTGTTATTGCAATTTTGCTCTATTAGTTACGACAATTAAAAAAGAGAACGACAATTAAAAATTATATGGACGATATGATAATAATAAAAACTATAAAAACAAATGAGGTACTTACAATAAAAATATTATATATAAACATTTTGTGAATGTGTACAGTTTGTAAACATAAATAAGGCAGTAAGCTAGTGACACCAAAGACGACTCTAAAACTTAATTTTATGAAATATATTTTAATTTCATCTCTTTAATAAAGACAATGCGGTTAACATAGTTTAAAAATATATTTTATGTAACAAGTTTTGTCTTCAATGAAAGATAACATATTTTAATCATAATGATCATTCCTTATTTCCCACTTAGTAGGATTGGTGCATAATGTACCAACTCTTCCTGGAAAGTTTATTGAAGATTGAATTAAAAATATACAATTTTATAACATTTAACTAGTCCTACCTAGACGTTGATACTTACTGTTTAATCAAATATAAAATATTAACTATAGAAACAGGAAGATATAGAGACTATGTTAAGCAAAACAGAATATGCGTCAGTCTTTAAACATAGTGAAACCAGTTATTTACATAATTCCAGAAGGAGACAGTACACATAAGTAACGTCGTTTCATTATAAACATATTATTTTAAAAATAATTAGTATTGAGAACGATTTAGGTCGCGGACCACGCTTGTATGTAAATAACCGTGTTTTTTGCTGTTATGGCTGCGCCACTCATAACGTACCTAGCTCGGATGGATGGCACGATACAAGTCTTTGGAATAAGTGTGGAACTGTGAATGAGAATTTGTTGTTGTTATTTTAGTCTGACCACGATTTAATAAAATTTTAAGACGCATCAACCACGCAAAGATTTGTTCGTGAAAACTTTAGCTACATAGTCGCAGGATATTTGACAAGTGCCATAAAGTGGTTACTTTTCAAAGAGGGGTGTGGTATAACCCTTACGCCTCTAAATATTTATATTGCTCTTGGCGTAATACAGTGTAGACGAAGTTGGACTAGTTACAAAGTTATTAAATCTCAATTAATATTTAATTAAGGCTATGCTACACAAGATTCATTTGGTTCAGATCACTGATTAACAAATTGGCATGCGAGGACGAGGGCACAGGCATTGCTGTACGGGAGGCGACTGCACCCGCATTTCCCGCACGCCATCCTTTCGAGCCAGACCAGTTGTGTCTTGTGTGGCGCAGCCATAATATTCCATTATTAAAAAATAAACACATTATCTTCTGTGAAAACTGCATAGCATATATCTATGTGCGTAATCGTGAGAGAAACCTTTGCCCGATATGCATGTACGAGTAACAACAACCACGACTAAACCAACTTCGTAAAAAAAACAACTGTAATGAAGTGCAGCAGAGTAATTAACTTTCATGAGTGACTCTTTGGGGCCAATGAGAATAAACGATTTTGATGTGATTTGAAAACATTACTAAAGTACAACATTAATTGAACGGTTTAAAGCAGTAACATAATTGTTTCTATATATAATAGAATTATTAGTATTAAATTTCATTGCATCCTAAGAGTTTTTGCTGATAAGATTGTCATATAATATAATAATAACTTACAAAACACTTATAATCTGATTTAAAACTTATTGATAAGAATTTTTTGTAAATAATAACATACATTTACAAATAATCACACACACGTGCATAAAACTGAATGTTTTAATGCGTTTTTTTCAGTAGTTTCTTTCCTTCAAAAATATCGAAATCTACATAAAATCATCTGAGTCAACCGTCTTGGATTTATGAAATTAGGTATGTTTGTAAAATTACAAAATAACTAAAGATTTTTATAGTACATAAATCAAGAATAGTCAAGTATCTATATTAAAATGCTGTAAAATTATTTTGTGATATAATATAGCAACAGTGATTCGACAATATAGAATAGTCTTAAACTTTGGATATCCTAAATAGTCCTGATAGTCGACACTAGGTTTCCCTGTATAATTGATTCTACTCGGACCGTGGTCCACACCGATTTCTATGTGAATTTGAAATAAATACACTATGTAGAAGACTAACATTCATTATAGTCTCAATTATTACTAATTACTTACCTACCTATAATTTAAAGATATACCTACCACAATTTTACGCTAATGAATTATCCACATTTGACACTTCTTAAATATTATTTTACTATCTTTATCTAGTTTATTTGCTTAGTTAGTTACATTCATTTTGATTTAATTGGTGTTCTTTCTTAATCATATCATTATTTATCTGTGAATTCACAAAAATATAATACTTTATTTTCTTACAACGGAATGACTACAAATCATTATTTTATTTTAAATACCTAACTAAGTGCTTTACTAAAGAAGTAAGACGTGCAATTTCTAGGAATATGTATATTGATCCATCCACGAAGCGTCTCTTTTTTGTCTTCAAGAGTTGAGCCTCTATAACATTTATCGTTCATAAGATTTAAAATTACACACAATATAAAGTTCCAATCATCGTGATAATGACCGATTCTATTAACCACGATGTTATATGTTACTACAAGGACGAGCACGCAAGTTTCACTGCACTGAAAATCCGGTTGATCTTTAGAAATAGCACGAAAGATTTGGCACGGATGGTAAGGACGCGCGCGGTGCGGACGTGAGTCGCCGGCGTAGGGCGGGCGGCGCGAGCACTAGAGGCGCGTGCAGAGGGCGCGGGCGCGGGCGCGGGCGCAGGGCGCGGCTCGCAGGGTCGGCGGCGCTCAGATCGGCTGCAGCAGAGGGCTCGGAGAGCGCGGCCGCCGCACACCGCCGCCCCAAGGCTCCATCATATCCTCGTCTCCCTGCACACGCGCACTCGACATACTCTCAGCGTCACACTCCTCAACTTCCCAACTCTGAGATCGAGATTTCATTAAATAACTAAGAGCGGGATCTAGCCACTAGCGGACGGGTCGGACGCGACGTGAAGGCGAGTGATATATCTTCTACGGTACTAAGGGAGGAAGTGTGCAGGGTTGTGCAAGATTAAACCACGTATTACGGTGTCAACACTTACATATAAGAAGTAATTACCATCATCGTGTGTGGCGCAGGCGGCGCGGGGGGCGCGGGCGCGGGGTTCGCGGGGGGCGGCGGTGCGGGCGGGGGCTCGGGCGATGCCGCCGCCGGGGAGAACGAGGACGGCGCTAGTGGAGACTGGGCTGCAGACAACGATCAACCGTTCAGTACATCTGCCGAGAGATCGATCGATCACCACCTCGATCATAGAGTGACTCTTGAAACCATTGAAGCTGCCAATCTTCGGATACACCCATCAGCGCCGTGCTCTTGGTGAAGGAATATCTAAAGCAACTACGCATAACATGCACACCAAACACCTACTCGTGCTACTCTTACTTACCTTATTACATTACAATAGGCGGGTTCGATAGCACCTCAGCAGCGTAGCATCGATGAAGGTGTCGGCTGACTGACAGTAAAGACTACTCATCGGATGCAGTGAGGTCCTGCACGTACGGCTCCCAAGCACGGAGCATCCACAACACAAGTGCCATGCAGCCCGTTGCTACGGTCAGTACTGCGTAAGAAATCGACGAGATGTGAACAGCGGCTGACCCATGGCTACATTAAGGAATAAACGACTAATACACACAAGGAACACAACACAACTTAACGTTTAGCTGCTCTCTGCTGGTTCTCGAATCCATTTTTTATTATAAATCATGGAATGTGGAAATATTACTACACATTACGTACATAGTAAAATTAGAAAGTCATTAGAAAAGTGAAAAGGCGGACACTAATTTGTCAAAACATATATTGAAACATTTCGGTCGTAAATATTTATTGAATAAGTGAAGCCTTAACTAAGCAAATGTGTACAGAATGTTTTGAAGATACAAGTACATATCATTATGCTTATTTATTTGTGTATTGAACCAAATCAATTATAATAACGTTTTCGACCTTGTCAGAATGCTTTAACGAACTAGTTCCGCCAGAAGAATATCACCCCCTTACCTGCTGCAGTAAGGGCTAGCACGAACTGGCTCCAATGCACGCAGCATCCGCAGCAGAGTTGCAGTGCTGCTCTGCGCAGCGCTCGGTGGAGTGCCATGAACAGCAGGGGATTTACCGCAGCGTGGACGTACGAGATATGCAGCGTAATTTGGAAGTACATCTGGTAAGTAAATATCCTTGTATGTATGATGATCCACCGGCACTTCAGATATAGAATTAAAAAATCGTCAACCAAGACCAAGTAGTAGTTACTTGCTGTTCCTTAATTATTTTCCGTCCAAGGGATTAATGCAATTCGGTTCTGTGCAAGTTAATTTTGCACATTAAGTGTAACGTGAGATAAGAGAGATCCATAAGGAAATCACAAGTCGTAGTCTGGTATTGAGTTAGTTAAATGAAAAGGTATGTTCTAAAAAGCTAATGTCATAATATAATTGCAAAGTATTTCAAAGTTTTTACACTAGGTCTTACCTCATAGGCTATATGGGACGTCAACGCTGGATGGTGAAGCAGAGTAATGATGAACAGAGGTCCCCAAAACAGCACATAAGCAGCCGTGATAACCAGGAACATGCGAACTCTTCGCACGCCTTCCCTCTCTACCCTGGCGAGGTAGCCGCGAAGTCGACGACCACCACCCAGAGGAAGGTTGCCAGAAGGCCGGCAATGGCCATCAGATAATGTACCATCAACGGTCTGCAATGAATTAAGCACTTAACAAATAAACGCAAAATTTATAAAACAAAAAATTATAAAAGGACATAGATAAAGAGGTGTAAGAATAGACAGATAAATTACAACTAATAGAATATAGACTGAAGTATCCAAGGAAAGCGCAAGACATAATAAATCAGGTACTCGAAAATGTGTCATAAGAAAATCTACACTTTGGTGTCAGAAATTGTTTCTTTTTGGTATTTTTTCTTACCAATACGTATCAATAATAATCAATTTAGTGCAAAGGTAATGCAGTCAATAGGATATTGGAAAACAGAAAGTGCAATGTTATACTATAGTGTGTTTACGAATACCTAATCTATAATACTACTGCTTGTCATTCAAACGACGGACGTCCGCAATGTAACAGAGATCAAATATAGGATTATGCAGGACGGGTTGTGATGGGACGGCTTAATAGGTTGGTGCAATGAGCTTGTTTGATATAAATCATACCAACTGCAGATACAGGTTAACAATCTAAGGCACATGCATAAACTTACCCTCGGTCCGACGCTGTTGGGCAGCGAATCCATGCGTCTGTTGTCCCCAGCCATGCTGACAAGCGTTGTCACTAAACCAGCTACTCGCACTGCCTCTACGTTAGCCTGCATGCAATAAGATTTAAATTTATCGAGCACACTGCATCCCAATCACAATTTGGCAAACGCACCGTATTCAGAACAGGATGTTGTTTAGAAAACCAGATATGAACGCGGTTCCGGGTTAGCGCCCTCCGAATACTTCGGAAATTTAAATCTTATTTGCGGAGTGCCGCAGGAGATATTGGCATGGTACCAACAAAAATACCTAGTCCGGCTAACGGAGACTAGTATGCACATATTGTATGGGGATTCGACTTCATGTGAATGACTTCGTGATACCGAGTTTCAGAGCGCTCTACTTTGAAGTCTCGAAATTGCGAATATCGGCGTTGCACTACATAAGTTTGCATACGGCTTCCTCGTTACATAATATATTCATATTTTACAAAACGGTTATCGAAATCAAGAAGTATTGAGGTTCGTATTTAAATTGTTATACAATTTTCGATATGGGTAAATCAAAATTTAATTTTGGTACGTTTTGTAAAATAGAAACCCACGGTTGTGTAGAACCAAAGTCCAGCTTCTATGGTTATAAATGTCAACAAAGCTTGATGACGTGATCTTACTGCTTGTATGAACATGGAGAAGTTATCAGCATGAAGATGAAATGATAATGGAAGTCGGTTACGAGCAAAGCCTGTTACGCTAAAACCTCTCCATACCATGTGTTTGGCTCTCACGTCTCTTAGAATGCTTTGAGCCAAGCGATTAATTAGAAGGGCTAAGTGTACCGAGAAAATTTAAATTAAATTACCTTGAATAATCTATATTTGATATCGGTATAGAGAAAAGTAACATTTTAAAGCTTATTAAAGGTATTATAATTTTTAGTGTTTTTTAATTAATACTATGAGTATTCAAATTATTGGCATAATTTTTCACGAATGTTAATAATGTTGACACGAAAGACTTCCAAGGTTCAGTTTGAGTTTAAAATTATTACATACACTAGCCATAATTAATCACTTGGTCCTTCATTCACATTAATAACACCACACGAACCTTAGTGAGGTCCCGATGTAGTTTCTTCAAGTGGAAAAGTGTCAACCCGACACAGACGGCGTTCACGCCTATCCAGAGGGCGTTAAGGACGTAATGTCTGAAGGGCCCTCGGACAAGCGGACATGAAGGGGAAGGGCCGTAGGAGCCGTAGGACCCAGCACTGGCAGCTAAGGCTCCAGATAGAAACGTTGGCCCGAGATTTATTGTGATCGACGCGAACCATATCATGAAAGAGCCGAAGAGGACGCACTGTAACAAAGTATCTTCGTAAATGTACCGTAGTGTAACTTAATATATTAATGTACGTCGTTTTATTGTTCATTTATATTTTATTCATGTTGAGGTGGAAATTAGCTGCACTAGTTTCAAAGATTAATGTAGCGGAATGTACAACGTCTCAAAGTTAAAATTAATTTGATAGTAAAACAGCTCATAAAAAGTAAATGATTTCCACCGTCGTAATTGATTAAAAGTAACAACATCCATCAAAAACAAAAACACAATTTGTGCTCTTTGTCAGTCTGGTTTCATTACAATTTCTTAAAAATATTTGCCTCAATTTGAGTTAGTGCGTAATTTCCGGCCTTTTTTGCCGGAAGTTTCGCAACTTCCTTTAGGAGCATTATAAATGTAAGGGCATTATCAAAATGGAGATTATGTCTTGCCATTTTTACCTGGGGGCTGTCCATCAGTAATGGGGCAGATAAATCAGCTTGCTCTTCTTCATTTTCGGGGAATATTGGACTGTCGTTGAGAACTGTCGTTAGCATGTTTACCGTGGACACTGTCACCTGAAAGTAATTCTTATGAACTATCGCGTTTTTTTTCTAATCAATACAAATAACAATCAACGTTTATTATGTTTAGTGGTCATGATTGTTATTTAGGTGCTCAATATTTTTCACCACATCTCTAAAATACAGAACGCGCTTTTCATTGTCCCACAAACGAGGCCTACTCTATTCAAAGTCACGTGCCTACTTTCTTGAAAATATATTAAAAGGATTTGCAATAATAAGCCAAATACGAAGCTTTTCCCGCCTTACTTTCATACCCCTTCTAAATAATGCTCGTATAAATATACAATGTTACAAAAAGTTTTTTCGTCTGCACCAAAACATAGCAAACCAGCATTATTCGTTGGCAGCAGTCGTTATTTACAAAAACACCCGTCAAGATTCCATCAAAATTAAGCACCAGGATTACTCCCAGCGTCTCGGCCACTCTCATCCATCTGAACTCTGAAGTTAAGTGCTCATAAATCACCATTTTAGCTTTCAAACCTAAATTTTCTCACAATTGTACCCAAATTCAACTTACTCAGTATTTTTGAAGTTCGTTACCCCAAATTTTTTCTTTACATTGGAAAAAATCGTCGCATTTTAAACCAAATTGAAGACTGAAAGTGATATATTGGCGCTTTTCTGATGGCTTCTGAACAAAAGATTTATAGATATTGAAGACTTTTGGAAAAGGCAGATGAAAAATTGTAGCTCGGCGATGCGTAAATTTATTGATTATCCCGTATTTTATAGGCGACCCGAGGGATTTACGTGCATTGAATTTAACCGAGATAAGTTGAACATATAATACGAGAGAAATTCATACTTTTAGGTGTGTTCATACAAAAGCTAAAGCGTTTAACTACTTTAATATTACTTCTGAGACTGTGCTTGGAATAACAAATAGTCAAACAGTTCTCCTTAGGAAAAGTTCCCTAGCCTCGGCGTTAGTGAGTAAACGTTTTGTAGAAACATTTGTATTCCCTTATGGCCCTAAGTGGAATTTAGTGTTGGATATCGTAGAAAAGATCATATAACCATCTACCATAATATGTCTCTTACCAATAAAAGAAAAGCCGTCTCAACCAATGAGCACTTGTATACAGGCTGGCACCTAAACACAGCGATGCCAAGAGGTAAGAGTATGGCGGCTCGAGCACAATCCACCATCGCTTGATGGAATAATAGACCGTGTGACCATCTGTGGAAAAACAAATATGAGATGTGTTTTGTGCACGGTGTGAGTTTCACCGCACAATGATAAATAAACTTGAATGCTCGTTGGCTTAGTTGGGTGCGCGTTCGCCTTCTAAGCAGTGGTATCAGGTTCGAATCCCGGCGGGTACACAAGGTTTCTCCCTAAAGAAAAATTGTGTTTCTGGTTCTGGTTATTTAGTGTGATATCTCAATTTTTCGCATAATTTTTTCTTTATTCGTAATATTACTTTGTAGAAAAGTATGCATATTTGACATGATGAATCTCCGAAACAGTTGGACATCCGTTAATGAAATTTGTTACATGTGTCAATATAGTTTAAACTCTTTTTACTAGTTCAAACTACTTTTTGCTAGATGCCTCTGTTATCACTAGTATTTCCTAGTTATGACTAAAATTTACCGATTTTCATGTTTGAATTATTACTTAATACTCATTCTTGTACAGTCATACTCATGTGTACAGTCATCCGACTCGGTTCCCTCATAGGAAAACGTCTTTTAAAGTGAAAACGCGTCCGACGATGGATCACATCTGCCTAGAAGATACCTATTAGCTCCCAACTTGAATACATACTTATTAGGTATATATAAATATTTTTAATAGTCTTGAGTATCTGATAATGTTAGAGTGGATTGTATGTTTGTAAAACTAGATTCGCTAGTCATCATCAACATTTCGTTTGTTGCATACATTTCCAAACTTGGTAAACACAATTAGGTTTAAGAACATTAATTGAATTAGCCATTACTTTTTGGAAATCCATAACCACAAAGTTATTTTATTACATTTAGTGTTAACCCGATAAGGAAGATGAAGCCTATCAAGCTTCAAGCAAGATGCCACGCCGAGAAAGTTCGTGTTATTGGGGTGCGAACGTTAGTATTATTATCGCGGGAAATCTGCCGAAACCTCTGCTGTCGCCGAACCCTGTATGACATTTCTTTCGCCTCTACACGAGACATCTTCAGGAGCCGTTGACTACTAACGCTTGTCGAGAGCAGACGCTTCGGCGGATTTCCCGCGATAATAATAGTACCGTTCGCACCCCAATAATACTAACTTTAGCGGCGTGCGGGCGGCCCGGGGGTACATCCTGCTTGAAGACTAACAAACTTAGCGGAATTAACACTAACAGTCTTACTTATAAACCCCTCTTAATTTTTAATCAATTGCTTCGCTACAGTTTAACATAAATTTCACTCATAAACGCGATTTAGCGTTAAGTAATGCTACTATAACACCGCCATTGCCTTGTTTAAAACTTACTAAGAGGCAAGATGGCGGGTCTTATATCTTTAAATAATAAATGTGTCAAAACTTTTTACGTAAGGTGCAAAATTGCTTACTTCGACAACCGTTGAATGTCACCTGTCTCTGATTTTCATTTCAATAGATTAATAAAACCATATTTTTGACAGCTGTATTCGTATAATTTCACTTTTAGTCGACTATTTTGGTTATAATCTGTGGCGATCGTGTAAATTTCGATTATTTTCGATTCTCTGTGCGTTTCTCAGCTAAGCGGCGCCTAACTAATGTTTATGAGTGAAGAAAAGTTAATCATTGATTATGGGCTTAAGAGCTGCTTAACTAAGAGGTGGCTAAGCATTGCTTAGTGACATTTTTATAAGTAAGACTGTAAATATAATAAATTTACTTTGTACATTTAGGTTTGTTAAAAGAAGAACCCAAATATGGCCCTGAGCCAGCGAAATAAGTGGTCTTTTGACTTCGTAAATATTTTTAAATGATTTACAACATAAATCTTTGCTAAAAATAAATCACAAATTCAACCATCTCTCATTCTGCCAACTTATACTGGAATCTATATTGGCGTGGGCAATTTATCAATCATACAAACTGTCAAGCGAGAGTGGTCCCTTCAGTGACGACCCGAGAACTGCCCACGGCGACGTTTCTACGAATCTGGTGAATAATGTAAGAGGTTTTATCGTTGAGCTGTACGGGTACCTAATAGAGAAGACACTGCCTTACATTTATGTGTGCATTTAGTTTTTTTGTAATGGCACTATCGGGGCTCCCAAAGTCTGAAAAATTTTATTGAGAAAGAGACAAGTCCACCCATCACACATCAAGACCGAACATGGCAGGCGGCGTTAAATAACCCGACATCTGCGCTACCTACAGGAGAAAGCCATGAGGTCTAGATCGCCTCTAAAAACACATCTATTTCAATAATGTTCAAAAACAACTTGTCGCCTGTTTTCTTTCTTAACAACATCATCATCATCAACCTGTAATAGTACCTGTAATTGCCATTTGCCTCTGTATCACGCCACTTGCATCCACGTCCATTTGGTTCGATCGGAACATCTCAGTCCCGTGTTAAACTCGTGATCCCACAACTTTAACCCGCTATGGGTAAACCCAGCTTGAACCATCGTTCAATAATTGCTATACACTACCTTCTTAAAATACACGCAGTAAACAAATGACTAAATCACAATTTTACAAATACTCCTGTCGCACTATCTGGCTAACACGGTTGCACCAATTTAACTAGGAGCTGGGAACTCTCAAACAAATCACTTTTCAAAACAAATAAAAACAAGTCCAGCTGTTTGAGAGCTATGTTGCCATAGACAGATACGCCCAACAAACTAGCAACACCCCACTTTTTTGCCGAAGATTAAAAAAGTATTTTACTAAGGCCAAATTTAAAAGCAACGCTTATTGTAAAAAATTTATGAATGACTTAGCTTTGTAAAGTGTCAAACTTACCGAGAACTAATTTATGCAATACAACCCAATGCTGACTGTTCCCAATAACCTATTTTTATACTGCCAAAGATACCTCCGTGTCGCTTACAACTCGCTGGCTTTACATCGAGGGATCGAGAATAGGCAGCGTAAAAATAATTTTTCACCTCCTATCTTGTCAATCGTCGATACCTTCGTCTGCGAAGAGGAATTGAGACGTATAGATAGTAGGTCGCCGATAATGTTAAGAATTCACCGATACTTAAGCTTTAAAGAAAATGTGAATCTCGTGTCGTTTGATTCGTTTTATCAAAGGAAAATCCAATTTTGTTGTAAGCCATTTTATATATTGAAGTAATTAGATAAGTAAAGAGATATTGCGGGGCTGCAAATTAAGAAAGTTATACTTGTAATATTTTTTTACTAGCCGTGCCCTTCAGCTTCGCTCGCGTTATTTAAGTTAAAAAGTAGCCTTTGTGCTATTCCGGTACCTAAATTACATTCTAAATTTCTTCAAAATCTGTGTATTCGTTACGGAGAGACGTGGTAACAAACATTCACACACACAAACTTTCGCATTTGTAATATTACGAGTAGTAGGATATATTTAATACCTACAATAGGATTGGGATGATAGTTAAACGCCTTTCGCTAAGTGAAGATAAAGATATAATAGATCAATAATAATTAATATACGCTTTCAAACTCACAGCCCACACTACGTTCAATGACTTGTGTCGTGAGTGCCGGAAACATTCACATCACACACCTAATTACAACCAGAATCACAAACACATATTTTCCATGGGTAGAAAACTTGTGTTCCTGCCAGGAATCGACCCCTGCTTAGAAGGTAAACGAGCACCTAACTCAGCCAACCGGCAGTTCAATACAATAATAGATAGATAGGGCGATAGGGCGATATACCTCATCCACTACAGGACTAAGTACTACTGTCTATGGAGGCGTAGCTTTATAGACGCTTAATATTGCTCATTAATATAGGCTTGGTGTACGACTGCTTGCTGCTTTTGCTACTTAGATACGAAACAGCTATGAAACTCTGTAGACGGAACACATACTATAATATACATAATATTATAGATGTAGGCCAGTGAATTCACAATAATGGTTGTGATATTTTGGAATCACCTTTTATATTCTTGTTAGGTAAGCATATAACCACTATCTAATGTGAAAGTGACGATGTGGTCGAAGATGGAGCATGCTTGGCTAAAAGATACCGTTTACTCGAGATTTAAAGATTCTAGATTGTACTTATCGGGAAACACAGACTCGGTCAATGTAAACGCTTAAAACACTTAAAAACGCTTTCACACTCACAGTCCCACACTAAGTTCGGTGACTTGTGTCGTCGGTGCCGGAAACATTCACACCAGACACACAAACACAACCTGAACCAGAAACACAAATGTTCCTTTGGGAGAAACCTTGTATTCCCGCCGGGAATCGAACCCGGTACCTCTGCTTAGAAGGCGAACGCCACCCAAGTAAGCCAACGGGCAGTTCTAGAGTGTTCCATTCGTAAGCAGTACCTACGTATAATAAAAAAACCTATAGTGTACAAATTATTTTTAGTTCTTTTTAACATATATTTGAAAATTTGGAGTTGTTAACATTTCATTGCAGCCGACTGTACGTACCGATACAAAGGGCGCTAAATGTCGAATTTTCTTTTGATGTTAACAAGTAACATCAAGTCTTGCCAGCTAATTAAGATAATGTGGTTACAGCTAATTGGGTTATGTTGGTTACGACAATAACGTTATCTTACATGTCATGTTGGTACAATATAATGTTTATTATGAGACGGAATATAACGACGCGACGGCGAGCAAAAATATATTGTACTTTTGCTCGTCTATTTCTTTTTTTTCTAGATTAGATACTTAATATCACATACTATTATTATCTTTTTAAAATATAATGCAAATTTTTTTTACTCCGTGTGCATAAGATATGTTTTTGAAACGTGTATTTTTTTAAACTAACGCATTCTCACTCATAGACCCGCATTAAGTTCAAAGGCTTGAATCGTGCCTAAAACACACACACACAACACCCAGAAGTAGACGCACATATGGGATGAACTAATCTTGCTGGGAATTGAACCCAGAACCTGCGCAGCAAGGACTTGCCCACTGCGCCAACTGGACCGTCAGTTTTTGTAGACGAATTTGAAATAAATTTGATCCTATATCTTTTTTCGTTACAAGATACGACTAGTTCTTATATTAGTCTAAAAATTGTTTATCATCTTAAAACGCTATATCTCAATAAGCAAAAAGACTTAAAATATAACTCAACAAAAACAACAAAACCCTGGCATAAAGATCGCAAAAGTAAATGTTGCCGATGAGTGGCAACACAGCGTGTTTAAAAATAGAAACGTGCCCAATCTCGATGTCCCATCAATTACGAGTGAACATAATGTTGTTATTTCTGTTGTTATATTTTGACCTCGTTGCTGTACGACTCGTCTGAATCGCGACTTTGACTTGTTTGTGTTACAAATGGATGTAATATTTAGACAAGGGTTGGAGTCTCAGGCGTCATTATTTTATGCCGCGGATAGTATGACATAAATTTTAAGTTTAACGATTTCTCTCACGGTTGCTTTCTCGCATTATTGCGAGACTAGTTTCGGAGCAGTCGGTACACCTTCATCAGTTAAGTACGCGCGTAGAGCGTCCGGCTTCAGTACACGCTGATACACCAGACGATCTACGCGCGTATATATGTACAGTCTTCCGTGGGAAACGAACCGAGTTGGTTGTTATCTCGACCGTGTCATTTTTTGGTTCTTAACTCAACCACCATTGGAAATTAGTACAGTGAGGTAAAAAAGAACCGTGGGTGACATAGCGAAATCCTAAATATAGTACAATTTTAATATCAAACATCCGATCCGACCTTCTGTCGTGAACTCGCCTTATGATGGGGATCGGACATCTCCGAAACCTAGATCGCAACAGTCGGCCCTAAATCGTGAGTCAAGCCGTTTCATTTATAAAGTATAAAAAAACATCTAATTATTTAAAAAAGTGATATAAATGCATTCAACATTCAATATAGCAAAACGCACGCTATCTGGCTAGAAAGTTTCGAGACGTCAATTTACGCAGGTTTGAATAAAGATTGGCCCAAATTTCTTATAAGGCAGCCATTTTGATCTTACTCTGACGTCACAATAACGAACTTCAAATATATATATATATATATTTGCACAAAAACTAAAATAACAATAATAATAATATGATGCGTTACAACAAAAGTTCAGGGTTTATATTTTAAGAATCTAAAAAGTTACTATGCACGCTAGTTTCCACTCTAGGATACCCTGTGTTGTGGACAACTAGAACTAGATTCGAGTTGCATTAGTTAAAATTAAAGGTTTTGCATCCAATAATAACGATATCATGTAGTATTTTTGCTCTAAATTTGAAAAGGTCAATAATTTATTTCTACTTTCCTTTATAACATTTTGGTGGACTCCAAAACATAGTCTCTTGACTGTAATGGCCATCTTTTAACGTAAACAATCGAATAAAAAGATAAAAATCATTATGCATAGTCCCAATTGCCATAGTAAAACAGCGAATCGGTCGTAAACCATGACAAACAATTTGAATTTATGGTGAACTCTGTTTTATGTGGATTTTCATTACCCGGACATAGTGTTAGTTGTTAGCAGTTCCATTTGTCAAATAAAAAAGAATATGTTTTTTTGTTTCATGTTGATAAATTTTAATCTTACCTTCTAAGCTGCTTTTTGCTCAAAATCACAGTCATCAGGGCCAGGTTAGCTGACATTCCCAGGCCTGATAGCGCGAGCAGAGCTGCAGCGCTCGCTGCTCCCCCTGGTGGACAGTGCCTCGTGTTGTTCAGGATGGAGGAGTTCGACGCTCCAGCCGAACCAAAGCGCAGGTTGGCGCCTATCATGGCGACCGCTGACCCTGCTGGAGTTATACGGACGATCTTAAAGTAGAAGTCAAGGATAAGATAATATATTTTGTAAAACTAAATTAAACTATATGCAGAAAAAGGGCCCACTGAGCTTATAGTTAACTCAAGTGATCAAGCCCACCAGTGGGTTGCGTGCCCATCATGCTGCCAGCATTGCTCTGAATAGCAATATAAGAATCAACATTTCGATTATGTGTGTCTACCAGGCGATCTGATGTATATTTTTAATTGAGCTCCCTATCCTCGACTCAAATACGTAGATATATTTCTACTATGTACGTAGTAACTGCCGAGGTTTCCAAATTTTCGCCGTTTGCGCTGAAGTTGCCGAGGCGCCAGCCCCATCCTGTGTTTTGAGAAGATGTGGGCTGGTGATTTTGGGGGCTGAGTCACCCACGTCCGTAGGAGGATACCCCTTAAGTCTGACTCCCTACACGTGGTCCCCGGGTGGTGCTAATCGGGTGACATTCGAGAGGTGGTAGAGCATTTTGTGAGTTGTTCGCCTGGCTTGCTACCAAAGTAGCTTACCACCATCAAGTTGAAAGTCTGCCGCCAAGCCAAATACGGTGTTCCGGCAGTTATTCTTGAGAGCCTGCGTATTCCAGGTCTAGTGTGTTTACCAGCTTCGATCACATCGTCACTTACTATCAAGTGAGATAGTGGACAAAAACTAGCCTGTCACAAATTAAAAAAAAAAGATGTAACGGAGCTAAAAGACATATAACTCTCGACATGAATTGCATCCCACTCCAAAAACTTCCCGTAATAATGATAATGTGCATTAATATCGTAGTCAATAAACTATTCTTGGAACTGGAGTATAATATTCATCTGTTTTTTTTGATATTTTTAATCCGTACACACATGCGAAAAACATGATTAAATGGTCTCAGTTATCTTTGATTAGACTTTTTGAATACAAAATGTCTTTAGAAACACTAGTTTACATATAATTTACAGGTCTCAATAAAACATATAGTTTTGCTTTCCGCAGAACATAAAAATGAACATTCACGGTCTTGCCGATGTCTATCGCAGTAGTTACCATTTATCACCATGATTTATAATTCCATTCCGAATGAAAAATATTATTTTCCATTCAAAGGCTACAAATGGTGTAGGGAGAATTATTAGCATGAAAAAAGAACGTGAAGTACCTGCTGACATTTTGGTGTCCAAGCGTCTACTCTCAATGGGCGCTGGGTATCGAATGCAATGAATCACGCTGACAGCCAATTAGATTGCCTTCCTCCCCCCCACCGGCCCATTGCATTTTTGCACGAATCACGTTGTTTTTCACTGACATTACAAAACAGTTTGTATTTTATTGAGTGAATTTTTTGTCTATTACGCGATATTTTTCACTGGGAACTGATCACTTTTGTTTCGTTTCGATAACATGTTCTGTTATGTTCGTAGTTTGTTGTTCGTTGAACGGAGTCAATTACTCGACATTGAATCTGAAACAAAAGAGGGACGGATGCTGAATTTTTTTTTTTTTCATTTTATTACGATGTGTCTGATAATATTTCAAACAATATTTCTATACCCCAAATGATGTTATGTTAACAATATACAGTTATGTGAACAAATATTGACATGGTAAGGTTATATGAAAGATATAAATTGCTATTTCATATTGGCGTCTTATCAGCGTGAGGATACAAAAACAAAACTTTCGTCGTCAGTGTATCGGGAAAATGTAAGTGCTTACTCACTCAAAAAAATAAATGTTTGTTAGAAATCGTATCTTTTACTAAGCATACCGCAAAAGAGTGGAACTTCTTGTCAGAGTCTTAGTTTCACGCTAAGTATTGGTACAAAATATCATTTTAGTATGTGCTGAATAGGTACAAAAGACCAAATCCCGGCAAATAAATGTTCACCTATATGGAAAGAACGATTCTCTTTGCTTTTTTATAAGTTTTCTGGTGTCCACGACAAAGCTTGATAGGTAGAAATTTAATAAGAATTTACACTGGCACAAGCCGTTATAGATAAAGGTCCATCAGAAATTAAAAAAAAAAAGACGTGTGGCACTCGGGGACTGCCGCGGTAAAGCTATTGCATTTTTTATCAACTTATGCAATTATAATTATTTATTTATTTTATTTAAGCAGTATTTTTTTTCCTGCCACCTAGAGGCGAGTTGCTGAACTAAAGAGACAAGCGTGATATTTCAAAAAAGTCATTAAAAATTCTGCTATTCATCGATAGATGGCAAAACTAAAAAGTATCACCGCTGTGCCGGTCGAACTTCTGGATTCGGTCTCCACGCTCAAGGCCCGCGATAGAAGCAATAGCTTAAAAATGGTCAATAGCATAATATCCGTTTAGGTGACTTAAGCATTTCGAATTGTATACATAAAAGCTTCCGCACTCACATATCCACGCTTAGATTAAAACTTAAATTGAAATTAGATTTATAGTCTTCTCCTGTATAACTTTTGTTTATACAAATGTGATAGTTTAGACATATTGGATTCAGCTATTTACAGTGCATCATAATATGAAATGTCACATGAATAACAAAGTAGTCAAGTAGTCGCCAAAAAGTCTAGACTCTTTCAGGCTTCACGAAGATTTTGTATAAATTCTAACGCAAACATAAATTATCTAACTAAGATAGGTTTTTTATACGTACATTTAAGTAGGTGTATATGGTGATATATTTCTACATTAGTGATGATGTGGTCAAGGGTATGAATGAGTTATTTATTTGAGCTTGTTGTCAAACGGAAAATATTGATAAATTGTGATTAGTGAGCTTAGTTAGAGTGTGTGATACTTTGCATGCACACAAGCATTTGTATTATCTACCGACTTCACAAAAAAGGAGGAGGTACTCAAGTCGAATGTATTTTTTTATTACCTCATAACTTCTTTATAAGAAAGATGTTGTTTTCCAATTGGTCCCATTTAAATTTGATCAAGTTCTGATCAATAGTTCTTGAAATATCTTCAATAATGCGTGTTTAGTACATCTAATCTGATCAAAGTTCCGAAAATAATGCGGTGAAATCGTTTCTTTTTCAGCTTTGCTTGCGTTAAACGCATTATTTTTATTTATATATTATATATATCCTATACGTTAAACATATAGGATATATAATATAATTAATTTATTTAACGTGATCAAAATAAAATAGATAACGTAACTTCAAATTAATTTCAGTAAAGAGTTAGTCAAAATAGCATTATAAAATCAACGTATAAGATATAAAATTATAAATATCGATAGCTTAAAACAATCTGTATCGAGTTATATGCCTAAGACACCAATAAATTAATTTAATATATTTGTAAAAATGTTTACATTACACACGTTTTTTAATAGAATCTGGTTATTTGTTGTAGATTACTGACGCCATCGAGTATGGAGTACTGCGGCCACCTGTGTGATAGATCCGCTAAGTACCAGCTTGAAGTTCTTGAGTCCATCGACCGGCGAGCAAAAAGACTCATTGGCGATGATAAGCTAGTCGAGTGAAAATTGCAGTCTCGGTCACCGACGACGTAAGGTCGCAAGTCTATCGGTGTTCTACCGTTTACACTTTGGAGAGTGTGCGCAGGAATTACACGAGCTAATTTCCCCATGGCCGTTTTACCATCTAACAACAAGAAAAACTGTCAAACGTCATCCATTTATGTTTGACATAGCAAACATGCTAGCTGACAATCAAGGATTGCTTCTTTTACACCACTATTATTGCCTTTTTTGACATATTTTTATACGCAATTTGATTACGTTTCCCCTAAATTCTGCAGTCGGAATAAAATAAAAATATATAATATGAATATAAGGCGTTCCATCTTGAATCGCATGTGACAAGGGTAGGCAATTCCGCGGCATGTCTCATGTCACGGCTTCATGACTGACATTATTAACTTCCTTTGAGTTTGCAAACAAGGTTTCTTTGAAATTGCCATAACAATATAAAAATATGTGTAACATTGGGTGTAAATAATGAGACAGTCGTGGTTTGCCTAAGCGTAATAAAAAAGAACGCCTAAATATTTTGTTTAATATGCACAGGTATTATAAATCTGAGAACTAACAAAAACTCATCATGTTATCAAAAATATAGGTATTCTTAAAATGCAAAATGTATAAGTATTTTGTAAAATACCAACCCTAATTCAGTGTGATGCTGATCAATAAAACATGTTGGCCTTGAACCTCGAACAAAAGGAATAGATAAATCTTTTATGTAACGAAATAAGGAGAAAAATACGTACAAGTATAAAGCTCTACATCTTTTGTGGGAAGGAAATGAACTGATGTCGATAGACATTCTGCCCACAAAGCTTTGGGTCTGAAAAGGGACAGCATATTTCCATCACACTTAGACGTTTCTATTTTTATTGGAGGCTAAGATATAACGAAAGAAGTTAGGAAAACCTTTCTGAAACACGTAGCAAAAGTATGGAAAGGTTTCAGTATATTTTTCCATTAATAGTTTGGCGACGTGTCATCTTAAGACACGCACGGTCATTTTCAGGTTTTGCTTTTATCAGACAAAAAATATCTACCTTTTTATAGTAGCGAACTTAGATTAGAAGGATCATAAATTAAACGAGATGTTCTTGTTATCTCTCATTATGATTTTCTTAAAATATATATAACAGTGAAATTCACTAATTCTGAATAGTCACGAAATCTAGAAAACTATAAGACCCATGAAATTTAATATAGGGAGTAGTACTCTACTCCCTATATTAAATTTCATACAAACATACACACAGAAATCCTTTTTTTACAGTAGTAATTTCTGTGTGTATGTTTGTATTTATTCTCATATCCAGATTATTTATTCACATTTATACATACACATTCTTCGTTTGGTCTTGAAATTTACTATAACTATTAAATAAGATCGACTAGCTTACTTAATTACTTGTTTTCTCTACATTGACTATTTTCTGAGCAAGTAAATCGCAGAAGACAAGCTGAAACCAAAGACCCGCCAAAGTGAAGTTTAATCTATTCTCGGCGACAGATACTGATGTATAGTTAATGTCTGACGTCTTGGTAAACCGCGTCTAAAAGCTGGGCAGGCCTCAAAGGACCTATTTACGGTAGTGTGAGTGGCTAGATGCTTTGGTTACATGTTTGTATGTAGATTAATGTTACCACTAACCAACCACTGATATATTTATTTCATAGCTAGATTGGGATATTCTAGCTATATATCCAAACCGAATTGTATGAAACGGCTTGTGCCAAAGGTTTAAGCTGTATATTAGGTAAATCTTATCTTTAAGTCTGTTGAGGAGCTACGATGTACTTGTATACTTGTATTTTTGACAAGACTAAAAATTTTAAACACGTTCTTCGTTCGTACAAATTTTTGGGTTAAAAATAATACTAACTCTGCTAACTTACGTTCAATTTGTTACTAAGTGCAGCTAATCTTCACAATAGGTTCTGTTTTCTTCAAGTTACTACACATGTATACTTGTTACTACACTACCATACATGTAAAGTTATCTTAAAGAACATCACACACACTGTTAATTTAAATCAAACAACATTTTTTAAATTCTTACTTTTGAGCGTGCTGTATGAATATACGAATGAAAATAGTCTCGCCTTATCCGTAACCACCCTCGCGGCAAACCGTTTGTTCTCCAGAGAATATCCGCTGCAAACCCCGTCTCTTCTTTTTATCATAAAGACAGTTTGCTCTAATAATGGATCCATGACGTGAAAGGAAGATAAAGGCGGTTGATGGGCCTCAGCAAACAGGAAAACACTTCGCATAATAGGGCTCGGAACACCCGACAGTTTTATTTTGTCAAAATTGCGTATCGAATTACTGCGGCAAATTGAAATTGTAACTGGATACCGTTGGAATGCCTCCTTCAAAACTAGCCCAGTAATAAAAATAGAGAGTAAAGAGATTACACAACCCAAACTCCAAAACATACAATTGAAGAAGGGAAGGATACTTCGAGTATCTTTTATGTGTTAGTTCTCCAGCTAGTGATAACCTGGTTTACCTGTGCTGGTTCGGGCTTTATCCACTTAATAAGAGGTTGAAATCTATTTATATTTCTGGGTCCTGATATACTAAACGGCTGAAGAGTAAGTATAACACCTATTTTGGTAAGTTCTCAAACCCTTACTATTTGTTTTATCATGACACACAGACCACTTTCTCACCTGATGTGTTCGACGATGGTGCATGCCTGCCTATTCACTTGTGACTTGAAGATTCCCAGATTTTACTAATCAGGAAAAACAGACTTGAGCAAGAAGTCCTCGCATTACGAATATTTCGTATTATATAATTCGAAAACTAAAGCATCAAGTCTGGGTAAAAAGTGTTCCCTTTTCATAAAATTTCCACAATAATTCGAGCGTCGAAAGAGCTGTAAAGTTTGAATTCGCCGAGGTGTAGGGGCACTCGGTCGACCCAGTGACCCCTGGTGAATGGAGCGCCCGACCTCTCCAGGTGTAGGATTTAGTGGATTAGAATATCATTTAGGTAAACCAACTGTACTTCCGCAGAATTGGTAAAGCCTACTATTTAAGTTTGCGAAATAATAATGGAGGCTAGACTCTTGTTTAGGTTTGGAGTGAAATTATCTGACTGATTTTTTAACTCAATACTTTTAAAAGGTGTAATTACTATGATACGTAGCATTTAGATGATAAAATACAAATGATCGTAGTTATCATGAGCCGGATTTAAATTTTTTTTTTTTATTCAATGTAGACAAACCTTTCACCATAACTTAATCATAACATGCGTTCACAAATAAATGGCATCATTACGTTCAAGAGTATTTGGTTCGCGAGATACCTTTATTTCATTTACTTTACTTTTCTTTTATTTTAATATATTTTTTTATTTCTATTTAATTTCGGCACAATATGTAGATACTCAATACTCATCGGTAGGCATAATAATGTAATCCATTACTCTTCCCGGATGAATCCAGAAAGAGTAATGGATTGGAGTCGTGCTGATCACACTAAGTTGTAGAAAAAGAAACAGAACATGATGATGATGAATACTAAAACTTAAAAAAATTGAGCCATTGAAAGACTCGTAGATGCATGTGGATAGGTATTGTCAATATTTTAATGATTATAGTATATTTGTATCTTTGAACCCAAAAGATACATTTTTATAGGTCTATATATTAGATGTATTCTTTGTCTATAACGTCAAAATTCACAAATGGAATAAACGATATTGTTTTTACTGTAACTTTATAATAGTTATCATTAAAAATATCTGTAATATTGTTACTTTGCAGTTTTTTTTTATTGCAGGCCCGGTCACATCTTGTTGAATACGTTAAAAAAAGATAATCACAACTACTACGAGAGATTAACTCTAAAAGAGAAAATAACAAAGAGAATTCACAACTGTTTTTCCGTAAACAGAGACGACGGAATATTATTTGTTACCAAAATAAATAATTAACTATAGTTTAACCCTTCTTTACAAACAATATGCAGAGTATTAAGTCTGCGAAAACATGACTATGTAAACGTGGCCTAACGTTTCGCTGTTTGTCGGTAGCTACAAAGGAATGAATGCCTAATTAGGTCGCCAAAGGTCTTGTTTGTACAGGCAGTGCTTTAAAAGCCGCTTTCTGCTAAAAGTGACTATGTCAAGGTGTTGTCGTTGGGAATTATTCTAGCAGGATTGCTTAGAGTGAAAGCTTCCGACGTTATGTTACATTAAATGTATTTATATTGTACTTTAAAATTCAATATTTTAACGCTACCCACTGGTAGTGGGCTTGAGCTTAGAGTTACCTATAAGCACGATGACTTGTAGGTAACTTGGGTCTTTGCTGTATAGATGTATACAATTTTAGTTTAGTTTTAGGAAACATAGGCCATTGGCCCGTACTTAGTGCTATATTTTAATATATTTTCAAAATTACATTTGCTTTTATTATTTTATTTATTTACAAGACTAAATAATAAAAAAAATTTCATGCAACCAAAATAATTATTAATTATAGAAAAACATAATATAAATACATTTCAGTCTCAATAATTGTAACCCTTCATGTGAAAACATCTTTACCAAATCGTACATCCACTTTCTACTAACATTATAAATCCGAAAGTTTGTGTGTAAGTGTGTCAGTTTGTTTGTTCCCTCTTCACGCTTTAACAGCTGAACGGATTTGGATGAAATATTGTAATGTACATAGGATGTATTATACATAGGATGTATTATACATAGGATTAACACATAGGCTACTTTTTAACTTGATAATAGCGGGCGAAGCCGCGGAGCACGGCTAGTTATGTAATATGGAGTACTCAAAAGAAAGCTTACCATACAGAAACGAAACCTTGATTAATATATTTTGTAACTATTCGGGCTAAGATCGTAAGTTAGGCTAATATATAAATCCGAAAGTAGCTCGACCTATCTGTATCTATATGTTCATCACGGTTAATCGATTATAACGATGTATCGATTTTGATGACGTTTGGTGAACTGATAAAGTGCGTTAGATCCTAATTTATGGTGATCATCAATAACACGAGTCCACGCGAAGCCATGGGGCACATCTAGAACTATATATACATGCAAGAATGGTCCTTCTAAACTACTTAAAATTTAAATAAAACCGGTGTCAGTTTTCTACTTTCCCTTTTTATCCAAAAATACCAATAGACGGAGTAACGATTGTCAGACAGACAACTGCCTGAAAGATAAGGGATGACTTCCTGTAAGAACAAAGGTAGTGACCCAGTAAGATTGGGGAAAATTGTGGTTTGTGAGATTGTAGTAGGTACCAAGTTTGGAGTAAATGGCGTAAAAAAAAAAATAATTTGTTGTTGGTAGTTTGAACTGCTTGCTGGCGTAGTTGAGTGCGCGTTCGACTTATAAGCAGCAGGTATCAGGTTCAATTCCCGGAGGAAACATAAATTGTCTTCTCAAGCAAAATTTGTGTTTTAAAATCTGGGTGTGTCAAATCATCGAACTTATTGTGGGCTGTGAGTGTAAAAGCATTTATATTTTATTTATGCTACATAGGCAAGCATTTGACCGCTATCTCACCTGATGGAAAGTGACGATGCGGCTGAAGATAGAACATGCTTGCCTAGAAGGTACCTATTCACTTTAGACTTGAAGACACCCAGATTGTACCGTTCTGGGAACAAAGACGCAGGCAATGAGTACGCTCCTTCGCTGTACGGATTTAAACGTAGTATTAAAGCTTTATCTAGAGGTAGATGATAAAAGTTAGTTTTTAAGCTACCATGGTCACTTTCACTATAAATGTTTGTATCAGTAACGCGATATTTACCATGTATTTCGTTTGTTTTGAGCTTATAATTGGAACACGAAACAAACGAAATGCATGGTAAATATCCTGTTACTGATACAAACATTTATAAATAAATTTGGACTTAAAACATATTTTAAACGACGCATACCTATAATGACGACGCATACGAAGGTATGTATATCATACACATACATAGAATATTTGGCTCGTGGCTGCTTCGCATTTGGAATGTTGTTTGGTCCAATTCAAATGCTGGCTAATCAATAAAATAAATAAGATCTAATCTCAGTACGTTATTATATTGAGAGTAAATAGTATTGATTAAAGGATTTTTTCTAGGATTTTAGTATAATTTTCATTAGATAACTGATATTAGGACGCAGTAATGAGAGCCAGCCATCAATCAAGACAATAATGTAAGTTAAAGTGAGAATGTACAAAATATAATATACAATCACTTAACCACATACAAATACAGTCAAAATAAAGTACCACATAATACATACATATCATACAATATGTATTTAAATTTCTTGCATATTTTGAGGGCTTTATATTTACAAACTTATTTCGCAAATCCTTTACGTATGACTCAAACGCCTGATCGATTACAACTAAGGCCACAAATATGTTGAACCCATTTTGAGCAGTCCACGGCTCCACGATCTAGGACTTGGTCACGAATCTACCCGCTTATATTATATAACATTGAATCAAGCTAATGAAATTCACTGTCTTGCTCTCTGCTCAGGGTCTGATTCTACCCCCGCTTTCTATTCAAATCGAAAAATGCTCAATCAGCAGTCGCTCGTGTAACTATCGAGTGATTGTCAGATCGTTTGTGCTTTTGATCGGTATTTTGCATTGGTAAAAATTGGCAATTTTGAATGTAAAAAGTAAGTATGAAATACATCTGATAATCTTCATATATAGTATATGTAATAAATATTAATCTTTCATAGCTGGAACTGCCCATTGGCCTAATTGGGTGCGAGTTCGACTTCTATCGATCTTCGGGTTGCGGCGGGAACACAAGCTTTCTCCCCAAGGATTTTTTTTTAGAATATATATAATGTACATAATATACCATGTACATTTTTTGCCATATTATATTCTATATATAATCTTAGTGAAATAGCAAACTGTGGCTATAACTTTGCGAATCTGACAGTAGAGTCATTCTTTTTCATGACTGCCTCTTTGCCCCATGTGAACAAACGACTTTGAATTTCGTAGATTGTAGCAGGTATACCTAAGCTGCGACAAGGCTTTCTGAGAGAAATTCAGATGAGGCTCATATCGGTGCAGCATTATACTAAAAGCAACCATTAGGCAGCTAAAGTAACCCTGGCTGCAGCTTTGCTATCATATTTTAGTTTTGTGTTTCTTTGTGCTCAGCTTAGCCGGGTTGTAATGCTTTGGTGCTTTGCCAAGTAAAACTCTAATTAAAATATTTACTTGCGTTAACTGAACGACTTTTGCGGCTGCGTTCTGTGACTAATGATATTTTCATTCCGATGACTTACTATTAAATATTTTATTTAAAAATATAAGATGACACTATTTTATAAGACTGATATTATAAATCCGGAAGTTTGTGTGTATATGTTTGTTTTCTTTTTACGCTGTAACAGCTGAACGGATTTGGATGGAATTTGGAATGTATATAGCTTTTACCTAGGATTAACATAATTATAGATACTTTTTGACTTGATATACGCAGGCGTACAGTTGATTAACGACTGTATGTATTAAAAATTATTATAAATAACTAGGTTAAAATTCAAATTTGTTTTATATATTGTAATGTGAATGTTTTACATACAAATTTACCCGATAAATATTAAACCTTTTTTGCATGCTGATATGGAATAAAATATGTTCTACTACTTTACCACATTGTCGGCCTTTGTTTATAAGCAAAACATGTTTAAGGTAATCAATGTTTCACTGATAGGTTGCGGTAACTGGATGAACCTGTACTTCAATTCGGGTGTGTGATGATTTAATGAGATTTTCAACTGAGTTATATAAAAAAATCGACGTAATAAGATAGTTTTCTAAAGCTTTATTAAACTTCTTCAAGCGAGCGGTCTGAAATATCTAGTACTAAGTTTGCCGATGCGTGTAAAGTCTACAAGACATGAATCTATGACTCGAAACTGCAGATTAACGTTTTACAAAAGATCTACCAATAAATATAAGGTAAGATATTTACATTCGTATAAGTTTCCTACAATAACAATAAGCAGATAAAAAGTGGCTTACGAATTGGAGACGACATTATGAGCTTTCACTATTTACTAAGAATTGTTTCAGACGAAAAATATACTAAAAATACAATACACACAAAGAATCAACTGGAGGAACCATCCCAAAAAATTATGTAGGAAATAATAAAAGGACGTTGCCTTTATAAATAGAGGAATGAAATTGATATTATGCCCATAATACGATAACTTATTGACACACGCATATATTTATGTACGCATTATATTTGTGTACATTACAATTCATTAACATATATTTTCTTTACCCCTGATTGATGCACGCCTCATGTCATTTCATTTTCCACCGCTGGATGACTGGTAGAGAATGCTTTTAGCATTAAGTCCTCCTTTTGTACACTTTTTACTGTGAAATAAAGTATTAAATAAATAAATAAATATATCTTTAATAATGAACATTTTGATCCTTGGGTCATGTTGAATTTAGAATCTAAATATCCTTACTGAGCTCAGGTAGTACTTACTACAGGAGCGGCATTTTAATTAGTGCCTAATTAGTTACTAGTTGTTAGTTTGGGCTGGTTTGGCGATGAACCAGCTCAAAGATTCCAAATGTATTGGCAGATTTTGTACAATACTCATTTCCATTGATCGTTTTATTAAATTCTTCACAGCAAACATCATAGCAAGTTTTTTAACTATTATTAAATTGCATACATTTCAGAGAGTGCAAGCAATACAGGCTGAATTGACGAAAAGGTTCACCATAAATGTTTGAAATACTTCCAATTCGCATTCAGATAATAAAATTATGCTATGATATTATAATACCTACACAGGGAAAGAGTCTTTTTGAAATTCTGATAACGCAAGCATTTGACTACTATCTCACCTGATGGAATGTGAAAATGCGGCTGAAGATGTAACATGCTTACATAAAAGATATCTATTAAATCTGTCTATATTATTATTTATATATTATACTATTCTCTGCTATTATACAGTGTTTCTACTTTACATTAGATAATATAGATGCCAAATTTCTCTCTGTACGATTTGCCTTTGTTTTTAATCATTACCTTTTGGGGAAAAGTACTAATGCCGAGAATCTAACAGTCTAGCGACTACGCTAACGGCGTTTTCGATATAAATTATAGACATAATTAAAGGTTTTTACATTTACAACCCCACACTAAATTCGAGGACTTGTTTCACGAATACTGGGATAATTCGCTGGGATACGCTTCTTACAATATATCATTAAAAGAGATCTTAACAATATTTATTTTCTATTTTCTTATTGCCTGTTTATAATCCTCGACTCTAAGCGTTTAATATACCTGCTGAGTTTGCTAAACACACTCCTCGAAGGGACATAGTCGTAAAGTATGAGTAACGACATCGGTAACGATTGGATTTACGGGCGTTAACATAACCTCTTTGCTGCGTAACTGGGGAGTGAAAAACGTTTTCCGCATGCGTAAATTTATGGTTATAAATTATTATGACCGATCGAGTTTTTTTGTACAGAGAAAAATGCCTATGACTTTATTCCATTTTCTAGTTCAAGATTTTTTATAGCATAACATTATTTTACTTATATTACGTATTTTATTAGTAAAAAAATATTAATAAAGGAAATATATCATTGTATTGTATTGTATTGTATTATGCTTTCTACTGGCCAATTGCCTATATTTCCTAAAACTACATACAAATATACAGCAAAGACCTAAGTTACCTACAAAGCATCGAGCTTATGGGTAACTCAAGTGTTCAAGCCCACTACCATTCCCATTATGGTGGCGGGAGTGCCTCATTTAATTGCAATACTAATACGTTGAGCCAAATAAGTACCAGCATTTTAGTTTATTATGTTTATTTTAGTTAATGTAAAAAGAGACCTCTCGGTTCCAAAGTAGTAGCTGGCGATTGTACAAAAAAAGCCTGTCATACCTACTAGATTATTTTATACATTTAATCGATTGTTTATCTTAATATATTGCCAAAAATAAAATTTATTTCATTCATGTATAATAACATTATATTTCACATTAAAATAAATATTTCAAAAATGGGAGGATTTTTGAGCAATTTAAAAGCTGGATATTTTGTAATTCTCTCTGTGATATCGACAGTTATGTCCCCGGATGTCGTCCGTCCGAACTAGGTGCGTCCTGTGTAGCGCAGACATTATATTGTGCTGAAAGCAAGTGAGTGCTTTTGATCTTTTTTTTGTGATAACGTACTGAAAAGGTCTTTGTATGAGTAAAACGATATTGCTTTCAGTTCCGGTAAATCAACGTTGAGAAGCTCTGGCATATCGTTGACTTTTAGAGCCACAATGGTCGGAAAATAGAATCGTTGACATGATAAAATTACCCAGTTAATCTTAATCTGTGTTCTATTTAATGCAGTAGTAGAACAGTATATTTTGACTTATTTTTAGAAAAAGTTTTGTAAATAATATAATACGAATTATTACCTAAATTAGAAAAAATAATCAATTTTTTTTTAAATTACATAGTATAGATTAATATGTATGTCCAAAATATGTTTTGTTTGTATTATGTGGATTATTACTATAATGTGAAACTTTTTAGCAATCAATGTTTTTTTACTTCACTTTTTTATGTTTATGTGAGAAAACCGGGTCTTTCCGCGCTTTCAAAAAAAAAAAAATCTCCAAACAAATAAATCTGCGATCGCTGAACAAATATTGGAATCAGGACCAAACCACTGGATCGAACTACACGACCCGAAAATCATCTGCACCGAACGACATTACTATCAGAGGCTAGTACGGGAGGCTATCGAAATTAAAAAATATCCGAATTTCAATCGTGAAGATGGTTTTAAGTTGTCGTCATCGTGGAATCCGGTTCTGATAAAGTGTTCGCGACGCGATTTATCGTCGAAAGTATCCGAGGATATTGTTAGTGTTGTGTGTCGGTCCAGTGACTTAGAAAAACAAGTGCGGGTAGTTGTAAATACTGCTCGCTAATCAAGACGATGACACCCGCCACCTCAGTCTCTCGTGACCACGGCCGGTGCAACCCTGCCGAAACGTCGAGGTTAGTCAAAATAATGCTATTGTGAAAATAAAAGCGCGAAAAGACCCGGTTTTCTCACATAAACATGATTGAAGTTCGCGAAAGTTTAAAAAAATTCACTTTTTTACTTTTATAAATATCTTGGCGGTACCCACGTGGTACGGGTGCGTGGTTTATGATGGAATATTGGATATAACTCCTTTGGGATTCTTACCGTCGGAACGGTCGGCCACGTTAAGCCAAGTAACATTATGTAGGTACGAATGAGAATATGGAGATGGTTTGAAGGTTTATAGGTATTGTTATTGTTAATTATAAAAACTTTTTGATAAAATTGCCAAAAATCGAGGAATATTTCAAATACTGAGTATTTCTTATTACTATGTTTCGTTTTACTTGATTTTTTTATGCTACCCAATATCTTTATTGAAGTTAAACTGATATAGATGATTCATTTTTTAAAAGGTATAAATAGCTATAGTTTTAGCAAAGTGCGATGTCGAGCACTTTAGTTACATTTACAAAAATACTCAGTTTGAGAAAACGGTACCTGTGAGGTATTGGTCTTCTAACAGTGGGATGAATTCGGAAAATAGTAAATAAAGTCTACTTTTTACCTATTGCTCAACTAAATAAAAAATTTCAATGAAGTTCAATGAATTGTGTTGTGGGTGCAGGAAACATTTACATCACTCACACAATCATACCCAGAACCAAAAACACAAATTTCCATGTTCAGCTATAAAGTACAGGCTAGAGTACGAACAACTATTTAGCCTTTTATCTCGAAATCACTTACAATGTATTATTGGTTTACCACAATGAGTGCTAATTATATTCACAACATCTGTGACACACAATAATATAACTTAATCAGTACATCATGTTGCCTGCTCGCTGCATACGATTAGAAAATAAAGATTTATTTATATCTTTCCCTGAAGGTTGACCTACTATAATAAAATAAAATATTACTAAACAATAGCAATAAATTTAGAAATGATAAATCTTCGCTTGATGCGGAGATCGAACCCGCGGCTTTAGGGTGCTATGCCCTATCGCTACCGCTGAGCTACTCAAGCCCGGCCTGAAACGACGAAATTTTCCTTCCTTATAATTATTTTTGTATATTTAATATTATAGGTCTGCCTAGCAATTTTTTGGTTTTTGTTTATAAATCTAATGCTTTATAAACAAACGGTGGGTGTACATTATCAACACAACGTGTAGCTAACTCCAATGCTAGACTCGTTGGCCGTAGTAGTTTCAAAAACTGTTCGGTAGATAACGTCACACGTCCCCGTAAGACGTTAATAATAAGGAAAGGTAATTTCGGCGCTTCAGGCTGGGCTTGAAAAGCTCAGCGGTTAGAGCAATAGGGCGTGACACCCTAAGGCCGCGGGTTCGAACCCCGCCTCAAGCGAAATTTTGTCCTTACTAAATTTAATGCCATAGTTCTGCATAGCATGGCTAACGCTATATAAACAAAAAATAATTACTAAACCAGCTGGTGTATGTATGGTTGTGTGATAACACGTGACTGCGTCACACTTTTCAAACTGAAGCTAAGATACTGCGTTACATAACGTTACAATGTCATATTACCGTGTCCGGGACACAGACACCGCAAATGGCTCGGAATATCTGTTTGTGTAGTAAATCAAGCTATGATACAGAGATGTTTCACACGGTGTTTACATCGTCTTCGTCTTTATAGGCTACTAAGTGCGCCCCACGGTTTTACCCGCGTCAGTCCCGGACCTGTGACAATTCCGGGATAAAAAGTAGCCTGTGTGTTAATCTAGGATGTCGGCTACCTCCATACAACTTTTCATCAAAATAGGTCCGCCGTTTGATCGTGAAGAAGTAACAAGTGGTTTAGTGGGGTTTATTGGTGGGGTGGTTCGAACCCCACACACAATTTTTAATATGATCATGTTTATTTATAATATAAGTTAATATTAGTAATGTGATGATACCTAGCGAGGTAAAAATAGGTTTTTTTTTAAATTTTAGATAGGCTTTTAGTCTGAAGGCAGTCTTTAAATCTGATGATAATTACTCGATTGATGTATACACTGTTGTTGATCAACGCTTATGAGTAATCTTATATTCGTGCAAGCATGTTTCATCGTCAAGCGCATCTTCACTTTCCATTGGTGAGATAGTAGTCAAATGCTAGCCTATCGAGCATAAAAAATTAAGGAAATAATAAAACAAAACCTTATAACTCGTTATTAAAAATTTTAAACACTGGATGGCGTCTTCCAGATTTGATACGGTCTCAAAAAGTCATTAAGATTTCACAAACTGTACCAAGTTTGGGGTAGTTGAGCCTCCACGTTCTCTTATTTATAGCCTGGAACATTGCACAGTAAATATCATAAACTTTATCTTCAACAGGATCTTAAAATTCTCGCGGTTAGAAAGTTTGGGACTAACTCCTATTTAACAGTCGTTCTGAACTCCATTATTAACATAAGATGTAAAACGATGCATACTAAAAGCCGACATTTTCGTCATATTTTTTGTTGGGATGGATTTGGCCTTTGTTAAAGGATATATTATACGAGAATTAAACCACGTCTTGAGTTCATGAAAAAGGAACACATATATTCGGAATTGACTCCTAGCATTTTTGTTGAGATGTCAGCCAAAAAATGTATGTAAAGCTAGCTAGAAAAAGACCTTCAACATTTTTTATTTTTTATTTTAAGGCAAGTAATTATTTTGTGAAATACTTCCCTTATGTTTTATTAAAACACCTTGAATAAACACCAGCAAAACTACATCAAACTACATCCCATAACAACGAAAGAGGAGCTACCTAAGCGTCTCCTATCAGCGGATATGAAAACGGAAGTTCGAAAATTCGGTTAAGTCGCTTTCATTTCAAGCTTGAACAAATACCCGAGGCAGCAAGCCGAGCGAGATTGTGTGATCCTGCATCCTTTCGTAAAAATACACTAACTATAAATGGTGGCTTTTACTACTAAACGCAAAACCTATTTTAGAAGTTCACAAAACGTCTGAGAGAATCGAAGAAGCACTTTTGCAAGATAATTATAAGGCAAGCGAGTAGGTTTGCATAGGTTTTGAGTAACAATGAATACATTTTATATTCCACTTAACACACTTAAAAATATCGACATTATTTGTTGTAGACTACTGTCGGACAAATGCAAAGACTAAATTATCTTCGGACAAATTAGTTGTTCTTCATCAGAATGAGTCAGACGCGCGACACGTAGAGGCGGCTCGGGCTTCGGCGAGTATCGCACAACAACAATGTCTAAACTAGTCAACAACAAAGTCAATCGACATTTTCACGTGTTTTAAATTGTACCTAACGTTAAATTATTATTTGTATTACTCACGATAGTTCTAACTATGGAATATTTTTATTATTACCAAGTGTCTTGCCAGGTTCTTCTCGACTTAACTGTAATTTTGCGATTCTGACAATTTGAGTCATTAACTTTCATAAGTCTCTTTGGGTCCTGCGAGAATAAATTAATTTGAATAAAGTACGCTAACTACTCAGGGTAAACAATAAAATATAATCACTTCGGTATTAAGACAAATTTCATAATCACGATGCTAAAAAATATAACGATTTATAAATTTGACTAGGAACAAAATATCTTAACGTTTTTTCTGTAAATATTTTTATCAAGTCAATTGCGAAATAATATTTACTAAGGATCATAAAATAACAGAACAGTGAAATTTCTTTAATCGAAAGCTCTCTTTTAAGGGTAGATTATAAGTAAATATCATCCAAGTCAAAAAGTTTTAACCTTTGCCGACGGGTATGTGTTTCTTATTTCTCATTTTCAAATAACTTTCCAAAAAAGAAGGAGATTCTTGTATTAGGTTACCTCTATTGTACGTTAACCGATTGGATAATTTTTTTTTTGTTTGATAAGGTATTGTATGGTTCTTTCCATAAAAGTAACAGTAGGGTTTACGAGATAATAAAGGTGTAGCTAGTTTTTAGTATCATACGCGTATATTGGGCTGCCCAAGTTAAAAACGCAGTAAAGACCATTCTCCATTTCTTAAATTTGCCTAAAAATACGACGTCTGCAGAGGTAATCAAATACTATCCCCTCGGAGCGAAGTTGTACAAAATAAACAATGAAATCTTACTTTCTCAAGCTATTTTGTAATGTAATAATAAGAACGAGCATTTTCTGTTCTATGTCTAAAGTAAGAAAGTGTCTCAGAAAAACTTTACTGTCTGAGAAGGAGAATGACCGATTTATAACTTACATTCCACCTCGGTTATTTACGGTGTTACTTATAAGTGTTATTGTTACGGCCAGAACATATTATTATTTACCCTAGATGCGTAATGATTATCGTATCACCTACCAACTTTATGACAACTTAAATACTACTAGTCGGTCGGTCAAACGGATAACTCGCGGATACATTTTGCCTGATAGAGAGAAAAACTTTTGAGGTTAATTGATTATAACTCTTTTTCTATATAATAATCGTATTATTTCTGTATTTGTTGTTCAGGTATAATATAAAAAATATTATACGCAAGTTTCAGTTTCAAATGTGAAGCCGTTTTTGAGGTAGACCCCGCGACAAATGAGGTTTAAAAACAGTGATTTTGGTGGCTAACCAAATTGTTATTTTCCAACATACATTTTTTTAAACCGGTTTCAAAAGGGTTACAAGGTTAGAAAAAAAATATAAATTCTTTTGCTCCCCGCTTACCTACGCGTATAGGGGTGCTTCATTATTATTATCATACATTTCATTTTAATTGCCATTTCTGGCCTTGGGCCATAGCTTTACATATTCTCTGAGAATTTGAAGTTGTTCGCTTGTATGGTTTAGACGCTAGTTGCCTCTGACAGACAGATGGACAAAATGCTGAACAATCCAAGTCAACTTAGAGATATCGCTTCGCTCGATCAATAATTTGATATGTTGTTATGATTTATTGACCACTGTGGCTACCAACGCTATGTGTATTTTAAATTAAAATATAGCACTAAAAATTAAAAAGAATAATGTTTGTACAGATTTTTTTTTTAATTGCTTCTTTATAATTATACATAATTCTTCTGTACGTCTGTGACTGCACTCCTCTTAAATGGCTCGACCGATTTAGATAAATTTGTTTGTTTTTCAAGTTGACTCAAGAATGGTTTAGATTCTGAGGGGGCTGAGTCACCCACGTCCGTAGGAGGATACCCCTTAAGTCTGACTCCCTACACGTGGTCCCCGGGTGGTGCTAATCAGGTGACTTTGGGAGGTGGTAGAGCATTTTGTGAGTTGCTCGCCTGGCTTGCTACCAAAGTAGCTTACCACCATCAAGTTGAAAGTCTGCCGCCAAGCCAAATACGGTGTTCCGGCAGTTATCCTTGAGAGCCTGCGTATTCCAGGTCTAGTGTGTTTACCAGCTTCGATCACATCGTCACTTACCATCAGGTGAGAAAGTGGTCAAACACTAGCCTGTCACAAATAAAAAAAAAAAAAAAAAAAAGATTCACAATTCAATCCAATAAATAATGTTTTATTCACTGACTTAGGTAAAGCCGCGGGGAACAACTAGAAATAAAAAAAAATGTTATGTATTTTGCTGTTTTGCAAATGTCGACATTCCTAGCCTTGTATTTTTTGTTTCCGGTTTTGTGATCGAAGATCAAGGTTTGATATCCGTAGTGAGACGTGGCAGTATTGTAATTCTGATAGTGAGTGGGAGCGATAAGTCCTACACTGACGTCATGCTTTGGGGGAGTATTGTGCATTTCCCCCTGCCAGCTCTCACCCGAGCCATCCCAACTCCTTTACATAACGGATTAATGCACTTAAATGCTGACATAGCTGTTCCAGTATAATGGGCCATATCTGAATGCATGTTTTATTATATTTGTGTATAGTAATATGTAATTTATTACGAACATATTTTTATAGAATAATTTAACTGTTAACATATATTAAATGTTATTATAATATTCTATAAATAATTTGATAATGGCCTCGATTCTGATGTACACTCACTAAATTAAACTTAAACTATCCCAGTCTCTTGCAAAATAAAAACACAAGACAAAGATAGCATACATTTTAGTGCTGTCAAGCTAGTTTATCAATTAAAATATGAACAGCAGAAGCAGAAAGGCTCGTTTTTTTAGTCAACACCAATTACATACTATTACTAAGCTTGCATATTCATCTAAGTTTTGACCAACTTGACACTATCTCTGTCTTGTGTTCCTATTTTGTAAAGGACAGGAATAGTTTAAATTTAATATTTGACGCTACCCGTTATTGTATTGTCATAGTCTAGCTTGACTTGATACTATATATTTTGCAAGTGTCTGCACGCTGTTAGTAATTTTTTTTATCAATTTTTATTCTTGTGGATTAATAGCTCTTGTAACGAAAGATAAAACAGGTCCTAACAATTAACGGAGAGCTCAAAAAAATCTCGTCGCACTTCAAGATAAAGTCGTAAACAAGACATTTCAGAATCCCGCAGAACCGGCAACGCAAAATTATTCACGGCGTATGACGGTACCATCACATATCTGTGTGAATTTACGAGTACCCTCCAAAACCATAAAACCGAACAGTCCATTCGTGCGTGAGAAACGCTCAAAAAAACATGATGAGTTCGCCCGAAATATTCGTTTGACATACGCTTCGTGTGCCCGCATGAAATTGTAATAAGGACGCTTCGAATTTCTCTTGGATGGATTTTCTGAGCCGAGTTTGTCAAAGGATCGCATGTCTTAATTCGTGCGTATAATTAGAAAACAATGATTATAACGGTATCATTATGTTTTGAAATAAGAACAGTAGTCGATTATAAATTTCGATGTATAGTTTACGCTACATCTACGGCTACTGCTTGCCTATAGCATAAAAAAAAACCGGTTATTGAAATTTAAAAGTAATTTATGTTAACTTTCACTTTTACTTGATCAAAATGCTGGCACTTATTTGGCTCAACGTATTAGCATTGCAATTCAGAGAAGCAATGTTGCCAGCATGATGGGAACATTTAAGTTACCTATAAGCTCGATGCCTTGTAGGTCTTGCTGTACATATAGTAATTATATTTATTGTTCAAAAAATCTTAGATATTACACTTATCTTGAGACACTTAGGAATTGTTCACGTCAGCAACAGTAATTATTACAGTGACCACTGTATCTCACACTAGGCTACCCTTTGTTGTGAGATTCAGTTTCATCCAATTAAAATTACTTAACATAAGCAATAAAGGCAATTGATCCATATAGGAATTAAAAAAAAATCTTCGCTATCTAGACACTTTTAAAAGATTAAGTGTGTCCTGTTGTCGAAATAAAAAACGTAACAAATTTCTGTTTCATCAAGTGTACACGCGTGTCTAGATCCGTGTGTTCAGTTGTGTTTTTTTTTACTACTTTGTACCGTTTGGGGTTCAAGGTTCAAAAAATTAATTTCTCTTGTTTGTTATTCTATTTTGCACGTCAGGCAACTACCGGGTCCCATTACGATATATATATAAGACTAGTTTGATATATATTGAACGTGTGTATACACCCACATATTCACATACATACAAACTTTCTGACAGTAAGTAACCACCAACAAGAAAACATAAATATGTACAGCTACAATTAAACCAAGTGGTTTAACTGTTATGTCGAAGCAAATTGTTTACCTAAAATGCAAATAACTATGCTATGTAATCCTCTGTTTACATTAGGAGGCTATTGAAGCAGAACTATTCCAAATAGTGATTGTTTGTGGCAGTTCTCACAATGTATATTTAGCGTCCTTCTGGCTATTTCTATGCTAATAATATGTAGTTCGATAGTATATGAACATGCTTATCCTAAAGCTCACTTTTTTTCGCCGCGAGTTTTTTCTTTTATTCTTTTTACGCAAGATACCAAAAAATTAAATTTTCTTGGATTATTTACTTTACAATTGCCATTCGATTCTTATTTCTTAGAGTCTTCAGATAACATCGGTGTGCCTTACATTTCTTTGTGGGAAAAGTATCTTTACAGAAAAATGCAATTGGTCTAGAATTGGCTGTGTGTATCATATTCTAAACTAAGTTTAAGTAAAATGTTCCACCAAATTGGATATACAAAGCTGGCTGAAGATTTTGTCTTCAGAGCACAGCTGTTTAAATTAAAAAGGTAATTACAAGCTGTGCTTGTGGCTATGCTTGCTTAATTAGACAAAACGTTGCCCTATTCCAGGGATTTGACTAAACAACACAAATACTTTTAAATCCACCAGTTTTAGAACTTCCTTAAAATACACTCACACATACAATCTTTTACTTGTGGTTTAATGATGATGAGGCCTACGTCATTTAAGACTTTGAAAATCCTATTTATATATCTATAGTCTTACTATCAGTAGCGCGAGAAAAATGTATGCAAGTCAAATGGGAGTTTCCTATCACTCGACCGCCAAGAAAAGTTGCCGACTGAGAACTGGTGGACATTCCATCGCTGTGTAGTAAAAGAGCGGAGCTCGCAGAGATAACATTTTATTATATCGTGCGTAGCGCGACCATAGACTAAGCAGGGCAAGCGCTACGAGGACCAGTGTTCACTCTGCAGTCTGCAGTTTGTTACAGAGTGTTATACTGTCGCACAGCCATAGCCTAAACAGGGTAAGTGCTACAGGGGCTGGTGTCCCCTTTGCAGTCTGTATTTTGCTATAGAGTTATATTGAGATAGATAGTGTCTGTATTTTATACCGTAGCGCGGCTATAGCCAGTATTCTGTATTCAGTATTTCAACCGACTTCAAAAAAGGAGGAGGTTTTCAATTTGACTATGTTTTTTTGTATGTATGTTACGTGACATCTCCGCCAATTATAAATCGATGTTGATGATTTATTTTTGTTTAGTAAATTTTATCGAAATCGATCAAATCAAAATGTTGGTTTTGGTATATGCGGTGAAGTCGGTTTTTTAAGCTTTGCTTGCGTTTAATTAAAACGTTTAACTCAAGTAATCGTTGTTGGTAGCTCAAGACTGCTTAATAAGATAGACTGGCGTACACTTCCTGGTGTCAATTTTGATGGAGTTAATATCCCTTTCAGCAAGACTGTTAAAAATCTTGGACTTATTATAGATAATTGTTTAAGCTGGAGCCCTCAACTGCAAGCGACGAGTCGTAAGCTGTATGGGTCTGCAGCTTCATTGAAAAGATTGCAAAATTTCCTTCCAACCACCACTAAAATTGCACTCGCCCAATCTCTTTTGCTTCCAGTTCTCGATTACGCAGACGCCTGCTATTTAGATCTCACGGAGGACCAGCTAAACAAACTTGAGCGACTTCAAAATTTCTGCATTCGATTTATTTTTGGCCTACGTAAATACGATCATGTTTCTCAGTTTCGATCTAAACTCAAGTGGCTTCCAATACGCCTTCGCCGGAATACTCATATACTATCCCTCCTTTATAATATCCTATTTAATCCTTCGTCCTCGCGCTATCTCAAGGAGCGTTTTTCGTTCCTCAACTATGGTCTAAGGTCATCAGAAAATCTCTCCCTTAAAATGCCTTCACACTGTACTACGTTTTACGACCATTCCTTTACAGTACAGGCTATTCGCTTGTGGAACTCCCTCCCTGTTCCAATAAGACGTGCTCAGACTGTGCATACATTTAAAATTCAAGTTAAAAATTTCTTTCTCTCCCAATAACTTTTCTGTGTCAAACTGTTCTGCTACTTTATATATATCATAATATGATTCAAGCTGTAACAAATATCCTTACTTTATTATAATATTTTGTATATATGTATTTATATTATAAACATTATGTATGTATTATTATTGCCTTATAGAATTTATTTTGTTTAAGTATGTATATATATACCTTAATGTATATTTTTATTTTCTCATAACTTGTATTTACACCCCCGTTTCACCGAATTATTAATATCTTCTCCATCCAAAGGTTGTCTGGAAGAGATCGCTTTTAGCGATAAGACCGCCGATTGTACACTTTAATTTAAGGTTTAAAATGTTTTGTAAGTGATTTATGTGTAAGGTGTGACAATAAAGCGTTATCTATCTATCTATCTATCTAATTATTATTCAAATTACAAAATACATTGTGTTAAATAATATAAATTTACAATATATCCACATTATACATTATAAATTTAGTCATATAAATAATTAATGATTACATTATTAGAACATGAAGGTACAATATTATAGGTTAAAAATTGTTTTAATCCATAATTAATATAAATGTCAATCTTATTAAGAATAAAGTCAGAACGAATTTAATTACATCATAATGATGTACGAGTCATTATTTACGAGGTATTCAGGTATACGGGGTGTTGTAGAGGATCTCGTTCGTATAATAAACCTAAAAATATATGATTACTTAGCCGTACTCCGGTAACGGCACGGCACGTTACGTAGTACTATTACGCAGTCTGTGGTATCAGTCCCTTACGGCCGTGTCATCCTCGAGATATCTAAAGGACCTCATTATTATGTAAAAGGTCGATTACTGCGTACCTTCATACAAAATTAGGATACTTTGTAGGAGTAGTAAAATCAATATCGGCCAATTATTACTAGTGATGTAGTAGAATGATCATCAGGGATAATTTTAATTTAATGGATTATTAATGTCGTATTAACATAGTAGAAATATATTGCTACTATGGTATTAATAACTTCAAAATCCTAACTAAATACTAACCATTTTGATATACGAAAATCGAATCACTTTAAAACTTTTTAAACAGAATATTGTTTAGCATGGCGATTTTGGTCGCGGTCTACGGTCTAATATCATACATTAATAGTAAAGTCTAAAATAATAAATAAAAAAAACTAAATAATTCTATGAATTAAAGTCAAAAATTTTATAAAATTTTAATTTGATTTTATACTAAACAGAAAATCAGAGTGACTTGAGTGTGATGATGATGATAGTGAGAATTAAGTGCTATTGGAGACATTCCTTATTTACTCCACTTAGCATTAATACTAGGTATAAGCTATATACATTTGAAATTTCCTCCAAATCCGTTAGCAAAGTTCACACAAACTTTCACAATTATAGAATAGTGTGATAAATACACATGTGAGAACGCTCTCCTATTTTGAAGTCGGTACGACATAATCAGGCGCCAAAATCGCATAAGCTGAACATAAGATACGAGTTTTATTTTACTGCCGCCCCAAGCCCTATCTCGGATAAACAAAACGCCATCCGAAGGCATTATAAGATCATGGATAGGCCATTCCATCACATAATTGTGTCGTAAAGTTTCCTCCTCGACCGAAAAGCAACGTAATGCAATTTCCGATTCATTAGTCCTCTACCGTAGACGACTAAGGCTTATGAACGGCCAATAAACATATAATTGTATTAGGTGGCAGGACATTCTGCACGACTGCTTTAGGTTGCCGCGCTGCCAAAACAGTCACATATCATCAGTTTAGTAATGTTATTTATATAAACATAATGCCGCTTCAGAAATCAATGTTATTGGGCATTCGAGACGTAAGAAATAAGACTAGTTTCCTGAGGACCGAAATGCAAAGCGCGCTTAAACCACACTAATAAATTATAAATGCGAATGTTCCTGTGTAAGTATGTTTATTTTCTCTATACGCCATAACAAGTAAACGTATTTGCATAGCTTAAACACGTGACACACATGATCCGCTATAGACGAAGAGGCTAGAAGCCTTAGTCGATTGCTTGATTTATCATTATAGATCGGACAAACTTAATATATGCCTCATATATTAAGTTTGTCCGATTGATACACAAATTTTGTCTCCAAGGGGTCTGGATCTGGGTCTGATTGTGTGTGTGATTGTTTCCAGCATCTCCATATAAGTTTTTAAAATTGCGAAACCGTCAATTCAATATTAAAAATATACAGGCTGTGAACAGCTAGATGCGCTCAAAGAGCGACCGTACAACCGATCATATATCTATCTACAAAACATATTGACCGTCTGCAGCTGCCGTCACGTCGCATCTGGCTGTCGACAAAACTGTTTTCTTACTCCCGTGCGTGTTCCCCTCTAATGGGCTATGTCCGCGATGGTTATAGCGACGAAAAACTTCAGCCAGCTTTTGTTTTACAAGTTAGGGTATTTGGGGTGGGTAATTTTAGTTTGTAATTGAGTTAAACCAGTTTGTAAGGTGTGCAAGTTCAGTTGGTTTTCAGGGTTCTTATTTTATCTTACTGTTATTACCCCCGAATTTAGGGGTTGGAAGTTTGAAGCCTTTGTCTGTATTTGTTCTTCGTTTCTTCCAACGAATGGATTTTATGGATTTTCTATGCGTTTTTATTTGATGGCTGGTGTGATCAGGATAGTTTTTAGTTTATGCCATATTAAACTTTGTCACTTCAAGGAAGATGATACTGATCCTTTCCAAATTTATAGCATTTGGCAAACTATAAAAAAAATGCTCAGACTGTGGTTAGTGAATATTTAAAGTTCTAGTTGTGAAAAAAACTGTATATCCATTTCATGTTATACATGACTGTTGGTACATATAGAAATAACGTTTTTTTAGAAATCGACGTTATCCTATCATGGCCACAAAAACGTATATTTTCTTATCGGATACAACATTTATAATTTCACATTTGGTGAAATGTGAGAGAATAAAATAAAGTCAAATTTTCGGCTTGCTTTTAATTAATGAAAGTAGCTTTTTCCAGTGGCTGGTGTTGGTATTTTAAACTACCTATGGATTTTAATGAGCCTGATATGCTGGGCTGCTGTTGATTCAAATAATTAAAAGTCGTGTATAAAAATGATATTGAGGGTTTTTTTTTTGGCCGGTATGTATGTATGTTCAACTGTTTCATCATAACTTCTAAATCACTTATCATAATTTACCAAATGAAGTGTCGTTGGAAACGTCTGTTTGTCCGTTGGTTATAAGCTATGTGACGTCACATTAAATGTAATATGGCGCCCTCTAGGGGGGCACGCAGTCAAAAAAATACATCCTAATACTAAAACAAATATTTTAAATTTGGTTTAAACGCTATAAGCCTTTGACAAACGGACGGACAGACAAAATGCTGAACACCCGTGGTAACTTACAGATCGTTGCTTATAATGTAATACGACATACATATTTACTATGTGTACGTAACTGACATTTACTTTAACTTTTATTGCTATTTCTGTTGAACAAAATTTGAGTTTCTCGTTCTGATTATGATTGTGTACATGTGTTTCTGGCACACACGACACATTCATCGAACCTACTTTGAAGGCTGTGAGTGAACGCGTTTATTTTATATAAAATCCACAACAATATCAGAATGTTAAGTAAGTACAAACAAACAAAACAATGAAGAAGACCCTTGCCCTTATCTCGTTGAACACAGTTAATCGTGAATTCGCAGCTTGGGGCGAGTGCTGACTTATGACTCGTTCTACACAACTGTCTTTGGAAAGCTTTTTGCTAATAAAATACTGAAGCAAACAAATGTGAAACTACAGTAAATTTTATTTAAATATATGACGCACTTACAAATGCATAACTAAAAAATGTTTGTCAAAAATGATGGCTATTGAGATAAAAAAATTTTTGATAACATTAGACCTCGTTTAAGACGAGAAAGGACGTTTTCATCGCTTTAAGCGCTTTGAGCCTTTTTGACAATGAGATTTTATTTTCAAAAGCCTCATGAGTATAATCGATTGAGCTTAGGAATTACACGATATTATTGATCCATCCCCATTCCATCATCGGTCTGGATCTCCGAGGCTGCTAAGTGAACCCGCTTTATGGGGTAGACATTCCGCAAATGCAGACAAAGCGTTTTGCTTCCAAATTCATTATGCGAACCGCAGATGAATAGAATGCCTTGCCGATGTCTGTATTTGCTAATAAGTACAAATCTTATATGGTATTCTTTAAGTCGTCAGTGAAGTCTTCAAGTCGTCAGTCATACTCTAGTATATGTGGTTCATTGTCGTCTTTATTGGTCAATCATTTGGATCATTTATCTTGTATAAAAAAGAGTTAGTTTTTATAATCTTTAGTCATTCCCACGCTAGTGCATGATGAAAATATGCTCTAATAATTAAATTACATTGAATTTTTACTTCTGTACTGAATAAGTAGTTATTGTGTGCTTATTTTTAGATATTTTTAAACAAAAACATCGTAGGTTACGTGCAATTTTAATTTCATACCAAAAATCCTCAACACGCTAAACACTAGTCACCCAACTAAATTTACTCAGATAAAACATGTTTACTAACGCAGGCTCAATGTTAAAAGATATAAAAATACAAACGACATAATTATCTTAATCCATTAATTATAGCGATGTCATTTGAACAACTTTTGCAGTTATGTTGTGTCGCCACAAACCGAGTCTCGTTTTAATTATTTAGCTTTTAATCAGCCTGGGTTTCAGCTGAATTATATTTACTCTTCGAATTTCAGCGGTTAGTTACCAGTTTAAAACTCATGAAGACCATTCGATTTTACTGGCTTCAGAAGTTTGGTATGCAATCTCATTAATTAGAGCCTGTATGTTTGTTATTAATTCTGTAGCTTCAGTGAGGTTGTTAAGAGGCTTTCGACGTTCCTCATGAGATGGCTGTATGAAAACTTTTGGTATTTATTGATCGAGCGAAGCGAGATCTTTAAGTTGACTTGGGTCGTTCAGCACTTTGTCTGCCCGTCCGTCCGTCTGTCTGTCAGAGGCATCTAGCGTCGAAACTACATCAGCGAAAGACTTCAAATTCTCATAGAATATGTAAAACTACGGCTTAAGGCCGGAAATTACATTTAAAATTATATAAATAAAAATATTAAAAATACAGATATTTAACAATTATTTAAAAGAAAAAGTTATAAGCAATTAACCTCAACAGTTTTTCTCAATGGGCAAAATGTAGGCACGAGATCTCAGTTTGGTGCGAACGACTAGTCTATACTTTTTTTTAACATTTGGTGTGGCTTAGAAAACACCGTTTCATGGAGCCACCGAACCGTACACACCAGGTTTGATAACCCTATATGTGAATATGACAAGATTTTAAGAAGTTATAGAAAAAAAACTTATTTTCTGTACCGTCATCTTACGAGGAAATAGAAATTAGGAAATACATAAAGCAATTGATTTTGTTTAAGCATTAGCCGTGCTAGGCTAGACTATATTGATAAATTTAGAAAAAAAAAATTGTCAATATACATTAGGAAATGTTCAGATAAAGCGACTGGCCCCTATACACCGACGTAGGAAGCAATTTAAAGTCTTCCAATTTCGAAAAATGTAGTTACTTTATGACAGTCGCACTAGATACCACTTAACCACCTTCGCTTTTCATATTAAGTATTCGTAACTTAAGTGACTTTAAGGTTTTCTATTAATACAGTATTCACTAATCCAGAACTCTTATACGATCTCTACACAATACTCAATATTATTTACGTGTCTTCAAGTCTAGAGTAAATAGTTACCTTCTACGCAAGCATGTTCTATCTTCGGCCGCATCATCACTTTCCATCAGGTGTGATAGTGGTGAAATGCTTGCCGTATCTAGCATAAAAAAAGAAGCATTATAACATTATATCGGGTGCCTATTGACTCGATAGGAGCGTTAGGTTACTGGTGACCACAAAAACGCGCGAGCCGAGCGAGCATAGCGAGCGTGCCGCGGCGGCGGCCGGCGAAGCGCCAGGATATAGTTATGCACATTCGTTTAAGGCCACTTTATCATGATGCTCAATATTGTTATGCGGAATTTTTTTATGCCTAAAACGTTATGTTTATCATCATGTGACGTAATGATGCGTGGGCCAAAAGTTGTTGTGCCACTTTAAATGATGACTTCAGATTTTATGCGAGCCTATATGGACCCCATTATATCACCTTTCGTAAGCATGTCTACGTTGTAGACAGTCTACAGCCTACGGCGTAGCTCTTCAGTCTACGAACATAGATTATGCTTATAAACGCGCAATATAATTTGAGTTTCAAAGTTAGCCGCGATAAATTACTCTGATAGGATAATATATCATAATTAAGTGTTTTGGCGTAATAAATGAATTTCATAAAGCAACACTATAAATTTAATGTCGTCCATTGTTTGCGGATTGAACATTCCACTTAATTTGTGAATGGAAATTGGTTTTGGAAGGCCAAAATTAAAATAGAATTCGATAAATAACTCAAACATATAATTGAAAACAATTGTGAACAGTATTGGGGTTGACATTTATATGAAGTAATCGATGGTGTTAGCTCGGACGTGCCATTATTTTGGGCATTACGTGAAATCAGATATATTTTATGCTATAAAATGATGTTGTATTTGAATTTAATTTGAAACCAGAATTAGACTACAATTTAAATACCTATCTATATATTATAATTTGTTGTTTTTTTTAAAACACAAATATAATAATAAATAATATAGGTAATAGAGTTAAGTTAAGATATAATAATTAGTATATAGGTATTTCACTATAAAGTTTTGGTATTTCATCTGTTTTAATGTTTTTAATGGTCGTAGTAAGTACAATTTACCTTATTCAAAAATATTGTACGTGTACCTAACTGGCCAGTAGCTTAGTTAGGTACACGTTCGAAACATGGGCATCGGGTTCGATTCCTGGCTGAAACACAAGTTTTCTTCCCAAGGAAAATGTATGTTTCTGGTTCTGGTTGTGATCATATATGTGATGTGAAAGTTTCCGGCACCCACGAAACAAGTCATCGTAATTAGTGTGGGGCTGAGAGTGTAAAAGCGTTAAAATAACTATGCATCAATTAGTTTTTTAGCTGATCTTAAGCACCACACTATTCATTAATTTGACACAATTTTATAAAAATTAATTTAATCAAGAATAATTAATCAAAAACCTGTTTTACTGATTACATCGAGCGCTAAAGCGTAATTTCGGATTTTGATGACACACCATCAAGATTTGTTCCCGGATATCAAATATAGGCCAAGATCCACAATCTTGGCCCTCCTTCACCCGTTTTACCCCCTCCCCTAATTGCAGGGTGGAGAACACTTAAGCTGTTTGCTCAGCTTAGCCAGTGTGTAAATACAGACGTCCTCTTCTAGTGTTTAATAAGTAAAAAAGAAAAGAGCCAGTTTGTGGTTTCATAAAATTTTTTTCACATCCCCACAATACGTTCTATGACTTGTGGCGTGGGTACTGGAAACATTCACATCACACACACAATCACACTGAGAACCATACAATAAAAATAAACACTTTAAGCATAAACGTTACACACTTACAGCCCCGCACTAAGTCCGAAGATTTTTATCGCTGCTGCCGGAAAGTTTCAAATCACACATTAAACTTATACAAACAAACGCACTCTCTTCCCCTGCGATCCTCTTACACTCTCCAACTAAGTATCCCTCCCTACACTTCCGTGAACTATGACAAATCCTTCACAGTACAAGTTGTCCGTTTGTGGAACCATTTGCCATCAAAAATCAAACGTGCCAAACCTCTGCCAATTTTTAAAAATTTAGTAAAAAAACACTATTTGTCGAACCTTTCTATCAACTTTTAAAACGCTGCATATTGTAAGTTCTTCAGTTTATATTCTATTATAAGTTATTATTTTCTATACTTATTTGCATTCAGTATTTATGTATGTATATATTAGTATAATATATATTAGTGTATTTTATTGTTTTATTTATGTATTAGTATCTAGAGTAGGTGTGAATAATCACACCTACTCTAGATTGTAATGGTGCATCACCGTCTATTCATTCTTCTGTTACTGTCCATCCAAAGGTTGTCTGGAAGAGATCGCTTTAAGCGATAAGACCGCCCATTGTACTACCACGATGATTGTAATATTTTATTTGTCATTGTTTATATTTTTTGGTATACAATTAAGTGTTTCGTATTGTATTGTATTGTATTGCATTCACACTCACAGCCCCACACGAAGTCCATAGATTTGTATCGTTGGTGCCGGAACCATTCACATAGCACACAATCACACACATGCCAGACTCATTTATGTTTAAAATTAACAAATGTCCTTTGGGAAGGAAAAATGTGCTCCTGCCGGGAAACGAACCCAGGACCCACGGCGCAGAGAGCAGAAACTGCCCACCGTGCCATCTGGGTCGTCAACATTTTGCTCCTAAAAACATGCTTCTACAAGGAATTAAAGCCGGTACTCGTGAGGAAAAGTTTTGGGTTAACCCCTACGCTCAAACGGTAGCAAATAAATTATTCTGTTTCTATTTCAGGGATATAAAAAGAAAGTATCCCAAGACTAATGGTCCTCTTTCTTTCGTAATGCGATATCGGAGAGACGGAATGATAATATAACCGTTCTATGTGTATCGTTGGAAATGTTTGTTCTTTCATTTGGTATTTTATATAGTTTATGTATCGCAGTTTTACTTTTATTAACACAACTCGTGCGCTGCAAATCGGTTCTATACTTAAACTTTAGAATTTTAAATGACCTTAAAACAAATTATTTCAATGAGGTTTTCAGTTCAACTTTTTGCTAGCATACTGCTTTCATCTTCGGCTACAACTAATAATATTAAAATCTTTCCGTAACCATCAGAAAAGGTAATTATGAATCATTGTCATATTAACTAAAATAAACATATAAATGTTTTATTAATATATCTCTCATTTAAAGCTCATGACTTAATTATTTGTTGATTTTATATCGTCTTAATTTTCTTGTTGATTGTAACTAAGCAAGCGTTCACCACAACCTCACCTGATGGGAAGAGACGATGCAGTAAAAGATGAAGCACGCTTACTCATTGAATACCTCTTCACTATCTTATTGCCACATCATACTTTTAGCTAAAGCTATATCATACTTTTAGCGAAAGCCGCGAAAAAAGCAGAAGTAGACGGTAGTTCGTATGCCGTTTTTATTATAACAGTGAGAGCGAAACGCTTCGTGCGTATTGTAGGTAGGAGGTGGTTAGGAAATGTCACATCGTCGGCTGTAGAATATGATGGTGTGACAGTATGTTTGGATCGAGGTATGTAGGTATAGAGCCTTGACAGATTTTGATGACATTTGGTATGTAAGGAAAGTTGCATAAAGTGGTATCGGCTGGAGAGGTCAGATTAAGTCCGATGAGGGCATCCCAGATTTGAGCGCACCTCAAGAGTCCAGTATTTCGTAAACGATATCTCTAAAGCAATAGATAGAGCCGACATCTGCATGTTTCCAGACGACGTCGCGGCATTAGAAACATTTTGAATCACGCAGGCACTTGAGTTCTCAGAGTCTACAAAAAATGGTTTGTTTAAAATTATTTATCTTTAACTAAAATTTATTTTAAAAATGATTTTTATTCAAAAAATAATAACAGAAGGTAATCACGTGTTACAGCAAGAAAAATCAGTGAAGTTTCTGGGCATTTATGTAGATTGCGTGTTTAAGTGGCACTTTACACCTGGGCCAAGCTTGCTTTATTTGGCCGGTCACTTACCTTACCTGCTTATTTGCCACTAGGCATTCCTTGTTGACTTACGGAACAGCACTTTGGAGAAAGTCGGCTGTATGGAATCCATCTCTCACACTACATAAAATAAGCAGTCGCAATAGTCGGCTCGATACAGGATAAATCAGCTCGTCTAAACTTAAACTTAAAACTAGAGAAGTATAAGTAAGTATAGAAGTAAGAATTCATTTTATCGCACCACCATCGCTACATTATCTTTTCGTTTATATTTCCATCTAAATATAAGGGTTGTCTGGAAGAGATCGCTCTTAGCGATAAGACCGCCCATTGTACCTAGCTCTATAAGTTTCTCTGTAAGTTGTATTTATCTTTTGGTGTCAATAAAGAGTTTTGTATTGTATTGTAAGTATACTGACAGTACCATCTTTTTAAGTTACCAAATATATACTTTTTACCAACGCCTAAAATTTTGAACTGATGAGTGCCTATCATAGGTATCAAAATAGGCATTGAGACAGACATAGAAAACCTGCTCACACCTTAACTAAATTTTAAAATAATTTTAACAATGTGTTTAAAACCAGACTTAAATCCCTGTACTAATCTGTAGCTGAATTAATGTAAGTTCAGTTAAAAAAATATTGTGTAGTGTGATAATATATAACAGTAATATTTACCAATATAATATAATACAGTTTGTATTTATCTGTTTCTGAAAAATAAAATCCAGCAAATTGAAAACTGTTACCTTATTCAACGTTAAACTCAAACGTCAAAATAATTTTGGGACTGTGGTGTACAACAGTTCTAAGCAAACTATAAGTATAAAAATAAAGTGTATAATTTATTATAAGTAATTAGATGTCACAATAAATAACACTATTCCGTGTATCTACTTATCCATCTATCTATACTTATATATATAAGTGAAATGGTAAACGCAATTAAATTGATACCGTTGATATACTCAATTAAAATACACCTACTGTAATGTACGGTTGATTCAATATTATCAATAAATTCATAGCTGCAATGAATTTTAATTGCCTCTAACCAAACGAAATTTGGTGTGAAATCATAATTATAGTGTTATTCACAGCGATGTTTTTCACTTTCGTGGGACGGTCAGTGTTTGCCACTCAAACTACCACTCTGTTTATCCCTGATAGGCTAGGCGTTTGGGCACTAGACTACCACTATTTATGTTCGTATATTTTTTTTTTATGTTATTGATTAATGAGACGAGCATGTCGCTCGTCTGATGGTAAGCGTCACTCATGCCCTTTACAGTTCAGTGCTACCCTAAGTTATGAACTTATTAGATCAAAATGCTGCGCGGCAAAGCTCTGCGCTCATCACCATGTGATATAAGATGATAAATCTCGTACAGCCCTGTAATTTCACTAGAAACATTGCCCTTCAATCCGAAATACAGTAATGTTTGCACACTACTGCTTTGCGGATGAATGTCTGGCAATTGTGTGGTAGTGCCACAAGTAGACGCCGCGAAAAAAGTTCCTACCGCTACAAAAATATAGAAATTAAAAAGGCAATTCGCTAGCCGCTAGCTGCTAGCTATAAGGTATATAAAATAGTAATGTAATGTAGTAGAGGGTTGTTTACCATCTGACGCCTAAAATGTGACTTTCTTTCTAGCATAGCTGCCAGTATACCATTAATTATATTACATTAAGCTCGGCAACAGATCCTACTCGCGGGTATGAGTAATGAAAATGATTCAAATTACGATATTTAATTTTGTGTTATAAATTAATTAAAGATATTTTTTGTTTATTTGTTGCGACAGTAAGCAAGAAATTTATTCTGCTTAATGGCATCTGACGACTGTAGTTTTACGAATAACAATCAAAACCGACGGCTATCAAACAAATTTAAATAACTTTTGCTTAACGCGCCCTCACATGTAGTGCTCTCCTAAACTAAACGCGGTACCTCTCTGTCAAATACTGTCTTCTGCATATACTGATACAAAATATTACTTAACTTATATATAAATATCATGTATATTTTAGAACGAGAATGGGAAAGTTGTAAAAACAAGTGATAGTCAGAATGACTACTAAAACATAAACACTTTCACACTCGCAACCCCAGTGGGTGTTGGAAACATTCACATCACACAGTCAAACACATAACCAGAAACACAAATTTCACTTGTGGAGAAAACTTGTGTTTCCACCGGGTATCGAACCTGATACCCGTTGCTTAACTGGCGAACCTGCACCTAACATAGACAACGGGCGGTTACAAAAAACAAAGTAAAGTAAAGAAGTGAAAACCAGTTTAAACAAATGAACATCGAGAAATAAACAAATCCGGGAATACAATTTAGATAGCACGCCGATTTATTACCATATTATGTTGTTTAGTTGCATTTACTAGTAACAAGATAAGATTAGAAAAGGATTTAATAATATATGAACCATTATTCTAGGCCTAGCGTGTTCACCATCCTTGACCGCATCATCGGATGAGATAGTGGTTATACGCAAGCCTACCAGAGATAAAATAAAACCTATTTATTATTATTTTTATTAATTTCCAGTAAACAGTAGGTAGAATGTGACATTGTATATTAGTACGTATAGTAGTACTCCGCTAGTACTCGTCGCCCTGCCTGGAAGTCAGGATGGGCGTCACGCCCATCCATGACGCACGACCATCCACGACAAGTCTCAGCTGTTTTAGCCTACAGACTAAATAGCAATAAAAATCACCGAAGAACGGCTCCATTACGTTTCGTTTCACCCTATTTGTGAAATTAAAAACTACGAAGTGACTGAATACATTAAAAATATCCAATAATTAGAAACATTTCAATTGTAGCTTAACACTCTTCAACGATACTAAAATAGCAAATTTAAATTACTTTTGACTGTCATAACTAAACGTAATCGATTGTTTTATTATTGTCAATGTCAGTGTCTGAAAAAATTAAACACTCGAGAGAAAAGAGTGATTAAATTATCTTTGATACAGTATAAATTTTTTAAAAAGCCGGAAGATTACATAATTATAAACTGAATATAAGGGCTGCATTCATTTGACATTAGTGAATTGTCTGATATCTTAAACTGGCCACGTGTGTTAAACGCCTTAGCTGTAAATATGCTACAACTATTATTCACCTAATCAATCGATACATTTTCCAATTTGAGAGCACTGCCACGAAAATATTTATATACGTGACACGCGATTCATAGACAATTTCGCCACTATTAGTAGCGTGAGCGAATTTCATACTCTGTGGTTTATGTATTGTATTCTCTTTGTTTCATTCTTTCGTTTCGGTCGTTGAATCGGCTTCGTATTTGACGCTATTATGTCATTGTTGACAGCTTTTATGTCATTTTGGACAGTTGTTATGTCATTTTTGACGCCCATCGTTCGTTCAGAATACGCCTGGTTTGAATTCTACGACGGACTTGAGCTTCTAATGTTGGTGAAATCCATGGTGGGAACTGGGAGGGCATTTTCTAGTGCATGCCTAAGTTGCCACCCAGAACCAAAATACACATATACTTCTTCAGTTCCGTTTTCATTGAGAGTCCAGTCATTCTATGCCTACTATGTTTACCACTTTTGACCACATCATCACTTTCCGTTGTCGATCGACGGAAAGTGATGATGTGGTCAAAAGTGCCAAATGCTAGCTCTATTAGAGACAAATACAATTTACTTTTCTTTTAATTAATAACTTTAACAGTTGTATTTTACTAATGGAAAAAACATCACTTATTCAGAGCAAGTAATACATTAAAAAGTTTTTTAAAATCAAGCTTTTACCAGTAGAAAAAGAAAATGAACTAAAATTTTATGTAACCAGAAAACTTTCAAGACGATTGAAACGAGCCCAAACTCTATAGTTTTATCTTTTTTAGTTCAGAAGTTCCTATAGCTATCTTCCGTCTCCATAATCAGACCAAATCCATGGTACCACGTAATTGTTTGTGTTGCCACCCAAAATACATGAGTGCACCAAATTTGATTCCAATCGGACATCGGGAAGTAAGTCTAATTTAGTTTGCAAGATTTGATTACTGACAGACAAATAGATAGACAACGGGATAGATAAACCAAATAAAAGCTTGTCAATTAGCAGCCAATACGATGTTATTAGCAGGTCTATAATAATTTTAAACTATTTAAATCACGACAATTTTTCCAAAAGCACACCTTTTCTGCACCGTCTCTGTGACTTTCTACAGAAATCACATCTATATCTATTTACTCCGATATTTAACCATACTTAAAATATACGTATAATTAGGGTACACGGGCACCTCGGGTGTGCGGCAATTATCTTCGATTAATTAAGCGAGCTTTGATAAAGGTTGACAAACAATGTCTAGTTCGCGGTGTTATTCACACACTAATCTACATCTGTTAATCGATTCAGGTCATGTTCAATGTTCGATTATAATAATTAGTAGATTTCATTGCTACACTGATTTAGAATGCCACTGATGAATTATCGACGAATAATGTAGATAGTGTGCATACAAATCAGCTGATCGAATTTTCAGACAATGTTCGCTGCTCGATTAATTGGTAGATTATGTTACACGATTTATTTTGCGTGTTTAATAAGGGGTATTTGGACCTGACCGTCTTTAGAGAAGATTTAGCTGTAGGTAAAGCTATTTGAATTTTAAATTGTCAATTGTGATAATCAATCGCATTAATCACATACGAATTTCTAATTCAGAATCCAAATTAAACTTACCTAGTTTAGGAAAATAGTATGGGTGTGATACGCGTTATTTGATTGACGGAACGTATGTATTTTACTATATATGCGAGCTTTAAAATAATTTATTGGCGATCGTTCAGCAACATTCAGGGAATTAAATACGATACCTTGAATATTGGAACGCATTCTACATTTCCAACGTATAAATTTAATTTTCATTAGTTCAATTTTAATTGGAATATTTGAATTATCATAGCTTTATAAAGTAGAGTGACTCATTGAACATAGAGTGTGAATTGGGTTGGAACATTATTATACCTACTTAATCTACAAAACAAAAAAAAGCATACCTGTCAATCGCTCGCCAGCCAACAACTATTAATGAAAATAAACTCCTTCCGCACCGGACTAAAAAACTACAAAATGATAAAATAAAAAGTTAAAAATACTGGCACAATACATCACATAAAAAAATAAACGTTTCGAAATTGAGTAAGCTCGAACGCGGTTCTATGAAATCGGGTGTTCCGTTACAGGGTTGGCGCGGGCTCCCGTTTCGGCGGCCGGGTGGATACTGGGAGTTCTGGGACTGGGATGCCGCAGGAGCCTGCGTCACAGCCACTGGACCTCGACACGTTTTTGTGGGACCCTAATTAATAACAGAGCGTGACGGGAACACGCGCGCCAAATCTCTATTCATTGGGCGGATTTCGCGTGCTAATGAAACTCTTCGGTCAAAGGGAGAGTTACCTTTGAAGCCTGGATTGACCGATTAGTGGAAGTGGTAGCAAACGTCCTTAACCTATAGTTCTGGAAATAACAATATTTGTGTATTTGCTAGTGAAGCGGCTTATCTCATTTTAAACCAATTTTAAGTTGGGAAGTTTTCACAGAATGTCAACAGATTTATCTTTTAACAGCGCAAGCTTACGAAGAGGCTACTAATTGAGAACACTATCTTAAAGCTATTCAACAAATATTATTAAATTGTTTCAAAGTTGTGTTAGCCAAGTTTAAGTTTCTTTTAAGTTTGATGCGGTGTTTATTTTTAAATGGGCATTGCATTTAGCATTTATTTTGGCATGTTTCATGTATCAAAATTATTAGCGTAATAAGCGTTAAATTATTAATAAGGAGAAGATTATATTGTATTCGTCACATATTATTCTATACTAATATAAAACCTCAGACTCGTGTATTTTTTGGTAGAGGCAATTTAAAATGATTTAGAATCGACAACTGGGCAGAATAAAAGAAAAAACTTGTTGACTCTTTATTGTAATCTGTTTTTTTTTTATAGTATGAAAATGACTGGTATGTACACTGTAGCGCAGACAGCAGTAACATCAACATTTGTTGGGAGTATACCTCACCCATATTTAGTTCGTTCGGAGATTGTGCATGTTTGCTCAAATATGTTTTCCCTAGGGTAGTGAACAGTAAATTGTTATTATTAGGAGACATAGACTCCGCTAAATAGTTCATTCTAGCGGTAAATGAAGTCACAAGGCCATAATAACCAGGCGTTGTATATCACATGGTTGCAAGGGTATGTTGTAATTAAAGCATGAAACATTTTTCCAATTATAATATTATTGAATTACGGCTATCACTCACGTCATTTGATCGATATTGTCGACCTAGGTTTCGAGCATGTACTTCGTCGCGATCTCGCGGCGTAAACTCATCCCGAAGAGGAGCATCGTACATGCTCGAAACCTAGGTCGACAATATCGATCAAATGACGTGAGTGATAGCCGTAATTCAATAATATTATAATGTTTAATTCTCACGAAAACTTAAATTTTTCCAATTATCAACTTTGCTACGATGCTGTAAACTTTAAAGTGTTCTGTCAATCAGCAAACCGCTGCCTATATGTTACTTTTAACTGAAACAATTAGGTCCCAAACAAAATCCAACTTTATTAAAAAGCTGTGGCACACCGCGTTGTCACTACCACTAATCGAGCGTTCATTCTAGGGTCTCGAGTTTTACAACGTTTTATCTCCGTCCGTTATGAGTCTAAAATTTACTTTGTGGTCAATATGAACACTGTACCGAGTTAATTACAATAAAACGGGTCCGTTGGCTATGCCCCGGTGTTCCATGCCCCCGGTCATACGATACGGTTGAAGTACGAACATTTTTATTATAAGCCGTTGCTGTTAAGTACGAAAATTTTAATTCTAATTTAAATTTTAATTCTTATTCGTAGATACTTTGTATCTTCTCTCTCTTCATGGGTTTTAATATAATTTATACTCTTTGTAATGCAACTCTTATTTTTTTAGATAAATTGATTTAATTAGGTATTCTACTATGATTGGTATGTAATGTTTAATGCAGCTTAATTAGTATGCTGATTTTTTTTTTACTTATTTCATTCATTTTAGCACACCATCATCTCATCGTACACTTTTCGTTTATATTTCCTTCCAAAGATTGTCTGGAAGAGATACGCTATTAGTTAGCCCATTATAACTATTTTTATAAGTTCCTCTGTTAGCTGTATTTATCTCTTGATGTCAATAGAAGTTATTGTATTGTCGTTGTGAAATTCCATTAAAAAATTTGCTGCTGTTAAGCGCGGTTGAGTAAAAAACAAAATAATATCAAAACATTTAACATTATTAAATAATTAAGCTAACAATTTTTTTATACTTATTTATAAGTAAGTTAGACTTATTTATTAGTAAATATATCAGTGCATTGAGAAGTGGAAGATTTAGTAAAGAGCCCAGCCCAGAATCACAATTATGAAGAATGGCGTAAGAGGAAGCAGGTACATGATGATAATGATTAAGAGAGACAAAAGACTTTCTCATTTTGACGTATAGTTAGCGGCTGTCGTTATAAAAACCCACATATTTACACCTTTCCTACAACAGCTAACCACATTTTCCAAGGAAACGAATACGGATTTTAGTTTTAACAGGTATTTCTCCGTGTTTGCTGTGGAAATGAAAATCTGAAGACACGCCCGAAATACGAGAACAGCGAAGCTATTTGTGATATGACGTGATGTTTACTGGATTGTTTGGCTCTTGTTTGCTCGCAAGATTAATTCGCTTTTGGTCAATATATTATTGTTTTATGGCGAACAATGGTGTATGAAAAACGTCATACATTTATTACACGATCGTTTCACTTATTGATATTTTTATTGTATACTAGCTATACCCGACATGCGTTGAATTATCACGTTTAGAAAAAGTGTTTTACTTCTTTCACGTTTATGGTCGCCTAGTACTTTAATACGATAAATAATCGAAACTTTTTGGATGTTGTTCAGAAGGGCGAAAAATACTTTACGACCTATTCTCATACCTACCAAATATAACAAAAAAAAACATTAGAATCGGTCAAGCCGTTTCGGAGGAGTTCGACCACAAACATCGTGACACGAGATTTCTTTGTATAAGATAAAACGTCGTTCTCCTGGTAAGTACAGCTTATCTGTCATACAATTAGGTATGCAAAGCCACAAGGAATTTGAACATCAAAATTCTGAATGGCTCTGCCTGAAAATTTAGTCTCTAACAGTAGGTGGATCTAGACAAGATAACTATCTAAATACTGATGAATAATTTATCTCTTCATGTGAAGGCGTCTCTCCTGTTGTTTGAGTCACTACCCACGAGTGTAACCTGATTCATGTGTCTAATTGTTAGTATAGTGGCTAATGTTTTTGATGTTCCTTTTTATTTCCTCTTTATTCAATGTATTATATAATCTTATTAAGTTTTCTTAGTATACAAATGTAATAAATGTCTCAAAATTCACTGACCGAAGTCGTCTTAGATCTTCATAAAATAAACGTACGTGCGTACGTGAAGTTCCTAATTTCAGTATAAAATGTGCTAAGCTACTTCTTTACAAATTAGGTTACGACGTCTCTGAAGTTTGAAGAAGTTAGAGGCGATCGGTATGAAATTGGCATGCTGACAACTTGACGAGAATGAAACTTCAATTTTGTTCCTTTATTTCATTCACAGCGGTTACTCAAGGGTACTTAAGTTTTAAACGAGTTTTAATCTGGCATCCGTAGTTCAAATAACAATAAATGAGGTCGAGGTCGAGGCAATCTTAAAGACTTTAGATTATTCCTGAGAGATTGAAGACCGATCATGCAGGTAGGAACCATATAACACGTCGGATAGAGAGCGAAATAATTGTTCTTTTTAGAATTTTCTACATTTTCAGGTGACAGGTTGTATGCGACTGTCACTTGAAATGTATATTTTTTTAATTTATTTAAACTATCTTATATATAAAATTCTCGTGTCACAGTTTTCGTTGCCATACTCCTCCGAAACGGCTTGACCGATTTTGATGAAATTTTTTGTGCTTATCCGGTATCTATGAGAATCGGCCAACATCTATTTTTCATCATCATCATCATCATCACTTTTCATCATTATCAACGCGGGTGAAACCGCGGGGCGCAGCTAGTCTAATATATAAAATTCTCGTGTCACAGTTTTCGTTGCTATACTCCTCCGAAACGGCTTGACCGATTTTGATGAAATTTTTTGTGCTTATCCGGTATCTATGAGAATCGGCCAACATCTATTTTTCATCATCATCATCATCATCACTTTTTATCATTATCAACGCGGGTGAAACCGCAGGGCGCAGCTAGTAATATATAAGAACGTTGCTTTAAAAACGTAGATTTGTAGTTATATAATTACTATAATAGCAACACAGATTTTATAGGAGAAATCTCTCAATTTTTTCAATATACTTTTCGCCGGATGTTCTTCATGAATTAGTAAATAGAAAATCCGCCTTTGATTGAAGAAATTTGGTTTCTCTTGCAAAAGTACCTGTATGTCAGTTTTAAGGAATTGAAAATGCATACACAAAATATGGTGTGTAATATTTTTAGTTTAGTACAGTACATTTGCCATTAAAATGGACATCCATTTCAGATATTATAAATGCAGTGGTCGTCCAATTTACGACTCGTCACTAAGTTCTCAGAGCAAGCAGATGGCAATTTTGATATCTTCTTGTAATGGGCAACACAGATGTCGGAGTTTTGCAGCGAAAGTGAAAAAATGGCGTTGTAATTTTGTATAATTTTCCAAAACTGTCATAATGGTGGGTTATTAACCGTTAATACTTAGTAACGTGCATAAGTGTAGGCAAATCATACAAAGTTGAAAAACGTGATTTAGGCCTTAACTCCAAAACTCCAATAGAAGTTCTAGTAAAGTTTTTACCACTTTACTAGGGCATGACTTGACTAGGTCTGAACCTTGACTTTTTTACTTGACTTTGACTGCGACTGTAATAGTATATATAATATGAAATACACTTGACATATATTATTACTTGACACTGGCTTAATGCACAAGAAAGCAAAGCCTGTGACTATGCCGAGTATTATCTTCAAATCATGTAATTTGCGAGAGTAGTGACGGTTTTCAATAGTGCTATTATAATTAACATTGGTAAAACGTAACATGTCATATTTTGAACGGCACAATAATCGGCATTATAATAATAAAATAAATAAAATTAAATAGCATTTATTGCTGCTTTTTCTTTACAATTACTATGTATATGCCTACTTACTAAACACTTAATTGATTAAATCTATTATTTGAACTATCGGCAACTGGATGTTTGTGTAGGACAGCTTGTCTGTCGACAAAGGCCTCCTCTAAAGATTTATTGATGATTATTAAGATTAGATGATTTATAATCGGCATTACATCTTGCTAAACATTTTCGCAACATCTACCTTTAAACAAGCAATTGTTGTATATACGATTATGTATACTAGCTGTCCCGGCGACCTTCGTTCCGCCTAACAGTCAATGAATGTGCATTTTTAGGAAGCCATACCCTAAAAATGCCGGCATTAATTGAATTCATTTGTTACAAAAAGTGTGATAAATGAAGAACTGCTTGACCGATTTTGTGCAAACTTCACTTAAACCATCTACTAAATAGTCCGAATAAAGCTTAAACATTTGGTTTGGATAGGTGAGCCCGTTCTTGAGTTATAAAATTACAACGAAAAGTGGCATTGATTTTTATATATATAGATAGAAGATAGAGAAGAGAGGATATATAATCTGAATCTCGGAAACGGCTACAACGATTTTCATGAAATTTAGTATGCAGTGGGTTTCGGGGGCGATAAATCGATCTAGGTTTCATTTTTAGAATACGTCATTTTTACTAGCAAAGCTCGGTCATCCGGGTACTAATTATTATATGTAGAACTTTATTTTTTCACTGCCTGTTTGCTTGGTTGGGTGAGCGTTCGCCTTCTAAGCATAAGGGTATCGGGTCGATTCCCGGCTGGAACACAATTTTTCTCCCCAAGGAAGATTGTTGTTTCTGTTTGTTTTTAGTTAATAAATGCAAATGTAGCGATATTTACGATTTTGTACAATCATTGCTAAACCTAGATACAATGCGAAATAACTATTTATTTCTATGTTTCCCGTCAACAACTAGAATTGTAATTACACTAAGATCTCTATTTTTAGGACAATTAAAACCGGTGGACGTTAGAATGGATGACTGACAATGTAGAATCTGAAACATTTTCCGCTGCTTGCTACCGTAGACGGCGGCGGCGCTAGACTCGACCAATTGTCAGAGCGAAATGAAATGCCTCAACTCTGTTTTACTTTATCACGAATAGTTACAAATTTTCTTTATATTTTTCAATGTTCCGTTTTTCTAGACTGTTAAGTTCTCACATAGTAATTTTAGATTAAAGACAATAATTACTGTATTAAGGCTGAAGTCAAGCAAATTTTACTTGTGTCAAATTATTTTCGCAATTTAGCAAACTTTTTAGCCGACTACGATGAAGCAAAAAGGAAGGTAAAGATTTTGGCATCGTATGTATGTATATATCTATATATGCTCGTTTGTTCCCTCATAGCGTCCAAACTAAAGAAATTGATTTGATTTTGATTTGTTTTTTTTTGTCACAGACTAAATTTTTTTAAAGAAAAATGAATAGATGATACTTATCGTCATGGGTTTTGATAGATATGAATTATAGTAGGTAAATAATGATTTAAATACAGCTATCTCATGCACTATACCATACCGAGTTATTGAAATCAAATGTTTATGGTTCAAATGCAGTAGAAGAGAATGCATATTAATAAAGGAAATATTCATAAAAATTGCATAGCTACTTATTTGTCGTTCAAGGAAAGCTAAATTAACCTTACATTATACATATTGCAGACGAAAAGCTTTACGAAAATGTGTAATACTTATGGAAGGAACAAAGTAACACACATAAAACGTGTCGTTTTATTTCTCACCACGAAACAAAATAAATAGTTTATCTTCGCCGTCCCTCGGCGGCCCTAATGAAAAGGAACGAAACTACTGGACCGAGGTAATGAATATTTTTGTAACGAATAAATTTGTAATAAAACTCTTTTTACTATGGATACACATGTGCAATTTTTTTTCTATCCAAGAGATAATTATGAAAGAGTGTGTATATATATCTACTCTTTCATATGAAAGAGCAAAGCTAGTTATGTAAAAAATTATTATCGAAGTACAAATTAAGCAAAAAGTTTTTTAGTGTTCTTTTGTAGAGTCAGGCTCCAACAATTTTCATGAAATTTAGTATGCAGGGGTTTCGCAGGCGATAAATCGATCTAGCTATCTAATACCTTTAAACGAGCAATTCTTGATACAAAATTACAAAATTCTCGTGTCGCGGTGTTTGTCCAAACTCCACCGAAACGGCTCGACCGATGTTTATGAAATTTTGTGTGGATATCGGGTAGGTCTGAGAATCGGTCAACATGTTTTTTTTATGTTTCATCATGTAATAATGTATATGGCAATACAACGTTTGCTAGGTCGGCTAGTGTATATATATAATCTGAATCTCGGAAACGGCTCCAACGTTTTTCATAAAATTTAGTATGCAGGGGGTTTCGGGGCGATAGATCGATCTAGCTAGGTTTCAATTTTAGAAAACGTCGTTTTAAATAAATAATAAACTGAGCAAATCTCAGTCATCCATGTAGAGCAATGTTTCTAGTGCAATTACATGGTATAAAGAAATTTAACATCTAATATATCAGGGTGCCGAGCGCAGTGCTATGCCGCGCGGGATTTTCTAACGAAGTTCAAAACTCTGGGTAACACTGAACTGTAATAAGTGCTTGTTTGCTTGTAAGACGCTTACCATCAAGTGCTTGCTCGTCTAGTCTCTCAATGAATTAAAAAAAGCTGCAGATTTTTCTTTATCTTTTTTTTTTTTTTATTTCCGACAGGCTAGTGTTTGACCACTATCTTACCTGATTGTAAGTGACGATGTGATCGAAGCTGGTAAACACACTAGACCTGGAATACGTAGGCTCTCAAGGATAACTGCCGGAACACCGTATTTGGCTTGGCGGCAGACTTTCAACTTGATGGTGGTAAGCTACTTTGGTAGCAAGCCAGGCGAGCAACTCACAAAATGCTCTACCACCTCTCAATTTATCGGGGTTTTATTGAGTACATTTCAAATTTATGACGTTTTTTAACCTGTAGCCTTTAGTTTTACCACTAACTCGCTCATAATAAAAAAAATGTCCTTAACCTCTTAACACACCACGAAACACTTTATGCCTTTCTTAAACGTCCTGTCCTTAACTCACCACAAAACACTTTCTTAAACATCCGCTTTGGTAATATGATTAAGATCATTGAGTTTGTAATTCAATAAAAACCCGACTTCGTAAGCCTTAATTGTAAATTCATGTTTGCATTATGCTCATGCTTCGTACTAAATGTTATGAACATCGCTTATTGATTTACAAATTTATTAATATTTATGTCTTCCAAGGTTCCAAGACATATTGTGTAGGCAGAGTTAATCAAGCGTCACCATCGCCCCTGCCTGCCGTCGGAGAAATTCAAATTAGATATATTCCTACAGTATATCAATTAAACTGAAAGGACTTATGGCGAGTCCGCCTAGGCAGACTTATGAGGCGAATTCGCGATAAGTAATATAACCATCTATGTGTATATAAATATCTATAATTAGTCCTACAAAACTTCCTACAAAATTTAAATAAAATAAGACCTGTCTATGTCCTTTTCTTGTCTTGTCCGTGTCTTACCCGTATCACGTCCGCTGTCCGTTGTGCCGTGCAAACAGCTCTGGATCCAGCTAAAATGTGTTGACAGTGTACTAAGTCTCTGCCCCCTACGCCGTGGTTCGATTCTCGGTAGAAACACAATTTTACTTTACAAGGGACATTTGTGTTTTTGGTTCTGGGTGTGATCATTGATCAGATTAAATGTATTAAACACGCATTATTGACGATAACTCAAAAACTACTGATCAGACCTTGTTCAAATTTAAATAGGACAAAATTAAATGGGGAAGCAACAGCTTTCAAACAAAAAAAAAATACAAAATCGGTTCACGTGGAAAGTCGTTATAAGGCACACACATAAAAAAATACAGTCGAATTAAGCACCTACTTTTTTGTGAAGTCGATAGAAAAATAAACAACTGAGCGGATTCTAAAATAAAAAAGCATGTCGCAATCCTATGCAGAACTTTGTTATTCAGCGTATTTAGTCGGGCGTGCAGAGTGATTGCTTGTCTCGCTTTTCAAAAGGCAATCTATAGTTTCCATAGTAGATACCTATCTTTAATATTTTCACTATTCCGTACCTATTGCACACAGTAACGAATGGGAGCTTGAATGTAACACAACGTCAAACTTAATCGAACACTGCAGTTGCTAGACCGCAGCCTTTAGCTGTACAGCTAGGGCGAGTGTTCATGATAGCATATTAATATCTATACAATTGTCTCAAAAGGTATTAGACTTTGTCATATTAATAACATAAAAACAAAACACATGCCCTAAATTAAAACGAACCGCTGGCGTAGTTGGTTACTTGTTTGCCCTTTAAGCGGCGGACATCGGGTTTGATAATCGTTTCCCGGTAAGAAAACAAGTTATAACCCCAAGGGAAATAAGTTTTTTTTGGTTTTGGGTTTGATTGTGTGTGTAATGTGAATGTTTCCGGCACCCACGATAAATCGAAATATTAATATATAGTACCCAGTATACAAGTGTTAGAATTTGTGGGGCTGTGAGTGTGGAGGCGTGTATTCGTTCTAGATGCGTATCTGCGGTTTCACCCGCGTTTATGTTAGTAAAAAGTGATCATGATGATGATTAAGGAGGAGGTTCTATGTTCGACTGTTTGTATTTTTTTTTGTGTATTTTCACCGAATTATCCCCCATTTGTGGATCGATTCTCAAAATTCATTTTGTAACATACTTGCCTAGAAGATACCTATTCACTCTAGACTTGAAGACACCCTGATTGTACCGTTCGGGAAACAAAGATGGCGATGAGTTCCACTTCCTCGATGTACTGATGTTAAACGTAAAAGCTAAACGCTTCGAGCGAACTGGAGGTATGTCTTTTTTTTATTCCTGATAAGCAAGCATTTGACCACAATCTCACCTGATGGAAAGTGATGATGCGGCCGATGATGTAGATGCTTGCCTAGAAGGTACCTATTCACTTTTGACTTGAAGACACCCAGATTGTACCGTTCGGGGAACAAAGACGAAGGCAATGAGTTCCACTCCTTCGCAGTACGGTTGATAAACGTAGAAGCGAAACACTTCGAGCGAACTGGAGGTATGTCAACCATATATGGATGACGTTTGACAGTTTGTCTTGTTGTTAGATGGTTTTATGCCTTATTCCAGATTTATCTTCTTATTTACACAATAATGTTCAAAATTTCAACTAAATCCGTTTAGTAGTTGTGGCGAGATAAGATAAGAGTTACAAATACCTTTACATTCCAATTTTCGAATAGCAGTGGGATTGCAATTTTAGTATTAGTATTATACAGTTTACGTAGGTACTTGTATTTTTAACACGTATTCCTTGAAAGTAATGCATTTTAAATGTTTTCACGTGTGTCTGTACCTGTAGAGTAACAATTTTAAAATTGGCTTTAATAAAATATACCGCAGTTTCTTGGTGTTCTCTTATTAAATAGTAACATGAATCACTTTATTCAATGTCAGTCGTCGTATTTTATATGATTGAAATAATGGTTATTATTGCGTGCATGGTCATTTTACTTGTATCCTTTTGCATTAATATTTTTATACTGATTTATTATTTTATCGAGTGAACTTTCCATCAAGTGATCAAAAGCTTGCCTCTCCAGCATATTAATAATGATTTTCAAATATACAGTCAATGATCCAGTCAATGTTTCAATGTTATATTCGGCTTAAAACACGAAAATTTCGACTTACTTTGTAGACGACTAGTTTCGGACAAATTAGTTGTCTTCGAATCACGCGCCGAGGCCCGAGCCGCACGCCTCCGCGTATTACGCGGCTGACTCATCCTGATGAAGGACAACTAATATGTCCGAAACTAGTCGATTACAAAGTAAGTCGACATTTTCGTGTTTTAATCAAATATAACATTGAAACATAATGTGTAATACTCACGATAGTTTTAACATTAAATATCCAGTCTTTTTTGAAATGTATTAGTGAAACATACCTTTAAACACACGCACATCTTCACGCACACACGCACCAAAATTTACATTTGCTATGACTATTACTTTGATAAATGGTTGTGTTCTGAAAGTCGCAAAGAAGCATTACGTGAAACGTTCAGATCCATTTATTAATAAAACAAAACATTGTTCTATTGTCCTCAACTCTTAACAGCTTTCATTTTGTTATTTTCCAGCTCACTTCGTACTTCTGAGTCACGTCTTCAATAACTTACTGACATAGAAAATGTTCACGTTTGGTGTATCGTCCAATAAGTTTCTGCGACACGTCTCTCGAGGATATCTCCAACTATTACCTAACCAGATGTGATAGCGTACTTAAAATCAAGGTTTTTTTTACTTAACTACAAAAAGAGACGAGAAAGTCGCTCGCCTGAAAGTAGTTTGTATACAGCTAAAAACAAACAAACGCATACGTACTCCTGTGTTGATCGTGTACGTAGTGTGCAGCTGTCCGCACACTAAGTTCAAAGGCTTATATCGTGCGTGCCAGAAGCATATTAAAACGCACAATCACACTCAGAATCAGAAGCACAAATGTCCCTTGGGAAGAAAAAATATGCTCCTGCCGGGAATCGAAACCCACGGCGCAGAGCGCAGAGATTTGCCTTAGATTAATGTTAAGTTGAATGAGGAGAGGGCGCCACTGCGACACTGTCAACATCGTACTCGCTATTAAATACGTTTTAAAAATATTTAAGTGTTCCAAAACAAAGTGATACAATCAAAATTTAAAACCAGTGCATAAACTACTTCGAACAATATATAAAACATAGTGCATATACAATAAAATTCATTAAAAAGTGCATAAAATCGTTCTATCAAATCTCAGTAGAAATTCGTTAAGATAGCGAGATCATTATCATTATTCAAGTGCAAAATATTAGTGTAGCATGTGTACGACAAAACTGGAACTCGAATTACATTAATCAGTGCGTAAAACAAAATCATCTGTAACTATAACCTCAAAAGTGCTTAATAATCATAACAATATCTCCGTTCCTAAATCATCGATCAAAGTATCTATCAGCGCCATCTATTATGATCCATCTGAACTTTCTAGCCAGTTCCTAATTCGACGCGCACTCCAATATGTCGCAACATAGATACTTCTTAATACGCTAGACAACTCGATCGCCACTAAGCCAAGAAGTACTTACCTATTCTCATAGAGGGCGCTAGGCGAACTATAAACAAATATGGATGAAATAAAAAATATGTTAATTAGCATGCAGCAAGATATCAAGCAGCAAAAACAAGACATGCTAGAGATGAAAGAAGATATTAAAGGTACAATAATCAACAGCCTTAACGAGAAGTTCAATAACCTAGAACTAAAAAATGAGTTTTTGGAAAAAAAAATAGAAGAGCAATCAAATAAAATTAACAACCTAGAAAGACAGTGTAGACGCAGAAATCTGATCTTTTTTGGCGTAGAAGAGATGGAAAAGTCGTACGATGAACTAGAAAAAATGGTAATAAATATAATAAATACATACATAAAAGTTTCATGCGACACTTACAACATAGAAGCTGTTAGAAGGTTGGGGAAAAAGGGTGATAAAGTTCGACCGATAGCAATAACATTCAACACTTTAGGTTTCAAATTAAAAATACAAAAAAATAAACATAACCTTCAAAATACTTCCTATTACTTAAAAGAAGACTACCCAATCGAAGTCTTAATTAAGCGTAAAGAGCTACAAGTCCAACTACAGAAAGAAAAAGATGCAGGAAACACCGCTTTTATAAAATACGACAAAATTATTATACTGAGCAACGAAAAACCCCCACAGAAACAGTCAAGCAAAAGAAACCTATCAGAGTCCCCGGAGACGCTCCACCCTGTCAACCAAAATGTTCAACATACTAGTAAACAACCACCTAAGAAAAATAAAGGGGACATGAAGAACTATATAATACAAAAGCCCAAACTAATTCTCGCTCAGACAGAATCAACTCAACGGCAACCGAAGATATCAGACCACAACACAGCATAGCAATCAAAATCGGACCCTTTTCCAACCCATAATCTCCCAGTACGGCCGGTCAGCGCGGGAGAGTTCGACCAAAACCCCCCAAGAACAATTATAAAAACGAAAAATACCGCCTACATTTGCACCCTCAACGTAAGATCATTATCTTCTGATCAAAAATATATTGAACTCAAAGCTGCACTAGAAGATATTAAGCATGATATAATAGGTTTGAGCGAAGTTCGCCGCCTAGGGGAAAAGACAATCGAAGACGACGAATACATCTTCTACTACATTGGCCAAACAAAAGGACTATATGGAGTAGGTTTTCTAGTAAGGAAGAAACACAAAGATAACATCATTAAATTTACTGGAATATCTGAAAGAGTGTGCGTACTGGAAATTAAAATGGAAAACCTGTGTTTTGCAGTAATTCAAGCGCACGCCCCCACTGAAAACTCATCACAGGAAGAAATAGACAATTTTTACGAGAACTTAGCGAAAGCTCATGATTCCACATCTACTGCGTACGTATTTTCTTTAGGCGATTTTAATGCTCAAATCGGAATTCCAGAAAAGTACGAACGTTCCGTTACAGGAGAGTATGGTTACGGTATTAGAAGCGCTCGAGGCACGAGACTAATACAATACGCGCAAGAGTACAACCTAAAAATTATAAATACAATGTTTAATCTAAAATCAAAAAACCGCTGGACATGGATCTCTCCAGATAAAAACGCAAGAAATGAAATTGATTTTATCATGACCACGAAGCACCACATGATCTCTAAATATGAAGTACTACCATCTTTCTCTTTTGGATCGGACCACAGACTATTAAGAGCAACAATACACCTAAATTCAACAAAGAAAAGTAGGCGCAAATTTTCTAATACATCCACTAAGCTAAAAACTCTAGCGGAGCAGGAAACGTATCTTACAAACCTCTACAGCTTTATACCAGAACTTATAAAGAATCAAAATAACTATAACGTGGAGGAGTACTACCAACAAATCATGCAATACATCAAGATAAGTCTAAAAAACATTAAAGGAACACATAAGAACAAAATCCTATCCGCGAAAGCGCTAGAACTCATGAAAGAAAGAAGCGAGCTACAAAATAAGCCCAAATTAAGCGCGGCTGACAAAGAAAAACTAAAAACTTTGTATAAACTTACCAATAAAGAAATAAAAAGGTGCTACGTTACCTACAGAACAACAACTATACAAAGACACCTCAATAATTCTAGATCTGCCAAAAAAGCTTATAAAGAGCTAAATCAAGCCAAAACATGGGTTCCTTTTCTCAAGTCTGGCAACAACAAATGCAATTCCCGCACAGAAATCATAAATGCCGCTACTGACTTCTACGCTAATCTATACAGGCAATCAGACACACAAAATCAAAACATGGTTTCCTATAACTACACAGATACCTCTCCAACACACCAATTTACAGAAAATGAAATATTAAAACAAATAATGAAACTCAAGCCAGAAAAAAGCCCAGGACCAGATGGAATCACCAATGAATGTATCAAGGTTGCGAAGACTCTACTACTGACACCAATCACTACCCTATGGAATAAAATACTTGGTGAAAAAGCTGTGCCACATCAATGGATGACATCGGAAATTATACTACTATACAAAAAAGGTGACCCAGCTGATATAGGCAACTACCGTCCTATAAGCCTAATGCCTTGTTTTTATAAACTTTTTGCGTCCTGTCTACTTGAAAGGATAGCCCCAGTCATTGATGCTCACCAACCGATCGAACAAGCCGGTTTCAGAAGCGGTTTCAGCACGATGGATCATATCCAAGTGGTTGACCAGGTGATAGAAAGATTTACAGAATTCAATAAACCCCTATATTTGGCTTTCATCGATTACAAAAAAGCTTTTGATTCAATTTCACACGAGAGTATCTGGGAGTCGCTGAAAGCATTAAACACAAATGAAATTTATATCAATATCCTAAAAAATATTTACTCTAACAGCACAAGTAGAGTTAAACTGGACAGAGTAGGCGAAGTTATCAACATAAAGAGAGGTGTCCGGCAAGGAGACCCGATCTCACCAAAATTATTTATAGCCGTCTTACAACACGTAATAGGAGAGCTGCCATGGTTCAATCAAGGTATTAATATAAATGGGAAATTTTTAAGTCCTCTCAGATTTGCCGATGATATAATTTTATTTTCGGAAACCCCTCACCAATTAAACAAAATGGTAAATTAACTAAACCAGGCTAGTACAAAAACTGGTTTGGAAATGAATCTGGATAAAACTAAAATTATGTCTAACCGCAGTGCAACGCCCATCTCAATAAATAACACTCCCCTCGAGTTTGTCAACCACTACATATACTTAGGAAAATAAATCTCCTTTAGTAAGGAAAGAAACAATGAAGAACTCAACCGAAGAGTGGCGATTACCTGGAACAAGTTTTGGCAACATAAGGAAATACTAAAATCGCAACTTCCGCTACAGACCAAGAAAATAGTCATGGATACAGGACTTCTACCGTGCCTCACCTATGGTAGCCAAACTTGGACCTTCGACCTCAAAACCAGGAACAAAATTCAGACTACCCAGAGAAGAATGGAAAGAAGCTGCCTAGGTATAAAACTGAAGGATAAGGTAAAGAACGTTGACATTAGAAAGAAGACAAAAGTATGCGATGCCTTAACTTTTGCAATGAAGGCTAAATGGAGGTGGGCGGGCCACGTAGCGCGTTACAAGGACGATAGATGGACTCTACGGTCAATAAAGTGGTGTGGGCCAAAAGGCACCAGATCAAGAGGTCGACCAAGGGCCAGATGGGCAGACGAAATTGTAGCGTGCGCGGGTGGAAGTTGGCTAGACAGAGCTAATGACAGAGAAGGATAGCATTCCTTGGGGGAGGCTTTTACCCGAACGGGGTCCATGCAATAAATAATTAGGGAGTGTATAATTAAAACAAATAATAATAAAATTAATTACAAAATATAATTTATAACTAGAAACGAAATTCACCTAAATATAATAATTGTAAATGAATTATATTTTAATAAGATACCAATTGTTATCGTTCAATTTGTACTATGCATGGAATTAAATAAAGCCTTATTTTTATTATTATTATTATTATTATTAATGTTAAGTTGAATACCACCCAAAATGTTAAACTTAAACAGTTAAATAGCTTGCGTGGTTATATACACCCTGAGATATGAGATTCGATTTAGATTATTTAGGAACTACCCATTGGTTTAGTTGGTTGCGCGTTCGGCTTCGAAGCACTTTGGTTTGGGTTCGATTCCCGGCTGGAGCACAAGTTTTCTCCTCGTGGAAAACTTGTGTTTCTGGTTCTGGTTGTGATTGTGTGTATGATGTGAATATTTCCGACACCCACGACACAATTTTTTGTGAAAGCGTTTATGTTATGTTATATTATATATTAGGTAAGACTCATAAAATTACAATCTTCGAATCCTAGAATAGATAGGAGGCGATATAGTTAAAAGGTCGTGCAAATTGGAAACGAAGTTCAATCGAAAACCTTTTGTACAAATAGACTAAAGTCGATATCGTGATGGGCTTAAATTGTAAGAAACTTTCTTCTGTTGATGGTAGTGAAAATGTTTTCGAAGCATCAACGTTTCAATCTATGAATCGCATATTAGGGTACTTTAAATATATATATATTTTTTTAATTGTAATGGGCATTAACGTGACTTATTATTTGTCTTGTCTTTAGATGGTAAAACGGGCATGGGGGAATTAACTCGTGTAATTCCTGCGCACACTCTGCAAAATGTATACGGTAAAATATCGATAGGCTTGCGGCCTTAAATCGGTGACCAAGACTCCGCAATTTGGAGTCGACTAGCTTATCTTTGCCAATAAGTCAATGATTTAAAAAATAAAAAACACTGGATGTAATTATTTGTTACAATAATTCTTGCTTTTACGAATATACCAGTGAGCACAAACCTTTGCGACGAAACTTTATGCAAAGCGTCCAGCGCCCGCCTGCTCGCCCCAAATAGTAAAGTTCTAACTTATCGGAACGCTTGCGAATATAAATACGGTGCAAAGAAAATTCCGATTGTAATTTATGGAAATTTTAGACCGAGAGATGGGTGCTACGAGTATATCGAGCGTCGTACTTAAAATAGTTAGTGTAAACAATAAAGATGTTAATTGAGTTTAGATAGTGAAATATATGTTTGGATCTACGCACTGGAAACAAATTTTACATTTTCATTACATAAAACATACATACCAATAATAATAGCAAAATATCTAATTAAATAAACTTACATAAAATAATATATATATATATATATGATATGATCAAGGATAATTCTATCATCATTAAATATTGTAGCAGAAGTAAGCTGCCAAGAAATAATAGTTGTTATCTATTTGTTAGATAAAAACGTTTTGTATTGGATAATCGGCGGTTATCGCGTTGTTTTAAATGTCTGCTAACCGCGATAAATATTTGAATAATGCGTCTCTTGGCGCTAACTAACCATTTAGACCAGCTGCGCCGCTACTCTATTTATCAATATTTCCACTAAATTGTATATGTAAGAGCCAGTGATAGGAATTAATTCTCATTGGCCAACGCAGAAAGATATCCACATCGCACGTCGTTGTCACGTCAGCTAGGCAAGCAGTCGAAACGATGAAGCTATGCTTTGTGGATCGTATCCTTTTCAATCTGTTCTTCTTGGATGAGATGGGTATCCCAACAAAGGGCTTCAATGTGGGGAATGTTAAACCACTTTCTCACCTGCTGATAAGTGAAGATGTTTACTGGGAATATAAGGCACGAGTTCTTACGACGCATTTTTTATCTCAGTCCGGAATTTATTTATATTTCAGGGAACACAGGCAGCGCCTTACAGTCGTGCAGTAGTTTAAGCAGCCGTGAGGCTTATCGTAAAGGGAACTACTTATAAGGCAAGAATGTTTTACTATTCTCTTAACTATTTACACAAACGCTTTTACACACTCACAGCTGCGTACAACGTTCAAAACGGTGCCGTGAACAGTCACTTCACACACCATGTCACACCTAAAACCAGGAACAAACTATTGATATTCGAATGCATTTAATAATAATCGTTTATTCACAGAAATATCGGTACTTATATCTACAGACAAATAGTAGGTATGAACAAGTAAAATTATTATTGCACATGTTCACACCTTATGATTCTAGACCACAGTAATAAAGTAAAAAGTCTATCCATTATAGGAAAAGTGAAAATCTACTCCACTTCCACAGTCGTTGGGACCTTTTGGTTATGCTAACTTTGATTGGTGCATCTTTGTGGAATCTTAAGTTGATATTTGGCGATTGTTGGTTTCGAATGAAAGGTACAACAAAGGTTTGTATTTTACTAAACGAACACTAAGAATTATATTGAAAATACATTTGTATACTTTACTCATGCTAGAATAGCTACTCTACCAGCACTAAAACTCTGAAAGCGGTACAAATATCCTGCTTGCATTACCACGTACTTATAGGTATACATATATCTTTTGAGCATTCACTAAGTATATACCACTATCAAATAGAAAACTTGTTGCCAAGCACCCAATAATATTCCCACAGCTGCCGAGCTAGTTTTCATTCTGCATACTTGCAGCTATCGACCGCATCATCACTTACCAACAGGTTAGAGTGTACAAATGTCTAACATTCTCCTTTGCGTTGCAAAGTGTAGTAATTAATTTAATCGTTGGATCTCCGTCTACTCGGCAAGTGTAGATTTATCGCCGTTTGGTGCGTTGTTCTAAGCGCCCGTCGACTGCGAATTTCTTTTCAACATGTTTAACAAATGCGTCTCTTGGTACCTACTACTTGTTACTTGCGAAGCATATTGTGTTCGTGTGTGTTTGCGTACATGCGTGTATTGCAATTAAGTTCTTTGATAGTTTTATAGTTATAGTTTTTGTATTTTTTATGCATGATAAATAAGCATTTGACCACTATCTCATCTGATGGAAAGTGGCAATTCGGCCGAAGATGTAGCATGCTTGCCTAGAAGATACCTGTTCACTCTTGACTTGAAGACTCCCACATTATACCGTTTGGGGAACAAAGACGCGGGTAATGAGTTCCACTTCTTCGCACGGATGATTAACGTAGAAGCGAAACGCTTCGATCAAACTGGAGGTAATGTCAATCAGATATGGATGACGTTTACATTACAGCCATCTCGAGAAGAACCTGACAACCGATTTGAAAATAAGGAGGAGATTCTCAATTCTTTTGTATTTTTTGTTAGTAACTTCATTTATTCGAACAAAATGAGATTGTAGTCAAACGCCTGCCTATCAAGCATAACTAAGTCAGGTTCTATTTACTTATGATAACTAATTTTTCAACTGTTTTAACAAATAAACGGTGCCGTGACTTAGGCTGTCTAAAGTTGTTATATAACTCGTATGTGAGAAGTACGCTTGAGTATTGTTCGATAATTTGGAACCCCCACTACGTAACTTACAAGCAAACCATAGAAAACATTCAGTATAAATTTACAAAACAATTAAATTATAGATGCTACATTAGTCCTGATGATTATATAAAGTCTTGTGCGTACCATAAATTAACTACACTTGATAAAAGAAGAGCTCTTTCTGACATGGCATTTTTACACGGCATATGCAACGGATATATCGATTGTTTGGAACTTCTCCACAAAATGATGCGTTTCTGCTGTCCTAAGACGCGCACACGACACACAAACTTGTTTGCTATCCCTCACAGTAGCACTAATTATGCCCAAAATTCTATCGTCTGTAGATTGCAAAAAACATATAATAACAAATTTTATAGAACAGTTGACCTATTTTGTAATAGTAAGTCAAAGTTTAAGTGTGAAATTCTTGAGATTCTGAATCAAAGCTAATATTTTGATGTTAATTTGTAATCCCACTTAACTATACCATTATGTTTATTTATTTATTTAGTTATAAATATAAAATTATGATAAATTAAAAATTACACACACCCTTTACCCACGCACACACAAATTTCTCACCCACACACACACACACACAAACCAATGCATTAATTATAATATTGTTTTTATTAATTTATGTAGCTTCAAACTTCATTAATTTAAGTATATTAAATTCATACACAACAGTAAGAGTAATATGACTGTCTTATAATTAAGTAATATTAATAAAAATTGAATCCGTTATTGGCCTTAGGTATAAATCAAATTAATCAAACTCTGTTAATTAAGGGCTGTGGATTTTGTAAATACGACTTTTATTATCGGTTATTTAAAACATTTTACATCATTCTTCGATAATTAAGGTCTCGGTTTATCATTATATTGATTGCTGTAATAATAATCAAACTTGAATAATTAAACAATACCGAGGCAAGTTATAAGGCGACATAAAGGGTGATTAGGTCAGTCGCTATTTGGACATTAGTGGATTTTGTCTTTAAAGAAATATTCATTTTGATATATTTTTAAATATGAAGTCTGTTTTTGTAGTATGTTTGTTTGTTTTGGTGTCTCTAGCAATAGCTGACCCGTTAGTACATGAACGCGGCTGCCGCTATATAATGGGAAGATGTAAGTTTATTTTTTAAATAAAATTTGCTCATCATTGGGCCTTGTATCCTCTTTTTTAAACTCCGATGAAAAAGATGGATGTTATTATAAGTTTGTATGTTATGTATGGGGTGTTCTATCTTTGTCCTATATAAGATAATAAGTTATAATATTGGTAGTAATAAGTTTGGCTATATAAGTCCCAAACGGCTGGACCGATTTTGTCTAAGTATTTTATAAATTTGAAAGGTGATGATCGACAGTGTTTTTACCTATGAGTGAAAATATGTGGAATTAAAAAAAATGCATGCCTCGCTTGTTAACAATTATCTTAGACAATATATTATAGATATACATAATAAGATACAAGTTATAAAAATAAAGGTTAAAGATGGGTTAGACGATCTTTAATGTTCGGCAAAGTTCCTAAAATGCTTGCTGCATTACCTCTGGTTATCTTAGACAATACATTAAATAAGAAATAACATATCGTCTAATATTACAATATAAACAAAAAGAGGTATAAGATTACATTAGACATCTAATATCTCAGTGCTTTGCCGCACAGGGTTTATAAGTTCTTAACTTTGGGTGGCACTGAACTGTAATGGGCGTGACGCTTGCCATCAGGCGAGCGACTTGCTAGTCTCGTCACTTAATAACATAAAAAAAAGATAAAAATATTTTTTTATAAAAATACAGATATATTGAAATATAAGATATACATCTATATATATTGGATTTAAATATATTTGTATTTTTATAATTTCTCTTTATGGACCACATAAATTAACAGAAATTAACAGAGCACCTAAGTATTAGGACTCAAAATTATGATTAACAAAATAAATGTAACAATACTCTTAAGTACAAAACCTCCTTTTACTCCGCCGTAGTCGGGTAAATACGGTAGTTATTACTTTTTTTTCTTTTTGCTTCGTAATCTATGGCATTTAGCCAGTGTCAAGTAATAATATATTTGAAATGTATTTCATATTAAAAGTCCTAGTCACAAATCACAGCCAAAGTCAAGTAAAAGAGTCAAGGTCCAGTCATAGTCAAGGCATGCCCTAGTAAAGTGGTAGATACTTTACTAGAACTTCTATTGGAGTTTAGGAGCGAAGGCGGTTATAACTTATATACCTACTCTACTAAAAAGAGTACGGAGAGTTCCACTCCGTACTCTGTTCGCGATACGCTTCTTATTTCCCGATCGCTATGATCCGGGGTGTCTTAATTCCAATCTAGAGTGAAAAGGTATTATCTAAGAAATAATGTTACATCTTCGGCTGCATCGTCACTTTCTATCAGGTGAAATACGCTCATAGGCTTGCTTAAAACATAATTAATAATAGCTAATTATAAATAATAGCTCTTTTTATTCATAGGTGTTGAGCCATGTCCTGAAGGCACCCACGCTTACTCTACTGGGTGCAGCCGAAGGCATCCCGAACCCACCTGCGACCAGCCCAATCCTGTGCAAGAAGAACACATCATGTGCGACTACTCATCCTGCTACTGCGACCCTCCCACTGTCCGCGACTCAAAGACCAGCAAATGCGTTGCTATTGAAAAATGTCCTAAAAAGGAATAATCATGAACTTGATCTTTGTATGTATCCGGAATTTAGGACGCATGCCGGCGATAGCAATGGTAAAAATTATCTTTTAAAAAGTTAAAATTTAAAATTTGCTAATAAGTACAGGATTTTTAAGAAGTCAATATGCCACTTTTCCTTAAAAATATTAGGTATTTGTAGTTTTGTTTTTTAGCAATAGTCACAAATAAATAATTTTCTTTCTTAATTTTTGTTTATGATTTTACACGTTATCTAATAACGATACTATAATTTTCGGGGCCCTCGCCTCGGACGAAGAGTGTCAGCAAGTGCCTAAATTATCAAATTGGTAATATTCCTAAATAATATTTATAATCACCAAACATTAATAACATCACAAAACATAAACGTTTTCACACTCCTAGCCCCACAATAAGATTAGACTTGTGTCGTGGGTGCCGGAAACATTCACATATCACACACACAAACACAACCAGAACCAGAACCAGAAACACAAATTTTCCTTGGGGAGAAAACTTGTGTTCCCGCCTGGAATCGAACCCGATACCTAGCTTTGAAGGCGAACGCTCATCCAACTGAGCTAACGGGCAGTCCAATTGATAAATTTGAAGTTTAAATTAAAGTTATTTGCATTTATCACTTTGATTGATAAGACTTATCTTAGCATTTTAAAATGTATGTTGTTAAGTGGTCCACCACTTGATTTGTTTACGTATTGTAATACTTAGTCGATAAAAGTCGTTAACCTCTTTAATAGTCATAACAAAATGATTAAAATGTACATTGTAAGCCAACATCATTCTAACATTATCATACAGTCACTTAATTAGATAGTTAATCATTATTATTTCTACAATAAATCAAGATTAATTATCGTCCTGTTCTAAAATTGGGAAACTGAACAGATAAAGACGTTTTTTCGGCAATTTGATTAAATAAGTGCAACGTACTTAGTAAATTACAAGTTATATGAAATGTATATTTGTAGACGATCTTCTGTTCATGAAGATTATCTTTATTATGACATGTGTATCTTTACAAACGAGGCTCCAGTGATTCATAAAAGTATTACCAAGCATAGGAGACGTCAGGCAGGTGGCCATAGTAAATCGGCAATAGTAAATCTATTGCCGAATATGCTGCCGTGCAATCTTCTGGTGATGGGAAACTACGTAGTGGACTGCCCATGCTAGCTAAGGCATCGAGCAATTTAAGTACCTTATCATTAATTGAAGGGTCTATAACATAACTTCTTCCTTAATTGACATCGCGTCAATTATAACAGTTATCTGCTTGTTTGACGAAGAATAGAAACACCAACTTCAAAACAAAGCACTTAAGTAATTAGAGAAATTCAATCTAAAAGCCTTTTTGATCAAAAATAACAGCGTAATTACCTCAAGTTTGAAACTTTTAGATGTAGAGCTGAAAGGAGAGTAACAGGGCCGTATTTGAGGACTAAAACAGGTTATTTAATAAATATGGTATAAAATTTACGGTCGATTATACTCTTGAATCTCTTCGCCTACACATTTCAAAACTAATAGATGTTTACATTTGAAATAACGAAATTACCGTCACAACGTTATGATGCTCATTTTTTGTAATATTGCATTGAAATTCAAAATTCCTAATAATGATTAAACAATATCTTTTAATCACATGAGCCTAAAAGAGGTATCATGAAATTTAATCACTCTACTTCCTTCGATTCGCAAAATTACAGCCACTTCTAAAATAACCTGGCAAGAATTAAAAGGAAAGGTCATATATTATCATTGTTACATAATATAATTATTGTTATAATATGTTATTAGCAAATATATTTTTTTTCGTGCGAAGTTTCCTACAATGGCATTTCGAATGAAAATATTACAACAAGGAAGGGCTGAATAATGGTGAAGTTAATAAAAACAACAACTCATGTGAACACTCACTATAATTTCAAAATTTGAACTTCAAATAAAAATTGTAAATGTGTTGTTCAAAGTTCTTGCTAGTTGCGACTACCTGCGTAGGTGAACTAAGACGACGGTGGACGGTTAAAAATAATTCTTCTAGTCATTACTGACTAGAACTCGCTTGTCAAAACATTGCTTTGATTATAATTAATGAGGCCCTGCTTTGACAAAGCTTCAAATAACAATACATTTTCTTTTTCTAATTATTTACAGCAATGATATGATATAAATAAACATGTATAATATTTCCTCAACCATTATTACACTTTAGTTAAAGACACCCATATATTTCGCAATTGGAGAGCCCTATGTCCAGCAGCGGACTTCCATAGGCAGATGATGATGATGATGATACATTTCGCTCTGATTGTTTTGTCTATTAAGGGCGCCCCAATCCTTGAGTACGTCCAAACTTGCTTGTTTGTAGACTGCTACTGCGACGGCTGTAGATGGCGTACATAGTGTGGAATAGGCGGCAACTTGGCCAATGAATTTATAAAGACGCCATGTTGGTTTTACCACGTAAATACTTTATATGTGTGCTAGTTCAGAAAAATACAGCTTACATAAGAAATAACGTGGCGGAGAAGTGGCCTAGATTAAAGGAAAATGTTGAATAAAGACAGTTAACACCGCAGTTCCCTTCATTTTCAGGGGTGAAGAAAGGGGGACTAGACATTTTCCCAATCCCGTGAATTAATTACGGCAAATACTTCCTAAAACAAACATGTTCATTTTAAATTTGTAATGAACATCTTACTTCATAATATAATTACAAACATAATATAATTTTGTGCAAGTTTAGAATTATGTAACATATCATTATACTTATGTTTACAATAAAAACTTATTATGTGACTTATTAAGTGACATATCAAACGGACAGCTCACTTAAACATGTTCATACATTGAATTATGACAATCATATAAGTAGTAAATAAGCTAAGTATTGCCACAATAGTAGTAGTATTGACTGCAAAAAATCGGTACACCGTGTAGTGGAACGGGCGCAGTGTCAGAAACATCAGCGCATCCTCCAACACGTTGCGAGACTCCGTGTCTATAAACAAATATAAAAGTTGTATTTAGTCGAATGGAACCTCCTTGATTCTTAAGCAGTCTGATAAAAATAATTATAATAATATATGCTTACAGCCCTACACTAATTTATGTTTTGAGTGCCGGAAACATTCTCATCATACACTAATCACACCCATAACTAGATATACATATTTCCTTTGGAAGAAAACTTTTGTTCCCACCTGGAAGCGAGCCCGATACCCAGTTGTGGTAGTGTGTGTGATATGAATGTTTCCTGCACCCACGACACAATTAATCGAACTTAGTATGGGGCTGTGAATGTGAAAGCGTTTATGTTTATGTTATACCCGTTGTTTAGAACCAACGCGCAATCAATTATGCCAGCGAGCATTCTATCAATTGGATCAATTAATTAGAAAAAATGAAACAAATAATTTATGTAATGGGTTTGCCACACTAGACGCGCCCAGTACAAACGAGGGCAGTAGTTAAAAATAATTTAAACAATTACTGTGAATGCTTCTATCTACTTAAAAAAATTACGGCCATTGTTGTATCTATAAGTAGTTCTAATTTCACAACAATAATCAATAATACGGAGTACTTACCTTGGCAGAAAATCAATTTCCCGTGGATCAATACCTTAATTTTATCCGTTTCTCTGGTAACCAGTGTTGCTACAACACAGCATGTGAATAGTGGTAGAACTTCCAGAAACAAATTAAGTATAGTAAATGACAGCAACTGCAACAAATGAAAGATTATAAAAAAGCCGTTGGGTATTATTTTTTAAGTTAATCTTGTTACTGATATTGTTAAGGTTCTGCCAGACAGCATGCGAGGTGCTGGAACGAATGGTGCTCTGCACTGCACGTCAAGCGGGCGGGGTCGCCTCCCTTAGGCCTCTACATCGAATTTTGCGGGCAGCGGGGCGGCAGCGGCGGCGGCGCGGGAGCGGGGCGGGCAACGCAGACCTGGGGCCTTAGCCATAAACCAATTCTACTTTCGACAACGCTCGGAGAAACGCTAGAAATGTATGAAAATGACATTTCAAGCGTAAAGTTTGATAGAATAGCTAAGTGCTAGCCATAAACCAAGATAGCGCGTCGAAAAAACGAAACTTTTCGTAAAAGTTTAACGAATACGAAAAATTCCCATACAAATATCTAAAAACGGTAGCCATAAACCACTATTTGACAGGCGTTCACGAAAGACGACAATAAAAATGGCGTCTGTTTTGGTCAGCTGTTTTCGAACGTACGGGAAGTGTCATACAATTATAATATTAAATGTGTACACAGGCGAAGATACAATATTAATGACGGTAAACGGCTATGAACCTTTCTTTCAAAGGTTTTTAATGTTGTGAAAACGCAGTGTAGAACCCAAAAAATGGATTTTATAAAATCAAAGGTAAGAGTACAAACTCTTTACATTTAGTATAAGTAACACCCACCCTTATTGCCTACCCAAGTAAGAAAATGAATTAACATACTTCTTACCTATAAATTGATGTTTGTATCTTTGTACCCAGATGCTGTGCAAGATTCTAGAAGCCTATCATTTCAAGAATTAATATGCTCGTCCAGACATCAAACAAGTTATATACACATTAAATAAAACAGATAGAGTACAAGGTGAGTACTAAGTTAATTTGTTAAAATATTTCAATATGACTATCCATAGAGGAGTTTTTATTTATAACAAGCAATTAAATGTCATTAAAGAAATAAAAATTGCATAAAACATATTTGTTCAATTTAAGTAGTTTAGTGTATCCTATATTGAAACAATGGGTTATCAATATATTAAAAACAAGTATAATACTTATGAAAGTTTTTTTATTTCAAGCTTTTACCTTAAAATAAAAAATATTAAAACAGTATATAATCAGAGAATTTGTCAAGATAAATCCAGCAAGCCCATACTCGATAGGTTTATCTTGTTTAGTTCAGAAGTTCCTATGGCCATCTTCCAGCTCCATCATCAGACCTTGGTTACCACTGAAAGACAAACTACTCGTCAAGACGATTCAAGTAAGCCCAAACTCGATAAGGTTGTGTCGTTTCATTGTGAAGTTCCTTTGGCCACCATTATTAAGCCAGCCTAAGTATGGTGATAACCCTCTTGGCAAGTCGGATCCCAGGGCTCGATTCTCAACAGGACCAGTAGATTCAGAGTTACCTTTTACTAAGAGACAGGTGGTGTGTATGGTGTTCTGAACATCCTCCTATAATACACCATTAAGTGTTCTATAAACCATCTTAATGATAGAATATCATGTCAATCATTTATAATGTTTCACAATAATATGTCTTCTGTTTCAGGTTTCACAAATGAAATTTCACCTTACAATCTATGACTTACTCATGTTATTTTCCAGTATGTAATTTAATAAAAATAAAATAAAATTCTTGTGGTTTTATTAAATACTATAAATTACACAAATTGTTACTGGCGAGTGTCTCTATAATCCAGCTATACAGGCACTAAGCAGACCTAGCGCTGGTCACAGAGAATCACAAAGGCAGATCACATAACACCTATATTTATTAAAATGTACCGCATGTTTGTTAATAGTACAATAACTTTTTCACATTTTTCTTCACTTGTCTTAGTGTCGGGCTGAGTGTAAATGATTTTGTGGAATCAATTAAATATATTATTATAGTACTCAATAAAAATAGCCTAAACACTCACGCATAATTTAGCTTCCTACAAGTAGAATTTGGGTACCGGAGAACCACTCTAACTTGTGACAGCTTTATGCCCTAAATATAAGGTAATAAAAATAATTAAAATTTCTTGTAGTTTTATTAAATTTAATCAAACCTTTTTAAAATTATATTTACTTAATACAATTTAACACTAATAATAAGTAATATTATGATTATATAATTACATTTAAAGTAGGACATCAAGAGAGACAAGCCATTGCAGCACATGTAGGCCCTTATTATTTATTGACAGATTGTAGTTTCTCAGTTGAAATGAACACTTAATAGATTGGTTATATTCCAATGATTTTCCATGTAATTCAAATTCTAACTGGTGGTGATAAGGCCTGCACTGATGTCTCGCTGGTGGGTGTAATGTGCATTTCCCCTTGCCACCACCAACTCCTTTATATATCGGAGTGCTGGCTCAATTGTTCCAGTGGTAATGTAAGTCTGCATGATGTCGACTCTGTTGCGTTGGAATGTTCATGTACTTATCCCAATTTTGGATCATATTTTTTTGTGGCCTCACAGTGCAACATCACGTTTTCCAGTTTCATTCTCCCGCAGGCAGCCACGACATCAGTGGCACCAGTCTTATACATATGGCTATTTATTTATGCGCCAGATTCTAATAAGTTTTCCTGTAGCGTATTTTGTGACAGCACATTTCCTGATGAAAGGTGATACAAAGCCGCAGTTATTATTAATACATTAATTGACAGTACGGACAGTACGGCATACGGCACCTGAGAGGAAAACCGGTTGCCAGACATCAATTAGTAAAAGACCTTGGTATCCTTTTCGATCACCAGCTTACATTCCATAACCATATGCAGGCACTTACATCTGATTGTTTCAAGAAATTAGGATTTGTAACACGCAATTGCAAAGATTTCACAAATATCGAGGCTTTGAAACTACTTTACACCTCACTAATTAGAACCAAAATTGAAACGAGCGCCTGCATATGGAATCCACACGAAGTAACATACGCGTTAATGATAGAAAAGGTTCAGAAACGTTTCTTGCGTTTCCTATATCAGAAAAGATTTGGGGCTTATCCTTTCATGTATCCAACCAAGTTCTTGCTGGGATCATTGGGATTTAACTCTCTCGAAACGCGTAGACTGTGTGACCAAATGCTAATGGTGATGCGAATATTACATGGCCGCCTGTTCAACTCTGATCTACTGAGGGAGATGAGCCGCCTATGCGTGCCTGAACAGCGCGCGCGGTTTCGTAGTGGTTGTGTGCCTCTGTTTGCACCGAGTACGGCGCGCACCGCCGCTCGCCAGCAGTCCCCAGTGTACCGCGCACAACGGCATCTCAATCAGCTTGTCTCTGTCTATCCTCAGGTTGATATATTTGCGGATAAATGGCAAATGTTAGAACGTGTATGCCTAGACTACTGTGAAAAGGCTAGACTCTAACTGACTGCACACATGGACGAATGAGATATTCTTTTTGTTGTTAAAATTGTTTATTATTTGTTTTTCTTTTATTGAATATTTTATATTGTAAGTATTTTAAAATTGTTAAAGGTTGTATAAAGATCTCACTAGGTTAAGTTTTCTGTTATTACTTAATAATATTTTTACACGATGCTTTGGATGTATCTGTTATGTTGTGTAATTTAATTGAATAAATTTGAATTTGAATTTGAATGGTAACTTCTATGTTATCCTCTTGGTAGAAATGAGCACTTCTGACTTCGCGATTGTTTTCCTTATATTTTTGTTTGGAACACTTGATTAGTTACATTTGTGTTCGATGCATGGGCTTTTTTATCCTTCACTTGAACAAGACAATTCATAGATTTGTACATGCACAGTCGACGATAGTTTTTCGAATAGATCTTTAATTATCTGCCCTAGGGATGAAATCACAGATTCCCTGCTTGCGTCTTCTGTCTAACATGATTCATGATGATTCTAATAAGTTTGCCTACATCTTGAAATAAAGGAAACAAATTAATAGATTTTTAGAAAACAATCGCTGACCACAGAGAGTACAATAATTCCGCCGTATTTTTTGTTTACTAATGTCAATTTCAATCATCGAGTTCTCAATCGATTTTTTTTTTCACTATACGTCATATCGATTATACAAAAATATCTGTTTTTCATTTTTCATTATTATGTTATGTTATTACATTACTATAGGTAATTTACCGAGCGCAGAAAAGTGTTTAAGTTTATTCAGGTACTCGGCGTTTTGTCCATCTGTCCATTGGCATTTAGCATCTAAACCAAACAAGCTAATGACTTCAATTTACACTGTCTTGTTCATCGAGCGAAGCGAGGTCTATAAAGTTAATTTGGTGATTCAGTACATTGCCCGTCCATCCGTCTGTTAAAGGCATTTAGCTTCTAAACCATTAATATCAATTGAATTCTCAAATAACATGAAACGGTTGCCCTAAGCCAAAAATGGCAATTAAAATAAGGCAACTAAAATAAGCGACAAAAATGGCAATAAATTGTTATATCTTTTATTCAGGGGACTAACTATAACAATAAAGGCTTTGGGATCGTCCTTAAATCACGTGATGTTTTTAGCAACTTTCTAACCCCTCATATCTTTGGATGGATTTCGACAATTAAGATATCGTTACATGGGTATTTCTTATCAAATTTCGAAATTTGATTCCCGGGTCATTAGTGCCGAGTCATATGCATTAACTAAATAGGTAAGTCTTTTTTGATTTCAATGTTCGCTGTCTACACCACTATTGTTAGAAATCATCTCAAATATATCAATATTCTTAATAAAAAAAAATGCTAATATATTAGAAAGATGTTTGTTATTGTCTATAAAAGCTTCTATCTCACAACGACGAATTTATAAAAACGATAACTCGATTTTAAATGTCGCGAAAAAAAAAACATTCACGAATTTTCTATTTCTAAACGTATCGAACGATATTTAGGAACACAACCTAAAATTTTTAGTACCTGGCAGCACTCTCAAATGATTCAAACCGGCGATTTCTTCTCAACCGTAGGTGAGTTTGTGCAAAAACATGATATGTAAAAAAAATTTAGGAGTGACATTTATTGCGATCATTATCATCCTCACGTTACATGTATGCATTAAGCATTTTAGTATATATGTATATTATTTGTTCATTTTATGCGTTTTTGGGAGTAAAATCTATATTCGAAATGTAGCAAGCAATTTGAGATTATGTGCCGGTATTTATGTAGCTTTAGTTAAAATTCGTCATTCCCTCACTGCATTTAGGAGTGAGAGAATGATTTATACAGTATTCTACAGTTATTTTAGATTTTCATTGATTTTTTGCAACATGGTATTTAATTTCAAACAGGTAAAATGGCACGACCAAAGAATTTGAGTGATGCAGAAAAAAAAAATTACATTTGTTACCTCTATAATAGTGTTTATTTTTATTTTCCGTGTTTATATAATATATTTGTATTGACTAAGTACAAAAGTCCTATATTTTTTTCATGTTTTTTATTATAATATAATAATAAATCATTCTTTCACTCTATTAAAGATTTCCTCATTTATTTATTTTTTAATACCTTATTTTTTATAGATAATATACTAAAATATGGAAGACCAATACTTCTTCATAGATCTCCTAAAAATTTTTTTTTGATATCTGCAAAAAAATCTAAGTTTATCAAAAAAAATAAATCTTCAATGATATCTCAAATTTCGCAATTTCATGAGAAATACCCATATATATTCGTCCTAAAACCCATGTGTCCACAAATGGATTATTGATACAAAATAGTAATACTTTAATAAAAAAAATAACCAAACCAATAAGTTGGATACCAAAATGAGGGATATTAAAACGGGATTCCATAAAATTACATAACACATAAAAAATTCGCAGTCGGATTATTTGAATTTTCTGTTGTTCATTGACTTGTTTTCAACACTATTTCCATTTGTTAATGATTCGTAGAAGGGCTCTGTTTCCATGGCCATGAAATTAATCGAGTCAAATCGAGTGTATATTTATTTAGCCTGGGCATTCCTACTCATTTGATGAATTTGACGTTTCCATGCGCTACCATAGACAAAGTTCCAACTTTTTACAACTTAGAAAGTAGAATAGGCGTTAGCGTAAATGTGGCTTATGGCTACCGATCTTTTTTCTCTATTCTACCGAGAGAATAGAGCAATCTCTCTATTCGAATTTTCGAATAGAATTGTACGTGTGGTTTATGGCTAAGGGGGCTGTTCTCCAAACAAGCGGGTAGATCGCGCGGCACTATAGCGGCGTAGTGTTGTGTTCGTGGTTGTGTTGTCGAGATATTTGTTTTTTTTCGCGGACGAAATGTCTGAACAACGGCGACAACATTTTTTTGATTCGAATTTATTTCTAACGCTCGATTCATTGTGGGCAAAAGAAGATGTGAAACCTTACTATAGGGCAAGGAAATTACAAGGCGGGTCTCCTCTAAAAGATTGCTGAAATCATTTGCTCTTGCACGTCCAAGGACATTATGACACGCAGAGGCGCAGCGCGAGTTGTCACCGCTAGACTGGAGTGCACCGCTCGTTGTTCGCCCCCGCGCCGCTGCCGCGCCGCTGTTTTCGAGAACCGGTCCATTTGATTTTACGCATAAAATCCTGCCGCTCCCGCGCTGCCACCGCCGCCGCCCCGCTGCCCGCAATATTCGAGGCAGAGGCCTTATAGCGCGATGCTCGCGGCTGCGACCCCGCATGCCGATTTAGACTCTGCAGCCAAATGCGACCTGAGTGGCGAAACCATTACAGAGCCAAGACGTAGTGAAAAAATACAGGCGTACGTGTAATTTTTGTGCTTACAAATTGTACGAATATTTAACGAACACGTCTGTATTCTCAAAAAAAGACGCCAATTGCAAAGGAAAAAAATAGTTTTTACAGAAAAGCGCTTCATATTTATTGTAGTATTGGTACGTGCTCGTAATTAATCTGGAAATCTCGTATCATATACTGTACTGTTAAACAAATAATAAATAAATGCTTTAATGATAAAAGCTTTCACACTAGAGCCCCACACTAAGCTCGATGAGTTGTGTCGTGGGTGCCGGAAATATTCACATTACACACACACAATCACAATCAGAAATACATATTTTCCTTGAGGAGAAAACTAGTGTTTCCGCTGGGAATCGAACCCTGCTTAGAAGGTGAACGCTCACCCAACCAAGTCAACGGGCAGTTCAAAAATGTTCTAGGCTTAAGGAAGTGTACGTTTAAACGCACACAAATACTACACAAATTGTCTACAAAACATTTTTCTTTATTGAATTGTGTAAAAAGTAACAATGTATGTGTTATAATTTTTTTTTTTTTATACAATACAGTAAGACAGACATATCGTAGTAAACAAATACATTGGGAAAGAACTGTTTCTTGGGCCACAGCTCACGTTCTTTCAAGGGCTACAATAAAACTATTAATTTATACGGTTGATTGATCGACTCATTGGAACTTACTAAGTGTTGTTGTAGAATCAATTGTGAAAGGAATCCGTAACATACAACTAAAATCCTTGGAAGAATAAATATAATGTGGATTAGAAGCTGAAACAGAAATTGTTAATATTAGTTGTTTCAATGAAAACCTTGTGAGAACTAAGAAGAAACAAATCGTTAAATATGACGTTGCCACTACTTCTACGAGTAGTCATACATGTTTAAGATTGTGAATAACGCAAGCTTTAAAATGATAGTGTACAAAATTAAACCCAAAGCAAAATTTCCTAATTTCAAATCTGATAAGAATTTAGAACATAATGCTACAAGGCGGGCTGTACAGTCTACCGCATTTCAGGTAGGTGGCGGCCATGATGGACATAAAAAAACACTTTTCTGTACATCCTTCGTAGTGGCTGCGATGTTGAATACTAATACAGTCCGAAGCACGGTGACTCTGACTGGTCTGACTGAACATTGATAACCTTGTCAATCAGTTACGATCAACCAGGCGGACCGCGCTAAGAGTGTCACAACAATGAAAATAATCAGGACTTAAATAAACACAGTATATTAAAATGGCGCATACGTACCACTAATTTTGAGCTGTCGGTCAGAGCAACAGCGTCTAACAATTCTTTGTACCGCAGCATGCCTTGCCTAACATTCTGCTGGAAAGCCTGGCGTTGTTCCGGCCCCGTCGGTGCGTTCAAAATATTACGAAAATATAGTCGGATGTCTTTCATGCGATACCAAACTAACTCCAACATTATTACTACACACATTAGATTGACAGCAATGGCTAAATTGTTTACAGTCATTATATTCCAAGTAATAAAATCAACAGGTTTACTTAGTATAATATAGTACGAATTAAAGTAAAATATTTTTAATATTATTGTTGTAATTATTACAATCCCCGATATGGGAAATCTAGCTGGTGCAGTGCTTTTGGCCAAAGTGTAAAATTTTTGAAAATTGTTTCCATTGGTGACAATGAGTTGAATGACGTTACACATATGTTCACTTACAAATGTAAAATACATTATAATCTGAACAATAGCTGAAGGCTCTTTTCTTGTGATAAAAAAATAAATTGTTTTGTACAATACACAACAAATACAAGTCAAACAATACAACTTTGCTGCAATCCTACAACGTTTACCGAACCCGTTGTCGAAGTAACATCCGAGGGAAAATCGAAAGAATATAAATATTTTGAATAAAGTATCATAACTAAAATAACTACACAACTTATTTTGTAAATTATGTGCCATTGTTGGTGTCAAGTCAAATGTTCAAGTCGGTGCAGATGTTACTGCTTGAACTGCGATGTGATGCTTTAATGATACTTATGTGTTTTCATTGTGTTATTTCTGACTGTATAATTAATGTGGAACATTAATTTAATGTACTTACTGCGTAGTACACGCACTTCAGTTGATTGTAATTACTAAATCAGTAAGTAAGGCTAAAGTGTCATTGCTTTTTCTAGGATAAAAAAGAAATATATGGACATACTAGAATATGTTTTTCAATTATAAGTAGCCTGTGTGCTAATCCCGGTATAAGATAAAAAAGTTCATCCAAATCCGTTCAGCCGTTATACCGTCAAAAGAAAAATTTATGTAATATATTTATGACTTAATAATACTATCTTTTATTTGATTGTATAATTAATGCAAAATGTATGTTTTGCAAGTTAGTATAAAATGCAATTGTCTACGAGTATAAATTAATATATTCAAAAAAGCTACTTTGAAGGAACATCATAATTCTAAAACATTTCCAAGGGCATATATGTGTGCCCTTGAAGCCTTTGAGGAATCATGTGTCATTTACTAAAATGACACATTAAAATCATGATCACGATATCTTGTAATATACAATTAACAAAAAGCTTGATCAATTTACAGGAATTGCCTTAATTTATTCATCAAATAAATCGTAACAAAGGTCGAGGGAACCTTAGAAGTTCGAAACTCTTCTGTCAATGTTTCGTAATACGTCAGAGTACTCCGGATGTATTTGAAATTACTCGTATAGGCATTAAGTCTTAAAGCCTGAAGAATTCGGAATAGCCAAGTTCGTTCAAAGAAAAAGGCGCTTAAAAGATTTCAGAGCCATTTGAATAAGCTATTTTTTAAAAGCTCATACGGGAATGGAAATGCCACGTTGTAATAGAATACGATATCTTTGAGGGAAATTTGAAATTATTCAGTTGGTTTGTTCTGTTGATTGAAATGGAATATATATTTTTATCTTTGAAATTACTTAACGTGAGATAGGCACTTTCTATTTATAAAAATACCTATACCCATACCTTATCATTTGAATCGCTGCACTGTGAATAAACATAAATGCTTTCACATTCATAGAATAACTAGCGATCCGTTCCGGCTTCGCCCGGGTGTGATAAATGAAGAACCGCTCGACCGATTTTGTGCAAACTTGACATAAACCATCTACTAAATAGTCCGAACAAAGCCTAAGCATTTGGTTTGGATAGATGAGCCCGTTCTTGAGTTATAAAATAACAACGAAAAGTGCCATTGATTTTTATATGTATAAGAAAATGTATAAAAATAGGAAGCCTTTATAAAAAGCAGCAATCCGTCATCCTCTAATGGTTAAAATACCTTCCTTTCATACGAAGCGTTTCGCTTCCAATTCTTCTTTCCAGCATGCTATATCTTCGGCCGCATCATCACTTTCCATCAGATTAGACTGTGGTCAAATGCTTGCCTATCAGGCATTAAAAAAAGTCTAAAATCTAAGTAACTGGAACGCCCTGCCGTCTTCTGTATTTCCCAATAAGTACTAAAGTATAGATTGAAGGGCAATGTTTCCAGTACATTACAGGACTTAAAGAGGTTTAACATCTAATATCTCAGGGGGACGAGGTGATCATCTCTCCACTGACTTGCACGGCCCCACACGTCTGGGGGGTGGCCTTGGTGAGCAAGGTCACCCCTCCATGGGCGCAGTGGCCCGGAGGAGTTTGCATCCGGGCCTACCGCCGGGGCAAGAAAGTGACTGCTAGCGCGACCCTATCTTGCCACACCTCGGCGAGGGACTGCTCACGGGGGGGTTCTTAGTGGGTTCGAGCCCCACATACCCCTTTTCTTCATCCCTGGGAAGGAAAGGAAATGCCAGGCATTGTCCCCCCAACAAAAAAAAAAAAAAGGGGGGCCAGGTGATGGTGGTGGACAAGATGGCAAGAGTTCGAGGTATTATTCTTGGTATTCTGGGCTCGTTCGTTACTCTGGGTGGTACTAGGTGGTATGGGCTAACGTGGCGCTTACCATCTTACCAAGAGAGCGACTTGCTCGTCAATGACAAAAAAAAGGATCAAGAAGAGAGTGAATAAACATTTATTGAGCAAGCGTTCTTAATCTTCAATCTCATCCTCGCTTTCCATCGTAACTTTCCAAGTGAGATTGTGGTCAATGGTAAGTAAGTATGGTAAGTTACAATGTAAGTCCATGGATCGAGTTGTCGTTGACGGCTGCTCGTCCGATATAATGGCAATTAATGCCGGGGTACCTCTTGGGTTGGTTCTTTAGGCAACGCTCTTTTTGCTTCACATTAACAATATGCTCACGCCTGGTATCTTTGGGTATGCAGACGATAGCACAGTTTTTTAAAGATGTATATCCAATGAACGAACTCGTGAGATATAAGTCCAATCACTAAGAGAACAAAAGATAGCATGGTTGAATGCGAGCTTGTGTGCAGTGGCCGATTGGGGCAATGCCAACTTGGTTCGTTTCAATGTGTCAAAAACAGCGGAGAAAAGACCGATAAATGGAGACCTTTTCACCTGTCTCTGACGTTCCATATGCCAATACCGATACATCGACTGGCGGGCAAAGAGACTCGTTGCCGATGATAAGCTAGTCGAGTCCAAATTGCTAAGTCCTTTTATTATCTAACAATAAGAACAAACTATCAAACGTCATCCATTTATGATAGACATACCTCCAGTTCGCTCGAAGCGTTTCGCTTCTACGTTTATCATCCATACGGCGAAGGAGTGGAACTCATTACCTGCGTCTTTGTTTCCCGAGGGGTATAATGTGGGAGTCTTAAAGTCATGGGTGAATAGATATTTTCTAGACAAACATGTCACATCTTCGGCCGCATCATCACTTTTCTTCAGGTGAGATGGTGGTGAAATGTGAATGTCTTTGCGCCGTGGGTCCTGGGTTTAATTCCTGGCAGGAGCACAATTTTCCTTCCCAAGGGAGTAATCTTGGATTGATTTTTTGTGTGATGTGAATATTTATGGCATCCACGATAGAAGTCTTGAAATTAGTGTGGTACTGTTAGTGTGAAAGCGTTTGTTTACACAAATAAAATAAACAATCTTCTAAAGAAAATAACTAAATTTTAAAATATTTTCTGCACCGGGACACAGCTTGAACTGAGAGACTAACAATATTACAAAAGTAATCCGGCGAGCTGAGCGGCTAGTTTGAGAGCTAGGTTTATTTAATAACGTCGCACATCTGCCTCATGCTGCGGTTAACTCAATTTTATCCGCTACTTGTGACTCTTATCCATACGTGGACCTTCAGTTTGGATATGCATTTTATGACCATACTGAGTCACAACACACCTAAAACCACACATTGCTCTTGATGAGAAAACGTGTGTTCTATGTAATCGAACCCGATACCCGTTGCTTAGAACGCGCACTCAATTACGCCAGCGGGAAGAATGATTGCATATCTTCTATTTCAATGTCTAGAAAATCTATATTACGTGGAGATAAACACTATTATTGTTTCGATGCGGTTACGGTTTCTTATCTGACAACGGACACATATTAAATATATCACGTTAAATACACTAATATTATAAAAAGGAAGAGCAAAAATCTTTTTTTTTTTCCCTACGCTGTATTCAGAATCGGAAGAATTAACACAAAGGCAACTTTTTAACTTGATAAACGCGGGTAAAGCCGCGGGCATATGGCTAGTTTATAAATATGCGTCAAATTGACTTTGAAAAAGGTTTTTCATGTCCCTTAAAACAAGACGCGCACCTAGAAGTTCTGTGAAGAAATCATTTTATCTTTTGTGCAAGTGTAGATAGTAAAAATCCAATCTTAAAGTTATTACAATAAAAATAAATGCGTCGCTGGTATTACCATAAAATAATAACATAGTAAAGGAAAAAAATATAGTTTCATAGTTTATCAGGCAATCTCTCTTTTATGGGACCCGAACGCAACATTTGTTTGGATGGGTTTCTAGTCGTTTCGCAGTGACCATTTAAGTATAAAATCTTATAGTTGTTACTATTATTAATAGTCGAATTATTATATAATACCTAGTGTTTTTAAGACCAAGTACTCAAAGTTAAATTAAAAATATACAACAAACACATTTACTCACAGTCCCATACATAGCTTGTGTCGTGAGTGCCGAAAATTTACTTTTTAATTTACATATCACACCACATACAATCACATCTAAAGCCATACAAAAAACCTTTATCCACAACCGTCCTTTGGAAGGGAAAATAGTGCTAAAAAACCTGCTGAGAATCGAATCCAGAACGGCGCTTAGACTTGCCCACGGCGCCAACTGTTGTCGAAAATACTTGTATACCTCAGTGAATGCATTTTTATGCAAACATTTCCAAGCTCCACCAATCACAGTTTCAATTTCAGTTGCCTTGAGAGCTAAACCGAGTTGGACGTTTGGGGGCTTACTACATCGTGAACTAACTTTGGCCTCCGTCATAGTCCCAAGTTGAAGCCTCGTATACTGGATTCCAATGTTTATATCAAGGCTAAAACTAGTCATATGATTTGCTATTTTGAAATTGGAGCATCTGTTCAACATGCATAATATTTTAAGCAGAATATATGGGGCAAATTGTCAGATAAGCAAAAGTTTAATAAATAGTAATAAGTAATAATAAGTTTTGATATGAATATTTTCCACTATTCTACCAATACGAGGGGTTGACATCAGACAGGCGGCCAAAGTATCACATCTCGAATTTAGCTTTCCTGTAGTGGGTAAAAAAGGTAAAAAGTCATCTCAGGCTGTATATTGGTCGTATAAGGAGTAAATAAACGCAATAGGGTCAAGAAATAAATGCTACCAAATGATTTCAATTTAGGTCATTTCAAAGCAGAACCCCAAATTTTCTGAATTAATTTTATTTTAATATAAAAAGTATCAGAATGAGTAATTCTGATTGAAACATGCTCGGCGTAGAATTACTAATATCAATAAAACTGTCAAAATAGTTTTACGTAGGAAAAAGAACTCATATAGTATGTAGTATAACTAGATAGTTAACTTCTAACTAGGTACATCCCTAGTTATTTGGTTTATTTCTTGATAAGCTTACATTGGTAGTATAAAGTATATCAATATATAGAAACAAGAACAAACCAAACTTATCGGCAGGCAATATATCGCAAAGAAAGTTGCTTAGGCAACAGTTACTTAGTTTGGCACGCACAGGCTAACTAGGGGAGAGTTTGACCAAACTTATCAGCTGTTTAGATAACAATACTATATTGGCCGTTGTACACATACACTTTTTAAGTTTGATTGAAACTAGCCAGCCGTGCGTTACAACATTCGCCGCCTCATCAGGATAACAAGTAGCCTATGTTCTTTCAAATTGTCAATAGTCATTCAAGAATGTTTAAAAAAAATTATGCAAAAATGTGCCGCTGAGTTTTTTGCTAGGTTCAACTCGAAATATCTGTAATTTTAAGAATATGGCAGTAGAGTCATTAACTTTTATGAGTGCCTCTTTAGGGCCTATGTGAATGTGAATAAGCGATTTGGATTTGATGTGAATCCAACAGTAATCCAAAGACCGATCCAATTCCAATACCAACTAAAGGTTTTGTCTAGTCCCAAGAGAAGATAGGGCGTAAAAGTTAACTGCCAGTTATTATTGGTAAACCTACTGTAATACGTGCTGACTCCACCAGGGCCGGGCACGTGCCGGCGGCGGTTGGTCAGTTATTGAAACGAACTTTGGGCCCGAACGGTGCTCAATCGGCAAAAATATGTAGGCAAAGGTCGCTATGTAAACTAAAACCGGCTGGTGCCGGTGTATGTTCCTAAAAATATTCCTAAATAAATTAATACTAAGGTGGGACTATTTTAATAAAAGCACCTACATTTTGATTTATAAATGCAGGAAATAGGAATTGCCCATTGACTTATTCGGGTACGTGTTCGCCTGCTAAGCAGGGTTGTCGGGTTCGATCCCCGGCGGGAACATAAGTGATTTCCCAAGGAAAGTTGGTGTTTATGTTTCTGTTTGAATAATACGACTACACAGAAAAAGAGTTATCTTTCGGGCGTACGGAGCTATGTATATATTACTCTTCATTTCATCATATCCTTTAAGATTTATCTAGATTTAACGACACGAAAGCTCTACTATGTTTCCAAAGTTGTAGCAACACTGTATAGGTAGAGCGGGTTACCAAACTTTTACATCACCTTGAGAGTCCACTCGGGAACATTTCAGAACATTCGAGAAGCCACAGCTGGAGTTTGCCGCTTTGATCCATGTACTTAGCTAACTCCACGAGTTCCGCGACAACGCAGACTCACCACGAACATTCTGCTTCAGTTGGCAGCTTATGATCAAGTTTAGAATGAGATAAGTGAATATCAGTAGATTCTAAACTTATTATATTAGAAATGTATTAGGTACTAACTGTAATAGTGACTTGCCGCTCTGCACGCGTCGAAATAAAAATCTTATGTTTTATTTATACTTACTTACTCCACTGGCACAGTTATACCCTAGCTGGATTTTGGCCTCCAAACAAGAGAACTCACTGGTCTTCGCTTTAGTTCGCCATCACATAATAAAAACAATTGCAGCTGCCTTCATTGACTGGAATAAAATCATTTTATACAGCTTTTTAAAAGCCACGAATTTCTATGCATTACAGAGATTCATTGTGAAGATAGCGAGCCAAATAGCTTTGTGTGAATCTATTTGGTTCATTCCAACTGCGAGGTATGCTGTTTAAATAAATTGACTAAATAAAAGTAATATATTTTTTTAAAACACACTGAAAAAACCCGATAGAAACGACAAATGTTATGTTTTGTATGACTTTAAACTCTGATAACGTTTAGCGTTCGAATAGATAACGCCAATATAAGTGGCCCAGTGTTGTTTGTTTGCAAGAGGCATCGTTTTTTTATTAAATAAAATTTCAATTAATATAAAAAATACATAGTTGCCTTTATCTTTACCGTTGTTATTGTTATTCTAAAGACACATTCATATTCAACTCCACAATATGTTCAAATAATTATAGCTTGCCATCGAAATCATATACATTTAACAATCTCACACGCAGGACTAGAAGCTCAAATATCTAATAAGAAAGAAGATTCCAGGTCTAGTGTGTTTACCAGCTTCGATCACATCGTCACTTACCATCAGGTGAGATAGTGGTCAAACACTAGCCTGTCACAAATAAAAAAAAAATAATAATAAAGATTGTGCTCTTGCTGTGAATCGAACTCATTGCCTGCGTGCTTTGCAGCGTAGAAAGTAACAGGTCGAAATAATTAAATGTTTCATGCCTAACGAGTTTCAATGTTTTCAATACGTTTTGATCCAACATTTTGATAACACCGTGTGGATGATGACGACAGAAGATCAATGGTATTTGGGTCCTTTTTGATAAGCGTAATACAGTCCTAATTGGTTTACAGAAAAGCTTATTTGAACAAACTAATCGTTTTAACGAAAAACTTACATTTGACACGAAAATGGTGAGAGCTACGTACATTTTACGCGTTTTTATATTACATAGACTAGCATTTTGCCGCTATTTTACGTGGTGGAAAGCGATGCCAAGGATGTAGCATGCTTTAATAGAAGATACCTGTTCACTCCCAACCGCCTGTTGCCTTAGTTGAGTGCGCGTTCGTCTTCTAAGCATATATCGGGTTCGATTCCCGGCGGGAAAACTAGTTTTCTTCCCAAGGAAAATTTGTTTCTGGTTCTGGTTGTGTTTGCTTGTGTGATGTGAATGTTTCCAGCACCACGTTACAAGTCATCCAAAGTTACTGTGGGGCTGTGAGTGTGAATGCATTTGTTTTGTTTTTTATCTAGAACTCTCCCTGCGTTGGCATATGCACGCCATAAAATCAAAATCAAAATCAAAAATCGTTTATTCACATGGGCCCCAAAGAGGCACTCATGAAAGTTAATGAATCTATTGCCAGATTCGCAAAATTACAGCCATCTCGAGAAGAACCTGGCAAGAAACTCGGCGGCGCATATTTTTTTCAATCATTTTTTTTTTAAAACATTCTTAATCTCTAATACATAAGTTTCTTAACCTAGGTGTTATTATGGTAGTCGCTAGAAAGAGCCTGTGCAGTTTGCCTCCATGCATCCTTGTCATTAATATAGTCTGTGGTTTTATAGTAGGCTTTCTTAATTAATGCCCGTTTTATTACAGATTTGAACTTTCCCAGTGGTAATTCAGTTACGATTTTAGGAATTCTATTGTAAAATCTAACACCATTTGCCATAAAAGATTTATTCGTTTTGCTTAATCTAAATGCGCGCACTGTAATTTTATGCTTATATCTAGTATTAAGATTGTATGCGTCGCTTCTTAATTTATATTTACTAATATTTTTGCGAACATGCATTATATTTTCAAAGATGTAAAGCGAAGGCATGGTAAGTATGCCTGTTTCTTTAAAGAATTCCCTGAGCGATTCGCGTGGACCCATATCATATATTGCACGAACCGCTCTCTTTTGTAGAATAAAAATAGTTTCAACATCGGCAGCAGATCCCCATAGCAAGATTCCGTAACTCATCAAACTATGAAAATATGCAAAGTAAACCAGCCTTGCCGTCGCTACATCAGTCAGCTGTCTAATTTTACGGACCGCAAAAGCAGCGGAACTCAATCGACCTGCAAGCACATCAATATGAGGACCCCACTGCAGTTTTGAGTCCATAGTCAGACCTAAGAAAACAGTTTTCTTTACAAGATCTAATTTGTTGTTTTCAAGTGTAACATTTGCATCTACCAAAGGAACATTAGGAAGGGAAAACTTGATACATTTGGTTTTGCTAGCATTTAACAATAAGTTATTAGCAGCAAACCATTTCGATACTAGATCTAATTCATAATTTACTTCATTTAATTCTACGTCTTTCCTATTTGTTTTAAAAATAAGTGACGTGTCATCAGCAAACAAGACAATATCTAATGCTAGCGAAGTTGTCATATAAGGTAAATCATTAATATACACTAAAAATAGGAAGGGTCCCAATATTGAACCTTGAGGCACGCCAATTTTAACTGTAGACCCGTCAGATGTCACACCATTAACGCCTACTTTTTGTTGCCTACCCGATAAATATGAATCTAACAAATCAAGAGCAGTCCCACGTATACCGTAATGGTTTAATTTGCTAATAAGCGTTTTATGGTCCACGCAGTGGAACGCTTTGGAGAGGTCACAAAATACCCCAATTGCATCCTGCGATCCCTCCCAAGCCCCGAGAATGTGTGACACTAACTTAGCACCGGCATCTATTGTAGATCGACATTTAGTAAATCCGAATTGGTGATCATGTAATATTTTATGTTCATTAAAGTGGGAGAGTAGCTGTTCTAGGATATTTTTTTCAAATATTTTATTGAGGGCAGGTAATACAGAAACTGGTCTATAGTTAGAGGGAGTATGTTTACAACCCGATTTGAAAATTGGAGTAATTTTGCTGTGTTTCATGAGATCAGGAAATACTCCTTGATCGACCGAGAGATTGAATACAACGACAAGGTAAGGCGTAATAGTATCTAGTATGGAACCAATAACTTTTACTGAAATACCCCACAACTCTTCAGTGTTTTTTATAGTTATCCTTTTAAATGCCTTTTTATGGTATTAGCCGTTATGTGACGGAAACAAAAATTTGGAATTTCTTGTGTGAAGTTTTGTTGCAACAGTTTTGCAGCTAATTCGGGAGATGAGTCTAGGGATTTTGTTGCTTCAAGGGGAATTTTTGTAAAAAAAGTATTAAATTCATTGGCTACGTCAGTTTTGTTAGAAATTAATCTATTTCCAATTTTTAGACTGTAATCACAATCTCTATTTTTATTTTTACCAGTTTCTGTGTTAATAATATTCCAGACCGTTTTTATTTTATTATTAGATTTTGAGACTTTATCACTTATGAATTTGGATTTGGCCTGGATGCAAACGCGTTTAAAAATTTTCGAATAATTATTAACATACTTGTGAAAATGTTCATTAGATGTAAGAGATTTTTTATAGTAAAGCTCGTACATGAAATCTCTACTTTTCCGTATACCATTAGTGGCCCAATCATTAAATTGTAATTTAGTGTTCACTTTTATTAATTTTTTGGGGCATATTTTATTGAATTCATTACAAATGATCGAGTTCAGCATTTGGTGGACATTATTTGGGTCATCAAGTGGAAAACTGGTAAGGGATAGTTTTAAATCGACATTTTCGTTAAGTTTACTCAACTTGTTCTCAGTAAGTGGTCGTATTTCTATATTAGAGTCAAAAGATTGTTTTTTTCTTGATATTGTTACCTTTTGTCCCATGTGGTCTGATCGTATACCACTGATTTGACATTTATTTTTAATTTCAAAATTTACAATAATATTATCGATGCAGGTTGCTGAAGAGTTTGTTATTCTAGTCGGTTCCTTAAATAAAAAAATTAAATTAAAAGATGCAAATAGCGACACAAGTTTTTGTTGATCTGCCGAGTCCTCTAAAATATTTACATTAAGGTCAGCACACACTACTATGCGTTTATTACATTTAAATAGTTTTCTTAAAATTTCTTCCATGACTACAAGAAATTGGGATAAATTGGAAGCAGGTGGCCTATAAATACACAAAATTATATAACCAGCGATTTCTGCACAAGCTACTTCACAGACCCGCTCCACAGAGCAATTAGCCACGTCATTTCTTTCTTTAAACTTAAGGTTGTTTTTAACAAATATTATTGTACCACCGCCTTCAGCAGACACTCTGTTGAACGTACTAGCGACCACATAATTGTTAACATTGAATGACATTTTATGAGGCTTTAGCCACGTTTCAGAAAAACATAGAACATCTAGGTGATACTTATCTGTAAGCAACTCTACATCTAAAATTTTGCCAGAGAAGCGATTAATATTTTGATGATAAATACATAATTCATTACTTCTAATTTTACAAGTCTTATTCATTGGTTTTGTAGCGGTAGTACACATTGTATTATTTTTTAGACATATATTTATAGCACTGCTGGAAGAACTCTGTATATTTTGATGGAAGGCAGAGAGCTCAACCATTGTCGGTGCAGTCAGTTTAAACTAATGTTTGCTGACTGATGCAGATTCATCTTACGCGTGCATATGCCAACGCAATGTCGCGACGCGACGCTGCGATGCCGTTCTCTGCGGGACAGCATAGTTTAAACAACTATTAATTTACATCATTAATTATAACGGAAAATATAACATTCAGAAGAAGGGCGTAGAACTAAACGAGGAGGATTAGAACAAGAATCAGGGTCTTATAGGCTTCTTGTATTTTACAGATTACCCTAGTATGTATAAATAGGTCTGATTCGCAATATTATTTGACTTTCACCATTCAAAAAAGGTGCCCATTAGCTTCCAATTTGAACGGTACATTTATACTTATAACAGGAAAGCTTTTAAGTTAAACTGTGGTTATAATCAGAAAGATCTGAAGATCAAATAAGAATAAAATTACAACAAGTAACTCTTTGGTATCTACTGAATAATATCGCATTACTTTATTTACATTACAATTTGTATGTATAATTTATTCAATTCTTTATTGCACAAAAAATACAAAAGGTGAACGTAATGTTAAGGGCATTCTCTACCAGTCAACCAATTATGGTAGACGAGAGGGTTGTAGGTGAGCATCAAAAAGTTATAAAAAAGAGAGAAAAAGAGAGTTATATATTTCATTTAAACGTTTAACCAATATATCTCGAGGTGATGATACAAAAACACATTTATTTTAGGTACTTTTATTTAGTTTTTTTTTAACTTGCTCTTGATAACATTTGTTAATGTATAGTTAACGTTATCCTACTAATATTATAAATCCGAAAGTTTGTGTGTAAGTGTGTGTGTTAGTGTGTAAGTATGTTTGTTCCCTCTTCACGCTTTAACGGCTGAACGGATTTGGATGAAATTTGGAATGTACATAGATTATACCTAGGATTAACACATATGCTACTGTTTAATGTGATAATAGCGGGCGAAGCCGCGGAGCACGGCTAGTATTTAATATTTTTCACCAGTTTTATTTAATACGTTATTAGGCTGCATTAATGTCAAATGTTTTAAGAACATATTGTGACTTATTAACTTTTGATATTTGAAAGTAATATTACGTTTATAGCAGTTTAGTGTTTGTTAGAAATAAATATAGGTCTAGAAATATCTAGAAAAAAAAGTTTTTACTAATTCCTTATCAGGAGTAAACTATTTGCTTTATAGAATTTAATATTTTAATAATTGGGCATTTTTATAATTTGCCGTGTCGAGAAGAGGGAACTCTGCGCCTTAACAAATAAACTGAGGTCGCCACAAAAACAAACAATTTATCGTTGCAATACCTGTTAAGTACTACATAGAGTTCAGGCACCAAGGCAGGCTATTTGCTTGCGCTCAAGTTGATTTTCAATTTCGCTACTTCGTCCCGAGCCGGATAGAATACGAATAAGACCGTATATTGAGCACACAAAATACAGTAAGTTCGAGGGCTGGGGGATGTTTTAGTTACGTCACACGTGTTCGTTTTAACGGATTATAATTGTTATTTGTTATGTCATTCGAACTAAGTTCGAATAATTGTTATGTCATTATGTAACACAATACAAATAACAATTATTATCAGTTAAATGGATCATGTAACTAAAACGTCCACCAGTCCTTCTACTAGAACTAAGGTCCTAGTTCCCTAAAAGGCGGATATGAAGTCTTCGGCCGAGTTCTAAAACCGAGAGATGGCGATGTTGAATAGCTGTTAAAAAAGACTCAGGCTATATGAGCTGTGGCTGTTGAAACATTTTAATGTTTAATTGAATTAGGCGCTACTTTTCGGAAATCCATAACGACAAAGTTTATTTATTACTAGCTTTTGCCCGCGGCTTCGCTCGCGTTAAGAAGTATTATTATTAATTAGGTATAGATCCCCTATTTTATCCCCTTGGGGGTAGAATTAATCAAAATCCTTTCTTAGCGGATGCCTACGTCATAACATCTACCTGCATGCCAAATTTCGGCCCGATCCATCCAGTGGTTTGGGCTGTGCGTTGATAGATCACTATGTCAGTCAGTCAGTCACCTTTGAGTTATATATATTTATAGATAGATATTTAGTGTTAATCCCGATAACACTAAATATAATAAATTAACTTTGATTTTAATGTTTCTATTAGTTACTGAGTCAAACCTTAGTCTAAGAGTAATAGACTAATAGTTAGCTGTTAGCATATAAAGCGTTTAAAGTCTTAGACTTAAATTTTGGAAGATAAGGGTATTATTATAGTTTAGTTAATAGAGAAGGGTTTTATGTCAGCCTCTAATATAACGCAGGCACGCAGCATAGGTCCATACCTATGTTGTACGAAAATCTCTTTTCGTAAAGTCACATCATGACTGTCAATAATTACTAGTTTTGGATATAATAAAACAGTTTAATAGCTGAAAATGTACGGAGCACAATCTTAATTTTGCGACGCCATTATGATTTTCACAACATACCTTTTCTATATCTAGCTAGTGAACGATAAAAAGTTATATAATCAAAGAACTGGTCAAAACAAAATCTAAATCAAACGAGGCCAGATTCTTTTTTTTTTTTATCTTGATAAGCAACCATGACCATTATCTCACCTGATGGAAAGTGATGATGCGGCCGAAGATGTAGCTTGCATCTCTAGAAGATACATATTCACTCCTGGACGCTCAACTCGAAGGATTTATCTTGTAAAGTTTAGAATTTCCTATGGCCATTTTCCGTCTCCATCATCAGACCAGCACCGTGGTACCATACAATTGTATTGTTACGGAAAATACATAATTACACCAAATTTTAGTGTAATCGGACTTCGGGAAGTGGGTTTAATTTAGCTTGCAAGATTTAATTACAGACCGACAAATAGAAAACGGCACAGATGAAACTGAATAAAAGCTTGTAAAAAAAACACACTGCTTAAAGAATGCCACGACTAATTGATTATTGTTTGGGGAGAATAATTAGTCGTATCGTTCAATCCCATCTGCAATTTGTTGGACGTTCTTACAGATTCTCCCCTAATGAGAGTTTTACTAGTTCTTGCAAGCAACTATTTACCAGTTTTCCAGAGAAGCTCTTCTTAGTACCTGCAAGTTTTGTACTTGTGAAGTTGTGAAAAGTTTTATGAGCATACGTGATGTTTTATTTACGAGTGATGCACCTTTTAGTGCACGGACGAGAGTAGAAGCGAACAAAAAAGCAAATTCGAACATGTTTTACATTTTTACGGTATTTTTGTTAAAATTTATTAGAAAAATGGATCTTAAAACCTATTTTATAAACACGCTAAAACACAAAAAGCTTTCATTGCGGCCCGACACTAAACTCGAAGACTTGTATCGTGGGAAAAGATTCATGTCACACACACTATCACGTGCTGAGTCAAAAACACAAATATCCCTTGAAGAGAAAACTGGACTCTTACCACAAAATAAAAACCGACCAAGTGCGAGTCGGACTCGCGCACTAAGGGTCCCGTACCATTATCTACAAAAACGGCAAAAAAATAATGTTTGTTGTATGGGAGCCCCCTTAAATATTTATTTCTGTTTTTTAGTATTTGTTGTAATAGCGGCAACAGAAATATATCATCTGTGAAAATGTCAACTGTCTTACTATCACGGTTCATGAGATACAGCCTGGTGACAGACGGACGGACAGCGGAGTCTTAGTATTAGGGTCCCGTTTTACCCTTTGTAACGGAACCTTAGAAATACTTCTAATACTTTTTCAATGTTCAACGAGTCTACATGCCTAATTTCACCTAAACGCAGCAAATTCAACCTAAAGTTTTACATACCCCCTAACATAACACCCTTCTCTCTATTATCTAAACTATAATATATCTTCGAAAAAGACTTTAAACGCTTTTGGTCTAATAGCTAAGGTTTGACTCAGTAACCAATAGAAACATTAAAATGTTTTAATAGCCACAGATCATAGAGCCTCAGCCTAGATTATACCTACATATAAGGTAATCTGTATAATAAATGCTGTACGAAAATCTCTTGTTCGTCATGATATCAAACTATTATGCTTAACTACGAATTTCAAGAGAACTTCTATAATTAATCTAGTTGAAGTGATTGATGCACCGCACTTGCCGAGGACGTTTAGCAAATCGGCTGTACTAAAGTTAGGAATTCAGAATTACATATGCAGGAGCAAACATAAAATCTAACGACTATGGCTCTGCGAGTTGAAGCTGGTTTGAGTTCCAAAGAGATTTTAGCTGAGGTTGAATGGCTTGGAGAAACTTTCTCCGCGTTTAGTCGTCAAAAGTTTTTGTTTCTAAGGGATTTGGGGTTATTTTGTAAGTCTTTAATAACAAACCTAGTTAAATGTGTTTATCAATGTTTAATAGTACCTATATTGAATGCGTGTCATGCCTCTAGATAATATAACGTTTAAGTCAATTGTATGTCCAGACGTTTTGCTATAACAGCATTTGGCGTTCATCTCTATTTAGTTTCTAATATGGCATTTAAAGATTAAGACGTTTGAGCGCCATCGTCGTTTTGCTATGTGAGAATTCTGGTAGTAACCCTTATTCTCTTATATAAAAAGTTACCTACTTATTTAAGATTTACATTTCATAATTTGAAGTTATGTCATTCTACTTAAACAAACTGACTAAAAACTGTTATAACGTCATTTAATCACTTAAGCCCATTAAATTTAATAACAACAACACCATTAAATCCGACCTCATCTGCATGTAGTGGACTCTCAAGAAACTTGCAAATAGAAGGTCAAAGTAATAAATCTCTTGCCGACTCTTATTTTCAACCTATTTATGTATTCTCCAAATTCTTCTAGAAAGAGTACATGTTTAGCTGACTTAGTAGCTAAAAAAGCTAAAGAAAATTATTATTAAGAGATTGAATCATACGAGATATACATTTTAATTTAAATATAATCCCAGAAGTTAATAATTGATTTTCAATCAATGAAAAGAAAGCAATTACAAAGGAATAAACACAAAACTACAAGGGAATTTAAGCAACTCGCGGGCATATTATTATGCCCAGAATTTCTTGCTAACGTCTGTGGCCTTCTCTAGGGGTTGCAGTTTTGATGATGTATTTATTGCCAAATACGCGTTTATACCCTCTTTTCCACACATAATTAAAATCATTCCTATTTAATATTAGCATGATAGCCTCGGGACCTTGTGTTATTGATATCATTTGTGGTACTAATAAATTCTGAACACATATATGAAACAGCCTTGTAGGTATAATTCTCAGAATACAGAAATAATTATACGTTTACATATTATGCAGAATTACCCACGTTCTACAAAACTACACTCAAACTGTTCCAAGCCCTCCACTAAATGGAGTGCGTTATGAGAGTGCCGCGCGCTCTTTTCCATATATTTAATGTAAAATATGAAAACTTTGCGCAAAATGCGCATAATTTGCGATGCACTTGCGTTGTTATAAACTTATATCTCTGTCTTCACGTAATTAAACACAACCGTGTACGTGCGCCAAGATACTGTACTCCTTGGTTGTGGAATTGATTTATTTTAAGCACACTCCCCTGTACGTGATGTATACCGCACTTTCATCTACGTTACTGTCTTCCTAAGCATACTTTGTGAAGCTTTAGTACTACAATATAGTTTTAGCCTACATTAAGCCTCTTTTTACTTACATTTTTGTTATGAACATTCATTACATTTTTGGTATTAGCCATGTTAGGCAGAAAAAAATAACTATTTTGTTGTTTTTTTATCCGTAGTGCGAAGGAATGGAATTAACTGCCCGCGTCTTTGTTTTCACCAATTACCTACGTATGTATCTTAAGCATAGACCTTCTAAAGTAAAAATAATTTTGACACTTAATTTAAGTATGCTAAAGACCATAATAATCTATATTACATACAAACATTTTGTCATTTATGTGTTCCTAAATTTTCCGAATGCGATGAAACTTTTTTGGGTTGTTTAGTATAGGATTTGACTAAAAAAAATGGTGTTGAAAATTGATTTTTATTTAATTTGGACAGGGTGGTTATGATAAACATAAATGTCTTGGGTGCCAGAAACATTCAAATCAAACACACAATCACAACCAACAACCTTCTAAGCATACATCGTTATAGTCATACGCATCATCGTATCAGGTGTTGCTTGTTCAAGCACATTAGCATGAAACCTTTATATACATAGTACGAATCTTTATATAGTATAAAACAAAGTCAATTTCAGGCGTCTGGCTGTCTGTTTATCTGCTAACTCCTTCAAACCACGCATCAGATTTTGATGCGGTTATCACCATCAGATCAGATAGTTTTTTTTTTCATGGAAAGTTTATAAGGTTTTGAATGCGTTTAAATATAATATATAAACCTTCATACAATATATAAACCTAATACATTTACATAATAAAACATAATTAAGTTTGTACTCGTATGTAAGTAGAGAAACAATGTTTTGCAACTATGTCGCCGAAAAATTAATTTACATTTGACGATCCAGTTGGCGCAGTGGACAAGTCTCCGCCCTCTGCGCCGTGGGTTCTGGGTTCGATTCCCGGCAGGAGAAAAATGCCTACCCTAGGGATATTTGTGTTTCTGGTTCTGGATGTAATGTGTGTGTGATGTGAATGTTTCCGGCACCCACGATACAAGTCTTTGAACTTAGTGTGGGACTGTGAGCGTGAATGCGTTTAGAAATGGCTTACGTAGGCTAAACCTTAAGAGATACATAAAAATTATGCACTTAGAGAACTGTAGGTCTTCTAAAATTCTAAAGAAAACCCTGCGGTGGTATATCTTTATATGTTACGGTCGATTCACAGTAACCACTTCTTTCATTTTCTTTGTCTAAATTAAACCCACGTGAAGCCGGGGCGGGTCGCTAGTAAAGTATAAACCACGACCGTGGCTTGTACGTGACGCCATTCATACGTTCTCATCCTTCAGGGGATTCACTCGTACACCTCCTCAATGCTTATGAAATCCTATTGAGCCGCCTTTGAAGCCGTATCTCTTTTCAATATACCGCGAACATTTCCCACTGAATTAAATGTATTTTTTTAAATAATGGCGCGCTTTGTCAATGGAATCGCTGATGCTTTCCAAGCTAACGAGATTCTTTTGTGAGGTTCAAGGCGAGAGCGGGATCCCGCCTCGATATTTCTTCTGGAAAATGTACGAAGGTGTTTTATAGGTTGAGACTTCAGAGAAACTTACCGACGGCAGCATTGATAGCTTGTATTTTTGGGGTTCCGTAGCTCAAAAGGAAAATAGGAGAAGATCACTTCGTATGTCGGCCTGCATGGTGCACAAAGATGGCGAAGCCAAATTAAAAAAAGTCTTCATTCCTTGGGAGGTGTGAAAGAATGAAGCTTCTAAACAACACAATAAAAAAATACGATAATTCATTGTTATTTTTTTATGCTCGTTGGTCATTTGACCACTATCTCACCTGATGGAAAAGAGGCAAACATGCTACATATTTGACCGCATCATGAACCTAATCTGGAATTTTTGAAGTCAAGCGTCTTCTTTGTCGTGTCGGTTTGCCCAATTCCCAAACTTGGGATAGAAAAAAAACAGGGTGTGTGGTAAAGACACACGATAGATGTGACACTTTGTATTGCAGGGAGACATTTAATTTATTCATTAGTGTTACTCCTACCACTTTTCATCATACATCACACAAAAATGTGGCGGATCAGACTTCCGTAACCGACAAAGATTCACTCCAAAAAATTTGAAAATGATTTAGTCCATTTTTGTCCCGTTTATTCGTCCCACATTCCAAAAAAGTCCATATTCGTCCCAAACTAAATGTAAGTCTTAATTTGTCCCACATTTTCTAGAACTTGTCAAGTACAGTTAGCAACAAAATGCTTTACTATAGAATATAATTGTGTGATGCTGATTAGATCGACCGGCACTGGTATTTTTTACCTGGGACCTGTCACTAAACAAACTCTTATAATTATTAGCGATTTATAGTAGTATTCGCTTGGTTATTAATATGTTTAGATACATTGATTAATAGGACATTAGTAATAAAACATACGTCCTGTAATTTATATAATGTTTAGATCTTAAATTAGCACTTGAAGCTTCTAGACAATTACGTGCCCCCATACAATAGTCTTTCTCCGACCGGGGAAGCGGGGGGCGTGATTAGACCAAGTTTTTGCTAACGTGACGAAAATTTCGATGAATATCTGTATTGTATAATAGGTACTGAAACTAAAAAAATAATTGAATATAAGATACTAAAAATAATACACTTTTTTAAAATAGGTATGTGAAGAATTTTCTGATATATACCTTTTAAAAAATGCCAAAAAAGAGGAAAAGCGTAAAATTTAATGTTTGAACCATCATATGAAATATTATGTATCAAATCGTTAGTGAAAAAAATACTCTTTCTAATTTTGTAATTTGATTTGATTAAAACACAACTGAGTTATGATGTAAAATAACATGACGCAGCGGGAAATATCTCGCAATTTTAGATTGATTTATAATACAATGTAAACTCAACATAACGTATTCCGATATAATAACGTTTACACATTCACGCCCTGCACTATAATTCCCTGTAATCATATATAACGAAAACCTTCTAAGACTCATACATTGATACTCTCATTATTTCTCTATTACGAAGAAATACGCTCATATTCAAACATCAGGAAAAAAAATAATAATATTACTCTGTTAAGGTTACCCAGTTTACAAAAGGCTTCAAGTGAATTCTTTAAGGTGCCAAAATGTCTAAGAAAGACACCTATTGAACCCCCGTTACTAAACACACTAGGCACCTCTCGTATATGAATAGTAATAGAGTTTTCCTAATTATAACACTCTCTATAACGATTAAAAATGCTCGGTCCCTTGAGTTTCGTTATAATGAGTTTACACTGAATTTCATATCTAGGAATTACCATATTGACATAACAAGTAGTTTTCGGGAGGCAAAACGTATGCGCAGTTAAACGGCGACCAGAAATGGCATTTTCAGACATTTTCTGTGATTAATGATTATTTAAGTATAAGTATGACTTATGCAAATTAATACATATTCTTAATATACATTCTATAGAATATTTTAATACAAAAACAGAACTATACATATTGTTCCTTAAAAATAAATTCATAGACTTGAACCGGGTACTTACTGGAGGTGGCTCATTACCCAAAAATGTCCGTGGTGGTAGGGCATTTTTCAGTTTCCTCCTGGCTAGCTACCCTGTCATAGTTTACCACCCTCAAGCAGAAAAATCTGTCGCCGAGCACTAAATAGTGTGTCCTTCCTTCCTTGAGAGCTAGTCACATTCGAGGCTTCGTGTGTTAACATCCTCGACCACATCATCACTTACAATCGGGTGAGATTGTGGTCAAACGCTAGCATGTAAGGGATAAAATAAATTGATCAGGTGCGCGCTTTTGAGACTGACTGTACTAAAATTAGCATTTAAACTAAAGGAAAAAAAAGTGGGCCGTACGAAGACTCAAAAATGGGACGAATCTGGATTAAAATAATAATTAAAGGAAAAATTAAAATTTCGGGACGAATAAGGATATACATGTGGGCCGAATGTGGATTTTTTTTATGTGGGACAAACATTTAGGGACGAATATGGATCAAATCTTGAAAGAGTATTTATTAAAGTTACACATTGGATAGGTTAAGTGATGGACTCAAGACATCATTGCGAAACATCATATTTTTAGGGAGCGTACTCAAATGACATAAAAACCATTTTGTGGTTTTGTTTTAGCTTAATAACCACAAACAAACAAACGCATTCACACTCAATGCCCCACACTAAGTTCAAAGACTTGTATCGTGGGTGTCGGAAACATTCACATCACACACACACATTACACCCAGAACCAGAAGCACCAATATCCCTTGGGAAGGAATTTGTGCTCCTGCCGGGAATCGAACCAAGGACCCACGACGCAGAGGGCGAACACCTGTCCACTGCGCCAAATGGGTCGTCAGTAAACGTTGGTAAAAACTCCCAAGGGTGGCTATAACTGGTTTACCAAGTCGCAGTACGTAGATGTAGCTGTATAATTGAAAAAGGTATTTGAATTAATGCCCGTTCCTTTGGATCTTGTTATATAGCTTACCCAGTATTGTAAATTATTTTATATATTAACGTTCTCACAATAAATTTACAGACTTCAAGCGTGGATGTCGGAAACATTTACATCATAGACACAATCACACCTACACACAGGCACTTTATAATCCTTTGATAAGGAAAATAGTCCTGCCAGGAACCCAGAATTCACGGCCAGGCCTAGAAATTAAAATCAGGATTAAAGAACTCTTTTTCCAGGTAGAGTACATATTTTGCCGACTGTATAGGTTCGTTCCCTGGTGATCAGATCGGTTTTCCAACCTTTTTTTCGCTTCTTTGCTCAATCTTGACTTCTTCTCACTTCTGTTCTCACCTATCTCCGACCGCATCATCACTTTCCGTTAAGTAGTGTTTTTTTTATTTGTGACTAAGCCAGCGTTTGACCCCAATATCACCTGATGGAAAGCGACGAGGCAGTCAAAGATGGCCACACTTGCTATTCACTCTCTTCTTGAAAAATCCCATATTATATTTTTCGGAAAACACAGCAGACGGCAGGGCGTTCCATTCTTTTGCAGTTCTTAGAATGAAACGCTCCGCGTGAATGGAAGGTATTTTAACCATTAAAATTGGTGTAAATGCATTAGGATACAACAAAAAAAAAACTGTTGTATGAACTATCAAACGTCATCCATTTATGGTTAGCATATCTATAAGCGTTTCGCTTATACGTACATCGTCCGTACAGTCCAGTAGTAGAACACATTGCCAACGCCTTTGTTCTCTGAACGATATAATCTGAAAGTCTTTATATCTATAGAGTGAATAGATATCTTAGGCAAGCATACTATATCATCGATCGCGTGGTCACTTTCCATCAGTTCGAAATATCTCAACTGATGGAATGTGACCACACATTTGAACTCTATAGGTTAAATGCTTGCTTATCCAGGATAAAAAAGTCTTTATTTTATCTAAGATATCTTTATCTTTATTTTATACATTGAATCGTCACATCATTCTTTTTATCAAATGACTGAAATAAAACAGGCAAGCTGCCGACTCCTTTATTAATCCAGTCGGCCTCCTTAACCGTGTAACTGGACAATAAAATGTAAGTTTAGTGCGGTCTTCGCGATATAACACGTTAAACACTTTATGACGTCATATGAATGCTGGAGCAGCAACATTATGAGTAGGGGTTGAAACTCGCAAGGGTGTGGTCGTAATGTATGGAATTCATAATTTCTTGTAGAACTTTGTGTAAATGGTCCTGTATTTTCGGGTTCCGAGTTATAATTCACACTCACAGCCCCACACTAACTTCAAAGACTTGTATCGTGGGTGCCGGAAACATTCACATCTCACACACACACACAAACACACCCAGAACCAGAAGCACAAATATCCCTTGAGAAGGAATTTGTTCTCCTGCCGGGAATCGAACCCAGGACCCACGGCGCAGAGGGCGGACACCTGTCCACTGCGCCAACTGGGTCGTCAAAAAGTAGCCTAAGTGTTAATCCTACACTCCAAATCCGTTCAGTCATTACAGCGTGAATAATAAACAAACATACGCACAAACTATCGGATTTATAATAGGTACTAGCCGAGGTTCGCGGTTTCGCCTGCGTATATCATGTTAAAAAGTAGCCTGTGTTGTAATGTGTTAATCCTAGGTACAAGTAATGTACATTTCAATTTCATCAAAATCTGTTCAACTGTTAAAATGTGAAGAGAAACAAACATACTTACACACAAACTTTCGGATTTATAATATTAGTGTGATGTGACAACTAAATGATATTGCACCATCTGTCGAGAACAATAATATTTAGTTTATTTTAGTAACAACTGATCTTAAGATCAGATGGAACAACATTTATGATCCGTTAATGTGAAAATCTGATACTATGATCCGTTGGGAAGTACCCGTTTTAACTCGTCACATTTAGATGCAGCTGGTTGTAGAGGGAAACCGCGGGTTAAATTAGCCCATAGAAAAAAAATACTTTTATAAAATTCATAAGCTATATTTTTAGGGTTTTTATTATAAACGCCGCCTTTCAGAAAAAGGTTAATTTCTCCAAAACCCTGTCCCAGATACGTCGTGTCAAACCGCTAACCCTTCTCTGATACCGTCATCTTGCGTATTTGATAGACCTATTGAACATTTCAGACGAGCTCCATCAAACGTCAGATTTATTAGATTCCTTATAAAATATCAAATATTTTCGGATGAATAACGTGTGAAGTAAGTGGAAATAAATCCTTTTATACCGTATTTTTTTATGAATCTAATCAAATTAATACAATCTCATCCCGAGGAAGAGCATCGTACATGCTTGAAACCTAGGTCGACAATTTCGATCAAATGACGTTGGAGTGAAAGCCGTTTCCTTAATTTTATGAATCCTTTCAAATGTGAGATTACTTTTGCTGACACATCTTCTTTTCATTCTGGATTTCTGGTATCGTCATAACGTGTACTGTTCCTGTTTTGTCATGAGTTTATAACCGGTCGCCTGCCTGACGTCAAATTTGACTCCTTGGGTATGCAATTATGGATGTTATGAGTCGCTGGAGACTAGTTCAGTGTTAGACAGAACTCTAAAATATGATCATCCAGGCGATGATCCAAGCGATATTTTTGTTTTGTTTTACTACTTTATTTCTTTCTAGCATGGTTAATCAAAAATAATAGAATAAACGCTTTCACACTTAGTTCGATGACTTGTGAACATTCCGGAAACATTCACATCACACACACAATCACAACCAGAACCAGAAACACTAATTTTCCTTGGTGAGAAAACTGTAGGTCTATTCTGGTCGTCAAAATACGATTGTTCGAATTGATGCGACGTCCATACGACAGTCGATTGGTTGATATTTCAGTTGATTCGATGTTCATAACAAAAGAAAATCGTTCGAATTCAACGTCGATGTAAAGATAATATATGCCCAGAATAGACCCCCTGTTCCCGCCGGGAATCGAAACCGGTACCTGGCGAAAGTGCACCCAACTAAGCCACCAGGCAGCTCTAAATGTGATCAATAAAAAAAATATTCTAAATAGTTTCTTGATTGTAAAGTGTAGTATAGTAATCTAGTGAAAAGATTAAAGTGTTTAATTGATGCAGTTCATTGCACAAAAACCGAAACAGTTTTAAGGCTTAGGCAATGAGCATTGTTATGTGTTTTTTTCTTCTTGTTAAAACTCTTTTTAGTAGAGCAAAAAAAAAACCGCAGTTCTGTGATAGTAATCTTTCAAAAAAAATCTCTTTAGAAAAAATAGCCACTGTGATCTGTTGTTTTATATAAATAATCCCCTAAGAATCCAGATTGTAGGTACATCATAACAATATGTATAAAATCAAAAATCAAAATCGTTTATTCACATGGGCCCCAAAGAGGCACTCATATACTCATATACTGCTGTAGATCTATACACATTTGTTCTTTTGGGCGTAAGAATACCTATAATTCATTTTATACAAGCGGAACGCCTCCGGGTCGTTAGTCGATGACGGTGCAACATGTCGGATCCACCTTACCCTTGTCGCTTTGAAAGAGATATTTTCGGAATACAGCACATTAAAGGGATTTTCTAACCCAATGAAAACGACACAATCCCTTATTAAAGCCGTTGTATAAAAATAATCTCATTATATTATTATTGTTTTGTATTTTTTTAACCCAACCCAGAAAGTTACTACAAGCTTTTTTAGTGTTTTTATATTTTTATGTGCGTAATGATGACGTCGACGAGTGTAACTAGAATCAGTATATATGAGCATGTAGATAAAATAGAATTTTGCTTATTTGATAGAAGACACAGATCCAATACTCAATACTCAATTATTTATTGCTTCCATAATGTACATGGGTTCTTAAAATTACATAACATAATAAGTTACATACTGAGATCATTATGGACCGTGTCGGGCACATGCAACATGATATTCATGATGATAGAAGTTATAGAAGGGTTTTATAGAGAGGAAGATAAATCAATAAGGTACTTAAATCAAGTCTTGGAAGTATTCTTCTATAGAATAATAACATTCGGATGTTAGTAACCGTTTTAGGTGTTTTATAAATAGTTTGTCATTAGTTTCATTTTTTAGGGAGTTGGGTACTTTATTGTATATTTTTATAGAAATTACATAGGGACTTGCATTGGGACGTTTGCCTTAAACCATGATCTCAAAAAATCATGCGTGCAGCCGTCTCGTCTTCCAGAAAACGCTGGATAGATAGGGCTGCCTCTCAGCGATTCCAGGTTGTAATGAGCATATTTTTTTAATCCATGATATACATTTTGGCCACTATCTCACCTGATGGTAAGTGAAGATGTGCCCGACGAGGGAGCACGTTTGCCGAGAAGATGCCTGTTCACGCGTGACAGTTCAAATCCAAGAAATTGTACATACACACTGACTTGGGCAAGGCGTTCCACTCCTATACGGTACAAATAATAAGTTTAGAAGCAAAATGCTTCATGCGCACTGCTGGAATATACTAGTTGAGTTAACGGGGCTAGTTTACTAGGTGAAGAGCCTAAATAAACTACAGTAAAAGGGGCCTACTGCAGGGGATTCCTACATTTCTATGATAATAAATATGAACACCAGACACTTCAAATCAACGGGCAGCCTATCATAGCTAGAAACCAATTTATGTGGCCAAAAATTTGGTAGCTTACAAAGCGACCGTTTCCGAGCTCCTAAAGGCTGTGGTCGCGATGAACAAATTGTGAAATTTCAAGCCATAACCAGAAAACCACAATTGCAGCACACGCGGCGCTGCGGTTTGGCTCTAATAGAACATCGACCGGCACTTATTAATTTATGAAATTTTGTATACGCCTCTTTTAAACATCTGGAGTGTCGATGAGAATTTTCAGATGTCCTGATCTTCCAGTCTTAGAACGAATGCCCCTCCACCAAAGTCAAAGTATTGAGTGTTATATGTTTTACAAATATATATCAAAATCAAAATTGTTTATTCACATGAGCCCCAAAGAGACACTCATGAAAGTTAATGACTCTCTCTACTGCCAAATTCACTAAGTTACATATTAGCAAAATTGCATAAATTTTATTGGTGTTAATTATAGCTGCATTATGAAACATTATGCAGAGTAGGTAACATTGAATGAATGATTTAATTAATTAATTAAATATGTTTATTTGGTAATAGAAACGTCACACACACAATTACATCCAGAACAAGAACCACAGATATCTCTCGGGTTAAAGGTTAATATGACCCAAACATTACGCGTATCCCAAACACCTAAATTACCAATCGCATCAGTGTATGTTTTCTATAACTTCCTTTTACTTGTGTGTTTATAAAAAAACAGTAACGGGTATAAATACATTTTGGGGTTTTCCTACATTCGAAATCGGAATAATATGCCGCTCTAAATGCGACATCTCTTACTTCATTATAATAAATAGTCCATACTACTCGTTTGCTGCCGCTAACAGGTTATTCACCCACGAATTTTCATTTATTCTCCCCTTATTCTCCTATATTTATTGAATACCATTTACATAATCGCGATGCAGCTGTTTATATTTTGCAGATGATTAAGGTAAGTATTATATAATTGACTTATATCTTTATTATTCTGTTGTGGAAGAAAGTTTGAGTAGTTTTCGCGGGGCACGTAAAGTAGAAGACATACATTAAATCTAATAAAATGATAATATAAAATGGAAGCGCCTAAGCTCGATGTTTAGCAGTAACTTTAGTCTTTACTATATAGATATACCAACATAGTTTAATTTTAGGATATACAGGCAATTGGCCCGTAGATAGCAGTATATATATAAAAAAAACATAAATAATCATCAAATAGTTAAATAAAAAACGCATATTTTTTTATTTATATTCAAAATTCAAATTTACTTTATTGACATTTTTTGTAGGTACAATTATTTATTGAATCCATAGGCTCCCAAACTAGTCAAACTGTGTTTCAGGATATTTTATCAATATTTTTGTAAGTACTTTAAGTCACATTGCAACTATGTCAGCCCTATTGTTCTCTTCTAACATATATCTATGATTTATGTTTCACATTAAATTAGACTTCAAAACTACTTAACATAAAATTTCACCACATTTTTGCCCGGGTTCATATTTTTTATGAAACAATTGTTTATAAGCTTACTATGAAATAAACATTAATATAATTCGATTCTAAAGAAATATGTCTATTTTGTCGTCTATGTTGAGTTAAAAGAACGCGCTCCCTCAGGTTATACTGAAATTGAACGACGACGGCTACAAAGGAGGCTTGTGAAGACTAACTTTTTCTACTTTATTATATTTTCTTTATGAGGTACTTATAAGCTCGTTGCCTTATAGGTAACTTAGGTCTTTTGACTTTATGTGTTTTGTTTCAATTTAGTTTTAAGAAATATAGGCAAGGGTAGAGTAGATTTTTTCTATTATTTTTGTAACAGAATTTAAGAACATCTTTCAAGAAAAAGGGACTCGTACGAATATAACTTACTAGCAATGCTTCTCGGCTTTGCCCGATAATGTCTTATTTTAGAGTCTGGGTCGGCAAGCCAAAACTTAATCCAAATTGTCTAGTCGTTACAGAGATACTCCTTAAGGTACTATAACTTGTTTCAATCTACTTTATTGATTTTCTGATTAATATTTAGATTAGAAAAAATTGTGTGGCTTCGACCTTTCGACCGCAAAGCGCAGGCCGCGGGTAAATTTAATTAAGATGTAAGTAAAAATAATATTTTGGTGTTGTAATTCTAATTGGCAAGTTTGTTAACTTATATAAGAAAAAAAGCTATAGCAGTGAATTTCGTTGTACATTTTCTATATTTTTTACCGACTTCAAAAAAAGAAGTACTATGTTCGACTGTACGTTTTTTTTATGTATGTTCCCCGATTGCTCCCCCATTTGTAGACCGATTCTCAAAGTATCATAAAAATCGATCTAGCCGTTCTTGAGTTGTAAATTTTGTAACTTACCCGTAGTTACTTGGATGTGGCTTCGCCTCGAATATCAGAAAAACATCGGTAATATTCAGGAAAAAAAATGTAATTTCACACGTTTTATAGAACTTTAGCGAAGAGTTGCTGTCTGTCGTAAACTTGGTAAAGTACTAGGAAAATATAAACATCAAAGAGGTAATAAATAATCATAAGGATTTTTACACGCTTTTATTACCTTCACCAGTATGTATGTATGTTTGTTTGTAACCAACTCCTTTGGGCTTGATTTTGACCCACTTCAAACCGTCAGTTTTCATTTAAATTTCGTAGACTTATCGAGGACCGATGACAATACAAAAATATGTATTTTTTTATAACGCGTGTTTTTTTTTGTTTTTTTAAATTATTATATTTATTTTTTTCCGAATATGGTATTAAGGTACCAGGCAACCATAACCATGAATGAGGTGAAACACTTTTTTTTCTTCACGTGGCATTGTTACGCATGCCGGGTACACGCATGCTAGTAAGTAAGATAAGTGTGAACTTGTGAAGCGCGATAGCAAAAATACTGCCTAAATGTGGTTGTGCCCTAAATGCAAAACAGTCCCAGTGTAAAATTACAAATATTTATCATCCTTGTTTGGCGACAGCTGCAACAGCAATTTACTTGAATAGCGAAACATATTTCACTGAAATTGGCTTAATTTAAATAAATTACGTTATGTAAGCTTATGTAATTATATGTGATAGAAAAAAATTACTTATCAAAATGATTAGAAAGCTTATGATAAAGTAAAACTGGGCTTTTTATTAAGCATAAAGCAACTAGGCTTTATTTAAAACGAAAATTTAACGAAACGAAATTTTATTAGTCGAGTCCAAATTGCAGAGTGTCAGTCACTTAAGGTCGCAAGCGTATCGTAAATTAATTAAGAGCAAATTTTCAAGTCTGCGCAGGATTTACCCGAATTAATTTGTCAATGCCCGTTTATCCATGTAAAATAACATAAACATAAACACTGCCACACTAAGTTCGATGACTTGTGTCGGTGACTCGTGGGTGCCGGGAATATTCACGTCACACACAATCACAACCTAAACCAGAATTACAAATTATTCTTGGGAAGATAACTAGTGTTCCTACCGGGAATCGAATTGGAAGGCGATCGCTCACCCAACTAAGCCAACAGGCAGTTCAAAAACAAGGCAAACGGTAACGTCATCTATATATGGTCATTTATATAGGCTTGACGACCCAGTTGGCGCAGTGGACAGGTGTCCGCCCTCTGCGCCGTGGGTCCTGGATCGACCCGGCAGGAGCACAAATTCCTTCCCAAGGGATATTTGTGCTTCTGGTTCTGGGTGTAATGTGTGTGTGATGTGAATGTTTCCGGCACCCACGATACAAGTATTTGAACTTAGTGTGGGGCTATGAGTGTGAATGCGTTTGTTTGTTTTGTTTGTTTGGTAGGGTAAGTAATTTACTCAAGATCTTGTACCTATGAAAATTGAAGAAGCGAAAAATAAAAAATATTGAAAATGTACTAGGAATGACATACTTACGTCCAGTTTGTTCAAAGCGTTTCGCTTCTCCGTTTATCATCTGTACTGCGATCCGTACTTGCCCTCGTCTTTGTTCCCCGAAAAATATAATATGAGATTCTATAAGTCAAAAGTGAATAGGTATCTTCTAGGCAAGCATCATCACTTTCCATTAGGTGAGATAGTGCTCAAATGCTTACTAATCGAGTAAAACTAAAATAAATGGTAATGAAATTAATTCAGTTGAGTAAACGTGTTAAGTTTTATAAGCTACGGTAACACAATTGAGTGCATATAATTACCATTTTTACATCCGTACTTAGTTCGACTTGTACCGTAGCGGATCATTCACATACCTAATTATTTTTTTAATTAAAATATATTTATTCATTTTAATCCAACAAAGCCCGTATGGAATTATGACTCCTGTGCCTAATCTGCAAAATTAAATGTGATTTCTTAGAATGTAGAACAAACTATAATTAATTCTAATGCCATTTTAAGAATATATCGATTAATAAATCACATTTAGATTACCGAAAACATAAGTTTTCAGCCAGGCGTTCTAATCAAATCCACATTAAAATATTAAAATCAATTTAGGACGCATCAGAAACCTAAAGTAAAGTTTTAAGACTCTAAAAGATGTCTTCTAAAAACTATGTAATAAAACAAAATTATAAAACCAAAGTTTTTATTGGAATATAATTGTATGAAAAATTTTATTCGATTCACTTTATTCGTGATTATTCACTCGGATTCCTGACCACTCTGTTGGACTTGACTTCTTGAGGATTTAAGTCTGGAAAACCAAATATTGTTATATAGTTGACTATAAATACTATTATAACTAAAAATTCAAAGGAGTGTAGCCAATACACTCATTAACAAAGACAACTAGTGGTCTAGTTGTCTTTGCTAATGAGGCTAGGCTTCAGAGCAGGAGTCTCAGTCAAATCAAATCAATACATTTTGGAGAGTGTGCCAGGAATTTGTACTTATATATTGAATACTTAGTGGGAAGTACGCCATCACTTTCAACCGGCTTCAAAAAAGGAGGATCTCAATTCAACTGTATGTTTTTTTTTGTATGTTACGCGATATCTTCGCCAATTATGAATCGATTTTGATGTTTTTTTTTTGTTTGGTAGAGTATATTTCAGAGATGGTCCCATAAAAAAATATCGAAATCGGTCCAGCCAAAACCGAAATATAAGCGATGAAGTCGGTTTTTTTAAGCTTTCCTTGCGTTTTATTTCAATGATTAGAAGCCTGTATGAAAGTATCCAACTCAGTTTAACTACTGTTGTCCTATAAAATAGGACCAACAGCTTGCGTTCCCGAACCAGTGACACTCAGTTGAAATGCCCACTAAGCTGTTATCCACTGAAGCACCGGCTTCATTGAACATGATGATCTTTTTATTGAGTTACGACAGACCAGGCAAACCGCGGTACGAAGGGTTTGTACCTTATTAGTTCCGCCATCTCATGCAAATCGCACATCTAGATAAAAATCTATGTTATCTATGGGTATATATATGGTCTTCAAGTCGCGAGTGAATAGGTATATTATAGACAAGCATGCTTCATCATCGACTGCATGTAAGTTTACCATCAGGTGAAATGAGGCTCAACCGTTTGCGTATACTGAATAAAAAAACATGGAACATATGAAGTATTGGTAAAACATTTAAATAGCCTGTAGTTAATACAGATCTACACTTTAATATTTTATGTAAGCACAGTAATCTAGTGAGATATTATCAATTACGAAAACAAATATATAAAATATTAATTGGATCTACCTTGGACTAGACCAAGAATAAGTAAAAAATCTAAATAAGTACTAATTCAATTAACACAAAGTCTGAGTGTATAGATAGATATCTCTCAAGCAGGTGTGGCTAGATAGTTTTCATTTCAATTCCATTTCAGCAAGCTGAATAAGAAAATCGGAGGATCTTGTTTAGTGGTGTGCAATTTCGAGAGTGCGCAGGAATTACATGAGTTAATTCCACCGTGCCCTTTTTACCATCTAACTACCAGAAAAACAGTCTAACGTCAACGATTTATGGTTGACATACCTCCAGTTCGTTCGAAGCGTTTTGCTTCTACGTTCATGATCCGTACAGCGAAGGAGTAGAACTCTTTGCCTACGTCATTGTTCCCTGAGGGGTATAATCTGGGAGTCTTTAAATCAAGAGTTAATAGATATATTCTAGGAAAGCATGTCACATCTTCGGCCGCATTACCACTTTACATTAAGTGAGACAGCGGTCAAATGCTTGCCTAATTAGCATTAAAAAAATGGTACGCTTATATCCATCAGTGGACTGGAACTGCTAATGCTAATGGTAACGAGAATGAATTATTAGCAGCAGTGCAAAAGCGCTTTGTATTGAACGTCTAACTCGAATAGCTGCTTTTTTAACCCCAACGTTAGATTAGCTTGAACGCTGAACAGCCTTTTTTTTACTAGAGGTTATCCTTGTTACACTTACCATTGGCACTTTTCCAAAATGTCTCAACATACTCTACAACTTCAGTACCGTTTGGGTAATGATGAACAGTCGTATGCTTTTCTATCAATTGTGGGTGGCAGTTGACATCGTAAAACGTCACATAGTCATACGAGTTTTCCCCTTTAGTCACTTTGTCCCAGAAGTTCTTGTCTGGTCGGAACCATACGATAGGCTTGTCGACTGTAGTTTTCAACTTTGATATGTCTGTAAAGAAGAATGATTTTGATTCTATTAAAGCTGGTTGAAATGCTGGGCGAAGCAGTACCGGAAAGCGCATGAACAGTTTGCCTCCATGCATCCTAGTCATTCATTTGTATAATAAGCTTTGTTGATTAATGTCCTTTCCCAGTAGTCATTTAGTAGCTATTTTAGGATATAGTTTTTGCTGTTTTACTTATAATTGATATTTCTTTTAGTAAACTTTCCCTAATTATAACAATTATAGACATTATTATACAACAAAATCGCACCTATTACATTTTTGGTGGTCTCTTTCGTGTTATTGTAATACAAACTAAACTTATTGTTTTATTTGGCTGTCATATTATCGCAATGTCCAACCGATAGCACCGAACTGGAAAGGACACTTATATTGCCTGTGGTTACATCTATTGTACCACGGGCATATAGTTCAATTAGTACCAATTGTTCAAGTTTCGTTTATTTAGTCAATTACGTATCTGTCTCTTCTAGTTGATCAACGATATTTGTTGTGACAAAGTTGGATTTTAGGCATGATATAAGAGCAGCTTTTTTTTGACTTACCTGTTTCCAGATCTTTCCTCAGTTTATGAGTTTCACCTTTAGGCGCAGGATCAGAGTCTGGAACCTCTATTGGGTAAGCGATTGTTTCTTCTTGTGTGTTGTCTATCAATTTAGAATCATGTTAGGTACTTTTTATAACATAAAAGGTTTCACATTCACACTCTTATTCTTATTTTTCTAATTCTGTTCTTCAACACAAATATCAATAATAGGGACAATGATTACTCTATCAATAGAAAAGACAAAATCAGCGTAAAGATTCAAACTTACCGACAGGAGCAAATTTTTCGTTCCCATAATTTGTTGTTGGAAGAAAACCTGGATATGCAGATATATCAATTACAAAATCGTCTCCGTATGTTACAGGCGCAGCAATTATTTCATTTTTAATTATGGTTTCTTCAATTAGTCCAGGTACCACTTCCAAAGGCGTTTGTTTTTCACCAGGGTCATAAAGTGCTTGGTTTAGGTCGCCCAAAGCACCTTTTGCACCTGGGTAAAAGATGAAGAAGAGATTATAAGAAGTCAGCACGAGTCTGAATTTTTCTTCTTCCACTATGACTTTAGTGCGTTGTTTGTATAATAACAACGAAAAAGCTACTTATCTCCTTACTCATATATATAATAATTAAACGCAAGCAAAGCTTAAAAAACCGACCTCACCGCTTTATCTTCGGAACCTTGATCAGAATTCATGTATTAAACACGCATTATTGACTATAACTCAAAAACTAGATATCAGATCTTGATCAAATTTTCAATGGGACCTTATAAAAAGCACCAGCTTCAAAATAAAAAAATAATCATCAAAATCGGCTCACAACGAAAGAAGTTATGAGGTAACTTTTGAAGTCGGGTAAACGAGAATATCGTCAAAGTAGTCCACAAAATAGGCATTATTGACGATATTTCAAGAACTACCAATCAGATATTGATCAAATTTAAATGGGACCAATTAGAAAGCAATACCTCTCAAAATAAAAAAAATATTCGAAATCGGCTCACGATTAGAAAAGATATAAGGTAACAAAAAAAATAAAAAAAATGCGGTCGACTTGAGTACCTCCTCCTTTTTTGGAAAGTCAGTAAAAATAGACCTTTAGCGTCTTCAAAAATAACATATATTTCTAATCTGAAAACTAACTTAATGAAGCAATGAAAGTTGAGAAATGGTCCTGAATGTAATTGCAACTCTCTCAAATGATAAAATATTACCTACGTATAATGGTCCAAAAATCAGTGCCCTTCTTTTTTAAGTGTATAAAAATAATAACTTGACTGACATTCCAGTTGCTTTTAATATTTGGAAATGCCTAACGAGCGCAGCTATTTGAGATGTATAAAAAACACTGATTAATGAAGTAAGTTAAAACTTCATTAGCGAATCATCTGTTACAAACCAAACAGTGAATCTTAACATAATCACTACTACATAGTCCGCTAAAATTGATATAAAACGCCGCTAAAAAGACATAGCTTAAAGTTTAAGATAATTATTATACTACGTTTATGTGGACCTCCATTGGCAAGAGAGAGGAGGCATATACTCAAAATGGGTATATACAGGCTGAATAGATTGAACTGTGTGTAGTGTGATGACTAGGATGTATAGGTTATTATAGTCCATTATTAAACATATTTTCTTGTTTTATACCTTCTTTTGTATGTTTTTTAGTTGTTGTTGATGTTATGTCAGGATAACTAACGCTGATTGTAGGTGTTTCTGTAGCCTCCATATTTTTTGAAGCTCTATCAGTTTCGGCAGTTTTTGAGAATTCCGGGACTTTGTATTCCGCATTGTGATTTGTGTCATTAGATATATTTTCATGTTTTTCTTTTGTCGTTGGTGTTATTTGAGCATGTGTATCATTATTATTTTTATTTGATTGTAAGGGCATTTGATTTTTCAGCGTGTTGTCAGTTGTAGAATTCGTATGTTCATTTGTCCATGTAGTTGAATTACCTGCGTCGGTAGTGAAAACAATACTGTCTGTAGTTGTAGATATTTGTTCTGGCTGTCTATAAGGTGTGCCAGTGAATGATTCTATGATTACAATGGGTGCTAACTCCAATGTATTTTCGACATTAGTAGTTAAAAACGTATCAGTAGTAGATTGTGTTGGCATTGTATGTTTGTTCTTACGAATGTCAGTGGATGGCTCTACATTTACAATAGCTTTTGTATTTGATGGTGTTGTATCATAAACGTGTTCCGTAACATCATTGGCAGTATTAGATTGTATTGGCATTAAATATTCTGGTTTAAAGTAAACCATATTATCAATATCTTCATTTGAGAATGGTGCATGTGAAAATGAATCTCGAATTTCAGTGTTTATTCCAGCGGCCTGTTTGTACGTTTGATGCGTGCCAATTTGATCTCTATTATTTGAAGTCCAATTGTCATCCTGCGGAATTTGACTAATACCTTTGTCAAATGGAAGGTCGGGTGGATTTTCATTTTCCGTATCCTTGATATTATCTTCTACTTCTATAATAGCAACAATATGTTTTGGTAGATTATGAACATCATTGAAACTAAAATTATCTACTTGCTCGTATGTTCCATTATTGTGTACCATAATATAGCGTTTGTTAATTGGTTGATCGACTTTTACTGGTTGTTCCGTTGGAACTGTCTGTTCATTAGCGTCTAAAAAAGATTATTTTATGATGAATATATTGAAAGATATTGTACTAAAATGTTTTATACATAAATTTAATTGAATTTAAACTTACTTTGATATCCTGGCTGTAGCTGATCCGGACTAGCGCTGACATCTTCGATAAAACGACTATCACGTACTGGGGCATAAGGATTATTTATGTATTGAGTATCTTTTGTTGGAGCATAACTATAACTAGTTTCAGGCCATTGGGAATATGTCACGGGGTTTGTTACTTGTTGGTTCTGGTTTTGTGGTAACCAGGCTTGTCTCCCTCCTCGGTTTGAAATTACTGGTACTAGGGTTTGTGCTTGAGGATATCCATAGGCATAATTGTTGCCGTAATTAGCATACGGTTCAGTGTAGTACTGGCCAACAACTGGATTGAAAGGTTTTCCAAAATTGCTGTTTTGTTGATTTAATTCTTGACCATTCGTCCATCCTCTCGTCGCTGCATTATATACGTTTTGATGAGAAGAAATTTGTTGTTGTTGTTGTATTCTTCCTGTTGGCCTTATTTCAAGTGGTAGCTCTTTATATGCCTGTGGTGTATTGAACACTTGATGATGCCTTGCAAAATTGTTAGCAGGCTGTTGAGGTATTTTTTGTCTATGCACAATTTGAGATTGTATTGGCTGAAAATATTGTTGCGGTATAGTATTCACAATTTGTGGTCTCGGTAAATTTAGGTGCTGTTGATTTTGTGATAGGATTTGGGTTCCCTGCCATGGTGGTGGTGATATCTCCTGATAGCCTCCACCATTAGAGTGACGATGATTTATTCTTTGAGGATGTTGTGGTCCTGTCGGAATTGTTGATGGCCAGTTGGTTATTTGAAGTCCTCCGTGTTTGTAATTTGCTTCATTCAAAGAAACTAAAACAATACAATACCAAAATTATTATCACCATCACAACAGATATTCTACAAATAAAAGTCTTCTTATTTTATCTTACCATAACAATCCTTTTTTCAATTATCCTAATTTGTGGTTTATTTATCATCTCTATCATAATAATCTTAATTATTTAATAACTTTAAAGTCCGGTTTCTAAAATAAATAAAAAAATGCAGAATATCACTGCTCTTACAACTATTTGTATATTTATATTGATAATTCTAAACATGTAGAAACTTACCGACTAATACCGAGACTTCAACCAGAATAAAAACTAATAAAATTTTCCAGTCCATGTCTGATGTACACGTGTTCTAGAACAGCATCACAAAACCACTACCGGTTCAATTTCTCTATGAGTACAGCAAAACAACGGCAAGCTGTTCAAACACTGTGTTTATCTTTGCTAAAGTAAAGACATTGTGCAAAGAAATTCAACTATTTGACTATAAAATAGGACTCTTCTTCGACGTTAGATATTAATACAACCAATGAATTAATAAAAAATATATTTTATATTTGATTTTATTGGCCTTTCGGATTCTTTATTTGATCAGTAATAAAGATTTTTATTTTTTTATCAATAAATTCTCCGTATTTGCGATAAGCTGTACGGCGATTATAATTTTGTCGATTTGAGTGAAGGTTCAAGATAATGAGCTAAAAATGATATAATGCCCTCGAGATTTTGAGCAATCTTCGGCGTCAAAAATATTTTAACCATCGTGGTCGTAATAATGATAAATCAAATAAAATTATTTATTCGTCTGATGCAGGTGTACACATTAATAAAATAATACAAGATGTTGAATTAAAATTTTTAAATTTGTTCCCATGTGCATCCTCAACCTTATGCATGCATATATTAAAAAGGGTATTAAAAAAGGTAATCAATTTCATGTCAAAAAAATATATTAAGAATTCTAAAAGTACATATTATAATTAAAGAGTTACAAAAAGATCTTAATTGATATAACAGGCTAATACCTGTGCCCTAAGCCTCAGGTCACAGGTTAGGGCCTAAGGTTCCGTCCGCGTTAATAATGATAATGACGATGATATTGAGTAGCCCTAGTAAAATATCTATAAAATGTTTAAGATCGTTGCAATGGCTTAGCCGTGGAATAGTAACTGGCAGATAAAGTACCCCACGTTTTGATGTATCCTACTAATATTATAAATCCGAAAGTTTGTGTATAAGTGTGCAAGTGTCTTCACGCTTAAACTGCTGAACTGATTTGGATGAAATTTGGAATGTACATAGCTTATATACCTAGGATAACACATAGGCTACTTTTTAACTTGATAATAGCGGGCGAAGCCGCAGGGCACGGCTGTTTAATATGTGCGTAGTTCGAAGATGATTTCCATGCATAATGTCATTAATGTCGGTCGAACTACTCTGCCGTGAAAAAGTAAACAAACAAATTTACATGGAGATGGAGTGATAACAGATTTACAAGGTGGCAAACTACGATGGTAGAGTAGTAGTCAGACAATGGCTACCAAGTAAGTCAAGGTACCTAGAGTGGAGTTAAGAGACGAATGCTGTGCCGCAGGTACGCCTCCTTCTATGTTATGAATTTATTTATCTTTGACATGTTTCATTGATTTTGACTTTTTTTTTATATAGGTAGTTGTTGAATACTTATACATTTACATTCAACTTCCAATGTCACTATGTTTGTCCGGGTGGAATCTTGCAACTCAATTTTAAAGCAGATATCTTCAATCGATTGAGCTGAAATTTTGTATTAATGTTTAGATTGGTTGGCAATGCATGGTTAGCTGTGTGACGTAATTCTAAATTCAACATGGCGAAACACCTAAAATGGCGGACATGTTATTTTTAATGCACTCCTACAATATGGATATCAAACGAAAGGGCTTGCTCTCTCTAAATCCAATATGGCGGACTTCTAAAAACATGTTTTTAATAAGTATTTCAAAGATATTATTTTTGTTACTAAGTACGCGATTCTCTCACATTAGCACGCCAATCTAGGCAAAACATGGCGACCAGAAATTATTTTAACACTATTTGACATGTATGTATGTGTATGTATTTAACTAGTGATTTGAAAAAATAACTAATACATGTTTTTTTTTATCGTTTGCTTTTTTATTTACACCCTGCCTTTATCTTGCCTAATCTGCATGCAAGTTGAGAAAGGGCAAAGCCGAGTTCACGCTAAGCATATGGCATTATATCTCCAATTGAACAAACCAAACTTCCAATCAATATAATCTAAGACTGCTACTCATTACCTACAACATTCCTTGAGCAAATTCAAACGTAACACGTCCGTTCAAATACGCAATCTAGTGAAAACAATTATATATTTTCGTGGAAACGTTTTGTTCTCGAGTATTGATTAATGTATTGAATCAACTGCATTCAATGAATCGTTATCAAATATTGGAGCCATTTTATTATTTCCATTGTTTCACGGAATTGAGTTATAACGTCAATATATGGGGGTAAATTGAAAAGTAGGCGGATTTGTCAAGAATACTAAATAAAATACTTATCCTTCTCCTTGCGTTGTGTTCCTTATTACTGAGGGTCGTGATCCCCCGACGAAATATACGCCGAATATACTTATATACAATAAAATTTTGAAGATGAGTCTTGATAATTTTTTGACAGTATTTCATAATGTACAGGTATACAAAAAGATCTGACATATTTAGAAACTGTCAACAGGGTCCCGCTAGGGCCTGCAATTTTTACCTCCCATATTAAACGTTTAAAGTCAACAATCAATTCATGTTATTTGATACATTGTCCGGTCAGGTTTGATGGTACTTCAGTGGCTAACCGTTAAAAAACCGTTTGTTAAACTGTCGTTTATGCCAAAAAGTCAATTAAAATAACTCTAAAATGCCGCAAATAATTAAAATCGTACGTTGGTTAGTGGCTATGCATTAAATTTAGTTTGTTTAAAGCGCAATTCAATGTTTTAAAACTCATAAAATTCTCAGTACACCTCAGTAGTGCGTAACAATAGTTACAAAGACTAAATAAGTACCTGATTTTAATAACAAGTATACGCAGTAAATATTTGTGATAATTCTTGTATCCTTATAATGCTGTTATTTGCCGAACTCATTGCATTCCTTAGTCCATACGTGCTAAAGTACTACTTACAGCAAAGTTAATGTTATTATCTCCACAACAGCCTCCAAAATTGCTCTTTGAGAGCCACTTAACGTCTCGAAATGGGGTTTAGTAACTTCGTAACGTTTTAAACTGTCGGTACGGTAGTTTTCTTTATAATATGCTTGTTCATTTGAATTAATGAATGTAAGAATTGTTTATAAAGACTAGGAAGGAGGCTCAGACTCGGCTCTTGGTAACTGAGTCTCGTGGTCATTAACTAATAATGAGAAAACATCAACCCCCTAACTTTTTATAGTGACAAATGGTTGGTGCAAAGATATATTATCCCAAAAGTTAGGTCGCTATAAGTAATGTCCTAGACTGTAGACGTAACCTTGAGTGGAGACCGTGACTCGGCAATGGTGACATACTCGTAGTACGCTAGACGGCAATTAAAGCGAAGAACTGCAAGAGGAGGGCGAGAAGAGCTGGGCTCAGAGCTGATCATTGGAAAAGGCAAGTCCAGCGTAGACAAATATACGCTGATTTATAATGCGGCTAAAGATTATTGTGTTTATATAACCTTCACATACCTCCAGTTCGCTCGAACCGTTTTGCTTCTACGTTCATCATTCGTACAGCGAAGGAGTGAAACTCATTGCCTGCGTCAGTAGCCCGAGGGGTATAATCTGGGAGTCTTCAAATCACGATTGAATAGGTATCTTCTAAATAAGCATGTCACATCTTCGGCCGCATCATCACTTTCGATCAGGTGATAAATGGTCTTATTAGCATAAAAAACGTATCAATTCTTGGAACATAAAAATAAATCATAACACAGCATTTGAGCTTAAGATGCCTATAACTTCTCCAATATAAAGTTATCCCACCACTGATAAACAAACTTTATCCGAAAACAATAAAAGCTTATGTTAAGACTATAAGTAATACAATCAAAAGGAGCTGTGGTCAAACTCATAACAACTCTAGAACTCGAAGGTTCCTCAAAGTTTTCCCAAAGGCTCTAACTGCTGGAAGTTTCATAAATGAACGGCGCTTGTCGTGTAGTTAGGAACTATAGTTTTGCAGGAAATTTTAAACTGTGTAGTACTGTTTTATGTTATCAAATTATATTTAACTAGAAGTTTGCAATGAAAAATATAACAAATGTATTAATCTAGCTCTGCCCCGCGGCTTCGCTCGCGTGATTGCTTCGTTAAATAGTATAGTAGATATATATAGTCATAAAATACAAAATTGATAACGCCATTATGTCGCTTTCGCAGCAATACTCGTACCTAGTAGTTAACAATGTTATAAAATTCCATTAAAACGTTATTGTTGCACACAATCTATCTTGCATTCGTACCAGAAAGACAAATAGTGTTCCTTCCTCGCTTGTGACAAAATAAATAGTACAAGTAGGATTTTCGAGTTGTGAGTATCATGCTTAAAAGAGAAAGAAATAAATAGAAGGGTAGAGTGGGCGTGGAACGCCACCCAGACATATGAGTGAACAATCCTATCAAAAAAATGCTATTAAATGTTTGTAGTAACTTAATACTTAGTGCTTTGCTTATCAGTTGACTATTTCGCAGTGAATATGATTTACGTCAACGCATCGAATCCCGTTCAGTTGCCTGACTTCGAAGACGAAACAACTTTTGGATTTATTCACATAACATTTTAATGCCGTCTTTTGTTTAAGTAAGGCGTCACAATACTTTATTGTACACAAATAACATTTAAAATTAAAAAATCATGAAGCCCGACTGCAAAATGATTAACTTATATAAGCAATGCATTAATAAATATATAAATACAATCAATTGATTGCTATTTTATTATTTCTAATTAAAGTTAAACATACCTATCTAAGGACATTTGCGTTTTTAAGACGAATCTAACCTCAAATGTCAAAATCCATCCAGCTGTTTGGAAGATACGAAGTAACATAGAAATTTACACACATACATGCAAGGTACGCGCGTAAAACATGACCCATCCTTGGCAGTCGGGTAAAAATTTCCTCTTCTGAGGTGTCATGAGTGTGGAAAAGTTATAAACGTATTTTGACTTAGCATATTTAACGATAATAGGGCTTTAGCAAAACACGTCGTCTTCAGACCAAAATACTTAAGACAATGCATAACATCATGAATAAACAGGAGCTCTGTCATAATGAGCTCGAATAATACTTGAAGAAAAGGCACAAGAATGTTATACAACCTAGTGTAAGTACTTCGTTTGCTTATAGTACGCGCCACGAAAGATGAGACTTGACAAACCACGTAGTTTGACTTGATTTCGTAATTAATACTGTTAATTTTTAAATTTTTGCTAATTTGCTATACACCTAATTTCGAATGTCATCGAAAATGCCTGTATAGATATACACATTATGGATAGCTATTTCGTCCTAACTACTGTAGCTCGTCAAGTCTCATCTTTCGTGGCGCGTATTATAAGTACTCGCTGTCACTTTTTGATTTGTTTAATACAAAATATGTCAAAAAGTAATTAGTTGTAAGCAAAAATTTTCTATTTCAATGAATAAGAAGAGGCTATATTAAGTAGTATCCACTTGTTCGGCTTCACTCTCATGTTTCATGCGTTGCATTTGAATTTTTTGTGTTTTGTGTTTATAGGCGGAAAGCTTGCTATATTCCCGTCATTTTGAGTCACATTATCGCACTAATTATATATCCGAAAATTTGTGTGTGTGTGTAAATGTGTTTGTTTTCTCTTCACGCTGTAACGGCTAAACAGATTAGGGTGAAATTCGGAATGTACATAGCTTATACCGAGCATTTGCCCAGGATTATAACACACAGGCTACTTTTTAACTTGATAAACGTGGGCGAAGCCGCGGGATAAGTTGCATATATAATTGTACCAATTGAAAAAGTACTAAGCAAACAAAAAATATTTTTTATTAAGTACATAATTAATAACATAACTAATCTACTTACTACACAAAAAGTCATTGGTCGGCAGTGTGCTCAAAATGCTGGCTCCGTTACCTCGTTGTACAGCGAGACTTAATTACTCAGCAAAATACAATTAAGCATTTTGGCGTGTCGACTCTTTGAGTCTCCCAGCCAAATCTTTATCAATTTCAAGCGCACACATAGACCTAGTTCGTTTCTACTTCAAATGGCACATATATGTGAAATATGTAACGTTTGTCGATGTTAGAATATTTTCGCCGTTTTGAAGATTCAGCTGCGGCAGCAGCGCCACTTGCCTGCTGCGATGTTGTAAGAAGATGAGACGGCGCCAAAGTGTCGACACAAGTAGCGTCCTACACTAAGGGCCGACCCATCTTCCAAGGAATAAGTGTCATTCCATCGTTGCGCATAAGGCCACTAGGCTCTAAAATTGTTGCGATATTCGTTCTCCCGAACTGTGCCGAAAGCCCATGGAGACCTAAGCGATCTACTTTTTCTCCACATGAGCATCAGTGGGGAACAACGCAAGGAGCACTGACGCGCAGTGACATCGCTACACGGAATGTGTTATTATCAAGCAGTCACACTGCCTCTGAGAAGAGGGATGTTTAGCAGACTACTGTCAGGACAGGCAAATTTCCAGGAATCGATAGCCTCAGTCAAAACATAAATTAGGAGAGGTATTACGAAACATTCTACTTGAATTACGAAGATCCATTTTCAAAATTTCAGTTCTGCCACTTGTAATAGCTGTATAAAACTGCGCAGAGGATTTTAAATTTAAATTCTAAGTTCGGTTCGTATGTTTCAGTTTCAGTTTATACAATATGGCTCTGCCCTATCCGGGGCCAATAAAACAACATAGCACCCGCAGTGTTAAATCACGTCTAATGGGAACAATTCCTTTTTACCGCGTCTCGGAATGCTTCGGCTGCTATTTATCACGAACCGACGTTTTCCTTTTAAAATTTCGTTCGAAATTCAAATCTGTTCCATTTTGTAGTACCTATTTATTTAAATATTAATACTTACCTACTTATACAACTACTAAATCAATTCTCTTTTGTTTAATTTAATAGATGATTTAGAAGGTAAGTATTTATGTTGCAGTAAATAGTTATTGTATTCACTCTGATTGAACTGCCCGTTGGCTTAGTTGGATGCGCGTCCGCTTTCAAAGCAGGGGTATCGGGTTCAATTCCCGGTGAAAACACAAGTTTTCTCCGCATGGGAAATTTTTGTTTTTGTTTCTGGTAGTGATTGTGTGTGTGATGTGAGGGAATGTGTCCGGTACCCAAAATACAAGTCATTGAACTTAATGTGGGGCTGTGAGTGTGAAAGCGTCTATGTTTTATGCTATGTTTATTTTTAAGCAGAAAATTTATTTAAAAAAAAACGCTAGCCTAACAAATACCTCACTACTTATATCATATAGGTTCGTACTATGGTTACTTCATATCAAACAATATTATACAGTTTTAATCTTTAAAAAAAACTCTAAGATTTTTTTAATGCATTTTACACAAGCTTTTGACCACCATCTCACTTGATGGGATGTAACGATGCGGCCGAGGATAAAGATACCTATTCACTTTGGACTTGAAGACTACCAGATTATATCGTTCGAGAAATAAAGACGCGGCCAATAAGTTTCTAGTAAATGTTCGATTTCGCTTCAAAACTCCGATATAAGTTCTAGTAAAGTTTCTACCACTTTATTAGGGCGTGACTTGACTATTACTGGACCATCGAGATAGAAAATAAACCTACGGTTTTTGCTACAAATTCCTTGGACCGCGCCATACCTTAATTTTCAAACATTTCTTCGGAGTTTGAAATGTAATGTCTATTTTTTTTTACTATCTCTTTTATTGAATCTCTTTTAGATAGATAGATAACGCTTTATTATCACACCTTACATAATTATATCACTTACAATATTTTTTTAAAACTTAAATTAAAGTTTACGATGTAAGTTGGGCGGTCTTATCGCTAAAATCGATCTCTTCCAGACAACCTTTGGATGGAGAAGATTTTTAATAATTCGCTAAAACGGGGGTGTAAATACAAGATTATGAGAAAATATATAGTAAGGTATATATATATATATATATATACCTACATACTTAAACAAAATAAATTCTATAAGGCAATAATCTAATATATAAAATTCTCGTGTCACAGTTTTCGTTGCCATACTCCTCCGAAACGGCTTGACCGATTTTGATGAAATTTTTTGTGCTTATCCGGTATCTATGAGAATCGGCCAACATCTATTTTTCATCATCATCATCATCATCACTTTTCATCATTATCAACGCGGGTGAAACCGCGGGGCGCAGCTAGTAATAAATAAATATGTTTATAATATAAATACATATATACAATATATTTCAATAAAGTAAGGATATTTGTTACAGCTTGAATCATATTATGATATATTCTACTTATATAGAACAGTAAGACACAGAAACGTTATTAGGAGAGAAAGAAATTTTTAACTAGAATTTTAAATGCATGAACAGTCTGAGCACGTCTTATTGGAACAGGAGGGGAGTTCCACAAGCGAATAGCCTGTACTGTAAAGGAATGATCGTAAAACGTAGTACAGTGTGAAGGCATTTTAAGGGAGAGATTTTCTAATGACCTTAAACCATAGATGAGGAACAAAAAACGCTCCTTGAGATAGCGCGGGGAAGAAGGATTAAATAAAATATTATAAAGCAGGGATAGTATATGAGTATTCCGGCGAAAGCGTATTGGAAGTCGCTTGACGTACTTACGGTTTTCAAAGAGGTTGATTTTCCAAAATGCAAAAAAATATTATTCGGCAGCGCCTGACATTTTCTTATAAGCTGCTTACGGATGTTTTGCCGCGAAAGTGAAAAAAATGGTGTTGTAGATTTTTATTAATTTTCCAAAACTTGTGATTCTTCGAGTGTTAATATGTAATAATGGTAGATTACTAACCGTTAATAAACAAAAAACAAAAACAAACAAACAAACGAATTCACACTAATAATATTTAAAATTGCATAAGTTTAAACAAATCATCAAAATCACAAAGTTAACAACGTGATTTTCGCCTTCCCTACAAAACTCCAACAGAAGTTTCGGTTATGCATTAAATATTTTCTTTTATGAATAACTTTTAACGGATTATTACTCACTAATTAGGGTAGACACAATACGTATCTACTCTTATATTCTTTGTTGTACACACATTGATAAACAATTTTACAATAAGGCCATAACAAAAGATGTACGAAGGCGAGCTTAACCCTTCACAGAGTTTTCTTCCAGCAAACTCTTTAAGTAGGATATAATATATAGCTACTCTTTCTTAAATAAAATAAAATTTGAGCGAGGTGTTATTCCGGTTCAAATACTTAATTTCATTGTTGTATTAATCATTCGAATAATAAATAAACACTTTTATACTTACAGTTCAATCACTTGTGCCGTGGGTGCCGGAAACATTCACATCACACGCTCACAATCACAAATAGAACCAGAAACACAAATTTATTTTGAGAAGAAAACTGGGAATAAGAACGAGTTTTCTCCCCAAGGGAAATTTGTGTTTCTGGTTCTTGTTTGCCGGGAATCGAACCCGATAACCATGCTTACAAAGCGAACGTGCACTTAACTAATTCAACGGGTAGTTCATTTATAAACCACTAGCGGCTTTAATCAGTTAGCTATTTCTAATTTAATGTAATTACTTTAATTCCTAAATAATTTCCTCCTTTGCTGTAATTTTGCGAATCTGGCAATAGAATCATTAACTTTCATGAGTGCCTCTTTTGGGCCCATGTGAATAAACAATTTTGATTTTGAATTTTGATCCTCATTGCACCACCTTAATGAACCCCTGGCCAAAAATATTAATTACTAGCCGTGCCCCGCGGCTTCGCCCGCTATTATCAAATTAAAAAGTAGCCTATGTGTTAATCCTAAGAATATAATCTATGTACATTCCAAATTTCATCCAAATCTGTTCAGCCGTTAAAGCGTGAGGAGGGAACAAACATACTTACACACTTACACACAAACTTTCGGATTTATAATATTAGTAGGATATTTCTTGTTACTTTAAATGAACTACTCAAATACTTATTTCCATCAGTATAACTTCATACATAAAGAAACCCCCTAGCCATTCGACCGGATAAACATTTCATAATTTTCTATGCAAAAATGCTCCATCGTACCGTAGATAATTATTAAACTATTGCTTATCATAGAATTGAATAATATAAACGCAAGCAAAACTTAAATAAGGCTTGGTGAAATGAAAAGCTTGATGGGGCTTGATGAAAAATACATGGTAAACATCCCGTTTCTAACAATAATTGTAATGTCAGTGACCATGTCAGTTTAATATCTCGATTATCAATATCTTCCCGCGTCCTCAGCTCACGATTCACAATTATTATCTAAGACTCATGTCTCTCTATCTAACACTCTGTCTCATGAGAGGTGGGATTTTCGGAGCCACGTAGATATTTATATACAAAGAAAGATCTTTTGATTTCGCCGTAAGAAAGCCGTTTATCGCTCTCGAAGGCTTCGCAGTGATCCTAAACACGTGCACGTTGTCGTAACGCACCTTCTTATATCGCCACGTCACATTAAGGTGGACAGCTAAACTATTTGAAAGATATAACCGCTTTAAAACTTATACATATTACCTCATAGTACTCTTATACTCGTATCCAGTGAGATATGGAGCGATATAGCAGACCGGCCGAGCAACGGGACTAGCTTTCTATCGCACCTGTCCTGTATAAAACAAGCTTATGGTTTATAGCTTGCTTTCACATTGAACTTGCTGTGGCGGAGAGGTTTACCATCACTAATTAAATGGATTGATTATTTGTTTCCTGGAAGAAATACAGAGACGTGGAGGGAGACTATCAGTTATTACCTAATTAAATGGACTAATGCTGACATAACATGCGAACCAACTACAAATAATTGGTTGATTCTTGAAAGAAGTAAGGCGAACGTGGGGGAATACTATTACTATATACCCAAATAAATTGACTAATTACAACGTAAAATGTAAGACAGCAAGGAGCAAATAGAGAGACGTGGAAGAAGAATATCACTAATTACCTGAATAAATTGACTAAAAATGACATACTGTGAGAAACAGCGAGGAAAAATAGGTATCCTGGAAGAAAAAGAGAGACGTGGAGGAAGATTATCATAAATTACCTAAGAGACACAGCGGGAGACTATCACTAATTACCTAATTAAATGGACTAACTATGACATAACATACGAAACAAAGAGGAAAGATTGATGTCAATCAATCTTTTACTAGGCGAACTCCTCCATCTTCATCCACGTCCCACCGCGTAGAGGAAGAGGAAGGAGTTCGCCCGATGAAGGGTCCGAACCCAAAAACAGAACTAAGCAAACCACACGTATGTATATACAATTGAGTAGTTTTTGGTCTTGAAAGAAACAAATCCCCGTTAGAGAGCTCTAAATTCATGATCACCCCTGAATACGCCTATATAGGTATCTATTTTGACCAGGATCGAAGGACCTACATTTTTCCGTCCTTGGCCGCCTGCTTAAAAATAATTAAAACATATTGGGTTTTTGTGCCTGAATAAAATGTATGTTATTTTATTTCATTAATAGCGGCAACCTCAAATTGGCAACATTAAAAAAAACAAACGCATTCACATTCACAGCCTGTAGAGTTGTGAGTGCGAGTTCCAAGACTTGTATGTGGGTGCTGGAAACATTTATATCACACACACAATCACACCCAGAAACATAAGCACGAATGTCTCTTGAGACTCTTGAGAAGAAAAGTTGTGCTATTGACCCGTGGCCGCTGCGCCAACTGGATTGTCGCTTATGATTTTAAAATTTATTTTTATATGTAAATACATTCAAAAAATAATTTTATTTATGTTGGATAGGTACACCACTTATGCAGGTGGACGACTGGCAACAAACCGATCTTCTAGCGTCGAATGAATCAGTTATGATGATTTTGACGATGTGGAATAAAATATAGCCAATAAAGAATATAAAAATATACCAGTAAAATCGTTATAATAAAACATAAAGAAGAACTACCGTCTTAATGAGTTAGTTTTATCTGCTCAAACCGTTACACGAAGCTATCGTTTGCCCCCACTAACGTAACTACTGGTACTACTATGTAATCTGTGACGTAACGGACCCTCATCCTGAACCATCTTGACTCTTCATCATCACAAACGCCAGTAGATGTTCTTCTAACTTCTTATGTCTAATGTAATAAGGTCTAGAATTTAATTGTGCTAAGCTTTTGCAGTGCTTGCAAAATTGCTTGGTTTATGATTTCGTAGTGCGGGAACAAAATTACCCTATAATCATGTCTTATCGCGTTATGAAATAACTTGTTCACTTATAGTGGCAAATGATTATTACTTATGTCGAATGTTCGGAAGTTAAATAAAATTTATATTGGAGTACCGCTACGGCAAAAATAATCATTATGGAGATGTTATTTAATTCCAATGACAATAAATAAATTAATTTATTATTCATTTTATTTATTTAATATATGCAGTTGGCCCGTAGATAGATCAAGTTATAAAAAAAAAACCAATGACAAAATTCAACACTAATGAAATTTCACTAATCTAATCTTTATAATCCTACTAATATTATAAATGCGAAAGTTTGTGTGTAAGTGTGCAAGTATGTTTGTTCCCTCTTCAAGCTTTAACGGCTGAACGGATTTAGATGAAATTTGGAATGTATACATAGCTTATATCTAGGATTAACACATAGGCTACTTTTTTACTTGATAATAGCGGGCATAACGGCGGGGCATGGCTAGTGTATATATATAATCTGAATCCCGGAAATTGCTCCAACGATTTTCATAAAATGTATACGAAGCGCAGCCTGAATACGCAGGGAGTTTCAGGGGCGATAAAGCGATCTAGCTAGGTTTCATTTTTAGAAAACTTCATTGCCAAAAAAAACCGAGCAAATCTCGGTCATCCACGTACTCTAATACATTTAAAAGAGCAATTCTTGTATATCTAAATATATATAACTCAAAGGTGACTGACTGACAGACATAGTGATCTATCAACGCACAGCCCAAACCACTGGACGGATCGGGCTGAAATTTAGCATACATATAGATGTTATGACGTAGGCATCCGCTAAGAAAGGATTTTGATTAATTCTACCCCCAAGGGGATAAAATAGGGGCTCTATACCTAATTAATAATAATACTTCTTAACGCGAGCGAAGCTGCGTGCAAAAGCTAGTATATATATATAACGATCCAATCATCCAACGATTTTCACGAAATTTAGTATGCAGGGGATTTTGGGGGCGATAAATCGATCTAACTAGGTTTCATTTTTAGAAAACCTCGTTTTAACGAGCAAAGGTCGGTCATTCAGGTACTTCATGATTCAATTGGGCACTAATGAATTCGACTATAATACAATGTATGAATTGGTAATCTTTTGTAACATAGTTTTTCTTGACTCCTTCTCCTAACACAATTAGGCTACTACAACGCATATAAAAAAACTTCAACAATTGCAAGATAAGAATTATTGTTCCTACAAAGTAAGTGCACGCAAAAAACATCGCTCTAATGACGTCTGAAACATCAGACATTACCAATTTGTTTTTGCAATTTCACTACAATTTAAAAGTAATTTAGATTCAACACGCAAACAAAAGAACAAACTAATACACTACTTTTCACTTTTTGTTTATTTCTGCTGACCCGCATCACCGTGGCCTTGATACTGCATCATTATTTCACCATCAATCACCTGCTTTCTTGATTAATGCATGTAACAATGATTTAAAAACCTCATATGCATTCAATCGCAAAATAAACATTTCGCAATTGTATCGAAAACTGAGCTCTATTTCCTCCGCTTAGCGAAGAACCGAACTGCAGACTTGCACTTTTGCATCCCAACCGATCCGAAGTTACTTTGATAACAGCTCATAACTGCCAATACAACCTGACCTTTAATAATTTAATAAGTTCTCCTCAATAGGGTCCACGAAAATCTGGGCGTCGGAAATGACTCACCAAATTAAGATAGAATCGCTTTCCAAACGAAAGGTGTCGCGCAATTATCCCGTGTTCGTAGCAGCAAAAGCAACGAGAGGCAATTATGATCTTTTTACCCGTGGTCCGTTATGTCGGCTTAGATGTAGGGGCAAAAACTGCGACGCTCAGTGCAGGCTCTCTCGCGACTCCGCGCGGACGTCCCTACCATGTCTCGAGTGTTGTTGGTGCTAGTCGCGATAGCCTGCCTGCAGCAGGTCGCGGCTCGGCCCGTGAAGAAGACCCTGAACTTCAACATGTTCGTGCTGCGGCCGCGACAGGACGAGCCCGAGCGCGTCCTACTCACGACCGACGGCGTTTCCCGGTTCGGCCCGCTGCTAGAATACCTCGTGCAGCGTTTCCAAGGCCTGATGTCGGTGCGACTGCCTCACGACAGAATCGACTCCATCTCAGAGCCCGTCACAGAAGCTGCCACCGTTCCAGTCGCGGATGCCTCAGAGAACGAGGTGGACGCAGTCTCGGAAACCAGAGCACCCGGTGTCATCGTGAAACCTTCGAGAGACAAACCAGGCACTTTCGACGTAGAAATCAACGTAGTCGTCGATGACGGGCAGCCGGATGGGAAAACTAGAAATAATGAAAACGAATAGAGACTGAAGTGATAATGTATTTATTAATCATAATTAGTATATAGTGCCTTATTTATTGAACTTGTCTTGCCATAAAGTGAAGTTTTATAACTCCTGTCTGATTTCATATAGAAAGCTCCTCTGATTATTATAATTCAGTGAAAGGAAAAGATGTAAATATTTATAAAAGATGACGCTACGCAGGTTAAAAACCGGCTACTAATGTCAAAACAAAATAATTATAAATTACGATACAGGCCGACTTAAGCCCCTTTTCATTCAAAAAGTTATAGTGTCAGCATATTAAATATGGTAGTTTCAGCGATTTTCGCTGACTAGTTGTAAATTGCTATATTTTTTTTTCTCCCGACTAAAAATATCAACCACAATTTAACCAATAATAATATGTCCTTGATTATTGTTAGGTATTATTTCACTTTAGTAAAAAAAACTAGGTACAACATATATAAAAAAATGTACTTGTCGATCAATATCTTTGTTAGCTTTTATTCGGCATTGATGAACAAATACAGGACCAACTAAATGTACCTATAGTTAGTACCTACAAATCAAATCAAAATCGTTTATTCACATAGGCTCCAAAGAGGCGCTCATGAAAGTGACTCTACTGCCAGATTGATGACTCTACTACCTAGTAGTTCGCCCCGAGCAGCGATCTCACGCCTATATCTTTCCTAATAGTAAAGTTAATAATAGTTGTTTGATTTATGTATTTGTTGTCTAATTGGAGGATACACCGGATAATAAAAGCAAGTTCCAAATTTAAATATGTAGCAAATCTTGAAATGGATCTCGGGACAAAACTTGCCCCCACTTACGTGTGTGAGTGCCCCTTAATATTTTTATTTAAATCATTTTAGTTGCAGCTTTTCGTTCTAGGTCATAGCCATATTTTCATATTTTCTGAGTCTTAGTTCTTTGGGTTATTCGCTTTTATGGTTTAGACGCTGGATGCCTCTGACAGACGGTCGGGCGGACCGACGGACAGACAGAAGGACAGGTTGACGGACGATTCAACTATAGGTAATACTATGCTTGCAGCCTGTTGTAATTCACAGGACTTAAAGGCTTACTGTGTTAAATTTAGTCAATCTCACCGTAAATAGAAATGCAGGACCAACTTAATTAACTTAACTGTAGGTTCTTCATTTGTTTTATCCCTGTCCAAGGTGTTCTTTTTCTACCGACTTCACAAAAAAGGAGGAGTTACTCAAGTCGACCGTATTCTTGAAATATCGTCAATAATGCGTGTTTAGTACATCTAATATGATGAAAGTTCCGAAGATAAAGCGGTGAATTCGGTTTTTTTTAAACTTTGCTTGCATTTATTTATTACGAGAACTATTTCTGTAAAGGCTGGCCCGGCTCACTTCGCGTTTTATAAGCAGTTTCAAGTACATCGGAATACGCCTTACTACTACGCCCGTACTAAGTTCGAAGACTTGTATTGCTTCGCCTTGAGCTAGAAGAGATAAGAGTACGTTGTTGAAAAAGATCCTGAACATAATATTAAGCATGCTGCGCTTATTGCAACTTTATTACGTTAAAGGTAGAATCGCTATTTATTTAAATGTATATCCGGAGATAATCTTCTATACATGTTCTAAAACGTATTTTGTGTGTGTGTGGCTGAACGGATCTGAAAAGAATTTATGGGTAGGAATTTAGAGCCTGCAATAAAACTGAATATAATCTTGGAACTTGGCTATTTAAAAATATCAGGCGACAAAGGCCAACTCTATAGGTTCTAAGCATATTTCACCTCTTTCACGTTTATGGTTGCCTAGTACTTTTATACCATACTAAACACTTACCGAATAACTTATTACCCCTTTAATTTAACCTGGCATGTATACATATATATATATACATATATACATGTATACATTTGTAGTCAGTTCCACTGGGGAAAAAAACTTTTTTTTGTTTCCATATTTCGCCTTTATTATACCATTAATGGTACTAGTAACACTACATCTCTAGTACCTACCATTAAATAACAATGTCATAAAACACTAATGTCTATTAATCAAATTCCGTTAATCACAATTAATCAGACAGCGAGCGACAAAATCTTGATGAAATTATAATGGGACCACCTAGAAAGTATAATAACTTTGAAACAAAAAAATCTCGAATCTGTCCAGACGTCTTCGAGTAATCGGGAAATATACATAAAAAAAGGTTCCGACGAATTGAGAAACCCCTCTTTTGAAGTCGGTTAAAAATTATGGTTCTCTACCGACTTCACAATAAAGAAGGAGGTACTCAAGTCGACTTAACTAACGACGACACAATTCACAAGTTACTTAGTTTTCACTTCTATCGGCAGTCCCCAAAGACTGCCCCGCATGTTTTTTTGTAATGTGTCTTATCTCATAACTTCTGTCCACGTGATTTTTATTTTATTGAAAGATGTTGCTTTCCAATTGGCCCAATTTATCAAGATTTGATCAGTAGTTCTTGAAATATCGTCAATAATGCGTGTTTAGGACTTCTAATCTGATCAAAGTTCCGAAGACAAAGCGGTGAAGGCGGTTTTTTTAAGCTTTGCTTGCGTTTATTTATATTTAGTAAAGACGAGCGCATTCACCTTAGTGTTGTTCCCGCTATTTTACCCTACCAGAAGCAATTACACTCGACAGGGCCACACCGTAAGAGCATCCGTAAACGCTAAGCAAAGCAGACATATACTGGATCATAAATATGTGTAACCGGTCTGCGATGTACTGGATGCTGTCATTTCCGAGTACACGCGACAAAATTGACGAGCTATTGGCTTAGTTGGTAAGTCTGCCTTATACGACGCGGATACCAAGTTTGGTAAGTAGAATGATCCTTTGCTATTGACAATAACTCAAAAATTACTGATCAAATCTTGATTAAATTTAAATGGGAACAATGGGAAAGCACCAGCTTTCAAATCATAAATCCATTTTTCAAAATCGGTGCCAGTGGATAGAAGTTATGAGGTAACACATAAAAAAAGGTAGAATATAGTACCATCCGTACAGCGAAGGAGTGGAACTCATTGCCTACGTCTTTGTTCCCTGAACAGTATAATCTGGGTGTCTTCAAGTCTAGAGTGAATAGGTACCATCTAGGCCAGCATGTTCCATCTTCGGCCGCATCGTCACTTTTCATTAGGTGAAATGGCGGTCAAATGCTTACCTATCTAGCATAAAAAAAATAGTACCTCCTGTTTTTTTCGGATTTGGTAAAAAATTAAAGAAACAGTAGTAATTGTGCGACAAGCGCAAGTTTGTGCTTATTTGCTTTTTATTGACGAGTTTTTTTAAGCAAGCATTTGGCTACTACCTCACCCGATCAAAAGCGATGATGCGGCCGAAGATGTAAGATACTTGCCTAGAAGATACTCGTACCTATACACTCTAGACTTGAAGACTCCAAGTTCAAGTGGAACTTTGAGACAAGCGTCTCATGATGCTGACATCATCCTGAGAGATAGCGAATCTCTTAAACATTAGTAAAAACCCCTCAAGTTTAGACAACTATTATACGCATTCACACGCACAGTCCCAAACTTAGTTTTAAGACTTGAATCGCGGGTGACGGAAACACACAATCAAACCCAAAATCGGCAACACGAAAATCTCTAGTGAAGAAATCTTGTAGTCCCACCGGAATTCGAACCAGATATATATAAAATAGAATAGAACATTCTATATTGTACACCAAATACAGTTAATTACATAGGCAATCTTTAAAAACTAGTAAAAAATTAAAATGGGCAGACTGAAAATGAGCGATCTCTTCCAGTCAACCTTTGAATGGAGAGAGAGATAATTTTATATAATGAGGTCGGTGGTGTAAAAACATAATAATAGACAACTACAACTGACTTAGATACCTATATAATAATGTAAACAAAAAACAAAACAAACGCATTCACACTCACAGCCCCACACTAAGTTCAAAGACTTGTATCGTGGGTGCCGGAAACATTCAAATCACACACACATTACACCCAGAACTAGAAGCACAAATATCCCTTGGGAAGGTATTTGTGCTCCTACCGGGAATCGAACCCAGGACCCACGGCGCAGAGGGCGGACACCTGTCCACTGCGCCAACTGGGCCGTCAATATTATTACAAACATATAAACTTACTTAACGGACATTCGTTTATTGTTATAATTAGTGAGTGTAGATAAAACGCAGCTTAGAATATTATAAACTTAAAAATAAACCCATAAACACAAACACTTTCACTCTCACATCCCCACATTTAGTTCGATGACTTATTGTGTCGTGGGTGACGGAAACATTTAGATCACACACACAATCACACCCAAACCCGGAAACACAAATTTCGTTTGGGAAGATAAAGAGAGGTGTTCTAAGTTAAACGTGTGTATTTGTGTATGTTTCTATGTGTCTTCCTGCGGCATCGTAAGTCCCAAATGGCTAAACCGATATTGATTTAGATTTTTGATTGAAAGGTGACTTTCTCGGGAGTGTTATTCTTAGTTATGGTTGGTGACAATTGGTGCAGCCGTTTTTCCAGATAGGGCGTCGCGTTTTTTTTTTCATTCTGATTACCCTCTTGCTTGAGGTAGTCTTGTGCATTAGCTTAGTCATTAGCTGATTATAGCCGTCATTAAAAAGTTATGATAATTATTTTCACTAAGTTTCCGCAGCGTCTGGGTCTATTACTTTACTTACACGAAGCAAATAACCTTCTTCATAAATATTAATGTTTGACTTATACATATTTACCGGGTTACCTTAATAGCTCATGTCGCTTTTACAAAGGTGCGTAAGGTTAGTATACGAAGAAAGTTTTACCTACTTACTAAGACTCTTAGAAAGTACAAAAAATGTGGAAGTACTGAAGTAAAAGTCATACAACCGTGCTGCAATACAAAATAACTATACTCGTATATACACTGGATCCATTGGAACTAATTCTATCCATCTTCTATCTTTCCATTTATAAAAAGGAATTGCCGCATGTATGAAAGATCATGTGTTCGTAATTCTAAGGTATGTGTGAATTTTTTTTTTTAATATTCTCCGGAAATCGCACCCGTGTCAAGCCGCGGCGGGTCGCTAGTTCAAAATAAACAGAGCGCCTGGTTAAGGCGACACGTGACCAAATGCTGTTACTTATTTGGTTCAACTTATTAGTATGGTACCTAATTAAGAGGCAGTGCCACCATCATGATGGCACGCTACAGACTGGTAGTGGGCTTAAGCATTTGAGTTACCTATAGTTAGGTAAATCATTTTAATGTTGTTTTAGAAAGTATAGGCTATTAGTCCGGAGATCTGTGCACCTTCTCAGTCGCATTATATGAACATACCTACATTTTAATCAGTTTTTCACTAAATAAAAAAAAGTCGTAAAGTGACTAAAATTACTGCCTTTATTATAGTGAAGAACTTTTACGATCGATCATTATATCTCCAAATAAAAATTCACTTGCAATTTCTCACCAAAAAAGTGAGAAATGGAAAGCTGTGGAGGTCAGGACTCCTGTCAGTAGGACACCGTAATACCGTCGGTGAATGACAATGTGAGGCGCGCGCGCACCTCGCGTTATATCCTGTCAGTCTAATGTGATGTGTAGACATATCCTGCATAGCACCGGTGTTCTATGATTTATTACGATTTGTAAGAAATCATGAATTAGTGGTTTAATTCATTCTCGTGTGAATGTAGACTATTTTTATAAGACAAACTGGTTGTTTACAAATTGTGTGATTTTAAAAATAGTTTTATCAGTAAAAGATAAGTGTTTCTAATAAATTTGTGTACGAAAGTGATGACTACAACTGACATATTCCGATCAAAATTAAAAGACAACGCTCGAATTTTACGATCAAAGTGGTTTATACAAACTATTGTGTGTGATTAGTGTATTCAAATCATAAAAACTTCTGGAAAATAATTGAAATATACAAATCGAACAAATCCTCACCCTTAAATAAAACAACAAAACTACTTGCAATAATATCGATAAATATATAAAAGAACTCAAATATAGACTGCGAATAGAAAGTCATAAATCAAAATGACTCGGATAATAGTAATGGCGATATTAATTTGTATAAAATCGTTAACATTAGCAGCACCAATGCATCCGTTGCTACAACCGTTGCAAGGAACGTTGCAGCAACAGCAACTCGCACTGCAAGAGCAAATGTTAGCAATACAGCAGTTTCAAGCGCTGCAACGGTATAATGCTCCGCCGCCGATGATAATGTAAGTACCAAGATTCATTTACCAGTCATTGGTGCTTAGCTTGAGATATTTTTTTATGTCTTTGAGATACAAGACGAGCTAGTCGCTCACCTGATGGCGATACGCTTGCCCTATATAGTGCCGCCCAGAGTTTCGAACCATATAATTCTAACTCCTGCGTAACTGATTTGTCCCGGCATCTGTTTTTGCAGGCTTCATACAGATTTTAATTTCTTACTAAAGCTCATATTTATTGAAATAAATAAAACCTTAACACTTAGAAATAATGTAGTTTGCTATGAGTGAATGAATTTTAAAATCGAAGCAGTATAGTAGTTACAGATATTACCTTCTACAAAATAAAGTCTATGAGCTAAAAAGGAGTAACAGATAATTATTATCCCAATATTTGAAGAGTGTTATAAGTTACGTATCACCTCGCTTAACGTGGGCAAACCAGCCTAACAAAACGTATCCGTAAGACAAGTACCATAAGCCTGTCATAAATTACCACACATAACTTTGTTTACATTTCCAGAAACCCTCAACAGCCATTGCTTCTTCTACTTCCAAACACGCCTTTCAATAACGAACCAGACGAAAAATACACGAAACTGAACGAACACTTCCTCAAAAAAAGCAAACCACCGAAAATAAGCGAAGACGAAGACTCTATCACAATAGATGCTGAAGGAACTGAAGATAGTCAAGATAACTTAATCGATAGAGATCCTAAACGTGCGCCTATGAGAGCAATCCTTCTACTCCCCAATAATGCCAGATTCTCCATCGGTGGCGTAATTTCAACTATACCCTTTCTCCCCATCGAGATCAACGTCCCCGATTCTATATCCTGGATATACAATGGGATATCTGGAATTATATCAGGAATCGGGCAGAGCTGGCCCTTCAACAGGCTGGGAATGGACGAGAACCAGGTGGATATGAAGTCGGCGTGGACGAATATGGAGAAGAGGAGAATGACGCCGATAGTTGTGGTGCCGTTGGGGCAATCGATGCCGTTGCTGATATAAGTCATTGATGAAAGAAAAAAATAGAGACAGACTTTTGCTTGTATCAGAAGAATAGCTGTGCCCCGCGCCCGTGTTGGAATGGGAACCATTTTATCTTATACAAACCTTGTCTTGACAATACAATTGCAAACACAAAAAAAAACCAAACGGTCGACTTATTCTTAGGTTTTTGCGAGACTAATCAAATTCTTTAATTAGGCCCGACGGGTAAGTTCCCTCGGCACCGTCGGTCCCGGGTTCGATTCTCGGCAGAATCACAATTTATCTTCGCAATGGATATTTGTTTTTCGGGTTCTAGGTGTGATTGTGTGTATAATTTGTAAATGTTTCTGGCACCCGTGACTCACGGAGCTCATATTATTATTATCTACTATTTATTGTACTAAGTAGGAATGTAAAATCTAAAATCTTCGTATAGAACTGCAATGTTTTTTTTTCAAATCAAGTTACCAATAAAAAATAGTTTAAAACTGGCGTAACATAATCTGTGTAAGCATGGCCTGTGCCTAAGTAGGGCGTAGGAGTTCGATGTTTTGAAAAATTGAGAGATTGTAACCAAGTAAACAAAAAACTTAACTTGAATAATGCAAATAGCTTTATTATATCAAAAAATAATAACCAAATTCACTGTCTGGCAATGTGATCTTAAACTACTATACATTCACCATATTATGGACGATAACATAGTGACGATTGGTAACAAAATTGTATTCGAATTTATAAACAATGCTAAAATCTAAGTCTAATTTTTAAACATGTTTTCTTAATTCGAATTTAGCAAGAGCGGCTAAATATGGCTAATTATATGTAACAATAGGGTTCAGACACAGAATAACTTTCTACAAAATAAATTGCAATAAAATGTTACATTCTAAACCGACCCTGCTTTTAACTGTATTAAAAATCAAACTTTAAAATTAGATATAATACGATACTCTAATTAAGTGCAAACTTAACTAACCTACTTCTATTTAAATGGCAACGATAATTACCCCAGCAGCCACAGCATTAACATTACTAATAGATATAGTTATTCAAATACATAGAGTAACTACACACATACTAATAGTCTCATTAAGCTGTGGACAGTTGGAAGTGATCACATAAAGTATTGATGACCCAATGTTCCTACTGAACTAGACAGTAGGAGAAATTTGTTGTGTCGGTGTTACGATCTTATTAGGATTTAATAGAACACTTTCTAGAAAATGTAATACATTTGTAAAAAATAACATGACTCGAGAGCAGGTACATACACAGGTCCATAATTAGTACGATTTCCTTCAAAGGGTTTATAAACGTTATAAGTTCTACTAAACTAGAACGCTAGTAAACTTTATATATGCTATTGATATGCAAATGTTTGACAATTTATTTAAGTAAATGAACAATCCATGTCTGCCAATTACAGAAACATTCCCGAATTTCAGGGACACCAAGCTGAAGTTTTTGTAAATTGCTTTTCACCATCGCCTTTGAAATCAAGTCGAATCTTGTTTTATTTCAGTTCACTTTTTTCAGAACACATTTCACACTTTCATTTACTTAAAAAGAAATACATACAACGCTTGAGATATAGTCTAAGCCTATGCTGGTGTACGAAATACGTATAAATTGATGGATTTAGCGGATTAAGTATTCTCTGGAATAAGAAATCGTTACTGCAATTGGCCAAGAGAATAGTTATTTTAGGAGTCTACGAGCTTCCGAGTCACATCAGTAAATCATCTTATTTCTTCTGGCCAACTGAGACGGTGTCGAAGTCCACGGGGTAGCCGGGGTTCACTTCTCCTCCTTGGGGGCTGTTCTTAGGGACGATGATGGATACTGGGTAGTCGAAGCTGTAGAAGAAGCCGCGGGGAGGACCCTGGTGTAAGAGAAATAGTGTAAAAGTAGAGTGAAAATGAGTTAAAACATTTTATTAGTTAGTTAGAGTATAAGAAACGTTCTCTAACTCTTCGTGTGACGGTGGTATTAATTTTTAGTATTTGGCCGAATGCTTATTAGTTTCGAAGATGTTGGATCTTACGCGGGGCGGCGTTGTAGCGGCCTGACTGACGGTCAACATCTGATACATCCGCAATTAGTGCAAAAAGCGTTGGCTTTGGAGTTACCATGACCCAATCTGTGAGACATCCACGATCCCGCGGTGAATTTAAAATTTTGGAACTACCTGTGTACGTAACACAAATTGTAAACGTCGAGTTTACGTGTATCGATCAGTGAAAGTGGAAAGTGATAATGCGCAAATGTAGTATGCTTGGGTAGAAGGTACCTATTCACTTGAGATGACTTGAATACTCCCCGATTATTCCACGCGCAATTAAAACGCGGGTAATGAGTTCCATTCCTTCACTGAACGGTATACTGTATGGATGATGGTTGACAGATTATCTTGTTGCACCGTGTAAGCTAAATAATGTAAAGCATTGGGGGCTGAGTCACCCACGTCCGTAGGAGGATACCCGTTAAGTCTGACTCCCTACACGTGGTCCCCGGGTGGTGCTAATCAGGTGACATTTGAGAGGTGGTAGAGCATTTTGTGAATTGCTCGCCTGGCTTGCTACCAAAGTAGCTTACCACCATCAAGTTGAAAGTCTGCCGCCAAGCCAAATACGGTGTTCCGGCAGTTATCCTAGAGAGCCTGCGTATTCCAGGTCTAGTGTGTTTACCAGTTTCGATCACATCGTCACTTACCATCAGGTGAGATAGTGGTCAAACACTAGCCTGTCACAAATAAAAAAAAAAAAAGAAAATTACTCACAGTTGGTTCAGGTGTGGTGGTAGTGGTGGTAGAAGACGGATACTGCTGTCCAGGACCTTGTTGGTACTGATCTTGGCTGTACTGGTCCTGTCCGTAAGCCCTGGCCCGGCGGAGGTGGCTGGGGGGAAGTACGAAGGATCCCTGCTGCTCAGAGGCGCCGGTTTGGTAGTTGAAGCTCGGGTTGTAATTGTTGTAGTTGTTGTAGTCGTTTTGAGGGTTCGCAGCAGCAGCGGCGGCAGCGGCAGCAGCTCTATAAAACAACAATAATAACCACAATATTTCTTTATCAACGGTTTTGATTTCCTAACCAAAGTAAGGCTAGTATCATTGTACCAGGAATCACAAAGAGCAGTTTAAACTAGAAGCACAATTTAAATTAGGAAGAAAACTGCTCTGGCTTCTGCCGAAAGTCAGAGTCTCTACCGGCTTTCTAGAAAGTTTAATATGGCAGCTCCACATTCAATTGCATTTTGAACAGTCAGTGAAAAATACAAGCAGTTAAACTACTTGACCTGAATATGACCAGCATATTATGACAGCATAGTTTTAAAGTAAAGGTGTTAGGCTCTTTAGGTGTGTTATGTGTGTTATTATTATTTTACAAACAAATGGGCTTAAAATCATCCCACAGGTTTTGTACATCTTACCTGTTGGCTCGAAATCACAGTTAGATTTAGCGCTGGTGAGTTGATTGTCACACTTCAAATGTATTTGTATATAAACACGGAAAAATATCGAAGCAACATCTAATCTCCTTACCCAGGGTGCAGGTTGGCATATGCGGCCTCATTCCACGCCTTCTCATGTGCGAGACGAGCGGCCCTGACCTCAGGAGCTTCTTCTACTGGCTTCAGTACCACCTTGGGGATATTGTCCTCCTGGTGGAACCCTTGGCTGTCAGCCCAGTAGCGGACCTGGAAAAAATTTAATGGATATTTTTTTACAATTAATTAGGCTTAAGTTGAAATATATAGGGTGGAACCCAATCGTGGAGGAGCGGCACATCTTTCAACCGTTTATTACAGCAGATGCGGTACTATTAAACATAAATGCTTTAACACTTACAGCCCAGCATTAAATTCAAGTACTTGTTTCGCGGAAACCGGCACCATTAACAACATACGTACAATACAACCCAGAACCAGTAGCAGGAATGTCCTCGCCAAGGGAAAAGTTTGCTCATTACCATTCACAGTCATACACTAAGTTCAGAGACTGTCACACAATCAAACCCAAGCTAGAAGAGTAAATGTCCCTTGGGTAGGAAAATTTTACTCTGCCGGGAATCAAAGCCAGGGAAAAGACTTGCCCACTGTGCCATACATAGTCTTCACATATTTTCTTTTAAATACTTTAAACTTTTATGATGGATTAATCCTTCGCAATTGTTTTGAAACATCAATCCTACCGACGTATATTAGCAGTTCTCACCTTGATTAGATCGTTGCTACTGCCAGCTTTGAAAACATATGACCCTGCGACGTCACCAGACCTCTGCTTGTTCTCAACTTTGGCAGACTCGGGCGTTTTGTAGCCGTACGAGTACGCTCCTAGCCCATCTTGTCCGTGGAACTGGGACGCTTGGTAGACCTGAACAAGGAAAGAAAGTATTTTATAAGAAAGTAAATCTAACGGTAATTACCAAACTGTGTCCTGGCAGCAATTTTTGATAGTAAGTCCTCATAAGAGGATAAGCGTGTTATTAGCGTGTATTAATGATATTCCGGCTGCATTTTTTCAGGCGCAGTTTTCAAATAAGGCTTTACTTGATTACTACCCTCGACCACATGATCACTTTCAGCAGATAAGAAAGTAATTTAACGAATTGCAGGATAAAATAGTAGGGTGTCAGCTACCTCCATACCAAATTTCATTAATATTTATCTAGCGGTTTGAGCGGAAAGAAGTAACAAACTGACTCACAAACTTTCCAAAAAAAGCATTTTATCTCTTTCATGTTTATGTTTGCCTAGTACTTTAGCAAATCAGAAAGACGTAGGTGACTACTGTCAATGAGAAAATGATTTTTAATATATTTTTTTCTAACAATTACCTAAGTTAATAGACTGCTGAATGGTAAATTCACATTAATCAAACACGCGAAATGTCAAACTCGCGAAATAAAAATCGTCGTTTTCTGAAATTTCCCAATTTTCTTAATTTTGCTTGCTTTTCTAAAAAGTATTGGCAAACTTAAAAGGTTAAATGGAATCGGTAAAGTCGTTCTCACGTAATGGTGTGACCACAGAACATATCGTGAACAATGTAAATAGGGGTAAATGTTTATATATGTATAATGACAAATGAATGTAATGACATCTTCCTCTTACCTCTTCTACGTAGTCGTCGGTGTTTTCAATCTCCTTTCCGTTCTTCCAGTAGTGTCCGAGGGTGGGGCCGGCCTCTGCAGTGCGAAACCTGGGGTCGTTGTACCTCACCTGAAATCATCATCACCACGTTTAAAAAAAGTGTTATACCTCTTTCATGTTTATGGTCATAGTACTTTAATACCATACTTAAATCTTTTTGGATATTGTTCATACAAAAATACTAAAATTACTGTTATAAAATGAGGATGGGGTTGGAGGGTGAAAAATACTTTACAACCTATTCTTATACCTACCAAATTAAAAAAAAAAAAAAAATTGGCCAAGTCGTTTCGCAGGATTTCGACCACAAACACCGTGACACATTTTTTTATATATAAGATTAGATTAGATAGATAAGGTTTTGGACACATCATAAGATGACAATACCAAAAAAAATATATATATAGTTAACAACAGATATTAATTAGTTGTATTCGAAAATCTGACTATTGAATTACTAGACTATTTAATGATAGTCCTTATATTTTTTATTATTTATATCAATATACCTATTACTTTAAGAATTCTAAGTTATCCAATTTAAATATATATCTTGTTCTACCGTAATATTGTTATAAGATAACTTTCTTTAAAAACTTAAGTATTGTATGTCCGAAATACAAAAGCTGTTATAATAACTTTAAAATAAATGCAATAATGTGCGCCATTTTGTCTCAAAACAATCTTATTTTAATCATGGAATATTAAACAGGAACTTGCATCGCAATTTTTGACAAATCTCAGTAAAATTCTTTTTCAACAGTCCTTTCATAACATAACTTAAACAAACGCTTTCACACTCACAGCCCAACGCTAAGTTCAATTAGTTGCCTATCAAGCATTAAAACAATCTGAATGTTCTTACCAGAGGTAAGACAGCAGTGCGACCTGACAGCTGGGGCTCCGTGATCGGAGGACTGTTGAGGTACTGAGCAGCTTCCTCCGGTTCCAGGTCGATTTTGAAGATGTTGTGCTGAGGTTCAGCTAGGGCTAGTGCCAACTAAAAAAGACAAAACAGTTGTTACAAAGAGATTAACTAATTAGAGTATCTATAGTTGAATTTATCTCAAATCTCCAGGTGTCATATGTTGGTTTACTTCACAATAATTAAATGCAAGCAAAGCTTAAAAAAAACTAATTTACCGCTTATATTTTGGTCATGGCTTGTTCGATCTCGATAAAATTTATATGGGAACACCTCTGAAGTAAACCAAAATAAACATCTAAATCGATTCATAACTGGCGGAGATATCGCATAATATACAAAAAAAAACATACAGTCGAAATGAGAACCTCCTTTTTTTAAGTCGGTTGAAAAATATAGTATCCGTGGTATCCCAGTGGTCAAATGTTTGTTCTATATCGAAAAATTAAATATGTAGTACTGACTAAAAAATTAACTAAATACCATCAAGATGGATATAATGGTGGATTATTAACTCTTAATAGTTCGTGAAATCGCACAAAGTTAAAAATCGCGATTTTCGCTTTCGCTCCAGAACTCCAATAGACATTCTAATAAAAACTTTATATACAAGAGTTCTCGAGATAGTGGTAGTAATAATCATTATGTTTTGTTTGTGTTTTTATTTTCTGATTGGGCCTATATTTTTAAACCTAAAAAACCAGTACTTCACCGAAACCCTTCATCTGGCATAAATTACATTTTTATAGACCCAACTAAACACTTGGAGATACCCCGGAACCCTAATTAAAATTGCCTGTGAGAGAATATCTAATTGAGAACCTCCTTTTAAGGAATTCAGTTAAATTACGAGGTTCGAACGTAGCACACATTCAATAACTTATTAAGGCCTACAAAAACCGCTTGACGCAATATTTAATACTAGCCGTATCCCCCGGCTACGCCCGCTGTTAATAAATTAAAAATTAGCCTATGTGCTATTCCTAGGTATAAGCTATGTACATTCCAAATTTCATCCAAATCCATTCAGCCGTCAAAAGCGTAAAGAGGTAACAAAGATACTTACACACTTAAACACATTCTTTCGGATTTATAATATTAGTAGGATTTAAGATGTCTTATATATTTCTTATATACTTTTAATAAACCGGTTGTAAAGATTCTACCAGAACAAATCGTCTATTAAATTCCGGTTATAGTTGAATCATCCTGCATAAGGTCAAGATCAAAAACGTCGTATAAGTTACAACCGGACCCATTCAACTTGCATCACAACACGTCTCGTACCTTTTTTTTTTTATTCATCCTTCTAAATCTACGGGCCAATTGCCTATATTTCCTAAAACTAAACTAAAACTATATCTACCTTATTTACTCGTACCTTATTACTTATAAGTTTTGTCAATTTAATATTGAGACCGTTTGCAAACCGTTTGCAACAGATAGAGGGTCTGGTCCTGCCAATTACGAACACAACAAATAAATCAGATAAATCGGTCAAGCCGTTCTTAAGTATTGCTATAAGATTTAATAAAAATATTTCTCCTACAGAGATACCTAATGAAGATGACTACCAATCAAATTCGTAAATTTTCATCAAAATCAAAATCGTTTATTCACATGGGCCCCAAAGAGGCACTCATAAAAGTTAATTAATCTATTGCCAGATTCGCAAAATTACAGCCATCTCGAGAAGAACCTGGCAAGAAACTCGGCGGCGCTTTTTTTTTTATTCATTTTTTTTAAAAACATTCCTAATTTCTAATACATAATTTTCTATTATGGTAGTCGCTAGAAAGAGCCTGTGCAGTTTGCCTCCATGCATCCTTGTCATTAATCAACGATTACATATGAAAACCGTCTCCATCTTCAACCCCTTTAAAAATAATCAAATATTGGTAAGTATACATTACTAAAACATTCGTATGTACTACACATATTAAGGATTTATACGACTTCACTCACGGTTGTTTGCTCGCATTGTTACGAAACTGACTATATATGCTAGTAGTCAGTACACGCCGAGACGCCGGACGGTCTACGTGCGTACTCGACTGATGAAGGAGCACCGACTGTTCCAAAACTAGTCTAGTAAAAATGTGGGTAAACAACAGTGACTGAAGTCGTGTAAATCCTTAAACATAAACGCTTTCACACTCAGAGCACCACACTAAATTCTATGACTTGAATCGTGGGTGCCGGAAACATTCACATCACACACACAATCACAACCAGAACCAGAAACACACATTTTCCATGGGAAGAAAACTTGTGTTTCAGTCGGGAATCGAACCCGATACCCCTGCTTAGAAGGCGAACGCCACCCAACTAAGCCAACGAGCAGTTCTTAATAGGTATACATAACGTACGTAGGTATTTACAAGTATAAGTTATCACATCCTTAATTAAAACTGAAAGTGCTAAATATCCTGCCTGCACATCATAGCACGTCGAATGACATAATATGTACACATTTTATCATTTAGCAAAGCGATTGACATAGATTTTGGAATAAATACAAACGATGCGTCATTCATACACGTCATTCACGCAACCATGCAAGGTTGTGAATATATTAAATGTCTATAAATGATATTTTACTGTTAACTTGCAGAATATACAAGACTAACTAATAGTTGAAAATAATACAAACCATAGTTACTATTTTGTGGTAAAGCTTATTTGCGCAATATAATATATGTGAAATCAAAGGTAGTGTTTATTTCGCGAACAAAGAAGGCCAAACTTCAACTTTAAATATGTTTTTGATGGGTACTTCCCAACGGATCTTATATGTTTAAACTGCCCGTGGGCTTGGTTGAGTACGTGTTCGCCTTCTAAGCCGGGGTCCTAGTGGGTTCAATTCCCGGCGGTAATGCAAGATTTTCCAAAGGAAATCTGTGTTTCTGGTTCTGGGTGTGATTGTGTGTGTTATGAGTATTCCGGCACCCATAACATATTTCTCCTACAGGTCATGGAACTTAGTGTGGGGTGTATGAAAGCGTTTATTTTTTTATTTGTTGTAACAGCGCATGTCTACTGCACTGTAGTGTTGGCTGAAGTAAGAGTGGCAGAGCTGAAACTCTAGGAACTTACTAATGCTTTTTACAATTGCGTTTAGTTTTAACTAAATATAATCAGTTAAATAATTTAAACGTTTTTACAATCCCGAATAATATGAACAATAACAACGCTAGATTCGAGAACGATATTATGATGCATTGAGTACTTGACTCTATACTATGATGACACGAACGATCATACTCGTACTTCTTCGCTGCATGACAGAACTGCTCTTTTAGTCTAAAGTATTTAAACATTATATGACACTAGTCGAGCTCCACGGATCGCCCGCGTTAATTAAGTTTAAAAGTAGCGTATGTGTTATTCCGGAATATAAAAAATCTACATTCTAAGTTTCATTAAAATCGGTTTATTCGTTACGGATATATACGTGGTAACAAATATCCACAAGCACACACACACACAAACTTTCGCATTTATAATATTAGTAGAATTAGTAGGAAGAGTAGGTGGCACTAAATACTTAATTATTTTACGTTTATCTCAACAACTACTATGTATCTTTTGTTTTATGAACATAAAAACATATCATTAATTTTTTAAGTTACATTCTGACTCATATCAAAAATAAATTAAAACTTCTAGAATATCAATTACAAAGTTTAAATCCGTGCCGAAAATATCGGTGACCCACTGTGCGAGTAAACATGGATGACTCCATCGTTGTCACGACTGACGGTTTTAAAACCTATTGTGGTTTAGGATTTTATTTATTGAATTAATTTGCAATTAAAATTTTTGTGCCAGTATCTACAGTTTTTTTTTACCTACAATACAATTGATGACTGTTTTTCTATGTGAATTAGATTTCCATTTCACATGAGAGGCTTTGCTTTATAAAGCAATTGAACAACGAGCAAGAATTGCCACTAGTAGAATGAACAAAATAAAATAGTGAATAAACGGCTCAGCCAAGTACCAGCTTCAGGCTTTGGATTCAATTGAAAAGCGAGCTAAAAAGCTGATTGGCCATACTGAACTAGTTGAGAAAAGACTTCAGAGCCTCGAACATCGGCGCAAGGTAGCTAGCTTATGCGTGTTTTACAAGATACATTTCGGAGAGTGTTCCATCATGGGACAACAAGGCGTACTAAAACAAGACATCCTTTTATGGTGGATATTCCTCAGATTAGAACCAAGCGTTTTGCCTCTACTTTTATAATGCGAACTGCAAAGGAGTGGAATACCCTGCATTTGTTCTTGTTTCCCGATAAGTATAACTTAGGCCTCTTCAAGTCAAGAGTGAACAGGTACCTTCTAGGCAAGCATGTCCCACCGTTGACCGCATCGTCGCCTATTTGTCATAAAAAAAAAGAATACAAAAATAGGTTTGGCTCATCCTATCCTGGAGCGTTCGGAATTCGGCCTGATTTTAAGTTGTTAAAAAAAGAGCAAAATTACCTCATCGAGTACTAAGATGTGACACATGCCAATTGTTTTTTTTTGTTATGATGTCTAATATTTTATAAACTACGAATTCATAAAACAGTCGGAGTATAAACCTCCACGATTACTTATTGTAAGCGAAGTCGTAATGTACGGTCAATAGAACATCTTATGATGTTGCAGTATAATTTCAAACATACTTAAATAACCTGTACATATAATGACTATGGATTTTCAATAAAAAATATATCCGTTTCAATAACAACACCTTTGCTAATGATAGTTGATTCTGTTCTTTTCGAAAATACTGCTTTTAATACCAACACTAGAATCCCGGTGGTTTCGCCTTGATTTTCAGAATTTACTACAACAAAATTCCATTTACACTAATATTAAAAATCGGAATGTTTGTGCGTAATTGTGTAAGTATGTTTGTTTTCTCTTAACACTGTAATAGCTGAACGGATTTGACTGAAATTTGGATTGTACATATTATTTATAGTACCTAGATGACCGAGCTTTACTCGTTTTCTAAAAATGAAACCTAGCTTGATCGATTTATCGCCCTCGAAATTACCATACTAAATTTCATGAAAATCGTTGGAGACGTATCCGAGATTCAGATCATATATATATAATCTGAATTGAAGTTAATTGTGAGTGAATTGGGTATGCCTGTAATGCTCACCCTTAAAGATTGAATATATAAGTAAATAAATAAATATATATGAATTGCTCGTTTAAAGGTATTAGATACGTAGGATTAACACATAAGCTACTGTTTAACTTGATAAATGCGGACGAAGCTGCAGGGCACTGCTAGTTAATTATAAACCACTCTTCACTGGTTTAATACTGTTCAATTAGTACTTTCTGTTTTCGCATTAAATTCAAGTATCCAGTGAATTTTCGAACAAATTAAGAGATTTTACGATTTGTTTATAAAATTGTTGCAGTTGAAACAATTTTTTCATCATTATCACTAATCATCGTTTTTTGCTGAATCTATCTAACCTCAACAAAAAGTATACAATTAACTATCATAGGTAACAAACAAACCTAACAACATACTCGCTCGGGTTTTACCTATAATATTAACAAGCAAGGATTTTTTATTGGCTATCATTAATAACGATTTATACTATTAGGTGCGAACTTCGACCCCACAATGAATTACCAATTTGCAATAGATTATCTTGTAAACAAGGAAATATAGGATTGCAATTTAAATTTGTTTGCGACCTTGTCTCTGCTTTGTTATCCGTCAGATTATGTATGGTACTGTTAAGTACATACATACAATGTGGCCGGAGGCGAACTACCGATATATTTTTAAAGGGAGCGGAACTCATTGCTCTCGTCTTTGTTCCCCGTAAACTCTTTGTTCCCCGGAAATCTTCAAGTCAAGAGGGAATAGGTGCTAGCATGCTACATCTTCGGCCGAATCATCACTTTTCATAAGATGGAATAGTGAACAAAGCTTGACTGTCGAGCATAAAAAATAAATGGTGACATTTTCAGCTACACTTATCGACAAATCTAGCCCCTACCAGAAGCTACCTCACCCCTTTTGGAATTTCAGCTATTTTATTTTTTCATTAAAGCAATGTCATAGTACAAATCTTTGACATCCTATGATCTTAAAGATGTAAAGGTGGTCAGTGCGCTAGGTCTAGAATGGGAACTAGCGCGCTTACCATATCATCACATACAAACAGGTAATATGCTGGTCAAACGCTAGCCTGCAATATATGCTGAACCTTACTTATTTTTTCAACTATTGAGTAAGATACCTTACAGTTCACCGAAAGAGGTTTATATACCATCAATCTATCAAAATATTGATGAATGTAAACATGATTGTACAAAGTATGAAGAAGCATTGTTGCATCAACAGTGGTACAAGAATAACTCAATTATGGTACACAATAGTTTAATCATTTCGGACCTTATAGAGCCAGTTACTGTAATCCGTGAACTTGAACGTGAATGCGGTGTGTAATACTAGCTGCGTATCGCGGCTTCTTCTTGCTTTAAGGTAGATAGAAAAAAAGATTACATGAACTATACTATCACATTAGCAAAATTTCAAAAATATCCGTTCAGCCGTTTAAGCCTGATTAAGTATCAAATGAACATCCAAACTATCACATTTATTTTCATTTATTAAACAAAATATACTGCTAGCATATTCTATATATAATCGTATAGTAAATGTTACATTCCATGTAGTAGGTAATTAAGCCTTCAATCTGACTTTATATAAAACAACGTTCAGGAAAGTTACATTTCAGTTTCTACAAGTTGCTCATTATTCATAAGATTTCGAAGTCGGAGATGGAGCACGCTTGCCTAAAGTTCACTCGAGATTAAAAAACTCCCAGATATCGCTAAACATAGACACGGGCAATTAGCAGTGTGTATAATAAATGTGGAAGCAAAACTTCGAGCGCACCCTTGGAATATCAACCATAAAACGATGTCTCATTTCTGGTCGTTCGGTGGTAAAAAAAGGGAATTAGAATATGCAATTGGCACAATCCGAAATGTATCCTATAAAAGACCGGCTGACTTATTACATAGATCAATCTATTTGAAGCATTTTACGCAGGATAAGACTACATTACCTAACTTTTATCCTCAAGAGTATACGCACAAAGTAATAGGTTACCACAAATCTCTGTGGTCACAAAATTCAAGAATTTTTAGGATAATTTATTCACTTATAAAATCTTAACACTCCTTTTGCAAAGTCAAAAACAGCCAATCGTGCGTGTCGTTACGAGATTCAAGGGTTCAGGGACAAAATAAGGAAAAAATACTGTTGCTGGTTCAGTATTTCGCTTTCCACAAAATATACACCAAATACAAGACTTCCCTGCCTACATGAATTCTTTCTGGCCCTGCTGGGCTTTTTTTACTTAAGATTTGCAATACGAAAAATAACCCCAATCCACAATTTATGTAGGTTTGTTCCAAAAAATGTTTATGACTCATTAAAGAAGTCGGAACCTGGCGTCATGACCAAAAATAGTCAGTCATACAGAAAAATTGATTCTTCAAAACCATCCTGTAAAACTTGCTTTAGATGCAAACTAAATCCATAAGCAATAAATGAAGAATAAATTATACTTAATATTATAAATTCGAAAGTTAAGTTGTGTGTAGTTAACGTGTAATTATGTTTGTTGGATTATATTTAAAACATTTTTACATTTGGATGAAATTTGGTATCTATTATATTCCAAAACTTCTTAGAGTGTTCATGTGTAATATAGGTAGATTATATTAACTATTCGTCAACGTGCATAAGTGTAGGCAAATCATACAAAGTTGAAAAACGTTAGTTTCGTTTCGCTTAAAAACTACAACAGACGTTCTAGTAATGTTTCGACGACTTTACTAAGGCATGACTTGACTATGACTGGACTTCATGGTCCAGTCTTTTACTTCACTGTGACTTGTGACTGTTTTATAAAATACCTAGCTAATTTAAAAAATATGGATATTTGACACTGGCTAAATGCACACATAATGCGGAAACAAAAACCAAAAAAAAAAAACAGTGTTCATCACAGGTCTTGCGTGTCATCTTGAAATCAAAACATTAATTTCAAATAATCCCATAAAAATATGTTAAACAACTCATTCAATCTCTACATAAAGGTAACAAAAATAAAGAATTCCATAAAACATCTGCAAGGATCCATTAGCCCTCAAGGTTACGCCAAGGTATCCAAGGGTACTTAAGGTTACCAGGAACAGATAATAATTTAATGACGCCGGTGCATATGAATGAAAGGCATGATAAATTGCATGGTTCTCATTTCCCTATAGCTCTCTGTCATGCAATAAATATCCAATTATGAAGACAGGATATGAATACCTTGGACTGAAGACTTGGACCTAATATAAATGACGCAAAATAGTGTTTACTAAAAATTTTGAGTTTTAGGCTAGGTACTAGTCGACAAAATCGGTGTTTTTACACGCGATTTTTGATATAAATTATTATTCTGACTCAAATTATATTTAGTGCTTCCATGGCACTAAGCCAAGCTGAGGAATTTTAGCTTTGGTAGGTAAGCTATAGATACGCTTGAAATTAGGACACGAGCTACGAGATCTGTCAATGTGTAAGTATGTTTGTTTTCTCTTCAGGCAGCCTTAACTACTGACCATATTTACCTGAAAGTTGGTATATAGTCACCTATAATAACACATAGACTACATTAAAACGCGAGCGAAGCCGCTGCGATCTGCTTGTGAAATATAAACAGATACCTATGAATAATTATAGCATTATATGATTATGATGTTATAATTACTCATAATTTAAAGGCAAGCAAACCTTAAAAAAACTGACTTCATACAGGCAGCCCTAGTGCGGGGATCGTTAGTAACTACGATATAGATTTTTCATTCTAAATGTGCACGCCCTTTTCCACCAAATTTGTCAAACTATCGAGTGTCAAATGTATAAAAATGTTTATGAAGAGGCGTGCATGTTTAGAATGACATATCTATACCTAAGTTTAAGTGTTTTTTTGGAAAATAAACTATTTTGTATTTTTTTAAAATTTTTGTATAATTAAATAACGCATTATTGAGGATAACTCGAAAACTGCTGATCAGATCTTGATCAAATTTAAATGGGGCTACATGGAAAGTCTACCCTTTGAAACAAAAAAATATTTTTCCAAATCAGTTCAGGCGTCTTCGAATAATCGGTCAACATAATAAAATGAAAAAGATTCCTACGAATTGAGAACTTCCTCCTTTTTTGAAGTCAGTTAAAATGTATATAATAGAGCATAAGTTCAAGTTAGCACTTAGGAGAGTTACCTTCAAGCACTGGCCTCGTGTTACGACTTGTAAACAAAACGTATTTATGAAGAGGCAGTAAACGTGTTATGTAGAGGTAGTAACGTGTTGTGACATTGTTTACATGGAAAACTCGTTTCAAAAGGAAAACCTCACTGTTTCAGTGGATTATTATAGCACTATTTTTATATATCCGATAGCTCTGAGCATGGATGATACTTGAGTATTTAAGCAATATTTCAGTTTTTTTTTCACTGGTCCCGAACAATTTAATATTTTAAGGTGACTTTTAGGCTTTTTCAACTTCTTATTGAGTGTTTATTTCAATAATTAAAGTTTATTAAGACGAACTGCCCGGAGGCTTTGTTGGGTGCGCCTTCTAAGATGGGGTATTGGGTTCAATAACCGGTGGGAACACAAGTTTTCTTCCCAAGGAAAATTTATGACTATGGTTCTGGTTGTGATTGTGTGTGATATGGATGACACAAATCATCGAACTTAGTGTGTGGCTGTGAGCGTGAAAGCGTTTATGTTTATATTTTCGATAACTCTGAGCATGGATTATACTTGTGTAAACAATTTTTCAAATTTTTTACGTTCCGAAAATTTTTGAAACATTTTAAGGCGACTTTTAGGCTTGTTAACCTTTAATTGAGTATTTTTTGCAATGATAAAGGTTTTTAAAAAAAAAAAAGCCGTGTGGCACTCGGGGACTGCCGCGGTAAAGCTATTGCATAGCATTTTTTATCAACTTATACAATTATAATTATTTATGTATTTTTTTCCTGCCACCTAGAGGCGAGTTGCTGAACTAAAGAGACAAGCGTGATATTTCAAAAAAGTCATTAAAAGTTCTGCTATTCATCGATAGATGTCAAAACTAAAAAGTATCACCGCTGTGCCAGTCGGAGTGGGGGGTGTTAGGTTATTTTCGTTACGGAATTTCTGGATTCGGTCTCCACGCTCAAGGCCCGCGATAGAAGCTATACAATAGCTTAAAAATAATTTTGGACAATGATCTCACCAATCGGTAAACACGCTAGTCCTAGAATTACTGCCTTTCAGGGATAGCAGCCATTCTGAGAGCAGCCAGTACGTCACTAGTGATTAGGCGACAGATTTTACAACTTCGCTTGGTATATTACGATTACCATGTTTACTTTACTCTCTTTACAAAAAGTCTTGATTTTATGTAAATCCTCCTTGAGTACAAAATTCTATCGAAATGATATGTCCGGACATAGATAATGCAAAAGAAGCATCGATGTCAATTAATTAGTATTTATATTCTATTTGCCAAGTACAAAATGTCAGCTGTATCAAAATTATTGTGAACATTGTGAATAAATAATAAATTTCCTACGCATCCTCTAGAATTGATTATGTAAGTATTTTAATCACCTATTCAGTCCGTTTTATGATTATAAAGCGTAAAACTACATAAAATAAGTACAAGGCTTTGTATTTAGTTATCTTTGTCAAAGACTTCTCAACAATCACTCAATCTTATTGATGACAAACGTCGACGATTTGTTCTGTAAATATGTGATGAGATAGAGTGTTCATTGTAATCATAGATTCAGAATTTAGGGGCTGGTACCCCTAAATTTGGATGTAGCTTAGGTGGCAATATAAATATATGGTCGAATAAGGAGGTAAAATATCGAATTTTATAAGGGCACGACGCGAGGACCATAAACATCTCATCAAAAAATGTAGCTTCTCGCGAAACACTTGTTATACATAGACTTAAAAGAAAGGGACGTAATCTTATCCAATCATGGGTGAAGAATGCAAATGTCCGTGTTTGTGTGCATCTTGCTGAAAACTGTCACGAACAACTAAATAGTGTACCAAGATTTTGAAGGGAACTCTTCTGCAGAGTCGCCCTGGGGCAGTACCACACCATTGGTGTGCTAATATTACTCAATTTCGGATTGAAGGACAATGTTTCCTTAAGGGTTAAAGATATCTTTATATCATATAATTTCTAAGGGTGACGGGCGCAGTGCTTTGCCGCGGTGAATTTTGACCTATATTAATTCAAAAATCTCTGGGTGCCACTGAACTGTAATAGGCAGACGTGACGCTTACCACCAGGCGAGCGACTTGCTCGTTTCGCCTCTCAATAAAATAAAAATATAGGTTCGGGTCAAATGCCTCTAATTTCTAGAATCAAAAGAAAAGTTCTATTGACATCTAGCTTCTTAAAGCTAGATTTACTCAAGTGCTCACACAGGTAATTTATGCTTGTATTGTACACAATTCTGTAGTTATAAATGTACTAGTTATTTCATACTTCATCAACGTACCGCAAAACTTTCCTTGATGGAATATGGCACGATATATTTAAATTATCAATAACAAGAGATTAGGGCGGTACCCCACGCTGATATAATTACTTTGTTTGTTTCGTAGCTGCCTGAATTATTGTAATAACAGTTTTATGGAAATCTAAATGCTATATTATTCAGTAAGATACGACCGCTAGAGCTGGTGATAAAAAAAAACTTTACGAAATGTTTTTGAACCAGCAAATTTGAAAGTGTAATATTCTTTTACTGCTTTGCGTAGTGGTTCTGTTTTTTTACTTGAACTATACGGGTTTTCAGTTTGATTCCTGGCAAAAGCATATTATAATATTATTGTGTGTTAGCTGAGTATGTGCGTGTATTTATGTGTGTAAAAGGATCCAAAACGTGCGACACCATTTAAAAAAAAAATGCAAGGTTCTCAAAAACAAAACAAGCAAACACATTCACACTCACAGCCCACACTGAGTTCAAAGACATGTATCTTAGCTGTAGGAAATACACATATCACATCCAGACTGAGAGATCAGAAGCTCAAACATCACTTAAAAAGGAAATTGTGCTCCTGCTGGGAACCGAACCAAGAACTCATCGCGCAGTAAGCGAAAGCGTGACCACTGCGCCAACTGAGTCTTAAAAAAGACCCCGCCTTAAAAGATATTTTTCCTTTCTAAATTTACTATTTAAGTCTGCCTAGCATAGCTAAATGCTATTGGTCTTTATTGACACATCAATAAGAGTAATAAGATCACGGCATTAATAAAGCGAAATTTCGGAGAGTTCGAATCCTAATTCTATGATTCACTTTGGTAATAAAACTATATCACTTAACAAATAATAGCTTGACATTTAACTTAATTTTCTTTAATCTAATCAACATAATTTAAAAGCGACCTTCAATCAAAGACGCTGGATGAGACAATATATATAAATAGAAAATCAATAATGACTAATTATATACCTCCTCTTATCACAATTTTACCATGCGTTGTGGTTTTAATCATTAATTATAGTACAAGTATGGTAATCATTGAATTTATAGTTAATGACCGTGTATACCCAACGATAAATATTTGTCAGATTCGTAGTTAAAAGACTAATATATAAGGTTCTAGAAAAAAGCTGTTGCTAAGTAGGTAGGTTCATAAGGAAAAATATTTTTTTTAACATTTTCACTTAAACTTACTCCTACAGCTAAAACAGATAATTAAATTCGTTAAGACATCGAGCTCATAGGTAACTCAAGTGCTCAAACCCACTACCAGCGGGTAGCGTTCCCATCATGCTTGGTAACTAAGGTCTTTGCTGTATATAGTTTTAGTTTAGTTTTAGGAAATATAGGCAATTGGCCCGTATAGTAGATATTAGTATTAGAACATTTGTTCCTTGGTTATTTTTTTTTTCAATTTCAAAATATCTTTATTTAACTTGTAATAGCAATTGTATCTTTTTAGTGTTAGTAAATTTATCCTAGAACGACAAAAAAATATATATAACAAAATAGATCTTTTAAACTAAGGTACTTTTATAAAACTTGCTAGGATTTCATTTTATTTTTATTGTCATTTATTACTAACCTAAGGTTAATATTAATAACAATAAATATAATTTATATATCAAACATCTACGAAAAGTGTTTCTTGCCATGTTTGCAAGGCATACTATTTATTTGAAAAACATAAAATAATCTAATTGCGGGTCGCAAGACTATTAACCAAGCCTAATCATCGGTCGCGTCATATTTAAGATATTATGAATCGGCTGGGGTTGCTTCTTTGGGGCTAAATTACCCACCCTATTATCTTAAGCTGAATGTAAGAAACTATTTTGATAAATTATTATCATTAGTTTCATTTTGTACTGAATGTAGGCACGTAAAACTTGATTTAATTCCGATTTCAAAGACTTCTAATATAAAAGCTATCTTCTTTATCTATAAAATTGTACAAAATCTATAAATTGCTAATTTTCCTATACACACATTGTCTTTATAAATGATTATAATAATCATCACCGTCACTATTCTCAATTGTAAATATAGGTATGATATAGAGATGGGAATATAAATAACGCGTAATATATAACCTCGGAACGATATTTGCGTATCTGAATGAATACTAAAAAATAATTTCAGGGTTTTCTTATCAATTCTGCTTTGTATGTAGGTATATATTTTGCTTTATAGTTTATTTTTGTTAATTTGAGCAAATCTCTGTAATTTTTCTAAGTACAATGCACCTAAATCTATATAAAAAAGTACATAATCGTTCCACTTACCGCACCAAACAATGTCACGAAACGCAGCATTTTATCACCGGTCAAAATTACACTACAATTTTCTCACGTTTGTCAAAATACTAACTTGACGTCGGCGCATGCGCATCTCCTATATAGCTTCGCAGCCTCCGCTGACGTCACCGCCCCCTGACCCCTCGTAACCCCCCGGGAACCTGTTCCGCTGCTCATCTTCACGAAGCTTGACCTTCGTTCGACGTACATTGACGTTTCGAGAAACAACGTCGCAGTAACCTATTTTTGCAAACAGCGATGTAGCTGGAACTGATTTAGTTCGGCGGTTAAGGACAGTTCAGGTTCGTAGTATAATGGTAAGCTATGCTAAACCCTAGCGATAAGCGATGGATAATGGTTTCCAGATTATTCCGGATAAGGAGGTTCATTTGATTTTGCTGATTGTTTCCTTTGGAAATTCGAATATAGCCCTAGAGGCTTCGTGGATAGCATTTCTAATGTCTAATAGTCCCGTTATTTGTAGAGTCGTGTTAAGTGTTTTGACTTTTAAATGCAGCATAATCTTGATGAAAAGGCAGATGTGATTATTTGCGTGTCTAAGTTGTGATTAAACTAAAGGATACAACATAATTAACCCTTTCACAGACACAGCCCCACACTAAGTTCATAGACCTGTAGGTGCTGGAAACATTCACGTCACACATACAATCCCACCCAGAACCATAAATACAGAGTTCCTTGGGAGAAAACTTGTTTGACCACCGAGAATTTGACCAGGCACCCGCTGCGTAAAAGGCATACGCGCAAACAACTACGCCATCGGGCAGTTCAAAACAAGCAATGATAATATTAATTTTTATTCCTTATTATAGACAATCAATCAATCATAATCTCCTATAGATACCACACATTGGATCACCTTGCTCGAACGGGTGGTGCCCGCGCCTGCGTACTCGCACGCCTGATCCGTTCGAGCCAAATGCGTCCGTTGTGTGGCAGCCATTACGGAATGCTAATTAGTGCTTGTCAAATAGTATTCCATTACATGCATTACAGTTCACAGCCTTTGTCTTTATTGACACTTGCGACTCGCTTTACGAAACAAATATACCTAAGCATTAGATTATCATTCCAAAATTAATCCATATCTGTCCTGCCGTATTCGGTACAGCCCTTTAAATCGCCAGTAATTAGAAATATTATCAAACACCCGTTAAGTAAAATGTGTAAATGTGTGATTTTTTCATACATTTTTTTTTCGTGAAATTTTCCGTCATTTTAGTAGTTATTTTGCTATTAGGGGCGAAGACAAATCCATCAAATTAAAGATTGTAAAAATCGGTTAAGCCATTCTTGAGTTACGAGTTAAAAATGGTTTATCTAACCTGACGTTTTTTATTTATATAGATAGTTAATTAATTAGAGCTTTTGCATCTCAGCTTACTATATCTTAGCCTCGACTGGACCTTAATCATACAATACTTGTTTTGTTTGATTAATCTATTGTCACCTATTATTTAAATATCAATTTACTTTGAATCTGCTACGGTTATTATTTTCTGCATCGTGACCCTGACTTTGATTAGCAACAAAATTAAATATGACATGATGTTTTAGGCATTATGCGTACTTCCTGAGGCGTCATATGAGTATTTTATTTAATCTGCTTATGAGAGCTTCTTATTATACTATACAGTAAAAGTTGACCTAACGAGAACGCTCTTAGCAATAATACCGCTCTTTGTAAGTACTATATGAAGTAATATAATTATGATTTTAAATTGACAAGGTTTCTCTCATGAGCATACGCTTGTTAGATAATTGAAAGCTTAAAAAACCGACTTCATCGCTTATATTTCGGTTTTGGCTTGACCGATTTTGATAAAATTTATATGGGACCACCTCTGAAGTATACTCTACCAAACAAAAATATCATCAAAATCGAATCATAATTGGCAGAGATAACATACATACAAAAAAAGCATACAGTCTAATTGAGAACCTCCTCTTTTGAAGTCGGTTGAAGAGAAATACTTGCATTGTATTACGATATATCGACACTGTCAGTGCTAATGTCAATTGTCTTGTTCGAGGCGCTTGTAACGGCGAAATATGGAATCCTCAAAGAAAAAAAATGAATGGTAAATATCCTTTTTCTAACTATAATGCCATAATACTTAAGTTTATTAATACCAGTGGCTTTGTGAGCTGAAGATCTCGCGTATTTAATGAAATGGCTGAAATATGTTTCTTTACGTATCTCCGCCATTTTGAAAAATCGTACATATACAAAAATATATATAACTAGCTTTTCCCGCGGCTTCGCTCGCGTTAAGAAGTACAACAAACTTTCATCCTCTATTTTATCCCCTTGGGGGTAGAATTAATCAAAATCCTTTCTTAGCGGATGCCTACGTCATAACATCTATCTGCATGCCAAATTTCAGCCCGATCCGTCCAGTGGTTTGGGCTGTGCGTTGTTAGATCACTATGTCAGTCAGTCAGTCAGTCGGTCACCTTTGAGTTATATATATTTAGAAGATAGATTATCGAAACTGCTCACAATATTTCACGAGAATCGGTTAAGATATGCGATCTGTAGAGGAGAATATTCGCACTTAAGAAAGCATTTTTGCCCAAGCTGAAACGGAGACGCTTCGCTCGCGCTTCGCGCCGCTCAATAAAATATAATAAACTTTTGTGGTGTACAGTGAGTATATTATTTGATTATATTTGTAATGTTGAAATAGTAGTTTGTGTCGTGAGAAATATTGAGTTTAAACTCAAAATGGTTTCCGAACAATACTATTGTGATTCTTGTTTGATAAGAAGACGTGTATGATGGACGCATACCGGCTGGTCAATCTGCGGCTGTTCTCGTAGATCTCATAATCCATATTGTTAGGTACCTAAGACGTCTTGGTGAGTTGTTTCACCTTTACGTACAACAACCACGATGTTTACTTCTGGAGATAGACAATCCGTCGTAGTAACCTTTTACCACCTATGATTTGCTTTTAAAATGCGTTCTAGACGATAAATATTATTTATACAACGCTTATTTGCGTCGAATTGAGAGTCTCGTACTTTCCTACTTTTATATCGCTGGTAAATAACCTATATTTACTAAAAAAAAACTTTCACACTCGCAGTTCCACACTGAGTTTCGATGACTTGTGTCGTGGGTGCCTGAAACATTATTATTGCGACATCGTTTCGTTGTTGATATTCCACAAATACGCTCGGAGCGATTTGCTTCCACCGTTAAGGAATAGAATTCTTTGCCCGAGTCGGTTTTCTGATAGGTATAGTTAATCCGAGTATTTAAATCACGAGTGAATAGGCAATCTAGGCGAACATGCTCCATCGTCGATCGCATCGTCACTTGCCATCAGTTGAGTTAGATATGTTTGCCATGAATAAAAAAAAAATACCTAGTGCTTTCAAAATATCCTGTATTCATATAGATCGGATATTGTTCAAACGTTTTTGAACTTAAAATAAATATTAAACATTTTTAAAACTTTCCGTCAGACGTAGGTACTATGTACATATTTACCTACTACCTACTCTTAATGTAGTAGTAATTCAAGAAGATATTCTCATCGCTTAAATCGTCCAACGTTTTCCTGCATCATAACAAGACGACTGTATTCCCTAAAAGAAACAAGTCACAACATCCTAGTGGTAACGGCTATACCTGAATACAATGAGAATAAAACCTACAACGACGTAAAAAGGGTTAATTAATGGTTGTGAACCTCTGAGGGACACTTTGCAAGTTTTTACCTACTGCTATGTGAATAAAATGATGATAATAAACACATTTCATTAAAATATCGAATGTATACAGGTAGTAGGTAAGCTTTTAAATCACATTTATACAAAGTTCCAAATTATACTTACCTACTATATAGTTGCGCCGTGCGGTGTTACCCGCAGTTAAACATTTTATAAGGATGAAAGTTTTATTTTTTATGTAATGACATACCTACCAATAAGACCGCCGATTGTACACAATAATTTAAGTTTTTTTTTTGGAACGAAAGTTCCTTATCGCGCGTTGCGAAAGGGGGCTAGACGAAAAAAATTAAGACCAAAAGTTGTAACGACACTTTTTGCTATAGTTGTAAGCCATACCACGTTCTCGTCCGATCACCGGCACCGAAGTTAAGCAACGTCGGGCGCGGTCAGTACTTGGATGGGTACACCGCTTGATGTTGGTTTTAGCATGTTTATTTTAATTTTGGAACGAAAGTTCCTTATCGCGCGTTGCGAAAGGGGGCTAGACGGAAATTGAACTTCGTTCCATCCGGGTGTCCCTTGATACCTCTCAAGTTTTTTTTTAAATTATTTTGAATGATTTATGTAAGGTGTGACAATAAAGCGTTATTTATTTATCTATCTATCTACCAATGTCATTTGGTACACCATTGGAATTACGATCTAGCATTAAGACTAATAAGTTATTTAATTTTGACCTTAACTGCTAAAGTAGAGTACTATACTAAGAATGTGTTCAATAACACTTTTCTTACTGTCTCTATTAACGGGAAGACACTTTGTTCTTGTGTTCTTGGTAATAGCACTAACTATAATACACTGATACATTACTACATTAACTCAAAAGGATTAGTTCTCTCGAGTCTTCTCACTAAATCTGTGTTGTCGAGGAGCTGGATTGCCTCAACGTTCACGTGGTGATGAAGTCTTTGTTCGTGAGCTTCGGCGAGTCTTTTTATGACACTATATAGCGACGAGTTCCACTTTTAGATCTCGATGAAGATCGTCATTTCTAATGTGCACGGTGCGTTACCAATGCCTCTGAGTACTTTGTTTTGCAATCGTTGTATGATCTGGATGTTGCTATGTTTGTTACAGCCCCAAATCTGTATACCGTACCATACCGTACCTGTATAGCGTAAATTTTAACGCTTTCATACTCAATCACACAGTCGCAACCAGAACCTTAAACACAAATTTCCCTTGGGGAGCAAACTTGTGTTCCCACCGAGAATAGAACCCATAAGAATGTGTTGTACTGATTGTATTCTATATTCTATATAATATATATATTATAAATATGTTTAAAAAATCCTACTAATATTTTAAATCCGTAAGTGTGTGACTAAAGTGCAAGTATGTTTGTTTCCTCTTCAAGCTTTAACGGCTGAACGGATTTGGATGAAATTTGGAATGTACATAGCTTATACCTAGGATTAACACATAGGCTACTTTTTAACTTGATAATAGCGGGCGAAGCCGCGGGGCACGGCTAGTAGTATATAAATATTGATTTTATATTTTATAGCTATAGTTTAATATAATTAAGATTATAGTTTTAAGTAAATAATGTACCCTCTCGTAGGAACACAAACTACAATTTTATGTTTAAGATCCTAATTGTTATGTGATATGCAATAAACATATTTGAATTTTGAATTTACCGCACTGGCGTTAGTTTAAATGTCTAACTAATATAACCAATAATGTCTAAGTATGTCTAGTAATTGTAATGTCTGATTCTCACGAAAACTTTAATACTATAAGCAGCATTAAATCCACCAAAACAACATTAAATAAAACAAACAATAATATAATCCTTATTCAGTCAATGCTTTTCTAATTGTATACCATTGCAACATTCGCATAATGTTTGGATTATATACATAATAGACCATTCTTCTTACTAGACTATGGGTAATAGATCTTCTCTATCAGTGAGCCGTAACTAACTAAGAAGGTATGTTTACCAACGAGGTATATAATGAGATGGTCACCTAAGGTTCCGTATACACTCTTATTATATACTTAAATAAATGTTTTACCAACTACAAAAAGGGAGGAAGTTCTCAATTCGATTGTTTTTTACAACCGACTTCAAAAAAGAGATTCTCAATTCGACTGTATGTTTTTTTGTTTTGTATGTACCTACGTTACGCGAAAGTTTTTTGTTTGGTTGATTATACAGAGGTGTTCTAATATACATTTTATCGAAATTGGTCAAGCCAATACCAAAATATAAGCGGTGAAGTCAGTTTTATTAAGCTTTGCTCGCGTTTAAATTATTATTTTAATATTTTTATGTGTTACATCAGAACTTTTTTCTAGGTGAACCGATTTTGATGAATCTTTTTTTATTTGAATGCTGGTGCTTCTTTTGAAGTCCTATTTAAATTTGATCAAGATCTGGCCAATAGGTTTGTTAAAGCTGGTGCTTCTCTTGAAATCCCATTTAAATTCGATCAAGATCTAGCCAATAGTTTTTAGTTGTCCTTAATACTGCGTTTCAGTTCATTCAATCATGATCAAGGGTTCCAATTTCTGAAGATAAAGCGGTTAAGTTGGTTTTTTTAAGCTTGGCTTGCGCTTTTGTTGCTGTCGATGTTTTTCATGGACCGGATGTGCTCTCTGAGTCTGGTAGATACGTTCTTTCCGGTTTCGCCGATGTATTAAAGCTAGGCTTGCGCTTAAATTATTTTTGTAAACTTTAAACCGACTTCAATCCCTTACAGAGCCTAAAGAGATTTAAATCTTATATCTCAGATTGACGAGCGCAGTGCGTTACCGCGCTGGATTAAAATCACGCAGATAATTTTGAACTTATTTAGATTAAAACCTAAATAAGTTCAAAATTATCTGCGTGACACTGATTTGTAATGGGCAAACGTGACGCTTACCATCAGGCGAGCGACTTGCACGTTCCGTCTATCAATAATATAAAAAAAATATATCCACTACGATATCGATTATATTTCGTGGTCTGCTAAAGAGATTATAGAACTGCACGTTGGTTTAGTTTAGTGCGCGTCCGCCCTCTAAGCAACGGGTATAGGGTTCGATTCCCGGTGGGAACAGTTTAGTCCCCGAGGGAAATTTGTGTTTATGGTGTAATTGTGTGTGTGATGTTTCCGACACCTACGACAAAAGCCATTATACTAAGTGTGAGGCTGTGAGTATGAAAGCGTTCATTTACTTGTAAGTCATCCAAATGCAATAGATACAACTTGGACCAATTATTACTGACATTAACCACCGCACAGTAAACAACACTAAATTAAGTACAGGAAAGCAAAATACGCAATTTCGTCGGCATGGACGACACATTTTTTTGAGTTATTATGATTTAAAAACTAAACTACTGAACCAATTTTGATGAGAAAGTATAACGCTTCCAAATACATTATGTCGCATTATATCTATTTTTAAAGTTTAATATTTTACCTTTGACAGGCTAGCATTAATAAAAATATTTAAAAAATATAATTACGTTTTTATTAGTTGCTAGCGGCGCCCCGCGGTTTTACCCGCGTAAGTCCCGAACTCGCGGGAATTCCGGGATAAAATTTTCTTTCATAAGAATCTTCTCCTGACAATATTTAACGCATCAAAACAAGTTTAAAAAAAACTTGGCATGGAGGCCCCATAATAATAAGAAATAAAAAAAACAATTTGAGAAAACTTACTAATAGACCGACTGGCCTTCTCTATCACACTAATATTAACACTATCTGAGAAGTTTGTGTGAGTGACAGTTTGTTTCCCTGTTCACGTAGTAACTGGTAGATTTGGTTTTTTTTTTTTTTTTAGATTTCGATGAAAGTTAATATGTACTTAGTTATATACCCAGGATAACACTTATGATCAGTTTTGACGAGTGAAACCGCAGAGCACAGCTCGTAGTAAGCAATATTAAAATCAAAATGCTAGGAGACTTAATTTTTCTTCATACAAGTTTAAAATAAGACTACTAAATACATGAAGTCGTTTGTCCTCAACTTGTTCTCGTATTTTTGAAGACTATCAATCATCACATTAATTTAAAAGGCAATTATTTTCCCTTTTTGGTAATTTTAACTAAGATAAACTATGAGTGAGTACAATAACCATCCCGGATGCATTTAACTCACAAAGTTGTGTTACAGGTTGAAGCCACCCTGAAGCATCTGACCTTTAATTAATTTACCATGTTTTACTAAAGCTTTTGTAGTTATCGTTTTATCATGATAAATATTAAGTTGTTGAAGGGAAATATTCATAAAATTGAGGTTAATATATAATAAACATCTTATGAGTTTTTTTGATGTCGCGACTTCTTACCTATGTTTACCTTTAGCCTATTCGAAAGAAAAGCAAATGCTTCACATTTGATTCAGTTATGATTTTAAACTAACTTCCAGAAAGGAGGAGGTTCTCAATTCGACTTTTTTTTTTAATTTTTGTCTAGGAAGACCAACAACTATAGTGATACAATATGGCAATTTTAGTATATAACAAAGAGTTAATTAAACACAAAGAGTGATTTTGCACTTTTTGAGAATTTTAACAAAAATCAAAATATAAGCGGTGAAGTCGGTTTTTTTAGCTTTGCTTGCGTTTATTAAATAATGATAGTATGTAGGTATAGGTACAGTAACTATGTATGTATGTTCGTTTGTGTATCTTTGTGACCACATATTCTATTTGTCTAGCCTATAGTATAGAGTCACTAAGTATATTTAGAGTTCCATTTTGGAGCCCATGACTACTGGCTTTATGTAAAATACCAGTAAGCTTTTATAGCCAAATTCTTGTTCCAACCCTTAGCTTATTTAGTTCTGAAATTATCCATTGGGAAAAAACTTGTGTTCCCGCCGGGTATCGAACCCGATACCCCTGCTTAGAAGGCGAACGCTCACCCAACTTAAAAAATGAACAACAAACAAGCAATGTATATAATGTATCACGAATGTATCCGCAAGTGAACCCTAAATTTAGCAAATAAATGTAAATTTTATTCCATGAGCTTAGGATTACTCGATGCGGTCGTGTTCTATCCACTTGGTTCAGGTCAATACCTATTAACGTGGTTCAAGGTCAAGTTTGAAGATGGCCACGCGTCTAGTTGCGTGCCATCCGGTTTTATTCTTATTAACTACTTCTACTACAACTACTAGATGTAACCCGCGGCGTCGTCCGCATTTTTTTTATATATAACAACCCTACACTATGTTCGATGGCTTGTGCGGTGGGATCCGGAAACATTCATGTCACACACACAAAACCCCAGAACCACATACAGAGAAAACTTGTGTTCCTACCGGGAGTCGAACCCGAGACCCGCTGCTTCGAAGCCAACGCGCACATAACTAAGTTAACGGGCCTTTATGTTAAAAAGTACCTTATATTATTTTAATTCTAGGTATAAGAACCTAAGCTATGTACGTTCCAAATTTAATTCAAATCCGTTCACTCGTTACAGCGTAAAGACAAAATAAAAAAATATACACATCAACTTTCACATTAATAATACTAGTGTGATTTACGATGACATTGGTTTCTGATAGATTTTTACTACTACTTCAAAAAAGGAGGTTCTCAATTCTACTGTATGGTCTTTTTTATATTTTACGCGATATCTCCGCCAAGAAATCGATCCAGCCAAAACCAACATATAAGCGGTGCATAAGTTTGTTTGCGTTTAATTATGGGAGACCCAGGTACGTTTTTTCTTTGATAGCTTAATAATAGTTCGTAAAATGGTTAGTAAAAAATTAAAGAATCTTTTTTTATTTCAAATATCTATTAATCCGAAGCAGCTTAGGTATGAACGTTCTTTTAAATAAATAAATAATTTATGATAATATCATTTCACATAGCATGATATTATTTTAAATTTTAATCGTTTTGTTTAAATCAGTAGATTTACTTATATACTTACTTTTTCTTGCTTATATACCGATTTTTTACATCACATGTGCCATCGTTTCTTAATTTATGTGTGTTGTGGTATTGAATTAAAAAAAACGCATTCACACCTGCAGCCCCACACCAGACAAATGCTTATTGGCAAGGAAAATTGAAGCACAGAGGGTAGAGTATGACCCTGGAAGTTGTTAAATTGATACCTATTTTTACACGCTTTATATTAGCTTCACTTGTATGTTTGTTTGTATGTATGTTTGTAACTGAATCCTTTAGACGCAATTTTGACCCACTTTATTATTGTATGAACATCACATCTGCAAACCTTAAACGACTAGACGGTCCATTACTCAAAATTCCTTCATGCTGGTACCTGACCTGAGTAATCAATTGACAAATTTACCTAAGTCTAAACATCCTACTTATATCGCGGTGACTAACGTTCTTCGAAATCACCACGCCTTTTGACCTTTGATAATATTATAGGTTTACATCCTCAACACAAATAAAAACGTATGGTTTCCAAGATTTCGACTTCCTTGTTTCTATAACACACACATACAACATGCAGACTGTAAGTAGCTACTACCACAATCACACTTATGTGTTAAGCTATTTTTCAGATACATCCCTGGACAAAATAGACCTAAAAACAGTTACTTGGGTGGCCTAAATTGTTATTTTTTAACACAGCTTTTTTTTAAAACGTTTTCGTACTCTATTTGTCAAATTTTTCAACGATACCTCACACGTGCAGGAAAAAAATATTTTGCCCCCCACTTACGTGTCCCGTACACGAGCTTATTTTTGGCTTTGTGCCACAGCTTTACATATTCGTTGAGAATTTAAAGTTTTTCGCTTGTATGGATTAGACGCTAGATGGCTCTGACAGACGGATGGACGGACGGATAAAGTGCTAAACCACCCAAGTCAGGTTAGAGATCTCGCTTCGAATTAATTAAAGTTTCTTGACTATGCTGTTTTTTTTTGTCGATAGTCATTACTTTCTCACCTGATGGAAAGCGATGATGCGGCCTATGATGTAGTATGCTTGCCTAGAAGATACCTATTAAATCTTGACTTGAAGACTCTCAGATTATACCATTCAGGAACAAAAACACAGGCAATGAGTTCCACTCCTTCGCAGTATGGGTACCTAATAAACGTAGAAGCGAAACGCTTCAAGTGAAATGGAGGTATGTAAACCATAAATGGAAACTTAGTTTTTCGTAATCATGCACCTATAAATGAACCTAATATAAATCTAAAGAAATCCTAACTTTAAATACGACTTTGAAGGTATTCGTTAAAATTTTTAACGAGTTCTAAAACTATAATTAAAATACCTTTAAAATCGGGCCCAATATGTATCTAAATGTCATTATGGTAATATATTACATACTTAAGTAAGTATATATATTTTGCTCATAGTGTAAAATGTCCTAACAGAGTAACAAGGTTATCGCAAATGAAATAGCTTGGTACACACTTGTATAATGCCACTTGAGTTAGGTAACTCGAATTGCATTATTAAAAGAGTGCGTATGTTCGACACACAAAGACTAGCAAGTGTTAATTTTCTTAAACAAACCAGTGAAATAGGTATTCGATATGTTATTATATGCCTGCTAGGTACGTTGTGGTTTGACATTTAAATCGAAGTCGATACCCGCCTTTGGCCGTGACCACTACATCTGATTAAAAGATCCGCTAATACCTAATGAATGTTCCTTCATCACTTCATCTAACATTAAGTCAAATTTATCAAATGTTCAAACTCCATCCTTGGATTCCAAATGCCAATTCTTATCATCAATGATATTCATTATTATAGAAAGGTTACGCGCCAGTTTTAGAATAACTTTGTTATAAAGGGTATATGGAAAGTAGCCACCAATACGATTGTTCATAGGGCTCTTTTTATTTGGCCAAGGTGTTCCGCACGTCTATATAAAGTAGCTTTACTTTTGTATTTAAAATTAATAAATAGAAGTTGTTAGTTTTTATTCTCATTATTTACTTCTATCTGCATTATATAATTATATATTATTTTAGTTAACTGTTTTTATTTTTAGTTTTTTGTTTGTCATAAATATTTTTATATGTGTATATAACAAGTATTCCTGTATGTATTATAGTTATTTTTTATGTAAGTATATTATATGTTATAGGTATTATCGTTTTTGTTTTATGTATTTAGATTTATTATTGGATAAATATTTGTTTAATAAGTTTACTCATATTTACATATCACCCGCAGGTTTGCCTGAAAATCAGCGTCGAGTTTTGTGCTTGACTTTTGTGCTGAGGCAAACCCATTTCGGCATGCATAATATATGTATAATATATAAATATTATATCATTAATTATTAGTTCATAAGTGTTTCACTGTTATTGTTATTTGTAATATTATTATTTTTTGCTACGTGTCGAAATAAATTATTTTTCTTTCTTTCTTTCTTTCTCCCAGTCTATGTCTCCAACCTTTACAATAATGTTGTTGTAAACATATGAACCACTGTGTTTGCCATTATAAGCCTACTACATTATTTTGCTCTGTTATATGAGCACTATGACCAGTGCTTTGTTGTACCTAGAGCTGGCGTAACGTCTCACCATAGTAGAAACAGAGTTTGTTTCTACTATGTTCTCACCGCACCTTGTAACCGACAAGAATATTTTAATTAGAACGACTTTTATCTCATATAGGTACCTTCTCACCTCATTTTTCTAGAATACCTCGATAGACTCAAACCTGAACAAATGTTTCATATGATTAACACTCAATTATTGGCATGAGTTGTTAAATGACAATAGCTTATCTATACTGAATTCAAGAATTCAATTTCTTGAGTTCTAACGGACGTCTCTACCATGCTCTATATTCAGATTCTCGAAATATATATGAAACTGTTCTAACTCTTGCTTTCTCACGTCAAAACTCTGTTTTGACGTGAGAAAGCGGCATCATGGCGGAGTAAGAGTACCTATAAACTCAAAAACTGTCTTTAAATATCAGACTTACTCTACGTCGCTTCCTAAGATGCTTTCGTACAACGTGCTGGACTATAGGTTGATTGATATTGCCACGCCCTGATCGCTTAACATACGAAAGGCCCTCAGGCCTCCTTAGACCCTTGGGAACCTGGTGCCATTGCAACACCATGACGATACTAATAATAGACCACGTAAGAGCGATGATATAGGAATGAGCTCTTACGTCATCAGTGATTTTTTAAGTTACAGGTACGGGTAAAATTTTGTTGTTTTTAAAGTCTAAAAACCGTGCTAAAACCTAAGTGTTAAGGGTAAAAAGTTTGCTTTTTAATTCGTTTCTTAAAATAATGAAAAAAAAAACATCGATTAAATATTTATTAGAGAAAAATGTGGTAGGTAACTCGAGTAGGATTTATTTCTGCTTGCTTTTGACAAACAGGCTTGTAGTTCTAATAAACAATTTAAAAAAAACTTATTGTTGATTCAAAATAATATGGCAAATTCTAGGCAGTTAGTATACCTATACGCCCTTCCTGGCTATTTTAGTCATTCTAATTATTGAAACATCAATCAAAATATAATCATCGCAAATACTACAAAGCAATAAATCCATTATCATATAGTTTGAACCAGGTATTGCACAGTATGGTTTTTTGTTTGTAATTGATCTGATCCAAGTAAAAAAGCTAAATTGCTCATAGTTGTTTAAAATGTTTTATTGTAACCAAATTAAAGAACACGTCATTAGGTGTTCGTGTTTACCTATTTATAAGTTTTACGTCGTAATTGGCATAAGCCACGTTTGTCGTAAACAAACACTTACAAATAGTGTTTGTTAACAAACGATATTTTTCTGGTAGTGACTTATTATATTGATATTTTTTATCACGTAATGTACTGTCTCTTACACGCACCTGCAAGATGTGTAATGATCTTTGGCCCGAGGTATTTCTACATCGATGCAAGTTGAGTTTTAAGAAAAGCGTAAAATGTGCACCAATGAAATAGAAAGAAGACAGAAGGAGAAGGGAAGACAACGTGTTAGCAATGTAGGCGTTCACAGACGGCAGTGCTTGTTTATAAATCATTCCATAAAAAAAAATGTTTGTGCCTTAGGCGTTTTTAGATACTTACGAGTATATAGATCTTTCATTCTAAGTGTGCACGCCCCTTCACCAATTTTGTCAAACTATCGAGTGTCAAATGTATGAAAATGTTTATGGAGGGGCGTGCACATTTAGAATTAAAGATCTATACATACCTAAATTTTGTTCTTTTGTAAGTACCTACTCTGCCAAATTCTTGACACATTGTTTGGTCAGCTATCCGGTTTAAGATTATTTATTTCTCAAAAAGAATAACTTCACTTACATGAGAAATCTAATAATAATTATAAATAGTTTACTGGGCTTACATACGATCTAAGTAACGCTATTATATCAAAGGTTCAATTCTTCTAGAGAATAACTTCCTTGTCGGGCAAGAATAGCCTTATTTTTTTAAACTGTGCTAAAATGTGTTAAAGGCAAAAAGATTCCTTATTTATTTGTCTCTATATAATGAAAAAAAACATCAATTAAATATTTTAAGACAAATGTGGTAATTCTTGACACATTGTTTGGTCAGTTATGGCTATTATATCTAAGGTTCAATTCTTCTAGAGGATAACTTTTTTTATTATGCCATATGAACTTCCTTGACGGGTAAAAATTGTCTTATTTATTTGGAGTCCTTATAATAAAAGATACAGGTATGCTTTGAAATTTAAGATTTTTGCAGTTAGGATTGTGATGTCGGCTTTAAACACTTTCAATTTCTTCACGTACTAATTTCAAGACATAGAATATGTTATGATTTGAACTGCCCGCAGGCAATGCTGATTGAACGTCTGTCTTTTGAGCAGCGGGTATCGGGTTCGATTCCCAGAATACAGTTTTCTCCCCAAGGGAAATTTGTATTTCTGGTTCTGGGTGTGATTGTGTATGTAATATGAATGTTTCCTCCACCCACGATACATGTCTTCGAACTTGGTGTGGGGATGTGAGTCTGATAGCATTTATATTATGTTATGTTATCTTGTATTGTATTGATAATTCGTAGTTTTCTATCGATATATTAACGAATCCTTTATATAACTCTGAGGACAGCGCTGTGGGCTACATTATTACTTACTAATTGGAATAATATGTCATCTTTGTTTATTTTATTATTTATAATGAAGCTGTCTGCTGTTCCAATATAAATAAAAAAATATGTTAATATTGTTGTGTTCATGTCTAGTCCTGTTTAAGTAGAGTGGTGCATGCTACAAAAACTTCCTTCCAATGCTCGAGTTGATAAGGCACAAGTCCAGTCATAAAGAGATCGGACGCTCGAACTCAGTGAGTGTGAATTAATTTATAATCTTTTTATCGCAGAGCAAAATGGGAAGCGGCCAATCAGTCCGAACGGCTCAATTCCAACGTCCAGAAAGTAACGAAGCAGACCCTGCCGAGGAGGTTCCAGCAGACGATCATCACATCAGCATATCTAACAAAATGGTTTGACATTAAAGCGCTTTACATTTATTTATTTATTTGCACTAGGTACATTTCGACATAAGCACCTTGTTTTGTGTTAAAAGCTAAACAAGTTACACAGTTTAAATTAATGATATCCATTATCCTAAAACAATAAAGCAATTTACGAAATGTCAATGAACGTACAGTACATAACTTTTATGCTTCCATTTTAAGGTATTTTTTCGAATAAGCATTTGCCCTTTGTCGCGTCTGGTCGCGATTACGATGCGGTCAACGATGTAGCAAGATCACATAGATATACTTTTTTAACGTGATGTGTACAACGCAAACATGAGAAATTAATAGTTATTGTTCGTGCATTTAAAAGTGACCTCATCAACTCTAACGTTGCCGAGTCTAACAGCATTAGGATTAACCTACTTTATGGTAGAAAATCTTAATTTGTAAAATTATCATAATCAACTTACAGACAGCCCATCATAAAGTCAATCCAATGGTACCAAATTGAGACTTATATATTTTATTTGATAATTTAAAAGCTAGAAACTATCAAAATATCACAGAAACTCGCAAATCACGTCATGCTTCGCACCCTATAAAAAAATCGGTTGGTTTGAACATCAATTAATCACTTTGAAATATATGGCATCTATTTATATAATTTATTATTCTATGACCTTTAGGTGGAAAGGCTTGTGGAAGACGCGACGCTAGCCGGTGGAGCAGCAGTGCCCCAGAACGTGGCGCCTCGTGGCGACTACAAGGACAAGTATTACATGGAGCGGCTCAAATGTATGGACGAAAGCCACTCTCAGAGAACTGGGTATGTTGTGCTGGCTTATCCAGTCGTATAGCCATCAGCTGGTAGAATTTAACTATTAAACTAAGACTTAGCTAGAGAGTGGTTGCTCTCCATTTTGTCGGGGCTTATTAAGATGGGTATTGCCTAAAATAATGTTTATTGGCGCTTTCCTGCCGCTTATTCCAGTGTAGTACCTACACGTCGCCAATGCAGAACCAATGATAGTCTTACAGGCTTTAGGCACTAGGGGGTTGAAACACGAATCAAAAGTCACGATAAAGAAGTATTGGATATACTTCTTTATCTTTATCTTTAGTGACCATATGAGTTGTTAAATACAATGATAAACTGCGTGACACAACCAAACGGGCGGGGATGATGCACATAATTAGAAACATAAATGACGCAAGAGTACGTAGTCAGCACCATGACGGCCTAGGCTTGACATGTGGAATTATAAATAATTCCGAAAATGACACATCTATGTGTAAACACAGATGTAGGTATGTGTAAACCATTATAATTTTTGACCATTACGAGACATGTTTATAAGTCTCAGAGGTAGCAGCGCAATGCAGATTCACACGTGAAGCGTGAAGCGTACCATCAGGAGAATGACTTGCTTTTCTCCTCTCTCATTATCTCTATAACATGTAATAAATATATTCCTATACAAAAAACTAACAATACTTCAGAAACCTTCATTCCATAACCGACTATGAATTCACAATTTAACATCTAACGCGGTTTTGTCACCTTCTAAGTATAGGTAGATAACTATTCTCTTATATTATTCTCCTTAACATGATATTTTGTTCCAGATTAACAATCCAAGACATGACTACCCTGGCGAACCGCATCGACTTCCGCACGAGCAATATGATCAGTGTGGAGCCAGTGTGTGCCGATTGTAAGGACAAGGTCATCGATTGCTACAATAGATGCGACCTACCCGAGGATAACATGAAATGCTGGGAAACTGTCAGTAAGTGCTGGAATCCTATATAAAATAACCAGCTCACTCCTAGTCCTTCCCCCTCTCGAAAAGAACATGCGTTTTGAAGCATCAATTTAGTATCTAAATATGATTAGCTGATCGAACTACCCTTTGGCGTACCCAACTACGCCAAGATCGCCTAAACAGGGGTACCAAGTGCGATTCCCGGGGGGACCACAAGTTGGTGGCGCGAGTAAAATCGCTGGCGTGTAAATAGCCCACCATTTAGTTACGTATTAATATTTTTAATGATAGCGGTAAATTATTTTGAACATTGGCAAAAATCAGTAGGGATACACGAATCAATTTACAGTGTTTATTTAAGCCCATGTACCTTAGACTGCTTCGAAACCGCCTCCGGAGCTCCCCAAGAAAGGAACTACAGCAAACTGTATGTATGCCTAAGCGCACACACACAACTCCACGTCGCGCCGGCCGGCGAGTTTGAATCCGAAAACATCCGTAAATGTACGAGGCACTGAACACGAAATCACATAACAGATGAAGCGGTCGATCACAATAGACACGATGAAGTTTTTATTTTAAGTCCTGGTTAATTAGATGATAATTATTTAATTAGTTTTCTACGTCACAAAATTCAATAGCGGAGCGTTTTTTGTCAACCACACGGACAAAGGTGACACACACGAACATGAAGTTAGTCGCGAACGCAAAAAATGTCACTCGATACAACTAGCGCCATCTCTAGGATCGTCCTTGAACGATCTCTAACAGTGGTCAGCAGAGAGCCTAATACACTGCAAATGTACACAAATATCCAAAGATTCTTGCCAATATGAATATTAGGTATATAAAGTGAAGTATTTATTCACAGATGTATAATTTATACTTATTTCTTATATTATAAAAGGCAAAGACGCTTCACCACAAGTTTTCTCCTCCTTTGTTTCTAGTTCTCGTTGTCATTGGCCTCGATTCTGATGTACACTCACTAAATTAAATTAAAACTATCCCTGTCTCTTACAAAATAGAAACACAAGACAGAGATAGCATTCATTTTAGTGCTGTCAAGCTAGTTTATCAGTTAAAATATGAACAGCAGAAGCAGAAAGGCGCGTGTTTTTAGTCAACACCAATAACATACTCGACGAAGCTTGCATAGACATCTAAGTTCTGACTAACTTGACAGCACTAAAATGTATGCTATCTCTGTCTTGTGTTCCTATTTTGTAAAAGACAGGAATAGTTGAAGTTTAATTTAGTGTGTGACATCAGAATCGAGGCCATTGTGTGTAATTTGAATCTTTTCGGTACCCACGCGTAAGTCAATCGAACTTAGTGTGAGTATGAAAATGTATATCTATGTTTATGATTGCTGGTTCTGCAACTGACGCTGACAACTGTCGTACAGCCAACCACAAGCACGGAACGGCCAAACACAAGCATACATTTTACCTCGTCGTCTTCCCCCGCTGGCGAGTTTTGTTATAAAGGAAAATTAGCCTCATGCAATCCATCGTTATCTACTGGTTTTATAATCTTTGACCGAGATGCTTCGGATATGACAAGTCCACTTGCAGATGTCAAAAGAAAATATACCTTAGTCAAGGACACCTCATTTACCTTAAGATACAACAGCTACAAACTTCTATAGAGCAGGAGGTATTGGTACAGGTTGCTACCGAAATGTTCATACTTACATCGCTCTGGAGCAATTATATTATCTTTGCTCTGGTGTGTATCAATTCTACTTTACTACTACTAGGATGACTACTCAACATGGTCACTACGCAAGTTCCCCGTTCACTATGGCACATATTTCATCATCTATGTTTATTCAAATATTAGGCACATACAATTACGTTGAGTACCAGTTGTGGTGTGTACAAGCATACAATCCAACTTTCGGATTTATTATATTAGTTTGAGTACGGTACGATATTGCAATTTTCTTACATTTTGAATTAGTTAGTATCTTATATACTTGCAAACAATAACATCAATGTTATTTTTGATTATGGAATGGTATCATTATTAGATATGTTTAATTCAGTAAGAATTTAATGACAACACAGGTAAATTATTATTTGCCACGAGCAAACATCCGTCCAATTACAATCAGGGTCCTTCAGAGATTAGCATAGCGCCTAAACGTGACTGATCACGATTTAAAGCTGCTAATAATAGCGTATCAAAATGTAATACACACTATGAATACTATGATCTATATGAGAAGGAGATTTGAGATAAGTCTCGAAGCTTTTTGAAGTTATTGACCAGGATGTCTCGACACAACAAAATTATCTACGAAATTAGTCATTCAATTTCGAGCATACCTACCAAAATTCGAGCCCAAGATAACTGTCATTAATTTTAAAGTCTGTTAGATTGAAGAATTCTTAATTAGGTATGATACATTTATACCTACCAACCTTTGTAGTCGTGATGGATGGGACATATCTTCAAGTATTCAGCACCGCAATAATTTAAGTAGTAGGTGGTCTATTTCATTTCAAATTAATAACTTCAATGTAATAAATATAATGTCAAATCTCATAAATTTAGTGTAGTATTTCTAATAAATCTTAAAAGTTTCCCTATTATGTTTTGATGTGCACTGCAAGGTCAATAAAGAACTGTAGGTTCTTTTAAAAACACCTGTTTCTTACTATTATAGATTGCAATAAATGAACATTAATAAATTTTCTGTGTCAAAAATTATGGATAGGTACGTGGATACGTAACACGTGGAACGATATGTAGAGGTCGTAGTAGGATTTTGTGAAGATAATTAAAGAAATTGTTTGTAATATTTATAACAGAAACTCGTCAACAAACTTTTTATTAACAAATTGATGAAACTAAAAGCTCGCGACACGGCCCTAGTGTGGGCCCTATAGGGATCAGAACACTGCATTTACAAGTTACGTATTATTATAATTGATGCCTTAATTTTTATTAGTATGCAAAATATCGTTTTAAACCTAGTAAGTTTGTACTTTATAACAATAAACAATTATTAATAGTAAAAAAAATATAAACAATTCTGTCCAGTCAGATCACCACTTCTCACCAACCACATACCACAAGGATTGCCGGAACATATTTTTTTGTGATTTCGGCGACAATTTTGTCGCATGAATTAAGTATTACGTGACACAGGGAAGCAATAAAGCAGGCGAGTACAAGAATATGCCCTACCACAACGGAATTTATCAAGAATGTTACCAAATTTTAATTAAAAGTCGTTTAATCATATGGGCCCCATAAGAAACACTCATGAAAGTTAATGACTAATTACCAGATTTGCAAATTTACAGCCATCTCGAGAAGAACCTGACAAGAAATTCGGTGGTGCATTTTTTCCGAACGGTATAATATACGAGTTTTTCAAGAGCGAATAGGTATCTCCTAGACGAGCATGCTACATCTTCGGCCGCAACATCACTTTCCATCACCTGAGATTGTTTTTTTTTTTTATTTATTTAAGATAGGCAAACGTTTGACCGCCATCTCACCTGATGGTAAGTGACGATGCGGTCGACGATGGAGCACGTTGTGGTCAAATGATTGCCTATTGGGCATAAAAAAATCTAATATTCCTTATATCACTAATATAATATATACCTACATAATATGCACCCCTTGTCATTAGCACAATCATTGATTTTATAATAAGCTTTCATTATCAACACACTTCTTACTATTGTTTTAATTTACCCATTGGTAATATACTTATACCTTCAACGAAAGCTAAAGCGCGTCGTGTAGCGTTCGAAACGGTGACCCGAAAGGTGGTTCGAAGTCACCGTTGATGTCGTTGCAGACGAGTTCTCAGCGTGCGTACAAGCGGCGGGCGCGGCGCGGCTGCGCGCGCGCACGGCTCGCGAGGCGCGCGAGCAGGCGCGCCTGTCGCGACACATGGCGCTCGCGAGGCAACACGAGCTGCGCGACCTGGGCTCCGGCCCGCGAGAGGAAACCACAGCGGCCTAGAGGTTACACCCACACAAACGTACGACGACATTTCAAATACCACTTTTTTTATAACATGTTTTACAAGGCCTTTATTTCACTACATAACGGTCCTATTGTAAATTTACTTATGGTAGGGTGAGTACAAAAATTAAAGCTTAAAAATAAAATTACAAAAAAACTTAAGCCGAAACACAAAACAAATTATCAGCCACCTAGAAATACCACTTTGTACTAGTTAAGTACAGCAATCTCGATAATCACACCTCAGAAACATCGATGCCAATTGAAGCTTTAGGATTCTTCATAAACTTTCAATAAGATCACTGAAGCGCCTTCAATACACATCGAATAATGCAACAATCGATTTAACTCGAAGCAATTCGCTACATTTTTCATCCGTACGGCAAAGGCCCATCCCGTTGCCCGTATCCTTGTTTCCTGAACGATAAAATGTGGGAGTCTTTAAGTCTAGAATTACTATAGGTATCTTCTAGGTAATCATGCGACATCTTCTGCCGCATCTTCACTTTCCATCAGGTGACATAGAGAACAAATGCTTGTCTATCTAGCATAAAAACATCGTACAACGCCAACAATGCCAAACGTCTTAACACCAAAATTATTTTAAAGGAAATGATACTTGCAATAACTTAAAATAAGCTTACCTTCAAAAACACTTGGAAAAATTCTGGAAAATCATACTAACATGGAAAGTTATCTTACATACCATTCAAATTATTTTGCCCGCATACACATTGAAACGTGTTCAAGTGATAACAGACCAGATTTTAATCTCGAGTGAACACTGTTTTGATCAGGTATAAGCAAGCTTGCTTCATCTTCGACCAAATCGTCACGATCTATCAGGAGACATAGTGATCATTTATTTGCCTGTATATAATTAAAAAAAAAAAAGATTCCAAATAAACACTGGGCTGAGTCACCCACGTCCGTAGGAAGATACCCCTTAAGTCTGACTCCCTACACGTGGTCCCCGGGTGGTGCTAATCAGGTGACATTTGAGAGGTGGTAGAGCATTTTGTGAGTTGCTCGCCTGGCTTGCTACCAAAGTAGCTTACCACCATCAAGTTGAAAGTCTGCCGCCAAGCCAAATACGGTGTTCCGGCAGTTATCCTTGAGAGCCTGCGTATTCCAGGTCTAGTGTGTTTACCAGCTTCGATCACATCGTCACTTACCATCAGGTGAGATAGTGGTCAAACACTAGCGTGTCACAAATAAAAAAAAAAAAAAAAACATCTAGCAACAAATTGACGCTTGCGCCACAAGTTATGTGACCTCGAGGATGAGTCGAATCACTGAGTATCCTTGCAGACATGTTAATTTATATTGTTTTTATTACCCGTAGGTACTCGAAGACTTGTGAAAAAGCAGCAAGAATTCCAACCACATAAAAAAAGAATTCAGCATTTCACTACAACACGGAGCACGAACAACACGAGCTGAAATCTGAAAGCTGAATGATCTGAAAAATGTATTATCATGATATCATCAAAGCAAACGAACGGTGCTCGAATTGCATCATGAGATCATCGGAAGGAAACTGCCTCTTCGGCCAAACTTGGAACTGTATAACTTCCTATTTCCTTATAATAATAATATGCTGATATCTAAGAAGTCATATAAATATTTGCATAGTAACTCAAAACTTTGCACTCGCATTTGAATGAAATTAAAATGAATCGTGTACGAAAATAGCACACGATAATCAAATATTGAGGGTAGATGTACCCCCTAAACCCAAACATTACATTATGTAAGACCGCTGACTTCAGGTTGATTCATTGACTAAATTTGGTATTCCAAATCAAGATGCGATAAAATAAATGTATGTCTGAAACAACCGCACAATGCGCATATCCCTGGAGAGCTCTCAAATAAAACGCTAGGGTTAAAATTTCATCAACCATTCAAAACATTTAAAAGAGTTGAAGTTAATCCAAGAAGTTGAAGAAAATCCAGGGGTTTGGGCAATTTTGCGGGAAATGTACAATAAATAACAATGGATATGTCACGCTTTTCGGCAGAAATTAGGTTACAGAGAAAGTGCGCGTTAAACAAAGCAAGCTCGGGAAATAAAAGCGGGAGTCATTCAAGTGTTTATATTATACCCAGTTAAAGAGAATTAACTTCATTAACGTTGTAGAACGTCACGTGACCATGAACACTATGTACGTGTTCATTAATGTGTGCGTGCTAATGCATAATGTCTTATGTGTGCAGTTGTTTCAATCTGCCCACTGCAAATAATTCTGAGGTTTAGTATACAAGACGCTTAGCCACTGAGGCCGGCAGTTTCTTCCATATTCTAAATGATTTGTGATATTAATGTTAGACTAAAAATATAATACTATCAGATTATATCGTATTTTAATCATCAAAATAATTTTACAACTTACGCTATTAATCTCTAGTTATACATCAAATACTATAAACATGCCTACTTCATAAAAGTTACTTTGAATGTGATCTATCGATCACGTCACCGTTACACAACGCTCATTACATTTAAATATCAACAAATGTAAGAAATTAGAAATTGTTTTATTTCTCACTTGCACAATGTATATGACTATAATATCATATCATACTGTTGAATGATTTTTTCTCGCTGTAAGTGAGTAAGTAATATCTTCCAACTCATCAATATTCGTAGGTTTTCCGGTTCCTAATAGTACACCCGATAAGTTCAACCATTGAATGAGTTCTTCGTCCCATTTCAACTCTTTAAAAAGCATACTCAGTTGAACTACTGGGACAAAAAACTGCCACTAGTGGGAATCAACCACAAAAACTTACTAACAAGTGAGAATTTGGTCAAAGGCTAGCATTTGACCACTTCAGATAGAAAAAAATACCGACTAACCCAAAAATCTTGATAGCACATGTTCGTATCAATGTTAATTCTTGTTCCCACATAGGCGACTTAGCTTACATAGAAATTAATTACAAAAACTTTTTAAAAGGACCTCTAAACCTTATAGATAGGTAATAGGTATGAATTATACTTTAGTATAAAAGTAACATGTCAGTCTTTAAAGCACAATGTCTTTTCTAGTATCAATAATTAAGATGGGCACGCTGGGCTTGAGCACTTCAGTTACATAAACGCTTAGTGGCTTGTAGTGAGCCTCTTTGTTAATAAAAGACAAATTTTTCGTTTTGTTTCTATAGCATTAGCTGTGCTACGGACAGACGTTGACAGTTGTTGACTATATCAACACAACATTCATATCACACACACAAATACACACAAACAAAACACACACACACCCAATAACACCAGAATCAGAAACCTACATTTCCTTTGGAGGTAAAACTTGTTTATAATTATAAGGATAAATACGTTGTTTGAAGCAGGGCTTGTTTAGCTCAGTGGTTAGAGCAATAGTGTAACCACTATGGCAGTAAGTTCAAACCCCGCGATATTTTTCTTTCTAAATTTACTGCTTAGACAAAACTAAGTAACAGCTATGTAATGCTTAATAGTAGAGTGGTGCAAGTTAAGTCTTGAAAAAGTGAGGACTTACATTTCTACGAAGATAGATTTTTTTGATTTGAACTCATCATGTGCCGACAGCACCCACTACGACAATTCAATCGTCATCAATAGTTTGACATATTTAGTGGAGTGGCGTTCAGTTTAGAATTAGACGATCTCTGTTTTTTTTAATTCTTGATAGGCAAGCATTTGACTACCATCTCATCTGATGGAAAGTGACGAAGCTTTTTGCATAGAAGATACCTATTACTAACTTTCAGCCCCACACTAAGTTCGATGACTTTTGTCGTGGGTGACGCGTGTATTTAGGAATGTTTGGTGAAAATCAGTGCAATCGTTTTCCGGATAATACGTATTTAAAAAAATCATTAGATATTACCATAGATTCGTAACACAAGACATTCAAACGGCACTTTTTTCTTACTATATACAGTTCAATTTGATATTAGTTTGTAGGACAAAATTCAAATAAACGACACTTTCTTCTTAACATCATCCACTACTCTGGCGTTGATCAGCACGGGCGCGTGCACGCTAATATGTGCCTTGCTGAGTTCGGATTCGTCGTGGCGCGTAGGAGAGGCGTGCTTGGCGCCCGCGCCGGCAGTAAGGGCGAGTTTCCTGCGCAGGTCGCGGACCTGAGCCGCGCTGGCTAGCTGCGCTGCTCCGCGGGACACTACTTCGGCTCGCAGCTGAGAGCATTCCGATCTACAACGGAGATAAAACTTATCTTTATTCATTCAAAACTTTTTCACTCGCGCGAAAGTGAAAAATATTTATTACTTTTCAAAACTTCAGATTCTTCGCGTAATAACACTAATATTATAAATGTGACAGTTAGTGTGTATTTTCTCTTCACGCATTTAAATGAAATTTGAATTATGCAAAGCTTAGCATATAGGCAATTTTCAAGTTAATGTACAGGGGCCAAGTCACGAGAAACATATAGTGTGTAATAATGGTCAATTATTAACCGATAATAGTTCATAAATGTGCAAATCATACAAAGTTGATAAACGTGATTTTCGTTTTCATTCCAAAACTCCAACATAAGTTCTAGTGAAGTTTCAAACACTTTACTGGCATGAGTACTTATAGAAGATTTTAGGCAAGCTTGCTGCATCATTGACCACATCACCGCTTACCATCAAATGAGATTGATGTAGTAAATGTCAAGTAAAAATTTGAAATCCACTCACTTCAGATGGTCGAGAACACCAGGCAACCAGCCATTCGCTGAAGGCTCGCAGTGCTTCCCAAACCATTTGGCTAGCTCTCGTCTCTGCCTTTCACAGAGCCCTTCTAGTTGCGTGATTCTCTCTTCGTAGTTTTCTGGAAATAGAATCATTAACTTTCATGAGTGCCTCTTTGGGGCCCATGTGAATAAACGATTTTGATTTGATTTGAAATGTCCCCAAAGAATATTCCTCACTTTTTGGTTCTTTCTTTAGAGCTTACACTACAATGGTAAATAAACATACATAAAACCAAGAGGTGACTGAGTGACGCCAAATGGTCATGGTTTCGAATCCTATGATGGGCTCAAAGCTTTTGATGAAGGCAACATCGTGATGATCTATGGTGGTAGGACATTTTCACGTGTTCATCAGGTTTGCTCTGGACTGAAACAAAATACAGTCGGTAATTTATCACCCTCAACATATGCTGACGTAATGTTGTTTTTGGTCCTGTGATCCGATTCAGAATCATCTAAAACATGTTTGTCAAACCGCGGCTCAGTGCGTCACTCAATCACCAGTGTTTTTGCCGCTCTGTATCATCAAGTGTCGTTAACTCATGGTCATTCAATTCATGGTCAATCTCACACTTTCACCAGTACTTTTATTCCTGTATATTATACCCCTGTACATTTTTCTTGAACCTCACTGTGTGCAATATACTTAAGCGAATACATTCTTATTGCTCCCTGCCCCATTCTAAGCTGCCACTGATAGCTACTCCATTAAATGTAATAGAATATAATAACAGAAATATTTTAATATGTCCTCACCAATGAGTTCCCTATCGTAATGAGCTGATGCGCCAGCCTGCTGTTCCCAAATGGTCTGTTTCTCGTGCAGCAGAGCATCCAGCTCGGCTTGCTTGTTGGCTACCTCTCGTCGCAACTGTAACAGAATAATCGTAATCTTAAGAGTTTATTACATCCTGTGCATTAATGTGTCAATTAATAAAAAAATATATTATCTAACTTTTATGTCGAATCTGGTTCTCAAAATTACTGAATAATGCATTTTTTCCATTTTTGGTAAATTAAAAATTTCGAGCATAAACATACCTACTCATACATATTTTGTAAGATAGGTTGTAAGTCTTCTAAAAGGTCCCATAAATAGTGAATGGATATTGCTAGGAATTATTTACTATGAGTATGTAGCATAAATATTAACATACCCTAGAATTAGTTTGTTTCATTTGAATTAAATTCTTAGCCATCTCTTGTCTTTTATCTTCCACTTCAGCAAATATAGAGTTACCCTTGGCAGCTGTAATGAAAAAAACACAAACATTTAATTTAAATCTATTATGATTATGTGTATAATAAAAAAATTTAGTTCTCAATTTTGTATTATTTTCCAAAACTTGATTATTATTCATTATACAAATAATCAAACTTAGTATGGGACTGTAAGTGTGTAAGTTATGTTATTAAGTATCTCACCATGGGGCTCCAACTCCTGAGAACTAGTGTACTGATGCAACATGGCCTTGGCTTCCGCTAGTTCAGCTAATGCTGTAGCTTCTCTGTCATTAGCTGCATGCAGCTCCTCTCGCCGCAAATTAGCTGCAGCTCGCATTTCCCCCATCTCCGACACCAATTCCTCAGATTTCATCTGCCATGACACTAATTCAACTTTCACTCTTTCTAGACATTCTTTCGCTTCAGCAGCTTCTTCTAAAGCCGCATTTACAGCTGCTCTCGCATCTTCTAACTCGGAGTTATCGACGCGCACTGGGCTTTCTTGAGCTTTGAACGCTTGTTCCTCTTTCAAATTTTGAATCTGTTCTCCCAACTTTTTAATTTCAGCAGCATGCCGCTCGATGGTGTCCAGACGTTCCTCTTTGAGTTGATTTATCTCCTCCTGGAGAGATGCGATGCGGTTGTTTACTTCAGCTTTTTTCCTTTCTTCGTCAGCCTGCAGGCTCTCTAATTCGGCACTTAAATGGCTCTGTACATCTAAAGCTGTCTGATAGCTTCGTCTTGTATCATGAAGCTCCTGTTTTGTCGTTTCATAGCTGCGGGAAAGGTTGTCGAATTGCTTTTTCAATAAGAAGTATCGCTCACTGAGTTCACCGTTTGTAAATTCTTCAACTTCGGTACAGTTAGTCTTATTACTTATTGTTGAATAATCCATTCTGGATATCAGATTTTTGTTTTAATCACAAGTTTTATAGATTCTTTATTGCATTTAATATTGAAAAATCACATGAACAATTCATAACAAAGAAAACGTTAAATATTTCGAATTTAAATTCTGGCGTTGATGATGACATTGACGACGGGCTGAAATGACATAACTAAGAACGTTCCTCTATCGAGATTGGAGACAAACTTCTCGCCCTTGTATTGCCTATACAGGGTGTCATATGCCCAGTGGACACATAAGTTTTCTCCCCAAGGGAATTTTGTTTCTGTTTCTGGGTGTAATTGTATGTATGTGTTTGATGTGAATGTTTCCGGCACGGCATCGGCACCCACGACAGAAGTATTCAAATTTAATGTGGGGCTGTGAGTGTGAAAGCTTTAATATTGATGACGTAAATCAAAACACTTTTTCTTAAATATATTCATATTCATATGTACCTATGCGGCGAATCGCCACTATCTGTGGTGTCCCAACTCTAAAGTTCGCCCATCACTAATCCGCGAGATTGTCACTGTCACCGGTCAGAACTACCGGCAAAAAGTGACGGATGATCACTTGAGATTATTACGGAGATAACGACGTGTAGCAAAACTATTTAACATTTGATTATTGTTAACTGTGTTCCACAAATATAACGTGTCTATACTTGTACTTCGGACGTTTCCTTCGACATGTTCCTCTCACCCATCATGTTGTTGAAGCAAAGCGTTAGAGGAAAACCTCGGGGTGCTTCCACGCCTGGATTCCCCGGTTTCCCCAAACCTACTCTTCATTACTCACTTATTAGCTAACTTTGTACTAGAAGTTGTATTAGTAACTTGAAGTTAAGAGTTACCCGACATATTTATAGGATAATATATTTGAATTGTTTTAAACGGCTATCCTACCTATTCGTGATATTGGCAGAGTTATGTCGCTCCATAGCGCGACAGCCCTAAAGTCACCATTTGAAAAAGAAGTTGATGTTGACATATATCCTAGGACACGATAAATGGACAGTACTAAGAGGGAAAATGTCGCTGGCAAAATAAGCACATGTATGAAAACGCCACGATCACACACGTATACAGAACAGAACGCAAAAAAAATATTTTCCATCATTTTGATTTTTAGACAGTGACATCTTTACAAGTCACTATCAAGTGTCAACCTTTAATAAGAATGCTGTCAAAATTGCAAGGGGAGGTGTTGATGTGTTATTCTTATTTACCTACTGAAGTCTGAATTTTAGTTTGAAAACAAGGAAAAGTTACGGACAAATATACAATACAATGTCCTCTCCACCTCCTACAAAACCCCCGCGAGGGGTCAAACAAGGAAAAGAAACAGTATGTATCCTGAACCTACAGTGTAAACATGTTATCAAAGAATGTAAATAATCGAAAATTATCCAATTATATTGTTTATGTTTGATTTTTATTGTAATTACAACGTTTTCGAATAGTTTTAAGTTGGTGTATTGTATTTTAGTCGACGAGACTGTATTTCTAATGATAATTCGGTATTCCAGAGTGGGCTGCTTATGTCGGTCATTCGGACTCTTTCAGCCAGTGAGACCAATGAGCAGCGAGAAAAAGAGAGAGCAAAGCTTGAGAAAGAGTATAAAAAGAGTGATGGAAGACTTGATGAGCTGGTCGCTGCTCATGCCCAGGAGATTATGGATGTTATGCAGGTATGGTGTAAAATAGACATTGAAAATTGATACAATATTTTGATTGAAAATTGATTTTCACCAATATTTAACATAAGTAGAAAAGACTAGATGCATATTCTTGTCTCTCCATAACTTAAAAAAATATATAATTTATATTGAATCATATTTTTTTTTCATATTTATTTATTCATTTCAAGTTTCTATGTTAAAACATTCTCTACATCTTAACTGTGATTAAATTCTGATATGTGAGACAATATAAGAATTACGTAACATTCACCAACATCAATCAATCTCCTGGCGTGTTCCCTGCTTGGTGTCAGCTGGTACTTTTGTAGTTAACATTTTTGTAGTTAATCTAATTGTTGGCATGTCATTTTGGATTGGATGATTTGCGTCTATGTGTTGGTGAGTGGCTTCTGCCTCTTTTGCCTTTCTTTATGGCTAAGACCTGTCTGGTCATAATTATGGTCTTTACTTCCGCACATTACGAGTCCAAACATTCACCAAGAAGCTTGTAAAAAAGAAAATAATAGTTAGTAGGTACCTCTAATTATGCGGTTCGACTGGAAGGGTCACAATATATGCAAGTAAATTATTATTTATTTATTTTCAAGTCTAGAGTGAATAGGTAATCTTCTAGGCAAGCATGTCTCATCTTCTGGCCGCATCTTCACTTTCCATCAGGTGAGATAAGTGGCTAAATGCTTGCCTATCTATCATAAAAAAAATTCAACTGTAACTAATCATTTAAGTGTAATACTTTTTTTATAGAAGTTTAGTGCAGTAGGGGCTGCGCTCACAGTGTGGGGTCAACACTGTGATGCTGCGACAGCGAGATTAGCTGCTTGCCGCGGCTTGCTCCGATTGAGACGGGATGACTTGAAACGTCTATGGATGACATCTCGTACACATCACTATGCGCTACAGATGCTGACTGATATGTAAGTAAATAGTTTAGTGTGGACTATGATGACAATCTTCTATTTCATCTAAGCATCAAGTGCCTTTCAGTATAGTGTATATCAGTGTGTGTCTTCAGTAACATTTACTTTAATGTTAATAATTCAATAAGTTAATAAAATAAATGTAAAATTGTTTGTAACATTTGTTTTGTTTTAGTGTGGTTTATTTTTTGTAGCAAGTTTTCCTAGAGTTTTATACCATTTTGGAAGCTTGGTTAGATGTGTAAATTTTTACTTACTTTTTTTTTCAGCCCGATAAGTGAAAGTGGACTAAAAGTAAAAATCTTTCAAAATATAGGGAAAAATAATATTTTGATTAATTGTTGTGTAAAAACTACAGGAATTCTGAGATTTTTAAGTATTCATAGCAGGGCTACTTAGGTTCTGATAGAAATAAAAACAATTATTTGAATAATAGTGGTCAGGTTGTTTAAAATATCTTAAGGGGTGTACATTTTCAAAGGTTTTTAAATTGAATTCTTTAAACAAAAAATTATTTGGATACATTTTCTTTTCTCGAATATTTATGAGCATGCCAACTTTTGTGTTGGCTGCTTATCATTGAATTTTGGGACACGCTGTATGCATAGTCCAATTTGCTACAAAAAATCATACCTACATAACATACAATTTCATTAATTCAATTCTGAATTAAATCTATTTCTAATTTTTAATAATCTTTAATCAATGATTTAGATGTTAAAGATAGATTAAATCAGCAACTCCACGCAGTGCACTTTGCGCCTTGGCTAGCTAGGCTTGCGATAACACGCCATTGAACCCTCAACAACGTTTTTGTGTTGTTGTAGCGAGCGCGTGGTAGTGTCGGAGCGCGAGGCACACGAGCACATCGCGGCGGGCCGCGTGCTCGCGTGTGCACACACGCTGGACGCGGCGCTCGCCACCGCCTCCACCACGCTCTCGCACGTGGACGCTCTCAACGCCACGAGACACCACCTGGAGGTGAGAACTTGTTAAGAATCGTCGCCATTCGCCGGATTCTCTGGTGGTCTCTCTTCCCGCTCGGTGACTGAAGGCGAGCGCCAGCGTAAAGAAGGGCCGATCGCTTTAGTACTATTTTCCTAAATATTTGACTCATCCGCGCTTTGATGACAGACGCCACATCGTATCGTAACTCGTCACATTCCATTATAGCTGATCCACTTTGAAATATCACGGTGTTAGACACCATTTTATCCCCTCGTACAACGCGACCATAGGTCTGACTTCCGGTCCTGTTCTCAAGTACCTTTACCTCCGACGGTATCGGCTGAGAAGGGTCTGTGAACGCTTATTTTCTCGAGTATTCATGTGCACCCCCACGTTTGTGGTGCCTGCTTATCGTTGAATTTTGGGACACGCTGTATGCATAGTCCAATTTGCTACAAAACATCATACCTACATAAATTCCAATAAAATTTCACGGTGTTAGACGCCATTTTATCCCCTCGTATCAACGCGACCATAGGTCTGGCTTCCGGTCCTGCTTCGCAAGTACCTTTACCTCGGACGGTATCGGCTTAGAAGGGTCTGTGGATGGGGGTTTGTATAGATGGTTGTTGCAGGCCAAGAAGAGCGAGCTGGTTGAGGTGATAGTGCGACGAGTGAGTGACGCCGTGTACCGGGGCGACCGAGTGCCGCTCACGCGATCTGTTTCCGCGAGGAGACGCACTGCGCTCTTGCTTGCAGGTAATATACCGTTTGACTACGACACAAATAATATATTAATTAATATTAACTATTGAGTTCCGCATATTTTGTGTTTATAATATTGATAGACGACTCGAGCAAATCAGTTGACTGGTGAAATGTCATGCTTACCCATTTCAGTTCAGTGTCACCAATAATTTAGAAGAGTATGAAATCCTGCACTAAAATGCTCATCACTCTGAGATATGAGATGTTAAATCCCTTTATGTCCTGTAACTTCACTTAAAAAGTTGGCCTTCAATCCTAAATATAGAAATGATTTCACACAATTGCTTGGCGGTTGAATGATTGACTATGGCCTGGTTGAATTCCCCAGGCGGACAATGCAGAAAAGTCCTAATTCCTTATAGTTTGTAGATTTTTATCGCTTATATCGCTTATTAATTAAAGTTAATTTGGGCACCTTATCCAATTTCATTTTTCTTACAAACCTTTTTAAGACTGTTACAAAAATACCATACAAATGTATCTACATACAAATGCATGAAAATCATCTGTATGTTTCACAGAACTAACAAAAAGTGAAGAGGTGACAGATGAGTACCTACAAGACATAACGCCGGAGTTTGAGGCCTCGCTCACAGAGGAGGACAAAACCTTCGAGACCACCGTCATGATATCGCTTGAGGCACTTGGTGTACTGGATCAGCTGAAGCAGGCTACCGAGGTGAGGGTTGCAGCTGGCATGGAGTGTTACAATGCGATTTTCTAATATTAGAGTAATAAGGATTTGCGTTATTTACTCTAGCAGTCCTGTACTTTCTAAAAAGAAAAGCGGTCGCGGTAAGTGTCGCAGTATAGTTATATGCAGTCTTTTCATAATAGTAACAAAATATAGTCCGCGAGCTTTAATAAGTAATGGTTTCTTTATAACCTGATAATTTTCTAAACATAAGTTTGATGAAAACATAATTAAAATTGTTCATAAATAAAGAGATATAATGAAGTTATAAGCTTTCTCGATTCATGCGTGACAGAGATTGCACTACATTGCGATGTCTGCTATTACTATTGATCAAGCATATTTGATTGATCAAGCCTATTTGCTTGGTGGTCATGCTTGTCTGAAATAACTGCACTCCCTAGCACATTTTTAATAAAAAAACCAAAGATCTGCCCGGCACGGTACTGTGCTCCTTTCCCGAGATTTAGGTTCTTAATTCTTATTTGATTTTAAGTCCTGCTGCCTCACTTTATTTGAATTTCGCTCTAACAATCAGGATTAGGAACGGAACATTGTTGAGTGGTGGACTTAGTGTTGCCGACTGCTTTCTGAGCTAGTGTATATACTTGAACCTCTGGACTTATTTGCGAGAATAGGGTTTGATTCCTGAAGAAGAAAAACATACTCTGCTTTCTTAGCTAGTGTATATACTTGAACCTCTGGACTTATTTGCGAGAATAGGGTTTGATTCCTGAAGAAGAAAAACATACTCTGCTGTCTCAGCTAGTGTATATACTTGAACCTCTGGACTTATTTGCGAGAATAGGGTTTGATTCCTGAAGAAGAAAAACATACTCAACCAAGAAGATGTTTCTGATTTTGGTTGCGATTGTGCGTGTGTGAATATTTCCAGTATCCGCGGCACATGACAACAATTCACACTTCCACAATATTTAGTGTTATGCTGTGAGTGTGACTTGCAAACCACTTTATGATTTATCATGTCTTCTACAGAAATTCAAGGTCCAAATCCAGAATGAGCTTCTCGAAGTCATCGACTCTGTATCCCGGCGCATTATTGAAGAGGGAGACGTGGAGCCCGATGCAGAAAGTGAGCAGGACGGCGATATACCCGACGACGATAGTGTGACAGAGACGGGGCGACCGCTCGCCAGACTCGTGTCCATACTTTCGGAGGAGTTCAAAGCCTGCGCTGGTAGGAATAAAAGGTAATTGTAGAACAGGATGCAGAATGCAAGCAAGATGGAAATATATTCAATGCTAGAGTATGACAGAGACGGGTAATCGCAAGTGTAAACAAGTGTATGAACTTAGTGCGGCTGTAAGTGTGAACGCGTTACAAAACATACGTGTTTGTTGCAGATTACTACAATTGTGGCGTGCCGCGTTACAAAAGTACAAGCTGTCCGACTCGTGTCTGCACACCGAACAACATTACTGGAGCGCTGTGCAACAAGTCGTAAGTATATGTTGTTATACTGTAACAGACATTTTAAATATTGTACGTTCAGAAACTTAAGTCTGGGGAAGCAATTGAACGAGCGAAGCGAGATTTTCATGTTAATTTGGGTGGTGTACCACCCAAATTATATTTAAAAGGAATGCCTCTGACAGACGAACGGACGGACTGTAGTCCGTCCGTTCGTCTGTCAGAGGCATTCCTGAACCATACAAGCGAATAACTTCAAATTCTCAGATAATATGTAAAGATGTACCAAAACCAGAAATGCTAATTTAAATTATATAAATGATAATATGAATGGGCACCCTTACTCATAAGGGGCCGTTCAAGTATTATGTAAGCATTATCGGGGGGCGGGGGGTCTTTGATTTGCTTATTTTTGATGACATGGGGGGTAGGGGGATCTAGATGATGATTACTTCATCCGTAGTTATTTATTTTTTTATACATATGGCAACTCACACATTGTCTATGCTTGAAAACAGAACGCATTTTCGGGGATTCCCACGAATAATGCATAGGTTTAGGTATTTTCTTATTTCTAGAATTAAGTAATAAATAAATAACTTCTGCTCATGAATCAATAAAAAAAACAATACAGTAAGTAGGTAATAGAAAAATGTTTACGTAATACTTGAATGGCCCATAAATAGGGACCAAATTATTTTTATTTTTCTTTCTGCCCGTGAAAAAAATAACTTTGCAAGTAGAGTTTACGAAAGAAGCATAAAGGATGGTTATGATTATATTGGAGTATCGACATAGAGGTTAACGGCTGCTATCACAAGCGGCGGCCCCCCGGACGGGGGTGCTCGTCTGTTTATTATCCGATGAGTCATCATCAGTTTGGAGTACCGCCGGAGGAGGCATAATGCATACAGCACTTAAAGTACCGTGTTCGTATCGCGGGCGGGTGGGGCAACAGGGTCGGTTTAAAGGGTATCAATCGCCGTTCGCCATGCCGCCGAGATCGTCCACCCGCGATCGAAGTTAGGATATCGAGCGATTGCGATAGCCTCCCCCACTTTTTGAGGAGCGAAATATTTGTCCGTCGCCATGAAGGGGAGTCTATCATCGACTTCTATCGAACGAGTTGTACTCGTGTGGTGACAGACACGTCCGGTGTCGTTGCAGCTGCAGCTGCTGCTGTCGGAGTACCTGGACATAGAGCGCGTGACGGCGGCGGCGGCGGCGGCGCGCGCGGCGCCCGCCAGCGCCGACCCCGACGCCGCGCGCCTCTCCACGTACTTCGGCAAGAAGCGCGCGCCCGCGCCGCGCCGCCGCACGCAGCTCTTCAAACTCACGGGTCACTTGCTACGCATGCTATGATAATTACACATACTTTTATTTATTCTTGATATGCAAGCATCTCGCCTAATGGAAAGTGATATTGCATGCTTCCCTCGAAAACACCTATTCCCGCTTGACTTGGACACTCCCACAGATTATACCGTTTGGGGAACAAAAACGAGGGTAAAAAGAAGTACCATATGGGTCGTGCTCGCTTGCCTGTGTTAAAGTTATACTGTTATGCTATATGCCCTCTTTTGCAGGCTGATGGGGCGGAGCGACTTCTAGGTTAGCCGAGGTAGTGTAATTTTGAAGAAAAACCAGAAAAGATCCGGGGTTTTCGTAAACATATGATGAAGCTTACTAAATTCTATCAGTCATATTTGTAACGTAACGTTTCTCCTTACATAAATGTCGAGTCGGGGTCTGTCGGAGTCGAATCATGACCTATACTCTGTTCCAAAATCTTAGATATTTTATGTGAACAAAGGGGATAACTGTGCAAAAAATATCTTTTATAATGGAAGTTTACTATATTTGACCAAAATAATATTTAATAATTTGTATCTACTCGTAATCTGATCAATTATAAAATAAAATTTGTTTTGTACTATTTAATTTAACGTTTTATTGGTTCTATACAATGTTATAATAAAGAAAACAATTTTTGATAGAAAAAATATTATTATACTGGTAAGACTGTAAGAGGTTCTAAACATTTCTGCCGCCATCATTTATAGTTTCATTCGTTTTTGTTTTCAAAGCGTTAGGATCTTTACTAGAACTTATGTTGGAGTTTTGAACGGGGCCGTCCAGCCGTTCTCCTGGACAGGCCGAATTTCTCAACCGATTCTCGTGAAATTTTGTAAGCAATTTGGATGATTACGGGGATTTTTTTTGTCGATTAGTTTTTGGAAGCGTAATTTATTCAGTTTTATGCATTGCATTGAGTTGCGAGGTCTGCAACTCGCGGAGCTCCTACTATGTATTAATATGTAGCGTCGTGGGTGCGCAGGCGCGGGTGACGTCGCGGGCGCGGGTGCGGGCGCGGGCCGTGGGCGGCACCGGCCCCCGCTGGTGTGCCGGCCGGAGCCCGCGCACCTGCACGCCGTGCTGCCCGCGCTGCACGCGCTCGCCGCGCACATCGAGCCGCACACGCAGTCAGTGCACACCTGCTATATACTATACTATACTATACTATACTATACGCGGGCGCGGGCCGTGGGCGGCACCGGCCCCCGCTGGTGTGCCGGCCGGAGCCCGCGCACCTGCACGCCGTGCTGCCCGCGCTGCACGCGCTCGCCGCGCACATCGAGCCGCACACGCAGTCAGTGCACACCTGCTATATACTATACTATACTATACTATACTATACGCGGGCGCGGGCCGTGGGCGGCACCGGCCCCCGCTGGTGTGCCGGCCGGAGCCCGCGCACCTGCACGCCGTGCTGCCCGCGCTGCACGCGCTCGCCGCGCACATCGAGCCGCACACGCAGTCAGTGCACACCTGCTATATACTATACTATACTATACTATACTATACGCGGGCGCGGGCCGTGGGCGGCACCGGCCCCCGCTGGTGTGCCGGCCGGAGCCCGCGCACCTGCACGCCGTGCTGCCCGCGCTGCACGCGCTCGCCGCGCACATCGAGCCGCACACGCAGTCAGTGCACACCTGCTATATACTATACTATACTATACTATACTATACGCGGGCGCGGGCCGTGGGCGGCACCGGCCCCCGCTGGTGTGCCGGCCGGAGCCCGCGCACCTGCACGCCGTGCTGCCCGCGCTGCACGCGCTCGCCGCGCACATCGAGCCGCACACGCAGTCAGTGCACACCTGCTATATACTATACTATACTATACTATACTATACGCGGGCGCGGGCCGTGGGCGGCACCGGCCCCCGCTGGTGTGCCGGCCGGAGCCCGCGCACCTGCACGCCGTGCTGCCCGCGCTGCACGCGCTCGCCGCGCACATCGAGCCGCACACGCAGTCAGTGCACACCTGCTATATACTATACTATACTATACTATACTATACGCGGGCGCGGGCCGTGGGCGGCACCGGCCCCCGCTGGTGTGCCGGCCGGAGCCCGCGCACCTGCACGCCGTGCTGCCCGCGCTGCACGCGCTCGCCGCGCACATCGAGCCGCACACGCAGTCAGTGCACACCTGCTATATACTATACTATACTATACTATACTATACGCGGGCGCGGGCCGTGGGCGGCACCGGCCCCCGCTGGTGTGCCGGCCGGAGCCCGCGCACCTGCACGCCGTGCTGCCCGCGCTGCACGCGCTCGCCGCGCACATCGAGCCGCACACGCAGTCAGTGCACACCTGCTATATACTATACTATACTATACTATACTATACGCGGGCGCGGGCCGTGGGCGGCACCGGCCCCCGCTGGTGTGCCGGCCGGAGCCCGCGCACCTGCACGCCGTGCTGCCCGCGCTGCACGCGCTCGCCGCGCACATCGAGCCGCACACGCAGTCAGTGCACACCTGCTATATACTATACTATACTATACTATACTATACGCGGGCGCGGGCCGTGGGCGGCACCGGCCCCCGCTGGTGTGCCGGCCGGAGCCCGCGCACCTGCACGCCGTGCTGCCCGCGCTGCACGCGCTCGCCGCGCACATCGAGCCGCACACGCAGTCAGTGCACACCTGCTATATACTATACTATACTATACTATACTATACTATACGCGGGCGCGGGCCGTGGGCGGCACCGGCCCCCGCTGGTGTGCCGGCCGGAGCCCGCGCACCTGCACGCCGTGCTGCCCGCGCTGCACGCGCTCGCCGCGCACATCGAGCCGCACACGCAGTCAGTGCACACCTGCTATATACTATACTATACTATACTATACTATACGCGGGCGCGGGCCGTGGGCGGCACCGGCCCCCGCTGGTGTGCCGGCCGGAGCCCGCGCACCTGCACGCCGTGCTGCCCGCGCTGCACGCGCTCGCCGCGCACATCGAGCCGCACACGCAGTCAGTGCACACCTGCTATATTTTTTTATTTTTTTTATTTGTGACAGGCTAGTGTTTGACCACTATCTCACCTGATGGTAAGTTACGATGTGAACATACATATATAGTATAATATACTCTACTATATATATTTTTTAACGCATTCACCCTCACAGCCCACCCTAAGTTCAAGGTCTTGTATTGTAGGTGCCGGAAACATTCACATCACACACACATTTTACACATCACACCCAAAAACAGAAGCACAAATATCCCTTGGGAAGAAATTTGTGGGAATCGAGCCCAGGATCCACGGCGCAGAGGGCGGAGACCAGTCCACTGTGCCGACTAGGTCGTCAGAAGACCTTTACCCACGGGGAAAACTATTTGAGCCAACTACACTACTAAAGTTCTCGGAAACATATTTTGTACTCAAAATTACAGTTCCGAGGTCCATTTACAAAATGAGCTGGTTCTAATTCTAATTTGTGGTGGGGGTGATATGGTATATATGATATCATCCATAAATGTGATAGGTTTGAGACAGTAGATCTACCACTGACGATATCCTTTTGCTATACAATATTAATTAAAGTGTAGACTGCAGTAAAGGAACGCATTGTGGTTGCAGCGGCAGCGAATGTTCTCTGCGAGCATTCTTAACGGACTACGTTCGCTCCGGCGAGAGCGAGCGTCTGTCGCGCGCCGCCCGCGCCGCCATCAACGAAGCTATGCAGGCGCCCGGCGCCTGGCGGGAGCGGGTCCACACAGACAACAATGACGGGTGACTAGATGTCTTATATGTTCATTATATTAGCTAGTGTAAGTGGTAGTAGTAAGTGGATTTGTACTAAACCTTCACGGGCATGGGATTTGAAGATTAAGTTGAAATCAAATAGTTGAGTGTTATTCAAAGGTTAGCAATATTCAAATGTTTTACTTTATTTGGGTAGACACATAAACGCTTTCACATTTACCATCACACACTGAGTTTGATGATTCGTGTCATGGGTACAGCCCTGCACTGAGTTAGATGACTTGTGCCGGAGACATTCACATCACACATACGATCACATTGAGAACCCTATACCCGCTGCTCGAAGGTTAAATGTGCATCCAATTAGGTCAACGGACAACTTGTAGGAAGAAAGTTTAAACTTGTATATACATTTAACAAACAATTTTTTTCTGTGTATAAATGTATGCGTGTCTGTTAATTGAACGGTATATAGTTTGAAATATCTCTCATCTTAAAAATCCGTAAAGCCGTTACAGATTCTCACATAATGTTTTTTTTGTTTAAACCAGACCGCTAAAATAATAATTTCACTTACATTATGAGATAAAAAAATGCTTTCTTTACTAGTTAAAATAAATTCTCACACAAAATATTGACATTACATACAAGCTAGCGCGATTATAAAAAAATCGTAACGTCGTAATGTCTGGTTGCGTACCCGCGATCCTTTCGCTCGCAACTACGACGAGGTATTACGTCGTAATACTAAAGATATGATTCCGATCTCGGCAGCATGCAGCAGGGTCAAGAAATCGTCGTCGCATTGTACTATCGGTTAAGATCCAGTGTTGCGAGAAAACTGGGTTCAACGAAGTAAAAAAAAACTACTGAAATATGGCTAAATTACATAGCTAGAGTAGGAGGGGTTAGCTTTAAATAAAGAGAATCGAACAAAACGGGTGCTAAGTAATTTCAACGCAATCGAATTCAATTCCAAAAAAACTAAAATCTCACGAGAGTTCAGGGGAGCGGGAGGGAGTCGATCAAAATCTCCCGACACCTCACCTAGGGGTCGAATAACACCAAAATCACCTCCCGCAATCGATGGATGCCCCTAATCTCCACAAAACCCATAGAACATATACGGGGCCGTAGTGCCACCGCAACACCGCTGCGGGCCGCCGAGCTCGGAATCATACATAGTCAGCGTGTATTCCCCTCGGCAGGTCCAGCGCGCGCGTGGTGTTCGCGTGCTGCGCGGCGTCGTGGGGCGCCGTGTGGCGCGCGTGCTGCGGCGCGCGGCGCTGCGGGCGCTGCGGCGGCGGCGAGGCGCTGCGCGGCGCCGTGAGCGCGGCGGGCGCGCTGGCGGCGCACGCCCGCGCCGCGCACGCGCGCCTGGCCGCGCCCGCGTCGCGCGCGCACAAGTGGCTGGCCGACGACGACATCGTGCGCTTCCTGCAGTCGCTGCCCAACTGGAAGGCGGCCGTCGGCGACGCCTCCGAGAAGCACAACGCGCAGGTATCGTGTCCCCGATGTCCCCGAAGTACGATTCCGTCCCCGGTGGCTGGTGTACCCCGATCCCTCGCCGGATCGGCCTGGGGCTAAAACGATGGCTAGTCGAACGAGCGTTCTACCCCTGTAATTAATTTGTGGAATTAAATATAAAGTAATGTAGGACCCAATTTATTCGATGTGATATTGCACGGATTTTACTTTATTTGAGAATTTTTAGAAAATTTGTGCACATTATTGTGCCCTGATATACTATGATTTAAATTGGTTAAAACCGTTTTAATTCGATTCGATCGATTAAAATCGGAATATGTGTAACGTCTCGTATGTCCCATAGATTACACTGCTGACTCCTTCCTCCCGCTATGCATTGGTTTATAAAAAGGAAGCTTCCTCCCCAGACGGAATCACAAAAACCCTGTGACCCTTTAGTCGACGGATCCCCTCTGGGCGTATAGCTCGCGGATATTATTTCTCTCGTTCCCTTATCCTCCACCTATATATGGTGCCTCCTGGGAATCCACCTACCTCGTAGCCAAGCATGATCCAAAATCCTGTTAATATAACTCGAGTATTATATTATAATAATTTGTTATTATTGTATGTGATCGCTGGACCTCGTGATCAGGAGTTGAAACAAGCGTACGAGCGTGAAGCGGAGATCCTGGAATCTAGTCTGGGGGACGGCGCCGTTGGGCGGAAGGAAATCATAGCCGATGTCAACGCGCTCGCTGATCTCGCGGTGCTGTGCGAGTCTATGGTAACTATAATAATAAATAAACACTTTCACACTCACAGCCCCACACTAAGTACGATGACTTTTGTCGTGCGTGCTAGAAACATTCACATCACACACACTAGCCCAGCCAGAACCAGACACAAGTTTCACTTCACATTCGAAAACTTGAGTTCCTGTAGGGAATCGAACCCGCTTGGAAGGCGAACGCTTACCCAACTAAGCCAACGGGCAGTTCAATAATAATAATAGACATTTATTTACACAAAAACTAAAATTTGTTTATAAAACTTTAGATCCCTGGCTTCCTCCCACAATAGGACGGCATGTTCGTAGAACCCAGTCTCAGTCCTATATTAAACAGATATTATGTATTAAGTAGAATTCCTAGAAGGAATTATGATAGAAAGTACAACATTAGAAATATGCCAAGTTGCTAAAAATTTTTTTACAAGTTTTTCGTCCAGTCTATTTTCCATGAGTATATTATTTTTGGTGTGTGGATTTTGTTACTTGTCATACAAGGATGATTATACTGGTGGTCACTCTCAGCCCCGCACTAAAAAAGTTGCTAGAAATATATAGGTCCTACATATTGTAATCTTTGACAGAATTTCTTCGCTTGCTATGTGGCATTTGTAACATGTTGGCATTTGTAACTTTATAACTTGCGCTAGTAACACATACCTAAAGAACATCTAGGTCTTAATTGATCTATTCTATTATGTTAATAATGTGAACGATTATTTGCAGGACTGGCTCGCAACCAACATCCGCAACATACCGACCTTGGTGTCCGGTAATGGTGGCATCAAAGTGTCCGAAAAGTTTGTAAACGATATCGGCAGCGCCGCTATGATATTCGACGAGATATCTCACAAGTGTCTGCTGTTGCTGCACTTGGAGGTAAGTCATCTCTCATGTTATTTAGGACTCCGAACCCAAAAAGGAATTGGAGATTTTTGTTGTAGCTTTAAAGTCCCACAATGCTTTAAATTTACGTGGTCAGAATATAGAGCTGAAGATGACATCTTTCAAAAGCCCCTTTTTGGCAACAGTATAACTGCAGCAGCATTTTTTAATTTAGTTAAAATCGGAACTAGCTTACGTTAAATCCTGTAGCTCAGCTGGTCAAATGTCATAGACGGTTTGTCAATTGATGACAAAAGTCGATGGGTTTAATCGGACGCTAAGCTTTACCCATATTCTATACGTCCTGTCATATTTCTTAAGCCAAATCCTTTTTCTTTTTCCGAATTTCGTCCTGTACTAGTCATTTTAATTACGAAATCCTTACACCTCACAGAACTGCTTCCATTACCAACTTTTCAAATAAGAAGTCTTTCCTGTTTCATTTAAAACCATCTAATATTAATATTTCCAAACAAAAGTCCTTCTTGTTTCAGTCAGAACTCCTTCCAATATCAATCATTTTTACGATATCTTTCTTATGTCTTTGACATCCGTCTAATATGAATCTTTCCAAACAATAGCTTCCTGTTTCTCAGAACTTCGTCCAATATTAATACTTCAAATACGAAATACTTTCTGTTTCTCCCAACTCAATCTTCTTTTCTTTTTTCACTTTATCAAAAGAACATGAGCGCTTCTCGTTCATTCATAATTTCGTCCTACCTTACAAACAAACGCATTCATACTCACAGCCCCACACTAAGTTCAAAGACTTGTATCGTGGGTGCCGGAAACATTCACATCACACACACAACCTTAATACCACTTATCACCCGTACTAATCAGGATTTCAAATATTACTGACGAGTAACGGCGACATACAGTCGTCTATCACTCGTCATGTGGCGGGATCAGGTCTCATCAGGTGTGATACGTTCGCTGGTGTCCCTCAGGGGGGCGTACTAGGGCCATTACTTTTGATGATTTCATTAAGTATATCAAAAGTCCGCTTTCAACAATCGTACCTATAGTCTACCTCAAATCGTATCAGATAGGCCATGCGGCGTCCCTCTGCCGTGTCGGCGATCCCGCTGGGCGACCTAACTCGACAAGACAAAATGACATCGTCGTTCAATTATGATTCGTATTTGCGAGTGTTTATTTGTGTAAAATATAGTTAGATGTGTTTGGGTGTGTCGTTCCAGATGCGCATAGAGTGCTTCCACTACCTGGGGCAGGAGGAGGCGGAGGCGGAGGGGGAGGGCGCGGAGGAGGCGGCGGGGGGCGGGGGAGGTGCGGGCCGCCTGGCGCATGCGCTGCTCGCCTTCCACGAGCACGCCTCCGTGCTGCACCCGCGCCGCCTCGCCGTCAGTCGCATACTAATCTAACTATATCACACGCCGACTGTAATGCTGGGGCTACATTAGAGCGCGAAGATTCGTATCAAGTTGCCGCGCTAAAAACGTTTACGGGCATACTCAATGTTGTTGTTTTCATTGGGCGGGTGAAAATTCATCGTACCGCATTGTGTTGTTCTCTGTAGTTGTGCGGCCGAGACGTAGGCTGTAATTCAAAATGGAGGAAGTAGTGACTTTTTGTGGTCGGGTTCCTAGGATTTCATATAATACTGTCCGTTTCATAAAATTGAATGAACTCCAACACTTTTTCATTACTCCACTATAGTATACAAAAAAACACAACCGCGTTCGTCCCGCTGCTCTGGACGACATTAAAGTGAAGTAGGTATTAAGGTGTAGCCACCCTAGCGAGTATTGTCGCGACAAATCCCTTTGATGCGCGCCAGTATACCGACGGTGCCCCGATAGACATTTTCTTGGCCCGAATACTACGCATTGCAACGATTCCCGGCTCCCCGGCCACACTCATCGCGTTTACACGGATATTCGCCGTTAGCCCCTAATGTAGCCCCAGCATAAGAAGATGAAGCGTTTGGCTATGAGATAACTATTCTCTCTCTATTTGATGACTCCAAGATTATGCCTATCTCGCACTTTGTGCACTCGGAGGAATATCTTGTAGCATATTTGGGTACTTCCCAACGGATCATAGTATCGGATTTTCACATTAACCGATCATAAAAGTTGTTCCCATCTGATCATAAGATCAGTTGCAACTAAAATAAATTATATATTATTCTTCCCAACTGATCATAAGATCCGTTGGGACTCCAGTAAATTATATATTGTTGTTCTCAACCGATCATAGGATCTGTTGGAACTTAAATAAATATCTGTTATACCTTCTCATCGGATCATAAGAATTATGTTTTTGTTTTTTACTTATTTTGACGCGATTCTTCGCGTCTACGATTCGTTATTGTTTTTAAAGTGTTACGCTATACATATTTTCCTCCGACTTCATTTAAGTCGAATGTATTTTTTTTTTATTGTTTGTTACCTCATGACTTTCTTCCACTTGAACTGATTTTGAAATGTTTTTTTTTTATTTGAAATATGTTGCTTTCCAATTGGTTCCATTTAAATTTGATCAAGATCTGTTCAATCTTGAAATAGAAGTCTGAAATAGAAATATCTTCAATAATGCGTTTTTAATACATCTAATCTGATCAAAGTTCCGAAGTTAAAGCGGGGAAGTTGGTTTTTTTAAGCTTTGCTTGCGTTTAATTATATTGCTTGAAGTTGATTCACAGATTACATAAAATTACCTATAGCTGGTAAAATTGTTACCTACATAATATTTTAAAAAAAAAAGTGATCTTACCCTACGGTTATATTTTGACGAACTACAAATCACAGTAGGTGGAATATGTTGTTTTAAGACTGATTTTATTTTATGTAAATAGTAAATTTTAAATTAGTATTTACATCATGTGTTTAATTTTAGACTGATTATTCTGTGATTTACCAGTAAGTTTAAAAATATTATTGTTGATTTTGTGTGAAATTTTAGTACATAGGGTTGATTTTAGATATATTTTTATAAACCTGGTAAAAAAATATTTACGAAAATCTGTATCTGTCATTATTATTTCCGTTGTAAAGTTTTTTGATATTTAATGTTTGTAATTTTTCAAACAATATACTGTTTCTAGCATTTATTTGTTACATTTATTATTCGGCAGCTTAATGGGAAAAGTTTAATCTACAATTATCGTAGCCTACCTAAGCTATCGAAAATATATGTATCCACATTAAAAATAGATAATGGAAAGTTCACAAAAAACAAGGTGAATCAAACCATAATATTTCTATGATCCATTGAGAATGTAAAATACGTACCTATTTAAGTTCCAACAGATCCTATGATCGGTTGAGAACAACAATATATAATTTACTGAAGTCCTAACGGATCTTAAGATCAGTTGGGAAGAATAATATATAATTTATTTTAGTTGCAACTGATCTTATGATCAGATGGGAACAACTGTTATGATCGGTTAATGTGAAAATCCGATACTATGATCCGTTGGGAAGTACCCGCATATTTTTATAATTTAAATGAATATTTTACCGAGCAATTTTGACATTAAATCGCATGATAATTAAGTATTATATAATTTGATCTTTTTTATTATTTTGAAAATGTTTATAGGTATATGTGTGGTTTAAATTGACGTCTAAATATAATTGTTGAATATCTAATTCGAATAGAGTTTATTTAAAACATATATGTTAACAATTTCATTAATAATTTGATTGTAAATTTACTGCTACTGTATTTAAAATTATTGTTATTTACTGAACCCGTAAGGGGATAAACTGTATTCATTTAATGCACTTCCACCTTGAAATGTTTATTGCATCAGTTTTCTAATAATGATTATTTTATGTATAAAAATCCTCCAAAACGGCTCGACCGATTTATAAAATTTTGTGTGCATATCGGGTAGGTCTGAGAATCGGTCAACATAAATTTTTTATACCCCTAAATGTTAATGAAGGTCTAATTTTTTTTTGTTTTTATTTTTTATGATTCAGCATTGAAAAATACATGTAACCCTTTTTCACCCTTCTACGATCAAACCCTATTTTTTTATTGAACTAAAAAATATTTCCTAGAAATAATGTATATGGCAAAACAACGCTTGCCGGGTCATCTAGTATTGCATATAATAACGGTATCGCAATGCGTTGAATGTAAGCCGTTGTCGTTGGCAGTACATAATGGAGGGCATCGGGTCGATGATGTCCGCGGCCGTGGTGTGGCGCTGGCGCGGCGCCGGCAGTGCCGCGGGCGGCGCGCGGCTGGCGGCGCTGCGGCACTGCCTGGCGGCGCTCCACCTGCCGCACGACGGCCTGCACCGCGCGCACAACTACCTGCACCTGCTGGCCTGCTCGCCGGAGGTAGCGCGGCACTACTACCCTTCTAACCGACTTCGAAGGACTTACATTTTCTACCGTTTTTATCATATTTTTTTTTGTTTAGAAGATGTTGTTTTCTAATTTGTCCCATTTAATTTGATCGAGATCTGATCAGAAGTTCTTGAAATATCTTCTATATATGTGTTTAGTACCTACATCTAATCTGATCAAAGTTCCGAAGATAAAGCGGTGAAGTCGGTTTTTTTAAGCTTTGCTTGCGTTTAATTATTTTTATGCATTTTTAATTCACAGGAAACGTGGACAATGTTTCGTTTGAAATAAAATTCAATTTGAAATTCTATACCGGTTGACGGTTGAATGACCGGTGAATACGTGATACATTCCCAAGAGTGCTGGGTAAAAGAGTCCAACAACTTTTACTACAGCACTTGAAGGTTTATTTCTTTTGCCTTCTTTCTCGCTCGCACATTTCGGTATTTTTAATGAATACAATTGGCTACGTGTGTTTTTGAAAATGTTTTAACCTATATGGACATTAATACAATGAATGTTTTAATCTACATTTAGTTTTTCATATCTTTAAGTTGAACGAAGAAAGCCTGAAAATCACATTGAAATTTGGGAACTGTGTTTTTTCTCATCTTATTGAAGGATATGATAGCGAAAAGAAGTTTGAAACAACCTTGTATTAATCCATATATTTAAAAAAAAAATTCAAAAACATACGTACATAATTGTATTTATAAAAAATATCGAATTGTGCATGCGAGAGAGAAAACAAAGGGAATGAACCTTCTTAACATATACTTCGTTATTTTTCCCAGGAGATAATAACGTCGGTCCGCGAGAAAGGAGCCCAATTCTCCGAGTTGGAGTACTTGAACGCGTTCAAAGTGATCGGCGCCAAGCGCGGCCTCTCGCCGGCCGACATGAAGCAACAACTCAAACAACTCTCACACGCGCTCGGACACGTCGGCGTCACCGTCTAGTCTATACACACTACATCGTTCAGTCAAAGATGCAGTAAACATCAAGAATAAACATTTTATGGGACGTCGTTCCCGAGGTTAGATTTCAGCAGGACAATAGGGAATATGCACGAGATTCAAATATAAACTCTAAAATATCTCTATAGCTATAGAATTACAACTTTAACATTATCATCTTATTTAAATGCATTTTAATTAGATTTTTTAATGAATAAAAAGTGAAGATTGTGAAGCCAATATTTAGAAAAAAATATTTTTGCTGTCATTTTTCGCTAGTAGCATCACTACTTAAGCGTCAGCAGCGGATCAAATAGACTCAAATATAATTAAAAAATAATATTAGAATAAGCTTTTAACATTGTAAAGTCTATCAGGTATCTCTGTTAAGCGTTCCTAAAATTCATGAATCGGAGCTACTCCAATCTTAATTACACCTATTACTAGCTTACTACTAAGTTATATTACATAACGCTATTTAAACTGACCCACCATCGACCCACTTATTCCTAAAGATAAATAAAAGCGGCAGAGTAAAAAAAAACATATTTTAACTAAAGAAGGCTTAACAAATGTTTTATCTTTTTATATATAAGGGGTGTTAGTATTTTATTATTAATTCAAAGAGGTAATGCCGCCAGCATGATGGGAACGCTTGAGCACTTATAAGCTCGATGTCTTGTAGGTAACTTAGGTCTTTGCTGTATATGGTTTTAGTTTAGTTTTAGGAAAATAGGCAATTGGTCTGTAGATATGTTAACAAAAAATAAAATTATTATGTACATATTTTATAGAGCCTAATAATATATTTAAGTTTTTATTTTATTTAAATAGGTATTATTATGAATGATGTCTTAATTACGGGCTATATAACGTTCTGGTATATGTTGTTAATTATAAACTACTTATTATATAAATTGTGCCTTTACTATTGCTGTATTCATAATTTGGTATAATTATTGTGTATAATATTTGAATATCAATAAATTATTTTAATCAAAATAGTTTTTGTTGCTCCAAGATTGAGTAATCCGAATATGTTGTGATTAACCTTTTATGAATAATATTTAATATTATTCATAAAACGTTCTATAAACATGCAGTAGTTAAAATATGGGAAAATATATATAATATATAGATAAATATAATATATAGATACTAGCTGCGCCCCGCGGTTTCACCCGCGTTGATAATGATGAAAAGTGATGATGATGATGATGATGAAAAATAGATGTTGGCCGATTCTCATAGATACCGGATAAGCACAAAAAATTTCATCAAAATCGGTCAAGCCGTTTCGGAGGAGTATGGCAACGAAAACTGTGACACGAGAATTTTATATATTAGATAGTAATTACCGGCGTAGAGTAAGAGGAGAGAAGGGTAGTCCCTTCGAACCGGGAGAAGCCGATAAGCGGATACCCGATGCTTAGAAGACAGTCCCCCAACATGGTAGCGAGCAGAATTGGAACCCAACCATAGTCTCATCGTCGTCGTCATCTCTGTCAAAGTGATGCCTCTTTTGTATAGGCGAGTTACGGCGAGTTGGATTATCAAAGTAAATGAGTTTTGTCGCGGAAGTACAAAATAACTGTCAAACTATTTTCCAATACTTGGGTTTTTTTTATTATAATGGTAGATTATTAAATCGTTAATAGTTCTTGAACGTGCCTGAATAGTTTAAACATGCAAAGATGTAAAAAAAATGTTTGTTTAATTCCAAAACTCCAATAGAAGTTCTAGTAAAGTTTCAAACACTTTACTAGGGCGTGACTGTACCATGACTCTCTTACTTGACTTTGACTGGTGTCAGTAGACACCAGTCAAAGTCAAGTAAGAGAGTAGACAGACAGACTAGACAGTAGTCTAGTCTGGCTTTATAAAATACTAATCTACCTAATTTGAAAATCCTTCCGTTTATCCCCACTTTTCATCAAACTTGAATTGCCAAACCCTAGGCGAAGTTTGTTGTAAACAAAGCATTGAATTTGACATTTGCTCGTAATATCTATATTTATCTATGGTATTATCATAGTAGAAATAGATTTATTTCTTTTTTCTACTATGGTCAGAGATAAATAAGAGACTATGGTATCATAGAGGAGCTTTATTTATTTATTTATTTATTTATAAACAGGTGCTTGTTGCGCTTACAGCAATGCCAAGACGCACAACAAACTAAAATAAAATTAACACTATTATTAGGAACAAACTAAAATAATAATTTACACTATTATAAGACTATTATTAGGAACTTAAAAAATAAGTTATATACCTCATGTAATCAGAGTAGCGCATGTTGAATATATCTACATCTGGTTCTTTAGCAATTAAGTCGTTAAGCAATCTTAGGGCTTGAGTTGTTGGAGCAAACAGCGCAGTTTGTGTACGGACTGTAGGAGTAGCAAATAAGCGCCGCGTACGCAGCCACCGCAGCTGGTCAGGGACAGAGAGTGAACAGTGGGATAGCGTGGTGGGATTATCTATTTTATTGTTCATTAACTTTGTATGGTGTTATCGTATTATCGGCTTGTATATCGGCTTTGCGTTATTTCTTGTCAATTTTGTTGTTTAATTTCAATTTCGTCCGATAAATAAACATGGTAGACGCCGATCTAGCCGAGCTTAGGAAACAATGCATCACTAGTTTGTATTTGTGCACTGAAAATGTATCCAAGTACATGGACAGTGAGAAAGATGCCACCTTCGACAAACTCAAGTCTTATGTTCAAGAGTACTGCACGCAGGAGGCCGAACAAGATGTTGCTATTCAAGCTTTGGAGAAGGCTAAAGTAAGTATAAAATAAAACTGATGTAGTCGGTTACACGTCTGCTTTCCAAGCAGCAGGGTAACAGGTCCGATTCCTGGTGGGAAGGAATACAATTTTTCTCCTGAGGATTTTTTTTGGTTCTGGACATACTTTATAAGAAATCATATTAGGCATAGGAGATAAATAGTGACATTTATGGACAGGTAGACACCAAGTATGTTGTTCCAGAGGTTACCAGCCTGTACAGTACACAATTAATTGTGCAATTTTGGTTGGCGCCAGTATTTACTTGTTATGTGTCATGTTGTTCATTATTTTATGAACCAAGGTGCTTAGAAGAGATAATTCCATTAATTTGGTACAAAAATTTAATATTGCAGAGAGAGACGGAAAGCTCAAATGTAGAGTCACTGGAAGAAAGGTTCAAGGCACACCTCGGTTCAATGGCTGGCAAGAGGCTCAATGTTAACAACCATCCATATATGAAGGAGTTTAGCAAGAAAGTTGAGCGGGGCTTACAGAGAACTAGGCGTAAGTGAAATTTCGCTATTAATTTGTCTGTATAGAATGTTATTAATAAGTTGTAACAGTGATGTAAATAAAGGCATAAAAAAATTTTCATGCCATCCACATCATCATTATTCGCACTTCAAATTTGCAGAGCAGTGAAGTAGTTAATGCAACAGTACAAATACAAACGATTTTAATAGCATAATAAAATTGATAAGTGCATCATATTTCAATTGTAAAAAAGTAATAGGTATATACAGCAAGCAAAAAGATAAATTCAGAATTTGCTGATTTTGCTGTGAGTAAATTTTATATATACTGTCCCGGTTTTCAAATTACCCAGTTCTCAGATTATCACATATATGTATAATGTGTGCATGTTTACATGTGTGTGTGTATGATGTGAAGTGTGAAAACTGATCCTCTTCACTCTTTTAAAAATAACAATTCTCTGACAAAGAAAAAATCAATAGCTTTGTTTTAAATAAATATTAAAGGAGCAATGGTAGCATTTACAATAAATTGTTATCACAAGTAACTATATTATCGCTAAACTAATTTGTAAAGCATTCTCAGAATGCTGTTACAGCTACCCAATTGAGTTATATGTTCTTGATTTCTTAGATATAGCTTCACTGAGGACACATTCCATCAAAATGTGGTAAACATTGTCAATTTTGTCCTAGAAATTGAATATAGGTGAGGGAGCTTTTCAATTTTAATTAAAAAAATGAGAATTTATTACAAGGAATGTGTACAGAATGAAGCCTTAAGGCTATGACAGTCTCATGTCTGTTGAGGTGTTCATTATTAATCCATGGGTTGTGGCTGAATCATTTAGCATTTATACATTAGCTTTATTATATTTTTATCAGAAATGAGGGTTTATTGTCTCGACATGCATCAGCTTTGAAAAGCAGATGTAAGAATGTCAAACTATAATAATAATTCTACACATAATTTACAGAAAACTTGGATGAATCAGACTTGGCTATAACTGAATCGCAGGATCAATATGTGAGTATTTTACAAGCTTTTATTTAGTTTCACCTGTCCTGTTGTCTAACTGTCCGTCTGTAATCAAATCTTGAAGCTATATTTGATCCACTTCTCGTTGTCTGATTGGACTCAAAATTGGGGTACTGATGTATGTTCGGTGACAATACAATGATATGGTACTATAGTGCTGGTCTGATGATAGAGATGGAAGACTGATAGGAACTTCTGAACTAAACAAGATAAAGCCATTGAGTTTGGGCTCGATTGATTCGTCTTGACAAGGTCTATGGTTATCTATTTTATTGGCCATTTTTATTTACAACTGGTAAAAGCTTGATTTAAAAAACTATGAATTTTTTGTTAAATGTTCCATTTCTATATATAAAAATACTTTGAATCTAAGAAATTCTGGCTTGAGCCTCAGATGCACATAAATACTAATCTTATTATTTATCTTTGGTGGGAAATTCGACAAACATTTTAACATATTTTTAGATTGTATCAGAAGTCGGTTAACTATTGTAATTTTATGTAAACTACAATCATGTTTTTATGAGAAAACCTCAAGTAACCACAGATGGTGCAGACCTGCCGAAACGCCGAGCTTGGTTAAAAATAATGATATTTTGAAAATAAAAGTGCGATAAGGTCCGGTTTACTCTTAAGAACTATTGTAATGATTGTACATTAATGTACTGATGTAATAATCACAACATTGGAAGAGTATAATAATTACTGGCAGTAGAGTCATTAACTTTCATGAGTGCCTTTTTGTAAATAAACGATTTTGAATTTTTTTATTTATCCCAAATTATCTTGTAAAGGTTTTAGTAAGCTTGTGGAATATGTGTTTTCTAATTCCATTTAAATAATTTTCTATATCCAAATATAGTTACAAAGCTAAAAAAACTGTTGCATTTCTAATTTTCCGTCATAGACCAGGTATTCATATCTTAAGCTAAAACTTTTTAATAATTTCAGATTGATCCAATCACAAAGAAGGCTATAGTAGATCCAGTGAAGAACACAGTATGTGGACATATCTATGAAAAGGAAGCTATATTGAACTTTATCCGAATGAACCAACGCACCAAATGTCCAGGTACTCTCACTGGTTACAACACATACACACACACAGAGGTTGCACTTACAACACATAACCTATTCAACAAACCCAACATAAGTGAATCCTACAACCTATTATATAGAGTATTTAGAGGTATCTTCTTGGCAAGCATTTTCATTACACATCATTGATTACATCTTCGGCTGCATCGTCACTTTCCATTAGGTGAGATATTGGTCAAATTAATTGCCTGTATAACAGAAATGTGAGAAAAAATACTTGATTAGTGCTAGTTGGACCACTGCATGATGAACCACTGCAGTGGGCTCCCTGCATGGTGAATCCAACCACAACCAACATTAACCAGTACCTCCTTTATTCCAGTGGCTGGATGCGGCAACCGGGCTCCCATCACCAAACAGCACCTGCTGTCGGATGAGGAGCTTAAGTTCCGCATGACTCTCAACACGCACTCCACCATGATACAGGAACGCTCCATCACCAACCTCGACGAGAGTCAGTGATTATGATATCTTCCATCACTGGACACGATAAGAGCCAGAAGTGATGATATGTTCCATCACTAGTCTCTATCAGAGCCAGTGATGATGATGATGACTTTTACGCAATGTCAGATTAAAACAAAGTGCCTCTGCAGTGCTTGTCTATCTTGCAGATATGATTAGAGTTTTAGTGTCGAGCTGTGAGTGTATGAGAACAATAATAATTTATAATTGTAGTGTATAAGCTATAAATATCATACAGAATGGTCGGGTGTTCCTGGTTTCGAATCCTACGACGGGCTTGAGCTTCCATTGTGGTTGGCCATTGGGCCGCTTGCCTTGGCTCTGTACCAATATAATAATTTAGTTGCAGATCACCACTCTCAAGTAGAAAATTCTGTCGCCAAAATCACTTCAATGATGTTCTGACTGCTATCCTTGAGCCAGTCATTCTAGGCCTTACATGTACTACTCAATCACATTGCTTACCATCAGATGAGATAGTGATCAGATGCTATCTTGTCGAAGATAAGAGCAGTACTTTTATGGAAGTCTTTAGTACCTCTAATTTATAATAATATCTGCTGTTATAGTAATCGCAAAACATCTAGTCCGATCTAAAGTTGCACCATGGCGGCCTGCGTCGGTACAGTCAAGTGTAGGGGGCCCCACTGATACCCAATTTTTGTTTCTGCGCAGGTATACGCGCCGTGTTCAGATCGGACTAGATGTTTTGTACTCACTATAATTTTATTTAACCTGGCTTGTAATAGATTCATCACTTCTCAACCCGTAAATAAAAATTTGCCACAAATACTGTAAAATTGAGTTCGATTTCATATTGATTTTGTATGAGCAAAACTGTGATATTTGTTATAAAAAATAAACAATAAAAATAATAAACATTATAAGTACTCATATGAAGTAGTTTTATTTTTTTACCACGACTACGGCGCAGGAAAAGGAGGGTTGGTTATCAGCAGCATATGGTGTGCATGTTTGTTATCTAACAATGTTAATATTTCGATGACCACTAACTAACAAACCCATTGTAAAATAATATCAATGAATTCATCTGAATACTCCGGGTATCATAGGCCAGGACGAAACACTATCCAGTGTTTAGTCTTTTAATTTAAAAAAATGTTTTAAATTATAATTTATAATTTTTTTTTAATTATGCCTAGTTGGCACTAGAAGCTATGGGTGACCGTGATTCGGAGGTTACGTTATACCATCGGTCTCGGTCGTTAGACAGCAGTCGTTAAACCAAGTCGTAGTATGCATTAAAGAAAGCATATTGTAAAACGAATGACTACATTAATGACAAGGATCTATGGAGGCAAACTGCGCAAGCGCTTTTTGGCGGCTACACAATATAGATATTGGCCTCGATTCTGATGTCACACACTAAATTAAATTTAAACTATTCCTGTCTTTTACAAAATAGGAACACAAGACAGAGATAGCATACTGCTGTGCTGTCAAGTTAGTCAGAACTTAGATGTCTATGCAAGCTTAGTCGAGTATGTGTTGTATTGGTGTTGACTAAAAACAAGCGCCTTTTTGCTTCTGCTGTTCATATTTTAATTGATAAACTAGCGTGACAGCACTAAAATGTATGCTATCTCTGTCCTGTGTTTCTATTTTGTAAGAGACAGGGATAGTTTAAATTTAATTTAGTGAGTGTACATCAGAATCGAGGCCATTATATCTTTTATTTATACTTTATGGTTAATATAATTCCTGTATTAGTGTTTTAAAGAAATAATAAACCGACTTCATCGCTTATATTTCGGTTTTGGTTTGACCGATTTCGATAAAATATGGGACCACCTCTGAAGTATATTCTACCAAACGAAAAAAAAAACATCAAAATCGATTAACAATTGGCGGAGATATCGCGTAACATACATGTATACAAAAAAAATATATACAGGCGAATTGAGAACCTCATGTTTTGAAGGCGGTTAAAAATAAAACACATCGAGTCTTTTACAGTAGGTATAATTTTAACGGCAGCTGGAATCGTTTAATACTAAATTTATAAATTACACAATAATTAATCGATAACTTCGAGCTAGTTTTATGAAAATGAGATTGGAACCTAGCTATAAGTAGGCACAACAGATGTCCGAGCCTCAGTTGTCGGTATAAATGACAAGGTTGTCATTCTCAGGCTATAAAGGTAGACGTTTTCGAACGCCAGTCTTTCTAGATTTTCGTTGTAACAACCCTCAACCACATCTATATACACTACTGGGATACAATATTGGACGCCTAGTGTATGCCATGTTTGGTATGGGAATTCGCCCCCACATGGATTGCCACTTGGTGGCAATTGGGAATAAAATTCCCAGTTGCCGTCAGGTGGCGACTGGGAAATTATTGCCCCTACTTCAAATCGCTGTACACAGCTGCTTGGATGCGGTAAAGACCAATCGAGAATTACAATATTTTGTACTATAATACTAACATGTTTTACGTCTTTACTATTTATATTTGTTCTACCAAATGTATTATTATCTGTCATAAAAAAAATATATGAAACATATTATGAAAATATCTGTAATGACCTTTTCTCGTGAACAGGAAATTACACGTAATAAGATAAAAAAATCTTTTTTACTCTATATTATATCACGTTCGACACATCATTGGCGATAACTGACTTTACTGCATCGAATATAATTTTAGAGGGTCTAATATCATTTTGTACAATATACCAAATGAAACAGTTGAAATACAAACAAAAATCAGCCTTGTTATATGATTCCGTTTCTTACGTTATTCCAAATATTCCGGTTTCGGAACATTGTTCTCATCTGAGAACAATGTTCCGACTGACTAACTGAGATCAGTTCAGAAGTCTTCGGATACCTACTATCCGTTGTGCCTATACTATTTTTGTACCTACAGTCGCGTTGTTAAATGGTTCTCTTGAGCTTGTCATTATCTAAGGTTATTAAGGTGAATGCGTTCGTCTGAAAAATCCAAGTATTTAACATATTCTTTTTTATTTTCTAGTCTTTGAGCGTGGAGACCGAATCCAGAAATTCCGTAACGAAAATAACCTAACACCCCCCATTCCGACCGGCACAGCGGTGATACTTTTTAGTTTTGCCATCTATCCATGAATAGCAGAACTTTTATTGTTTTTTTTTTAATATCACGCTTGTCTCTTTAGTTCAGCAACTCGCCTCTAGGTGGCAGGAAAAAAAATACTGCATAAATAAAATAAATAAATAATTATAATTGCATAAGTTGATAAAAAATTATATACAATAACTTTACCGCGGCAGTCCCCGAGTGCCACACGTCTTTTTTTTGTTGTCTTAATCAGGAGAAGGTTCCTAAGAAAGAAAATTTTATTACCGAATTCCCGCGGGACCGGGACTTCGCGAGTAAAACCGCGGGGCGCAGCTAGTATATGTTTGTTTATCGCCTGGAAATGTTAAGTCAGTTCGTCTCAGCCTGCAGAGACGTAGCTTTTCTATATTTTTTTGTTAGCCAGGTTACGTAACAAGCACGCCAGTTTACGTACTTGATATGATTAACAAGATTCGAAGAATATGCAGTAGATTATTCAGAAAATGTTAAATTATTTCCTGGATACTTTATAGACATTAGTAACTAACGAATAATATCGACAAAACGATGAAACTAATAAAAAGATATTTGCTAATGTAAATATAAAAATAAAAGTAAACTTAGACCGTCGCTAATTCTTCGATCATTCAGTTGTAACAAAATAAGCTACAAAACGAAAAAAATATAAATAAATTATTTTTAGCGAACGACGAGGGCATTCACCTTAATACAATCTGCGTGAATATTATAGACTGCAATGATTACAATCAATTAAATAAAAACAAATGATTAATTTTAATCATTAAACCCGAATCGATGACAGGCGAGTTAAATGCACATAATAATACTTTAATGATATTAAAATTAAATTACATTTATTTACACTGTGGTCGACGGAACACACGCGGGATACGAAAAAGAGAAACAACTAGGTACTATACTATACACAGCCTGAATAGCAGGATAACATTATAAAACTTTTTAAGCATTATTAAACTATTAGTAAGTGCACTATTGGATTTATATTATAAATAGTGTCAGATTAAAAGTTTACTAACTACAATAAAGCATATACTAATGTTAATTAACTTATAAAATGACATAAAATATAAATAATAGAAAACTGTTCTATACCTATTTTTTTTTCACCCCCGACCAAAAAAGTAACATAACTTAAGGAAGCTTTAATGTTATCTGTCTGTTTTTGGCATATTATAGCTAAAAATATAAATTAAAATTATTATAAAGAAAAATAATAGTAAAAAATAATAATAGTTTTCTTTTAATAGTAGTAAAAAGTAGTAAAAAATTGGCCACCGCGGTGGATCTATGACCTAGACCATCTCCTTGTTAGAAAAGACCGTAGGAAAGTAATGTGTTGACAATGATGAGGTAGTTTTATCGGGATGGTCCATAGCTGTTTGATTAACAACAGTTTTTTCTTAGACGTCGGGGGTATTACCAAAAAAGTAACTTCTGTTACAAAAAAAAAACTGATAAATACTCACAATTAAATATAATAACGTAAGTAAATTAACACTATAATATATTTGAAAACTTAACAACAGTGTCCGGCAAAAAATATTACAGATCGTCTTAGAGACTATCGGCTGTTTGGCTCAGTTTGATTCTGTAGTCTTGTCTGATGCATACAAAATACCTTTTTAATGAAATTTGGTTTGAATTTTGATTATTCAAATCAAAGCAAATCCAACTATTATTCGATTTTTAATTAATCGAACAAAAATAAAATTCGATTCACGTAAAATTCGTTCATAAAATCAAAATTGTCCAACTTACAATATAAATGTAATTTTCGAAAAAAATTATCATCGAAATCAGTCAGCGTGAACATAGTGAAATTAATATGAACATACACGTTTTTCAGATAGCTGAGATCTCTAAAACGAGATATTATGCACTTAGAATCGTCAGTTGTATTAAAATAAGCTGTTAATAAAATACATTTTAAGCTTCACCATCACGTAAATGTCGAGGCAATTCAGCTCCTCGTTTATACTCTTAAAGTGAGAAAGCGTAGCAGAACTAAACCTAAAAAATGTGTAGTATTTATTAGTCCAGCTAATTATTTATGAACAAAGTGTATTCGACTTAATAGAGACTTTAAAAAGAGGTTATTAAACATCCACGAAATATATATTTATAGCAGAAAAAGTAACATATAATTAGCGTTATCTTAGCTAAATTGTTATTATATAATATATTATAATTTAGATAAGATAGCAGCTGATATAAAAAAAAGTGTTATTAAAAACTTGACATGTTTACGCTACTCTAGCTGCTGACGGTACAAAGCCGAACGTAACCGACACTCTCTGTTGAAATAATTACCGATCTATATTATTTTCTGCCAGATACCGTTTTTAATAATTCTGATTACTTAATTCTATTACTATAGGTACTATTTAGCGTAACTTATTGAATAAACTGGCGGAATATAATGTATCAATAATATAATTATTTATATTTAATCACAGTAACTGTGAAACTACATTGTACTTTGAGTATTTCAATATTGCTATTATTTTGTATGTATGTATTTAATTATTATTATAAATATCTCAGAACGCTGCAGCGAAAGATAATGAAGACTTGTGTGGTTGATTCTTATGAAAAAGTTGTCACGAGGTGTCATTCGAGGGCGAATCATTACACACTTTGTAAAAACGACGGTTTCCTCTTGCTTCTACTCGGTTTTCCTACTGGTAGGAGCACGGACCAATATGTCTTCAATCCTCATGCTCCTATCATGACCTTATATGCAATTAGTACACTTAAGTAAAGAATAAAAAAATATTTTTTAGCAATCAAAATTTTATAAAAAAAACCTTGGAACCCGGTACCGGTCTTAGAAACCGGTAAAAATATCGCACCCTGTTAGCGCCTAAGTACAAGCGGAGCTCAGCGTTTCAGTTTAGTTCTTTTTGAACTCTATTATATAAACGGTTTATGAAACTACAGTTCGTAAAATACTTTTTTTCACTCAACCGGTTTTAAAGGTCGCTTATGATATAATGTGACGGCGGTTGTTGTACTGCACTCGCGTGGAAAGGGAATATTCCTTGAACGTCGGGCGTCGTTTGCGCTGCTAATTAAACCGGTTATAGTTTAAGTTTTTGAAACCGCTCCTAGAACCCTCGCGCTCCAAATAGGTATACTGTCAAAAACATTTATCGAATGGTATTTTTCAAACCGGTTCCGAACCTAAATAAACTATTAAAAACTACTACTTGAAGTTTTGACTTTCAATCTCAAAAATGGTCCCGATTGACTTCTTTCGCCGCAGTGCTGCTGAGAGTTGAATGGAAGTAAATATTTCTACAGATAATATCTTGTGTGGTAGGACCACAGCTAGGCTGTCAGCTAGTATGCTTCGTCATTTTCTATCCTCTGTTCCATAGGCAGGCAGAAATAGGATCTATGCCATTTAAAAGTAGGTACCATTAGGGTAATCCACCAAGATAAAAGAAATAAAAGCTTTTTAGGTTTTCTTCAGGTCGCTGCTATGACGATGGCTAAATACCAACTTGAGGCTCTTGAAATCATTGAGCGAAGAGCCAAGAGACTTATTAACAGCGACCAGTTGACTGATGCAAAACTTCAGAGCTTAGGGCATCGTCGCATGGTGGCGAGTCTCTCGTTATTTTATTGGATACATTTCGGAGAGTGTGCAACAGAATTACACAATGTAATTCCCCCATTCCCATTCTATTATCGGACATCAAGACAGACTATTAAGCAACAACGCTATTGGTAGATATTCCACAAATGCAGACGAAGCGTTTTGCCTCCACATTCATTATGCGAACTGCAAAAGAACTGGAATTATTTACCCGAGTCTGTGTTCCGTAATAAATACAATACGGGATTTTTTAAGTCGCGAATAAATAGGCATCTTCTTGGCAAACGTGCTCCATCGTCGACCGCATCGCCACTTACCAGCAGGTGAAATAGCGGTCTAATGTTTGCCTATCTTGAATAAAAAAAAATGGAAACGGATGACAGTAGACTTTATTACTATTAACAGTAGAGTGATAATGTTGGATTGACAAGAAGTAAGATCACTACACAACTAACAAAAACAATCTGACAATCGTTAATTTGTATACCAAAAATGTTTGAGACTCGATTACAGTGACGGAAAACTATCTACATACACGTTTGTATGGAGCCCTCGGTGCGCGTGTCACGCTAGCTTGTACAGTTTAATTAATTAGGAATCAAGGATCTTTTTATCAAACGAGACATTTGTCTGTAGAAATAAATGCTCCATTACTGTGCGATTGCGATGGCGCGGATTTGCGCAGCTTTGCGGAAAAAACGTTTTTTTACCTCATTTTTACCGCAACATTCCGCTTACCCGCAACATTGCGAGCACACTCTTATTACAACCATTTAAGTAGTCAATATAATAAAGATAAACAGGAAAAATATGATCAGAAAAGATTTAAATTATTTATCTAGCAAAATTACTCTATTTCTAATGCAATAGACAAGGAGGTATAGATTATAGAAATGCTTAAGATAAAATTCAAAATATTGGAATGTAAAAATCCAAGATAATAAAAATAATGTTTACATTCGAAATCTAACAATAGTTTATAGTAAAATAGCACAATAATTGCGGAATAACTCTAGGAGAGTCAAAGAGTGAAGTCATTAGGTTGTGACTAGAAATACTATGTTAGACAGTTTTACAAGGATTTTATTGAACTTGGAATACAAAAAGAACTAGAACACGTTCTTTGCACGCCGGATTCAGTTAATTCCTTGTAAAACTAGGTTTAGCGATAAATTCATAGCAATAGCAGAGCTAAAGCAAATCACACACGTTGTAGCCATCTTAATAATTACAAAGCATATTTGAGTTAGTTTATATTCTAACCTAGCGTGTTTACCACTCTTTAACACATTATCTATTACTAAACGGTGAACCAGTGGTCTATAGTTTATGATTAAAAAATAGTCATGAAATTATCAACTCTATTGTGCAGTTATTAGAAACAAGAATTGGGTAGAACTCAAATTATGAAAAGTTCTACTTTTCACATACAGATTATAGTATCATAATGTTTCTAAGTAATACTCCAAAGTGAGGTTTGTGACCCAAGTAAATTAACATTACAATGAACACTGCGAAGTCCGGTCTGGAAGAGTGTTAAATATTTTCAATTGAAATGGTGGGGGTTTTTAACTATTCTGTGAATTCCCTGTAACGAACAGGAAACAACCTAGAAAAGGGATTCCACTCTTTGTGTCATTCATAGCAGTTGTGGAAACATGGTACAGGGCAAAACAATAGAGAATATGCATACTTTTTATACTTATAATTGATTGTTTACGTTAATACATTGCCAAAAAACTAATTTAATTAAAAAAAACATTTCATTTCAAAAAAATATTTGATTGTGCGAGCACGTTCAAGCAATTTTAAACGCGGTCAGTTTGTCGCTCTTTCTGTGACGTCCACAATCAACGAAAGTTGACCATTGAAATTACAAATCTGGAAACTGACGTCAGCAAATAATGTTATAGGTGTAAATCTATAGCTATAAAAACGCATAAAAATAATACTTAACTTATAATTAAATGTTATGCATATTTCTATTGTACTTAGTACAAAACCTCGACGTAAAGTAGGGTAAACTCTAGGAGTATGTTATCATAGGTATTCAGATGGCTACAACAGTGTTAATGTCGCAGGTGACATTGTTAAAGACGTGACATTATATATATTATTTACCAGTATATCATAAGATTTTTCAGTATGTTATCTTAGAACAAACAACAACTAACAACGTCGGGGGCCAATATCCGTTTAATTGTCATTTCACTAAGATACATTGTAATTCAACTTAAGTTAAACTGTTCTTTTATAGTAAGGGATTTTGGTCCTTATACTCTAACATATAAGAATTATTTTTCTGACGTTGTGAAAATATGTATAAGGTGTTTGATGAAAAGACCTAAAATCCCTAACGTAGGCGAAGCGCTTGAAGAAATATGAGATCACCGCTTCAACAATTTTACCTGCGACCTTAACACATTCACAGCTGAAAACACATTTTCAATCGCGATGCGAGAAACACACGCCTTGCGTGTTCATATACCGCACGTATCAACACGTATGGACACGCCTGGCGTGTACATAACCAGCGAGGAAAAGTTACAAAGCGCAGCAGAAAGTGTCAATTCTAAAATATCACTTAAGTTTCCATCGCGCACTATACTTCCCCAATTGTGCCATAAACAAGCACCTAATCTCCGTCAGAAATAGCTCTGATGACCCCCAAAATGCACGCCCTCATGTCCTCGCTCAAGTCGTTCCTGGAATCCGAGAATTTCTTCAGCGACTCGTGCACCTTAGCCTGTTTGTAATCTGTCGCGATTTCGTTCTTCTTCGACGTGATGTCCAGGAAAGCGAGCAAGTTTTCCGCGACCTCGATGGGCATCTTCGCACAGTTGGTATCGACTAAGACGGTTACGTGCTTACCGATTTCCGACTTTATTAGCTGGGCGGTAAAGCTCTGTTCGTAGTCTAAGTCCGGGAGTTCGGAATCGGGCGAGAACTTCTTGAGGGACTCGATAGCGAGGAGAGTGAGAGCGAGGATGGCTTCGTTTTGCATAAGGGAGTGAGACGCCAATAGCATATTCACTAAACTCGATATACAACCGTCCACCTGGAAACAACAGCAGCAAAGATAAATAAGCCTGCTACGATAGTCTAAACTCTCTCTAACCACGCCACGTTTAGTTAAATCCTCAAATAATAGGCATAGACATATGGACCAGTCAGAAGATCCTGAATTTATCGACCTGCGAGCTAGAAGACTCATTGTCGATATTATAGCCAGTCGAGTCTCGATCACCGACGCAAGGTCTATCGGTATTCGATCGCTTACATTTTGGCCTGACAATTACACGAGTTAACTCCCCAGCGCCCTTTTCACCATCACAGCAACAAGACTCGACTGTTAAACTTCATCCATTTACAGGTTCTCCAGGTCGCTGGAAGCGTTTCGCCGGGACATTAATTAACAGGACAGCGAAGGAGGGGAACTCATCGTCTCCGAGCGGTACAATCTGGTCGTCTTTAAATTGGAGCGAATAGGTCTTCGAGGCGAGCACGTCACATCTTCACTTTCTATCAGGGGAGATAGCGGGAAACGTTAGCATATTCTTTTAATTTAAAGAAAATTAATCATTACAGGGAAATCCCAAGACCCAAGGTTGACCAAGTTTAGGGACCGAGGATATCATTAAGTGCTGTTATTGAGATTGTATAACCGTGAGCACAGGCCCCCACCTGCACGAGGCGGCGTGCGTGCGTGGAGTGGCGCAGCTGCCTGACGGCCCAGGCCAGCAGGCGCGGCGCCTCCCCCGCCGCGCCCGCGCACTCCCCCGCGTGCCCCCACCGCGCCACCGCCGCCAGCGCCGCCGGGCTGCCAGCCAGCGCCGCCGCCACGCTCTCTGCCGAACGACACGCACACCGTTACACGCGCTGCTCGAGGATCCACGACGCGACATCGGCCCGCAGCCCTCGTTCAGAATATACACCCCTCGCCGGTGAAGGCGTAGTAATCTAAACATAAATCTAGGGAGATAGTGGTCGACCGCTTGCCTCCCGAGCATAAAAAAAAAAGATATCGTCAAAAGGAGCTCGACGAGTGAAGTATGAAACCGTTCTATATGAAATGTTGAGTTGGAAAATAACAACTCGGGGGCGACCCGAGCCCCCGCTCCTGCCTTATCTCGCTCGAGCTAGCCGAAATCGGCTCCATGTTTAAAATCGATCCTTGCATGTTATATTTGTTGCGCCTCGTCCTCGATAGCCGAACACAGAAATTGAACAATTAGTTTCGAGCGTTTAACCTCGAAAGATTTTCTTTATCAATACGAAACGTAGGCGCGAGATCTCAGTTCGGCGCGAACGACCAGTACCATACCCGGGCCGCCCAAATATGAGTCTCGATAGACGGAAGGACATCGAAGCGACCCTACGAAGTTTTTCTTTTCTATCGACTTCAAAATTGGACGTTTTCAATTCGATCGTATACATTTTTTTTTTATATTTTTACGATTCCCCCAATTATGAATCGATTTTGATGTTTTTTTATTTGTTCGGTAAATTACATTTCAGAAGTGGTCCCATATAAATTTTATCGAAATCGGGCCAACCAAAAATCAAAACATAAGCGGGGAAGGCGGTGTTTTTAAGCTCTGCCAGCGTTTCAATGATTCCCGAAACAAGTGATGGGCCCTCGTACTACACACCCTGTCCGTCGAGCAGCATCCGTATGGCGGCGAGCAGCTTGTAGGCGACGTGGTGTTGTTGCACGTGCGGCAGCGCGGCCAGCAGCAGCGGCGCGGCGCGGCCGGCGGCGGCGGCGGCGCGCTTGTTGTCGCGCGGCACGGACAGGTTGCGCAGCGCACACACCACGCCGTGCTGCACGCCCGCCGCGCCCGCCGCCGCGCCCGCCGCGCCCAACGTGCCGCCCTCCGCCTCCGCCGACAGCTTCACCGACAGGCTATGATACGTCTCGAATATGTCTGCAACGGGGAACTCGTATTTACCGACTTCCGAAAGAAGGAGGAGGTACTCTAGTCGACAGTATATTAATTTTTATGTGTGACAAAAAATTTTCGTGATGTGATCACGAAAATTATTTTTTAGTTTGAAATATCTTACTTTCCAATTGGTCGCATTTAAATTTAATCAAGATCATCAAAAATGCGTATTCTGTGGACTACTTTGATGATGTTCTCGTTTTAACCGACTTCAACGAACTGCCGACCTGCCCGTTGGCTTCTAAGCAGGGGTATCGGGTTCGATTCCCTGCGGGAACGCGAGTACTCTCCCTAAAGAAAATTTGTGTTTCTGGTTCTGGTTGTGATTGTGTATGTGTGATATGAATGTTTCCGGCACCCGCGACGCAAGTCATCGAACTTAGTGTGGGACTGTGAGTATGAAAGCGTTTATATTTTAGTGTTTATGAAAATATAGGCGACAAAAACAGCTTGCAAAGGTAATTAGGCGTAAGTAAAAAATGTGCCAAAATGGTCGTGACTCAGCAATGCCGAGTGTAACACTAGGCGCTGATTTTCAGTCCCAACCCGGAGGTCTATCTGGAGGTTTACCTATTTATTTCGCTATGCGAGTATACCTCCGATGTTGTTATTCATAAACGTGTCCACGGAACCGCTCCCCTGCCTACCTTCGTTATTGTTTTCGTAGATAGCTGTGCAGATTTTTGTAGTTTGTCTCTACCGAAGGAAATGTTACTTCCTATTGTAATGTTGACCGTGCGTCTGCGCCAATCTATCCAAGGTTTTAAGGTGCATTTTATGTAATAACTTGTTAAATCTTATGTTACAGGAAATAAATAAAATAAATAAGTAAATAATTTATGAATTCCCAACTCAATGAACCCCATTCTGAGCGTAGAGTTAACATGTTCCCGTTGAAAAGCTTTGTGACATTACGATTGCGGGTGAAGACTGTACAAGTATGTGATGTGAATGTATCCAGCACCCACGACACAAGTCATCAAACTTAGTGTGGGGCTGTGAGTGTGAAAGCATTTATGTTTATACCACTCCAGCAAAAGGAGTACCATGAGGTGGATTTCATGAAATCTATTATTGTGATGTATAACTCACCAAGCAGTTTGTCATATATCCGATCCTGCATCATCTGCACGCAATATTCATCTTTCCGCGCGAAGTTGCCAATACCCAACACCGCAGCACCCAGCAGGTGGGAACTACTGGAATCCAGCCATCGGACTATTGTCAGGTACGTCTCCCCGACTCCATTGTTGTAAAGGATGTGCATCGCTTCATCTGGTATACAAAGTCAAAGTCAAAAAATTTTTCACAAATTATTCATAGCTTTGAAAAGAGTATATAATATACTAGCTTTTTCCCGCGGCTTCGCTCGCGTTAAGAAGTACAACAAACTTTCATCCCCTATTTTATCCCCTTGGGGGTAGAATTAATCAAAATCCTTTTTTAGCGGATGCCTGCGTCATAACATCTACCTGCATGCCAAATTTCAGCCCGATCCCTCCAGTGGTTTGGGCTGTGCGTTGATAGATCACTATGTCAGTCAGTCAGTCAGTCACCTTTGAGTTATATATATTTAGATTTATAAACTGAATCTCGGAAACAGCTCCTATTATTTTCATAAAATTTTGTATGAAGGGAGTTTCGGGGGCGGAAATCGATCAAGCTAGGTTTAATTTTTAGAAAATGTTGATTTAACGAGCAAAGCTTGATCATGTAGGTACTTAACTATTAAGTAATGAAACTAAATTCTGTGACAAAGCAGCCTCACCTCCAGTTAGCACAATGATGATAAGATCGCAGGCTTGCTTCACAATCTGCTCTATATCAGAATCGTCAGCACTGAGGTCCCCGGCTTCGTGCCTCGATATCAGCTGTTCAAGGCGATTACACACCAGCTGCACCCCTCCCTCACTGGCTATCAGGGTCTTTACTGAATCTACAAAGGAAGAGGTTATTTATGAGATTTAAAATGTTTTTCATTTGATGTTAATTAAGATGATTGTAAACTATCAGTGAATACACATTTGTTAATCAGGATAAAAAACTAGCATATTATCCTGTTCCAGGTATTAAACTATCCACATATAGGTACTTACTGATACACACACAAACATTATTTAGTTAATAATAATAAACCTTTATTTTTTTGACTAACTTTCCCTTCCCTTATACAACCTGGCATTATATATTATCTACTAAACTAAATGTAAAAAAAGTTAAGTTACCATGTTCAGCTTGCCTATGCAAGTGTTCCAGGCACAGCTCTGATATCTCCATGTTGGTGGTCTCACCTAGTATCCTTAAAACATTCTTGTTTACATCATCGGGAAATAAAAACTCAAGGTTATTCTCATTTATGACACTCATTAGCGACAATGCTGTCGAAATCATATCATCATCTATATCTTCCTTTTCCAATTCATAATTAAGGATTCTCTGAAGGAGATCTAAAGTACTCTCTTGAACCTCTTTGCTAAATTCGATTCCACCGATACTGAAGTTTAGCAACACTTTGGAAGTAAGAGTCTTGATTTCTGGCAAAGCCTTATCCAAACTTGTTTCTAGCAGTTTCCTGAGTATCGGAACTCCGTTACAGTCGAGAAGTACTTTCCGAGCCGTGTCACAATCACAGAACAAGTTCCCCAGAGCTCGACAGCACTGTTTGATCAACTCCACTTTTTCACTAGTCACTTCTTTATCGAGTATTTTCACAATAGGTTCTATTATATCCCTCTGTGCGTAGATCTCTCGTTTCTCCTCACATTTAACGAGTTCGGAGATCGCTTGAACGCTTAACTGTACAATATTCTGGTCACTGCTAGTCAACAGTGATTTGATACACGATGATATATCGAAATTGTAGTCTTTCCCAGTTTGTATGATTTCATTCAGTTTGGTCTTCAACTCATTTACGTTACTGATTGTACGGATGACCAGAGTCTCCATAGACGTAGATTTCTTTACAGATGAGCCTGTAAATAAATAAACAGTCATAATAAAAGGCCTAAACAAAACTAACAGCTCAAGATGGTTCGAACTACTTTGAACTTACCTTCCATTATTTTAGTAAAAATAGTTCTCGCGAAACTACAGGGTTGACTGTAAATATAACAATGTACAGCCTTTACGACGTAGAGCTTTTAATTACCTATCTATTTATTCATGTTCGATACTTATAAATTGAATTAGTTTTCTTGGAGCAAATCCCGATCGATTCGCCGCCTCAGTTTTATTTTCTGACACTTACAGCCATGACAATTACATACATGACATTTAACATTACAGATAGGTAGAACAAGTCATGGCAGGCAAAGGCTCAAAGGGCATGATGCTAATATGATTCAATTTAAGGCGTTCAAAACACAGGCGTGTTTTTCTACGCCAAACGGAGACCCTTTCAGATTTCTCCGACTTTCGGGAATGTACCGATCCCGATGACAAACCATTTTGATCTCCTTGGCGTCACTTTGATGTCCAATCTTAATTTTGGTAAGTACCCACATCGAATCCAGAGCTCAACTGGCATCTAAAAAACTGAGCTTACTCGCATAGGTTCTGACCTATGCGAGTAAGCTCAGTAGGTACTTCTTACCGGGGCAGCTTCTTAATCTGCACCAAGCTCAAGTCCAATCATGAATGGAATATTGTGGTCACCGTTAGGATGGCTCTACCAGGTTGAAGCTCTGGAATCCATTGACCGACGAGCCAAAAGACTCATTGGCGATAGTAAGCTAGTGGAGTCGAAACTGTTGAGTCTCGGTCAACGAGGGTGGCGAGCCTATCGGTTTTTTATCGTTTGCATTTCAGAGAGTGTGCGCAGGAAATACACTATTAAATATCCCCACGCCCGCGCCCGTTTTACCATCAAACAACAAGACAATCTGTCAAACGTCATCCATTTATGGTTGGCATACCTCGAGTTCGCTCGAAGCATTTTGGTTCTACGTTAATCATTCGTACTGCGAAGGATTGGAACTCATTGCCCGCGTCTTTGTTCCCTGAACTGTACCTATAATCTGGGAGTCTTCAAGTCGAGAGTGAATTGGCAAGCATGCTACATCTTCGGCCACATCTTCGCTTTCCATCAGGTGATCAGATAGTGGCAAAATGCTTACCTATCGAATAAAAAAAAAACCTTTTTATTGTTTTTTCCCTCTTTCACAACTTGGTACTTAGTACCTACCTATAATATTAAGTTCTGGTTCTTACACATTTATCTGAAGGAGAATTCCCGCAAGAAGCTGTAGTTACGTGAAGTCAAACTGATAATTGTTGAATGAAGTTGATTGTGATATACAGATTACTTTACTATGCATTATTATTATTTTGTTATTAATTTCATGGTGCTATATCGTTCGAAGCCTTCGAGCGTGGATAAAAAAGAACCGAACATCCGAAGTTGTAGTTGTAGTGAACGCAGCCGTTCTGTACTTGCATCACTGGAAAATTGCTGCTTATGTAACATCAAATCCTATAATCGCTTTCTATTTCATCTAAGAGAAGGAAGTTTATGTTACTTACATAAGGTTGAAAGTCGTAGGCGCATCGCTGTAAAAACCGTCGTAAAATTCACATTGTTTCATATCGGCCATAATAAAATACCGCAGACGGTCAATAATTTACGATAGATTCATGGCTTTCTTGTAATAACTCAGGTACCTGCGTGTACATGAAATTGGCGTTAAAAATATACCTAGTATATAGTTGAAGGTGTTTAGAATATGAACTTATTTTTGGAAGTTATCATGCTGTGTTCTGTTACAAGATTAGTTGATGCTAGCGTAAGCTTCCAGTTTGAAAAAATGCGAAATTACGGAATTGGTAAACATCCGATGTAAGTAGGTTGGCAAAACATGATATTAATTAGTCCGTTCTAGAAAACTTAGTCGTACAAATATGTAAGACTAAAATAATGTAACTACATCTAGGTAAGTAGTCATTTAAATATGTATTTACTTACATTTTCATTGGCTGAGCTTTGCCTTCTAAACAGCGGGTCGCATTGGGAATCAAATCCGATTCCGACTAGTTAAAAAGAATGCTAAATATAGATATACTGAAACGAAAAAATTACACCATAATTATTTCTATTTAAGTATACGATTTTAATTGGCATTTCTATGCATCATTTCGCTCGATCAATTAAAGAATAGTTAAATAAATAGGTAGGTACTAATTATTTTTTCTTATCAATATCTGTAGCCAAAACTATCGAAGGGTAATGAAAATGATAAAAAATAATGGTTACGAGTATCCAAACCCGCTGCCTTCGACGCCAGTTCCGGCTATAGCGATGATCCGATCGCCCTACAAACGAATCTCCCAGGGGGTGAGGAGGAGGAAAATGGACATGAGGGTATACAAAAAAAGTTTTGAGTATCCTTCTATCGACGAGGGTCATAAGATATCTTGCAATTCTCTGCTCGATTGTACTGTGAGTATCAGTTTTCGGCGTTTTATACCCGTAGCATACAAAAAACAAACAGATTTTTTACTTAAAATTTAAATTCCTCAAATTTTAAGTGAAAATTCTGTTTGTTTTTACGTCTTCTACGATAGTTTATTTTTTTATAAAAACAAACAAAAATATGTAACGCTCACAGCCTCGCACTAAGTTGAAAGACTTGTATTGTGGGAGCCGGAAACATTCATATTGCACATAGGTATAATTACACTAAGTATGCACAAAACTACAGAGATGAGCAATACTCTGCTCCTGACGGGAATAGAACCTAGGACCCGCGGCGTAAAAAGCAATGAATTGCCTACTGCGCCAATTGGTTTTCAAATAGTTTCCGAGGACGTTCTCGAAGTCAACTGAGGACTGCTTTTACCTGTTGTTCTTTGTCTTTTTTTCTCGAAAAATGCTATCTTTGGTGAGGAATTTTAGTGGTAGTAATTGGACTCATAAATATTCCTTAAATTTCTGACAATGGGTGATCTTATAGATATTAGGAGAGAAGCTTATTTTAATGTTGTAAAAACTTTTCTAAGATATTTTCACGTCCAAAAAAAAAAGTTTATTTTTCCAGATATCATACATATCAATAAACACAGATGAAGGCATACCCACGATCCTGCGAGGGGGTGTAGGGTACCGTCACTTTACAATTATCGTGAGAGCCAAGCCGGGAGCCTCGCTGAAGGGGGATATCAACGTATACTGCTACAAGCCAGTTGACGAGTGGGAGGCGTAACATGCTGAAAGAAAGATGTTCTATCGCCAATTTCGCAATTTATTAAATAAATAAAACCTATGTACTTTTTTTTATGCGGAGTTGGCAAGCATTTTCCCACTATCTCACCAAATGGAAAGTCATGATGCGGCCGAAGATGTGACATGCTTGCCTAGAAGATACCTATTCACTCGAGACTTGAAGACTCCCAGATTATACCGTTCGGGGAACAAAAACGCAGGCAATGAGTTCCACTCCTTCGCTGTACAGATGATGAACGTAGAAGCGAAAGGCTTTGAGCGAACTGGAGATATGTCGACCATAAATGGATGACGTTTTTTTTTTTTTATTTGTGACAGGCTAGTGTTTGACCACTATCTCACCTGATGGTAAGTGACGATGTGATCGAAGCTGGTAAACACACTAGACCTGGAATACGCAGGCTTTCAAGGATAACTGCCGGAACACCGTATTAGGCTTGGCGGCAGACTTTCAACTTGATGGTGGTAAGCTACTTTGGTAGCAAGCCAGGCGAGCAACTCACAAAGTGCTCTACCACCTCTCAAATGTCACGTTTGATAGATTGTCTTGTTGTTAGATGGTAAAAAGGGCATGGGGGAATTAGCTCATGTAATTCCTGTACACACTCTAAAATGTAAGCGATAGAATACCAATATTTTTAGCGACGCCGTTCAACGTTTTTACCAAAGTTACAAATCCATCAGAAAGGAGTATAGGAGATATTTTACTAGATCGATTCGTTTTATTACCAGTCAGGTATTTTTGTTTGCGCCTATTTTGGCGTCAGGTTTAGGCCTCATTGTTTCACACTCTTGCCTCGGCTGGGCGCTGAAGACTACTACCCTCGGGGAATCTTGGCGGGAGCTTCTTGTCTATATTGGCAACTACTGAGTCTTCCATTCCTTTCCATCTTCGGTAAATCCGATTTATTTATTATAGTTAAGCTATAATAAATAAAAAATAAATCAGGCAACTATAAATAAATCAGAGTTGTTATAATAATCTTGTATTAGTTTCATTGTATTTATACCTATCATACATTTATTTAGTTACTTAGCAATAGCAAAAATTTTAAAAGACCTAATATACCATATATCATATATGTGAGGTATTTTAGATGAACACCTATGTATGTAGTAAAGGACTTAACATGCTTTGTATATGAAGTCCCTTATATACTTATATTATTATAATAGTTTCAAATATAGTATAATATGCACAGATAGATTTCGGTGACCTACCCTTGTTATCTTTTGTTTACTAATAATGTTCTCAGACTTGTATTCAAATTGTTATCTTCTAGATAACCTGAACGACTGCAGTGCAACGTCTTTTATGACCTAACTCAGGCTGGACACAATAGGTAAACATAATATAGTATACCCTGGGTGTGCCTAGACCTAATCTGTAACATTTACCTAATCAAGCAGTCTTTCTATATAAATTGAACTTAATACCATCTTAATGATATTTCTGTACTCAATTCTGGTCACTTTTATGGAGTGCCAAGAACATCTTTAAGTATTAATTTGCACATATATTTAACGAAACCTTATAAAAATAATAATTTAATAATTGTTTTATTAATTGGATTGGACCCTATAAGAGGTACCAACAAACGTATAATATATTTTACATGTAAAGGTACATAAATACGGTGCAGCAGTGATAACCTTTTCTTTTAGCTTCGCTATAATTAGGTAAAAATAAACAGTCAGCGTTACTGCCAAAGTAATTATACCTACAAATAAATAACACTTAAAACAAGTTTTTTTTTATAAATTATGGCATGGTTATTTAATACACAACATTTTGTAAGTGATTTATGTAAGATGTGACAATAAAGTGTTATCTATTTATCTATTTCTATTTTTCTGTCTTGTTGACATATATGGAAAATATGAATAAACGAATATGGATACAAAATAAAAAAATATGTCAGACTGAGTTACAGAAATACCTTCAAATAATACAAATTTCAACATAGTTATGTACATAGGTACAATGTTTGAAATGAGGTATCTCTGTAACGACTGGATTTAGATGTAAGGAATGTAACTAACTAGGTAGTTCACACCGGAATTGATAGTAAGCTACTTTTTATCCTGATCATGAGACCCTTCACGCAGCTAAAGTAAGTAATATCTTCATGTGATTATGGAGAAGAAGCTGTCATTCTCGATACTAGCAAAAGTACTCGCTGGTATTGTAGCCGGGCTTTTAATTGTACCCTAATCAGTCAGCATTTATTGAGCTCTGCCCACGCAGTGCGCCGAAGTGGGCCGCTATCGTAAACAATTAAACGATTCAGTTCCCGCGGGACTGAGGCGGTTTTAACCCATTCTATTGAAGTACAGGATGAGTAATTTGTTATTACCTTTTTATATTGGCATTGGAGAGGAAGACACATTTCAATTAATTCGCAGATTTTTGACGACCTAGTTGGCGCAGTGGACAGGTGTACGCCTTCTGCGCCGTGGGTCCTGGGTTCGATTCCCGGCAGGAGCACAAATTCCTTCCTAAGGGATATTTGTGCTTCTGTTTCTGGGTGTAATGTGTGTGTGATGTGAATGTCCGGCACCCACGATACAAGTCTTTGAACTTAGTGTGGGGCTGTGAGTGTGAATGCGTTTGCGTTTAATGCGATTGATTGTCAGTCTCTTTTAAGGCTAGTTTATCACTATCAATAATCTCACTGTAATGATGTGGTCGGTAATGTAATTCTAAGTCGTTAGACATAGAAATGTGGTCTGGAACTAGACCATTACATTGGCAATGGCTAACTTGTTCAAAAGCTCGTTATATTCATGTTAAGTCTATTAAATTAAAGACTGTGATTATTCCTGTTTTAAATAATTATAATAAAGATGTGTTTAAAATAACTGTAAGTAACTCAAGTTGCCAAACAAATCAAATCTGGACAAGATTAGCAGGACCGAGGCGATAGCAAAACAGCGGGCGGCCTATACATTTGTTTCTACTATGCCTAAACGCAGCAGGGGGACGGAAAGGGTAGGTGATGATGATGAATTCAAGTTGAAAAAACAAGCTATTTTACAGACAAAAAGTTAAAGCATATACATAGAAGAATACAAAGTCTTCTTTACCAACATGGTACATTTTTATCCTAGGGGGTATAAATGGTTCTTGTTCCAATAATAAAGCATATATGTGTATGTAAATATGAAAATTAAAACTATCGTGAGTATTACACATAATTGATGTTGTGTACGGCTTGAAACACGTCGAAAATTTCGACTTACTTTGTCGACTAAAAAGTAAGTTCAAATTTTCGACGAGTTTCAAGCCGTACACAACACCAATTATGTATGTAAATAGTATAAATATGGATAAGTAACTCGCATCAAACTGATCTCACATCATAGAAATCTACCTTCATTAAGACTATTACTAAAACGAACGTTAAAACATAGTCATTTGGTCACGGAAATTCAACCGTGAAATCCGTTCACAAGATCAAGCGAGCATTAGAGCAAGCTAAGCAAAACAAGCGCAGGCGTACGCGGCGATCCACCTTTTCGATCACCCTGTAATACGTGATGCTTCTCAGTACTATAATTATTACAAACAAGCAATTCTGTGCGACCGACCAACAAAGTCATTGGGTTTCTTTCGATACCCTCTCACCGTATATGTAATTTCTGATATCGCCGTGTATTTTAGTTGTGTAGTTATTGCCCAGTGACCAGTTACGTTTTTGGTGTGATAAAATGTATATGTGTGGGATATCGGAGTTTTTTAAAAGGCGCAGGCCGAGTATTGAAAGGGTGAGTAGTCGTTTTAAAACTCGTAAATAAATGTAAGATAAGAACCTATTTGCTAGCTTGTCGGCAGTCCTGGTTTAGGACAAGAAAATTAGTACTAGAATATTCCAATAATTCTTAGAAAGACAGCTTCTTCTTTTAGTTTTATCTGCATATATTTATATGATTATAATAAGTTTCATATAAACGTTTTTGAAGAATAGTTGCTTTACCTAACCAAATTGAGTACAGAAACTTCGAAAGACATCATATTTCGATTAATTTGTAAGTTGCATACATCACACACATTATATTATAAACCTGAAAGTTTGTGAGTGCGTGTGTTTTTTTTAATTCTCATTAGGCAATCATTTAACCACTGTCTCACCTGATGGAAAGTGAAGATGCGGCAGAAGATGTAGCATGCTTGCCTAGAAGATATATAATTGTGTATAAATGTTCCGTCCCTTTTCACGCTGCAACGGCTGAAGGAATCCACATGAGATTTGGTATGCTTATAGTTTATACCTGGGATTATCATATTTAATAACATTCTAACATGATTAACGAGGGCGACACCTCGGGACACAGCTAGTGTGTAATACTTTAGAAAGGTATTTATAGTTATCATGTACCTAGGTATATAAAAATGCATATGTACAATATGTTACCGATAATCTACATCAAGATAATTGCGTAAGGTAACTACTATAGAAAGATAGGAAGGTACTTTTTTTGCAATTCTAAAATTATTTTTTTTAACATCAAACGGGTCAATTGCATATATTTCCTAAAACTAAACTTGATATAGGCCATAGAACAAAAAGTCCTACCATCTGTTTGTAATTTAGATGCGCCTAGGCGTCGAGACCTACCATATATAATTACTTGCTGGTAGGTAGGTACCCACGGCTTGGTCCGGGTGGAAATATTCCTTTTTTATCTGACGTTTATAAGACTGATAAATTTCAGCTTCATATAGGTCAAGTAGTTTTCAACATTTCGTAATTAGTCAGAAAATCAGTATCTACATTTTGCCTTTATAACTTACTAGCTGTGCCCAGCGGGTTCACCCGCTGATGATGATGATTAAAACAGCCTATGTCCTAATCCAGAGTATAAGTTACCTACATTCAAAATTTCATTAAAATTGGTTAAGTAGTTTTCGCGTGAAAGCGTAACAAACATACTTTATTTTTTTTTTTTTTTTGTGAAAGGCTAGTGTTTGACCACTATCTCACCTGATGGTAAGTGACGATGTGATCGAAGCTGGTAAACACACTAGACCTGGAATACGCAGGCTCTCAAACTAACATTCACATTTATAATATTATTATATATTAGGAATACTGATAGATTGCGTATTATGCATTTTAACCCCCGACGAAGAAGAGGACTGTTATAAGTTTGTAGTGTGCATATGTACCTATAATGTTTATCTGTGGCATCGTAGCTGCTAAACGTCTGGATTTTAATGTAGTTTTTTTTGTTTGAAAGGTGATTTCATCGATTGAGTGTTCTCAGCTTATGTTTTCTGTAAATCGGTGCAGCTGTTTTCCAGATAAAGCATTTACTATGCTAATGAATGATTATATTCTCGACTATCTATAGAACAAATCGTCAAATGTCACTGTTTACCGAGCAACGTTCTGTTACCTTTGTGGATAAAAATAATCAACAGACGACTATAAAACCAACGCAAACCATTTTAGAAACAAAATTATGAATATCATGTACAAAACGGTGTCAACAAACTAATTATAGTCGGGAAGATGCACGGCCACATGAGGTAAGATGTCCATCAGGATTGAGGAGCCATGTCATATTTTTTTTTATCGCTTGCATATTATTTTATTTATTTATTGCACACATGTAAAAATAACAATAACACTTAATTATAGTAATTTAGGCGTAGCAAAGAGTAAGTACAGATAATTTTTGAAAAAAAAAAAAATGATCATTCACATCTTAAATCTAAACTTGACTAGGTATTAATTATCTATGTATGAAATTAGTAATGAATTAGGCGGGAAATTAAATTAAATGTGTTGATTGTGAATTTATCGTGAGACATTTTATAAGTAAATCAGCTGGTTAAGTACGATGGGTCCTGGTATTGTAACAATACCTACACGATTAATAAAAAAAAATTAACTACTCGTTGGCTTGTTAGGTGCGCCTTCACCTTTTAATCAGGGGTATCTGGTTCAAATTCCGGCGGTTCATTTTATATCAGAACCCTCCGAAAGTTATATCATACACGTACCTATACTTACTAGAGATGATTTCTGCAGCTTATTTTTTTAATGAGGCACACTTTCTCGAAATTTGAATAAAACCATAATAATCAAAGATTGCCACGAGTTACCTTACGTAACCCTTAACCCTTCTTCTAACATCCTGTAGTATGAGCTTAAGAAGCACAAAACTAGCATTGAAGCGCAAAACCTATTTACATACAGAATTATGATATCAGTAGGATATCAGTGTATGATATCTGCCAAACTCAGTTATTAAAAAGTTAATTGAGTTTGGCACAGAAGCGAAACTATTATGTTATAGTTTACTCTTTAAAAATATTCGTACGTGTCCGGATACTATAGATCACGTATAAAACTTTCATTTGTTATGATTAACATTTCCTGCAATTAAGGCGCCAAGAACATAAACATCAACGCGGAGCGTGAAGCTGTAGATTTTTACGCGCCGATTATCGAGTTAAAGATAGTCATTACCTTTTGTGTACCTACTATGTACTAGGTACTTATGTAAAATTAAAACTATATGGCGCCGCCTCTCGCGCTATCATACGCATCGCGATCCAATTTTAAATGTCAGATAGATAATTGTGCAACGTTTTGGCGACCGATCAACACCGTTCCGGCGGTAGACCTGTCTCCCGAGAGCACCGAACTGAAATACTCCAGTCTCTCACTTCACGCCTCCTGTAACAAGCCTGGCAGACGCGACGCGCTATAATCAGTATAATCGCCGAAATAGCTAGTGCCGATTCTCGAAAAAAAAAACGTCGTTTTGTCTCGCTTTCCCGCCAAAAGTAAACTGTGCCGTGTTTTCATTCGTTTGCAGTCGGTGACAAAATGATATTTAAATAGTCTTTGTGTGATCTTGGTTTTATTTCGTGAAATTAATTGAATTTATCTCTATTATGGAGAGGAAAAGGTGATGAATTAAATTCGAATTATGATTGATGTCTTATTAGAAGCTTAGAAGTCCGCCTTAGTAATTACGCCTTAGAACACTTTCATTTATTTTTCTTAATTTTTTACGTGCACCATCTAAAGTTTTCTAACAATATAAATTTTCTCTAAATTTTTTGTTTCGCCTTACCTCAGTAGCATTGTCGCTGTTATTCAAGTTTCTTTGTTTGCTTTTTTTTGCATTAGTATCACCTTATTTACCAACATCACACTTGCACTGAAGCATCACAAAGCGCATTACTTACTCAAGACTACTACTCAACAAACATAAAAGTGTAGATTACATAACACACTTAACAACGATAAAATTAGAATAGGAGTTCATCATTATATTGTAATAATATAAAGTCTATATATAATTGTGTACAATTGTGTAACTTAGGTTGTTCTCATTCAAATCTTTCCCTATGATCCCACTATAAAGGAGTCGAGGCCTCTATATTCTCTTCGTATCTAAGTCTCTTGCATTTCATTGATCGAACGAAGCAAGATCTCTAAGTTGACTTGGGTCGTTCTGCACTTTGTCCGTCCGTCTGTCAGAGACATCTAGCGTCTAAACCATATAAGCGAATGTCTTCAAATTCTCATAGAATATGTAAAACTACGGTCCAAAGCCAGAAATGACATTTAAAAGTATATTAATGAAAATATTAAGGGGGCTCCCATACATGTAAGTGGGGAGCAAAATATTTTTTATTTTTTGAGTATCGTTGAAAATGGCTTGACAAGTAGAGTACGAAAACGGTTTTAAAAAAATCCATGTTGGAAAATAACGATTTGGTAGGCTATCAAAGTCACTATTTTAAGACCTATTTTGACCCGGGGTCTATCTCAAAAACGGCTTCACACTGAACGCTAAAACTTACGCATAATATCTGTTATATCCTGTACTTGAACAACAAATACAGAAATCAAACAATGATTACATAGCAAAAAAGATATAAGCAAGTAACCTCAAAACCTTTTCTCTATGAGGCAAAATGTAGGCGCGAGATCTCAGTTCGGCGCGATCAACTAGTTATAATTGTAATTACCTAGTATATACGTTATTTGAATTTTTTATATACCTTCAAATCAATCGTGCTCGCCAAGGACATTGCTATTGTGGCACCTGTACCTACAGCTACCAATAATTTAACTCATCAAATTATCAAAATTAAATGAATCGAATTCTATAGATATACTTAAATAAAATCGGAGATTATGAAATATATCAGCTACACGTACCGTTGAGTGTCGAATTTATTTATATTTAAAGGATACTTAAATACAATAATAGCTCGTTATATTATAATACGATATAGTACCTGGATGACCGAGCTTTACTCGTTAAAACGACGTTTTCTAAAAATTAAACCTATCTAGATCGATTTATCGCTTCCGAAACCCCCTGCATACTTAATTTCATGAACATCGTTGGAGCCGTTTCCGAGATTCAGATTATATATATATAGATATATTTAATGGTATTAGATATGATAGTTAGGCTTAATTTTTTAAAAATATATAGACAGACCTATATACTTACAGATCTATACAATTTTTTAAACTTCTCGATGACAATAATTTAAAATGACTAAGTAATAGGTATTATTTTATAACTCAATTCTCTATTCCATACATTGCACATCACACTGGCATTACATAACATAGGTACTGAAGTACAGCACACACTCAAATTAAAACAGAAGTAGCGTTGTGATTAGCACGAGCATCCAATCATATTCAATGACATGTCATCACACGCGCACAAAGCATTTTAAACCAGTGATCTTCTATCTTCAGCCATTTGCACGCAGGACTTAATCGAATCGCAATTTTCAACAAATCATCAAAGTAAAATAGCAAATCTACCGCTGTAGTGTCGTATTGTAAAGCTTGTGTTAACACAACGCAGAATAATGTTCCGTCCGACGTTATTCCGCAAACTGAGCCTGGACTCTGCTGACATCTCGGGGTATGGGCTTGACAGGAGCCGGCGAGCCTCTCTCTCCGCCGACCAGCGGAGGAAGCTCAGCATGTTGAGGACTACCAGCATACCTACGCCACTGACACCGGTGAGCCACATTTACCATTTGGTACCCTGCCCGAGAAAATGCTGTTACCAGGTATTGTTGAGTTGGTCCTTAGCCGCGGAGCCATGTGCAACGTCCTCGACGGGAATACATTTTGTATATTTAACATATAAACCCACTTATATGATGATTGTGGCGTTACTAAGAGTACATAATGGGCATATTCGAACCTAAATTTATTAAATAGGAGTTTAGGTGACATTAAGAAAATAATTTAAATTAAAAGACAAGTTTTAGCATCCGATCTTATTGAAGGTTCTGGTATTCGCATAGATAAGCATTCTTTACTTTCAGACTATGTCTATTAAGCCAATGGCAAAATTGTCAAATTGTTTTACTAAATGGGTCAAATTATCAACGCAAGGCAGTTGTTTGTTCATTGCTCTAAGTTAGTTATAAGAGCGTTTCGTGACGCGTCATTTAGGAGTAACGCCTAGTTAGTCGCTTTTCATCCTGCTCTATAACCATATTCTCGGCAAGAATGCTCCAGCTTAAAATGGCCTAAGCTTTTTTCCTGACATTTAAAACATTAAGAAGGTGAATACAGTTCGAACTGTCCCCTTATCGCTAACAGGGGGACAGATCAAACTTTTTTGTTCGTTCTGTCACCCCATGGGGACAGAGCAGGGGGGCAGATCGGAATATTCCACATTAACGTGTCATTGAGTCAACATTAGAAGGAATAATTCTCACAGAAGTTTTCATATTCAATTATTTAGAAAAACGTGAAACACTAAAAGGTTAGGTATTAGTATCTCTTCGAGTACGTTGTACGTGGCTTGAAAATGCGGTTGTGTTGCTTCGGAGTACTATAACATTTAACAACGTGTTTCAATCTGCGTAATGTATTGTAACGCTTGTGGTCTACTATAATGTATTGTTAAAAATGTTGATAACAAAATGAGTCAATTAGGTAAATGTACCAATCTGGAATTCTAGCCCAAACATCTTGTGTGTCATAGAAATCAATGATATTGCAACTAGAGTAATTCATATATAGGTCTTTTATTGTATCGCAATTTCGATAACATAGCTCCGTGCCATTTTTAAAATAATATTAATTTCTAAGTCTATTGAGCTTAAAATAAGATTAGAGCGCAAGATTTCGCTGTTGCTAACAATCTCCTATAGGGTTATGTCTGACTTATTTAACTTACTCTTATCTGCGACGAAGTACTTATCTTGGTATACGCTAAGTTCATACATCATGACATCTGTCCTGTAAACAAGCTGACTTTCAATAAACATTGTTCTCCAACTGCATCTTTAAATTATTTGCAAGGTCCATCTTTTGTCCAGTCAGTGATGTCAATAAGTATATGAAACTTAAAATGAACTTAAGTTATTTTTTTTTATGAGGAAATACTCAAAAATCTTTTTATATATATAACCGCTTGAAAAAAAACAAACGTGACGAATTTCCTACCTAATTTTAGCAATTGGACACATCACTGCCGGCTTTCTCCGCTTTAATTGAAAAAGTAACCTATGTTTTAATCCTAGGTATAAATTATGTACATTCAAAATGTTATCCAAATCCGTTCAGCCTAACATACACATAAATAAACTTTCGGATTTGTAATATTAGTGTGATTAGACAGAAGATAGTTTTTACAGAGATTGATATATAAGAATTCAGAGCTAAACGCCTATTGTTTATCGATACAGTTTATTTATACGTAATTGATATTTACAACTGATTTATTACTATAGTACATACAGGCGTTTGAGAAAACATCTGTTTCCACTATATCCACGTTTTCTTTTACCCGGTCCGAATGTAATATATAGTTGACAGCCAAAACAACCATTCGAATTTAAAATAATGTGCCAACTATCGATCGACACCTCCTAAATACTTACGCCTGGCCTAATGTTAGAATGATTGCCAGCTGTCAAACCGCTGTGTATCGAATCGATTCATTTTATCGATTTAATGGTGTTTAACCCAAATATTGCGTAGACTAAACATTTTAACAGCGAGCTATTGTAAGATTATTGCAGGTGCACAGTGGTGCACTGATACTCGGCAGAATGCCATCATTAGGTGCAATAGACACCTCGTTGGGGATGCCACTATGAAATAATAATATATGCCAGTCAAAACAAACGATACTTACTTACTGAACAATGTAGATAATTATGTGGATACTATTACTATATTTGAAATGAATCGTTGTCTGTTATTTTTTTGCTTCATAGGTAATTATGGAAAAATAAGCCTTACGTTTATTACATTTAGTAACACGCCTAGAAATACTTATGTTATCACTAAATCAGATCTTCCGGCAGCTATCCTTTAGAGTCAATAGCGAGTTTACTCTCCTCGATCACATAAGCTCGCTTTTGATACAAACGCTACGTTATACGTTATTTATTTATCTTTCTAATGGGCACTAATTCTAGAAACTTGTTTATGTAATAAACTGTTGTCTAATTAAGACGTTGGTGTTGACATTTTTACTCGACTGCGCGACGCAAAAGAGGGTAATTATTTATCAGCCTATGGTATGTATGTTTTGTCCTTTATGACAGTCTAGAGACTAAACGTGTGGGCCAGTTTTGATAATTCTTACGTCAATAGATGTATCATAATCTTGTGAGCGACACTAGATGAAGGAATCAAAATTAAATATGGCGACAAATAGACGCCATATTGTGAAAAAGTGAATTAACTTTTTACGCAGTCAGGTATTTGATTTTTTTGTATGTTGTCATTGTTACTTCCGGTATGTACTGCTAAGTATATAACATCCTCAACATAGACAATGTACATCTATTGTTTTGTATTATTGTGTTTACTCCAGTTCACTCAAAGCGTTTTGCTTCTACGTCTCTTCTGCTGCTTCTTTCGAGCATAAATAAAATAATTCATATTATTATAACTATGGCACAGCATTACATGTATTATTACCAATAACTTCGTTTGTTTCACTCCACGACTCGTCAACACAGAGCTGCGCCAAGTTCGCTCAATGTTGCAATATTGAACGTTACGAGCAATATAGTTTGGCATCGACATTAAATAGAATAATATCCTTCACATGTATAATCACATTAGCACGTGTGATGTGAGAGATTAATAGGTTACGTGATTGCATCTTTACTTTTAACGGTGCGATAACTTTGTCTATGTTTTTAGTTTCGTTAAACATTCGTCCTGTTCATTTTGAACTGCTTGTGGGCGTGGTTACATGAGCGCTTACTACGTTGTGGCTGCTGAGTTCGATTCCCGGTATTGATTATAATTACGTGTGTGTGTTAGTATTGTGTGAGTTTGTGTGGTATGTCTATGACTCCGGCACCCACGATACAAGTCTTCGATCTTATCTTATACAAACTAACTCTATAGGTCGAATTGGACGGTTACTTTGATCTAAAAGAGGTTGATTACTTTTATAAATATAATATACATACCTAAAGATAAATGCTTTCACACTCACAGCCCCAAACTAAGTTGAATGACTTCTGTCGTGAATGTTGAAAATATTCACATCATACAGCCATGTCATTCCGAACCAGAAACACAAATGTCCCTTGGGGAGAAAAGTGTATCTTTTTCTTAGCTTTTCATGGAGTCAAACACTTCCGTATTTGAAGGTGATCTAATGAAAACTTGCAGTATCATCTATGCTTGAAGTTAATAAGAGATAAATAAAAAAAGTGTTTTGACTACAATTTATTTTTCGGTTTACTGTTGAATCGAGCTCAAACTTTCGTAAGGTTTTCTTACAAAATGATTGATTATGCTGACTTATGTTATACTTGTACTGTATCATGTAGCTTTTAAAAAAATATATAGATATAGAATATTTTGTATTTAGATAGGTAATAAAAGTATGAACAATGTCTAATCAGTACAAATGTATGGTACTAAATTCCCAGTTTATACAATTAATAGAACACTTTTATTTACTTTTATTATATAATTACACCTTGTTATTGCAACAAAGCAATCTTCAATTTTTTTAAACATATCCCCAACTAGCATTTCCCAGTAGTTTTGCCTACATCAATCACAATAAAAGTGATATAATCCTCGTTCTATTTAATACACAAACCTATGACAGGACATATACCTAGTTATACCTACCTATACGCTAAAGAGATTCTTTATTTTACACATGTACAATGAGATAGAAATTGTTGGATTTCTGATGTTAATAAGATGTGATTGTATGTGATCAAAGTCAAAGTCAAAACATTTATTTAGCAATTAAGAACAAAGAACCATTCGTTCTCAGAAACATTAAGATGAAATGGGAGCAGCCCTTTATTCATAAACTCGTAAACAGTGTCTGAGATCCACTAATCTAATTCTGCCAAATTGACGAATCTACGCAACGCGAACGTGATGACCGTAAACAATTCGATCAACACAGTACCTAGTTTTATTTTCGTACTAATTCATTGTAAAAAGATCTGCGTATGTTTGACACGATGAATCTTTATGACAGCTGTAGCTTCGGTAGACGCTTGAATAGGCATCGATAATGCGGACAAAGTCAAGGGCTACACATGTCTTATTATTGCCAGCTAACAATATTTCGTGTATTTTTATAGACGCATGATTCGGATTTGTAGAACAATGTGTGCGACAAATTTAGAGTGGCCAGGAGTAGTCAGGGTCTGTAGTGACGTCAAGTGGTGACCTTTCTCGTAAAGAGCGGTTTATTATTGGTTGCAATTGTGAAAATTTACGAGGCGATTTGCGTGCTTGGACAGCCGGTACCAAATGCCGAATTATGGGAACCTAGCTGAGCCCCGCGACTTTATTATTTCATTAAAAACTTGATGCCCAGTCAACAGTGCTTATTCAACCAACTTCGAAAAAGGAGGTTCTCAATTCGACTGTTTGTTTTTTTTTTTTTGTATGTATGTTACGCGATATCTCCGCCAATTATGAATCGAATTTCATGATTTTTTTTTATTGGTAGAGTATACTTCAGAGGTGGTTCCATATAAATTTTATCGAAATCGGTTTAGCCAAAACCGAAAAATAAGCGATGAAGTCGGTTTTTTAAGCTTTGCTTGCGTTTCAATTATTTATAGGTACTTACCTTCATAACATTTACACTAAATAAATTAAATAGAGGTGTAAAAGTAAAGAGCATAAGAATTTCTTAAGATTTTGCGATTCATAAAATAATTAAAAATATACTGTTAAAAGTTGTATTTTCTTTTAGTAAAGATAATAAGTTTTCCATTCTTTACTTATCTTTATGAAATACTGTCGGAGGCAATACTTACTTCTTGTTAGTTGGTGTTTAAGTGACATACTGCCTTGACACCAGATTTACCTTGATTATTCTCAGTTTTATACAAAAAAGTTGTTGTAAACTTTCATAATATGTACATATATTTTAACAGCATAGACATAAAAGCTAGTGTTACAATTAAATTCAGTAAGCTTGTACGGAGCAGACAAACACCTCATAAAATAAAATAAAAACAAATCTATAGAATTAATGACTATGACTAGTAGTTAAAAACCCACACACAGATCACACGCGTCACGAAGCCAAAATACTTTGTCACAATAAGTGAATTTCAAGCTTTTTCATTGTGTTACCTAGTGACTTATTGTGACTAAGAACTAAACAGTTGATAGATTTTACAGTTAAAATCTCTTAACGAGTGCGTTGATGGAGATCATCACGCAGCACGAGATGTGACTTGTATGTGTTGTGACAGCTTTTTGAGTTTTCATGAAAGTATTACTACATTATTCTAAAATAAAACGTTTAAATGCGGGTGCTCGGTCCGAGTAGCGATCTCTGTTTGAGTTTCCTCCGTCGCCAATATTATTTTTACTCATAAGATTTTGACGTGCATTTCACCTCAGATCTTGAACTTGGCAAGCGTTGTTTTGGTTCGATTGCGTTGAAAATGGACGTGAACATGAAATCAGTTTAATTAATTAATTCTTTCGTCATAATAATAGGGCTCAAAATTGCATTTTTGTTTGTGTATTGTAGTTCTATCGAGTAACTCAACAGGTAAAGACCAATGGAAGTATATTATGGTTTGATAAAACCATATGATAATATATGCCTTGTAAACGTAATACTGTTCGTGATACTTACATACAGTATATTTTATATAACACAGCTAAGTATGTTTCTATTATAATTTATTCAATTCAATTCAATTCAATTTATTCAAAATAACAAGTGGGCACTTACAACAACGTAGACAACTTAAATAATATGACTTATTAGTATAGGTACTACATAAATATATGCTGTTGAACTTATAGGCTCTCTAGTTCCCACACTAGGATACCCTGTGTTGTGGGCAACCAGTCTCTTCCATGTTGGGGCACTTACAATTAAACTAATAAATGTTAAAAACTGGATCTTATCACATTAATATTATAAGTCCGAAGAACAATAGTAGTAAGTCCCGCGGCTTCGCCAGACAAACGCGGGCAAAGTCGCGAGGCATAGCTGATATAAGACTACTAATAAAATACGAACACAAGTATTATTAGCTAACCACTTACATTCACACTTACATTATTCCTTTACTCCATTCTAAAGGACAAGTGGCTAAATCAAATCAAACCTTGAATCAATTGTGAATATACCCCTGACGCTCTATCTGGTAAACTAGGAACACTCTCGATCAAGTCACCTTTCAATAAAAAAGCTGTTTGGGTGCTGAGATGCCACAGACAGACACACACACACTTATAATACTTCTATTTTTTTTCTTTCAACGGGGTTTAAACAAATACTAACGAGGCAACGTTTAAATAGTCATTGTAACATAGTTTAATAACACAATAATATTGCTAAATAGCCGTCCATAAATATTTTAAAGCGAAAAAAATGTTGTGGTTTATACATTATTATCACATATTTTATATGTTTTTGAAATAGTATTTTATAGCTTTATCATTTGATACCCATCACGATGGTATTTGTTTTTTTTTGTCACTACGGATGCCATTTTGTATTTGATTCAATTTTAAAAAATTGAAATTGTTTTCCAGTTGAGCCCCATAGAAGCACTCGTGAAAGTTAATGACTCTAATGCCATGTTAAAAAGCTAAGCCGAAAATATTACACCCGTAGAATTGAGATGAATTCAACGATATAATAATATAGAGTATCTTTATTTGTTTGGACGCTGTGAAAAACGAATAAACGAGTACATAGATACATATTTACATACATACGATGCAAAAATCATAACCCTCCTTTTTGCTTAGCCTAGCTTGAAAAATAAATAAATATGTTAATTATTAAGTAATTTTTTATTTACTAAGAGAGTTGTAGATAGTTTATTTTGATTAAAAAAATATATTTTTATGTTTTTTTTTAATTCAAGATAGGCAAACGATTGACCACTATCTCACCTGATGGAAAGCGACGATTGAGCAAGTTTGCCAATACTTTAATACGTTATTAAAAATCTTCATATAATTCATTAAGATAATGAAAACGTGGTTGCCACAAAAACATAACTTCTGTCCCGTATTTTAGAAAAATACATTTGTTAATATTGTTAGAGTTTCAGACGGACGTTTAGTATGTATGTGACTAGAAGTATTTTGCAAAAGTCACCTGCTAGGTTACATTGGTTGTATCTACGTTATGATTACGATTTGGTGATATGTTTATAACACAAAAAACTTTACGACGGTGAATATATTACAAATTTAATTTTAGCGGTTCTACGTAGGCGGGTAACAATGACGTCTTCAGGAAAATGCTAAATCAGCCGAGGATATTATAGCATCATTCATCATTGACAGCTTTCTAGTCCCACTGCTGGGGTATAAGTTACTGAAATACTTTTACTTTTCTAGTTTCACGTTGGGACGTTAATAATAAGGGAAGTATAATTTCGTCACGTTTAGCAGGGCTTGAGTAGCTCAGCGGTTAGAGCAATAGGGCCCTATTGCTGCGCGTTCCCCGCCTAAAGCGATAATTTTTCCTTCCTAAATTTATCGCTATAGGTTTTTCAGGTCATTAACCTCGGTACGTCGCGCATGAATTGCCGTTTTGAACCGCGATTTTTTTTAAGTTTCGAACATCAAAAAAATTAAAAAGAGCTCTTATTGTATCACGCCATTGTCTATCTGTCTATCAGTCTGTCAAGACATCTTTCTCAGAAACGCCTGGAGGTATCAAGTTAAAGTTATATCAAATATTCAGGTCCACGGTTTCGTCGAGCTAAAATATACCAAGCTTCTAAGTTAACGCAGTAAAAAAATACAGTCATTTTTGTCGCATTATTTGACAGAAAAATAAATCCGAAACGCACCCCGTACCTTTATAGCACCAAAATAATAGATAAATCAGTAAATTATTAATTTGTAGTTTGTAGTAATAAAAACGTGCCAAAATCTTCGCAACAAGATCCGCACGAACTCCTGCACTTTTTTGGTTTATTTATAACTAGCTGCGCTCCACGGTTTTACCCGCGTAAGTCCCGGGTCCGCGGGAATTCCGAGATAAAAAGCCTATGTGTTGATCCAGGGTGCCAGCTTACTCCATACCAAATTTCATTAACATTGGTTCAGCCGTTTGGGCGTGAAAAAGTAACAACCATACAAACACTCACAAACGTCGCTTTTATAATATTAGTGGGAAGTGGGATATCGACACAGATGGGGATCCGCTCTCTCTCGACCACTTCACAGCCTTATTATACGTATCGTTACTTCGCATGGTTACGTCTAACACAACGAATTTGTGAAGTCACGACTATGGGTTGTGACTAAAAATCAGTGACTAACCTTATAGTCGTATGATGAGTCGTAACCCATGACACTCACAACATTTCACACACCTCTTTCTTTTATTTGTTCTATTTTTATTATTGATATATATATATATATATATATATATATATATATATATATTTCTGTGTATTTTATTATTAATTTTGCTGTTTGTTTGTAGTGTAAATATTGTGTGTGTCATAAATAATAAATTAATTTTATTTTTTCCTTTCTAATTTTCCCATTTTGCTACTGCTTGTATTACAAGAGTAATTCGGGAAATAAACGAAATGCTTTGCTTTGTAATGATTTTAATAGATTCAAAGCGGTTAATAAGAAGGAGGATAATGAGGCAAGTCCACTCTAGAAAGCTTTCACAGCTGTTTAACATTTGGCATCGCCAGTGGACATGGATCGAGTTTAATTATACTCGACGCCACGATTCTTCTTATAACCCTCACTATAACTACGACTAAGCGCGAGAATGTGGGCGTTCGTTCAAACAAACTTTAAATTGACAGAAAATTAAGAACTCAGGTAGAGTGATGATGGCGCAGTGGTAACAGAACAGGGCCCCGATCGGCCGGTCATGGTTTCAAATTCTATCCTAGGCTTAACATTCGGTGAAGGTAACATTGTGATGAAATCATTGAAGACAGGGTATTTTTATGTAAATATAGTAAATCCAACAAATAAACATTACTAAAACTAAACTAAAACTATATATAGTTTTAGTTTAGTTTTAGTTCACTTTGCTGTATACAGCAAAGACCTAAGTTACCTAGAAGACATCGAGCTTATAGGTAGCTCAAGTGCTCAAGCCCCTACCAGTGGGTAGCGTTCCCTCTCTGAATTGCAATGCTAATACGTTGAGCCAAATAAGTGCCAGCATTTTGATCACGCGTCGCCTCAACCAGGCGCTCTGATAGATTTTGAACATTACTTGACACTTCTGTATAAAAGTCGTAGGTATATTGTTAAGTTCGTTCATTTCAATTTAATTTGTTAATAATAATTGTAATCTCTTTCATATATATTAAATATTGTGTCGTGTTAATTAATCTATGAGAAACCATTTGCATTTACATAATTTTTATCCTCATACAACACGATTATAGGTACCTACTTTACTTTTTGTATTTCTAGCTCAGGATGTGATAGTGTGTGAAATGTGAATGTTTTCGGCACCCACGGCACAAGTCTTCTAGCTTAGTGGGGCTGTCAATGTGAAAGCGTTGAAGTTAAATATACCTTACCAAAAAAAAAAAATTGTCCAGTCCAAATAACTTACCCCGTTTTAGAAGTCGGGTAAAAGGATTTTTTTCTAATAGCTGAAAAGTTAATCTTATATTATTTTAATACATTATAATGATTATAATATTTTTTAATCCACGACGAAAACTAAAGAGTTTGTAGAGTTTATCTGTCTGTCTGTTGCATCGTAACTCTCACTGGCTGGGCCGATTTCGAGAGTGTTCTTAGCTATGTTTAGTGAAAATTGTGTTTTTTTATGCTAGATAGACAAGCATTTGACCACAATCTCACCTGATGGAAAACGATAATGTAGCCGAAGATGTAGCATGCTTGCCTAGAAGATACCTATTCACTCTTGATTTGAATACTCCCAGATTATACCGTTCGGGGAACAAAGACGAGGGCAATGAGCGCTCCTTCGCTGTACGGTGCAACCGTCTCCAGATCGAACGGCGGAGGTATTTTTAAAATGTTGATTTTGCCATTTATCGTTTAGTTCGTTCATTATATTCACTGAATTTGTGAACAGTTTATAACAACACGCGTGAGTAAAGAACTTTCACCGCCCGAAATAAATTAGGTACGTAATATCATCTGAGCACAATGCATTTCTGTTTGGCTTCAAAGAGACTGAGTCTTAGTAAGCTTTTAACATGTTTTGTCACAATTCGAACAACCAACCAAATTTTCGCATTTATTGAGTTTTGGTTATATATTTGGAGAGAATATAAATTATAATAGGATTTCTTGAGTGTCCGCCTGGTGTGTTACTGCCGATTTGTCGAACAATCACATAGCAGCACCATAAGACTGATTCCAGGTTTATAGAGCTAATGAAACTGGTTTTTTATGCAACTTAGCGACGATAGGGCTTCTCGGTCACCTGATGTTAAGCGTTTATCCGAGTGTTTCAACGAGTTCAACCGTTAGGTAACACCGAGAGTTTCACCCAGTTTTGAATTATAAAAAGTTCAAAATCTTGTGCAAGTTCACGGCAAATAGATAATGAGATATTAGATGATATCTTGGGGGCTGAGTCACCCACATCCGTAGGAGGATACCCTTATGTCTGACTCCCTACACGTGGTCCCCGGGTGGTGCTAATCAGGTGACATTTGAGAGGTGGTAGAGCGTATTGTGAGTTGCTCGCCTGGCTTGCTACCAAAGTAGCTTACCACCATCAAGTTGAAAGTTTGCCGCCAAGCCAAATACGGTGTTCCGGCAGTTATCCTTGAGAGCCTGCGTATTCCAGGTCTAGTGTGTTTACCAGCTTCGATCACATCGTCACTTACCATTAGGTGAGATAGTGGTCAAACACTAGCCAGTCACAAATAAAAAAAAAAAAAAGATATTAGATCTCTATAATTTCCCTGAACATAGCCATTCAATCTGGTAACCAGTTATGTTTGCACTATTATCTAATACTATAAGAATCATTGTCCTGACATACTGATTCACTGACTAACTGACTGACTGACTTAGAGATAACGCACAGCCTAACCGCTGGTCGTAGAGACCTAAAATTTGGAGGGTAAACATTAGTCTTTGTACGTAGGGGTGTACTAAGAATAGATTTGACTGAAATTTCCAATGGCTTATACTCAGGATTAACACATAGGCTACTTTTTTACTTAACTAACGCGGGCAAAGCTGCGGGAGTACATATTATGTAACGTCATTGGTAAGTAGTGCACAATCCTGCAGGGGGTGGTTTAAAATCGACTACTGAACAGAATAAAATATAAAAAATAATTAAATATCATATTTACAACTCAAAAAAATATTTTTATTTCCTTACTGGTAAATAAATTGTGGCGCAGACAGTTTAGTAGTAACAGTCAAGTTAAGTTTTAAGAAAGCCGGTGGAGTATGTTGGCAGGCAATGCTTAGACCTCGTGGTGTCAGGCTCTAGACCCAAGGGCCGGCCCAAGCGACGATGGCTTGACGTTGTGAAAGATGACATGAAAGCCAACGGTCTAAATACCGAGGATGCTAACAACCGTGCGAAGTGGAGAAGACTTACTCGGAAAGCGGACCTTGGCACAAGCCGGGACAAACGCTAAGCAGAAGAAGAGTCAAGTTAACTATGGCAACTCGTTAGACAGCTACTAAAATAATAGCCTACGACTGCTACAAGTGCTAAGTGCTACGGAATCATAGAACTAACATGTGACGAGAGGTCACGAGAGGACACAGCTGTTCATGAATTACGAGAATGCTAGATACTTAACTGCTCCCAATAAATGTTGTTTTTTTTCTGCCTAGTTGTCGATTCTAAACCGGGTGGTTTCAGGATTGTGCACTACTAACCAATGACTGTATAGGTACTCGTATACACGTACTCTATTGTCGACCAAATCTTCACTTTTAATCAGATGAGATAGTGATTAAACGTTTGCCTATAAAAACAAACAATTATTAAATCAGGCTATAATGTGACATCCTGTTTGTTAAATATTTTAATTACAATATTTTGACACCATATAACAGCAAAGCGTAGGTGTTGCTTGGCAGTTGATTGGCAAAGATGTAGTACTTCCTCACGTAGAAATTTAAAAAGTGTCCTACCACTAGACATTACTAAGTATAACAAAATTATATAATAATATGAAAATGTGTATTTTCTGTCAGCTTACAATGTTACGTTCATTATGAATAGCCCCTGCAAAACGTAAATATAGTTAGAAGAGTTATAAGCAAAAGAATGATTTACTGCCACCACTGATTTACCTCAATGTGGCTCGGAAGAACTCACCGTGATTTACTGAGTTTGTAAAAGAAGATATTTTCGTGAGCATTTTGTTAAATAAAATACCTTTAGAGTGACGGCTTGCTATTTTTTATTTGTGACTGGTTATCATGTTGTTTTCGAAATGATTTGAACCCTTTTAAATTGTGATGCAAAAAGTGCTACTTATTACTTTTACGATCTGACGTTAACTGACGATAGTGGTCGATCTTTAGCCTTATGTTTTTAAATATATATAAAATACACTACTAACGTCAAATATGACGAAATCCGTACCAATTTTCACCAAATTGCTAAGATCCATTCTGGTAAAACCAGCTATCGTATGAAAAATCTTATTTGAGGTGTTAAAAAACTACTGATTTTATCGGCTTTACGCGTTTGATAGGCTATATATAGTTTGAACATGAACTCACCGGATAAGTAATAATATTGATCGGACATGGAAATAAGAACCGTAGTACTTAACCTCAAAACCCAATCTCATTTGCACGTGATGCCACTGCTGGTCAGCAAATGAGCCTCCGATAAATCAGAAAGACATTTTCAACAAAGTATGAGGTCAGGCAGGCGGACGATATTAAAATCTCTTGCAAAATCTTTTTGCCACATGGATTTATATGTGATATCATGTTGTGCCGAACCAACTGTCCAAAAAAGAAGGTGATGATACGGAGTACTATTCAAAAACAGTTTTGTATGTTTATTTTCAATTTTAACATCGGAGCAATATTACATAACATGTTGCGGTGCGCGGGCGCATTAAATTGGATAATCACTTGCGACAGTCACAGTTTTGTCTATTTATAACATCTAGACTACATACACAACATTCGTAGAGTCGGCTAAAATGTGCCTACGTGCATAAATAATACACGCGTAGGCACCAAACGGTATCTACAGACACCTAAGTATAACAACAACACACTAGTAGGTATACAGGTTGATAGACACATCGGATGTCTAAACGATATAGACTGCAAGGGAATGTCTTTATCCCCTCGTTAAGCCCCAACAACCTGAACTTGGCTCATCGGTTAGAGGGAAATGTTTCCCCTACAATACATTTTTAACCAACTTCAAAAATGGAGAAAGGTTTCGATTCAACTGTATTTTTTTAATGAGGATAACATTTCTCTATGTGAACTGTATTTGATGATATTTAATTCAATTAATCTGATCAGGTGTTCCGAAGATAAAGCGGTGAAGACGGATTTTTTAAGCTTTGCTTGTGTTTAAATTATGTTTGGACATCCATCTGCCTAATATTATGTGGGTGTGAGTGTGAAAATATTTAAAAATAATACATGTGCAAAATATTTAAAAATAATACATGCGACTGTTTATGAAATTATGTACTGCTAGAGGTCAGGAAAAAGAAAGGAGAAAGCAAAGAACTTATTTGTTAATATATTTTATCCTTAACCCTGATGTTAAATGTCACGCATAGAACGTTTTATCTTTTTATAAATAAGAGCGTAAGTATATTGCACAATAATACAAGGAGCACTCAATGCTAAAAGTATTATCTGCCAATAACCCTGGCGGTAGTAAGAATATCGCATAAAAATAATAATTGAACTATTGGTTATTTAACTTTCAACAAAGTTTTTAATATAATCCTTTAATTGAAAAAAATCATTGAGAAATGGGACGAATTAATTGCTCTTACTTCCATACATAACGAATGATTATCCAGAACCATAATTAGACATCCCGAAATAGATGTATAAACTTAGATATCGATTAAATAGATACCATCCTTCAAACAATGAAGCGCTGAAAAAAATGTAGTAATATTTCATTTGTACCAAGCAGAAATATGTTTTCTATCTGTCCGCTCGAGCACTTATGTATATTAAATGTGTATACATTGTATGCAAATGATTCTACTACTCTAACAGCTACAATCAAGTCGCTGGAAATATCCCGGCCTGCATAAAGGCAATTACGTGGTCTCCTGCGTAGTCCTGGGCTAAATATAGCCCACAATCAGTCTCTGCCGAGCCCCCAGTTAAAGACGTAATAGAGCAAAGACTTAAATTGATAGATGGGAGTCAAGAGATAAACGTTTTTTTATGTAAATGTAAAAATAAAATTCGAAAAACAAAAGTCATTACTTAAGTAGTTAAAACTATATCGATACGCAGCAATTTATGTATCTAAAAATATTTCGATAGCTAAAAAAATTGTCTATCGGAACAGAATACTCACATATGACGTAATATTTTACATAGATATGCTTGCTATATAATAATTATTCACATACCTACATATAAGTACAAACGACCGTAAATTAGTTTTACTACCACATTTGGATGCATTATGTAGGATAGGTAGCCTTCGGACTTCATAGCTTAAGTCCTCATTCATACTTATACACCTTTACAGAGCTTTATAGCCTTTTTCAGTTGATCATTCGCGGGTTTTAGTAAAGACTATTATATTATCTAATATTATATAATCTGGAGCAAAGACCTTTTCATTTGTCTCTTTAGTTTAATTATTAACAGACTGAACAAAACGGATTAATTACTCAATGCGATTTTTTTGTTAGTTACTTCAGAACTCCGATATATATATGTAAATATATTCCTTTAAAACCATGCTGTACAGGATTTGGATTGACGTCAATCTTTTTTGGTAATGCAATTGTAAAACTCTGGTACCTTGTCAGTTGAAAAGCAGGGGCACCACATGTAGTCGCACGTCGGCATCTAGATATATTATATATACCGACCTTCTCACATATAATATAACAGTCTCGAGCTATCATTTCAATATTCTTTGACGTTTCTAGGCATAACAAGCTGTAGTTAGTTTTAAATAGGAAGCACTCACACAAGGGCTTGCATCACCTCCAATGCATTCAAGTGGTCATCTAGACAACCCACGCTAAATCACTGCTTTATGTCCTAGAAACGGCACCTGATGCGTGACTTGTGACCTGGTCAGATCAAAATATTCCTCCGAGTTTTGTACTGTATTTTTGATTAAGTCGGTAGTAAGAACTAAGGTTGTTCTTTTGGGTAATTGATGTCTTCCTTGATATAAACTAATTCCTGCTACTATTTAGTTAGTGCCTGCCTCTTTGGAATCTAAAGCGTAGTAATTTAGTAGTGAACTGTAAATAAAGGCGTGACAATTGTTTACCGGTGTATTGTCAACCGGTGGACGTCTTGCTAGTCCTATATCATAAAAGCACTGAAATATGTATGTGCTAAATTAAAAACTGACTTCAATAGACTGAATTCCTCGAGCGATGTCTATCAAATTAAAAAGAAATAACGTAAAGTATTTTTTCTTAACAATCAGTATAATTAATAAACATAAGCTACATAAATAACCTCTTCCCTTTAAGGGTTTCGTACCCAAAGGGTAAAAACGGGACCCTATTACTGAGTCTTCACTGTCCGTCCGTCCGTCCATCTGTCACCAGGCTGTATCTCTAGAACGGTGATAGATAGACAGTTGAAATTTTCACAAATGATGTATTTCTATTGCCGCTATAACAACAAATACTAAAATAAAATAAAATAAATATTTAAGGCTCCCATACAACAAACTTGATTTTTTATAGATAATGGTACGGAAGCCTTCGTGCGCGAGTCCGAGTCGCACTTGGCCGGTTTTTTTTTAACTCAGTAAATAAAAACTCGTTAGAACAGGAATATCCCAAATCAGTTATTTTTTGGCCAATTAATGTTTTTTTTTTATTTGTAGAACTTTTGAATATTGAATACTGCAAGTCATCTCAACGTGAGGCAGTTATATAAATAAAAATAATACGATTGAGTTTGATACTTTATTACGTATTCCTGCAGTCAAATACCTCTAACCCGAATGTTTACAAACAGTGGCGGCGCCAAGCGGTCTGCGTGAGAACTAGTTTGCACGGTTATTTCAGGCGGTTTCAGAATTTTAGCAGCACTCACTTGTTTTCAGTTTCCGCTTGCTTAATGAGATGGCGCTCTATCGTAAATCACAGCGCGTAGGAAAATTATAATATTAGTGTAGCGTTACTACACTAATATAATAAATAAAGATGCAGTTTTAAATATTTTGAACAGGGACGCTACGGCGAGCGCTCCGCAATCATCCTGAAGAAAGGCTTCCGAATGAAGCCGAAACATTTGTCGATCAAAGACAAATCGACAAAGCGTAAGTCACACTTAATTCCCGTTTCAATATTAATGTTCAACCGACTTCAGAAAAAGGAGATTCTCAATTCGTTTGTATGTTACGCGATAATTCCACCAATTATGAATCGATTTTGATGATTTTTTTGTTTGGTAGATTATACTTCAGAGGTGGTCCCATATAACATTTATCGAAATCGATCTAGTTGAAATTAAAATATAACCGGTTTTATAAGCTTTGCTTGCGTTTCAATCATATAGACTTTACTCCAGTAAATAAAAACTTTTAGTAAAGAAAATGAAAAAAATTACACAATAATAAATTACGTACGCACGATTTTTTTATATTTGAGTGTCCACGATACATTTTTTGTAAGAAAGTTTATTTTAGTTGAAAAGGTAATATCAAACTACCTATTTGTTCTAGCCAATTTCCAATTTCCCGCAAGCAACCACCATTACTCTTTACTGTACCCTTCCCATCCAGTAATATTTCTCAGTAAGCACCTGGACATTCCCTGGCGCGCAGTAACAAGACAGGAGGGGAAGTATCGTAATTAAAACGGCCTAATTAGTGCTGCAATTGAGAACTCTACCGGCTTATTGAATGCGGTGGGGACTCTACAAACGACCGTAGGCATGTAAACTTAGGAGATTATGTGTGAAAACTGGGAAATTAGAGAATCAATTCGTTTGTCTGATGGGATACTTGAATCATCGTTCAGAATGTTGAACGTCAAGAGTTTAAAATCCTTTCAGTAATAAATAGCTGAGATATATTTTTACCTGTGCTTTGTATAATCGAAATAAAAATCACTCATAAGTCCATTTCCATGATTTAAAAGATAACTTCTTGCTTAAAAATCACTTAGAAAGCCTAAACTAATTTAGTTATACCATCTCAAGATATACGAATCAATTGTTGTATTACAATGTAAACCGTCACAGTTGTTTACTTACCTATACAAAATCCAGTAAAGGGGACTTCTGCCGCAAAATTTGAAAATGAATTTGATTGTGTATAATTTACTAAAACTTTTGATACTTCAGTGGTATTGTCATAATGATGGATTACTAACCGTTAATAGTTCGTGAACGTGCAAGACAATAGACAAAACATACAAATTTGATAAACGTAATCGGTTTTTTCGCTCCAAAACTCCAAGAAAAGGTCAAATCTATCACTAGCGCATGACTTGACGATAAATAGACCATGACTATCGTGATGAATAAATTGTAAACTTATATTATTATTACTTAACTTGACATTGGCATGATACGCAAACTTAGCGGATAATCAATAAAAAAGTCACTAAAGCGCGATCCTTAATGTTTTATCGAATTTTGGTGCTACATGCAACGCAGGTTTGAAAATTTTATTTAGGGTTGTCAGTAATTGGGCGGATCAGTAATAACTCTAATCAAAGACAGACAGAGTTACTGAAACGTTCTACACTCGCAACTAAGTGCTCGACCCTAATAGTTAAGAACGAGTAGAACACAACACAGGCCCCACAGGCGTATCTTGATAACAACAGATTAATTGATTTACCTATAATTGCATCGCCTGGCCTGGAACCACGGTAATGAAGTATACTGTCACTGTAGAGCTTCTAGAGATGCGCTGTTTCCCACACTTAATTATATTGATACTTAAATTAGTTAAGGGCTGAAATGTATGACGCTTAAATTAAAATGTGTCTTTGCTTTCTTTACGGATACTTAGTTGTCATGGTATTTGTTAATTTATTTTAGCTGTATATTAACTTAAAAACACTCACATCATTAGTAGTTGTATTATTTTTCCTATCTATTTGTATGTCTTATAAACATTTTAAAGGTTAACAAAACTTCAAATTGCAAATCAAATCAATTTGTAAATACCCCGAACGCTCTAACTGGAAAACGGCTGCACCAATTTTCACCAAACATAGCAAAGAACACCCAATGGTTTCTTTGCTATGTTTTGTGATTTGACCTTTCATAAAAAGACATCCAAATTTGTCCAGCCATTAGGGAACTACGTTGCCACAGACAAACGCACAGATATGATACACATACTTATAACGACCGTCTTTTTCGTCAGAGGTTAAAAAAGGTTTATCGTCCGTACAGCGAAGGAGTGAAACTCATCTGTGCGTCATTATTCCCCTAAAGGTACACTCTGAGTGTCTTCAAGTCTGGTGAATAAGTATCTTCTAAGCAAGCATGTCCCATTTTCGGCCGCATCGTCACTTTCCATTATGTGATTTTAAAAATTCCTTGCCTATCTAACATAAAAAAAAGTTTAATTGGAATAAATAAATCGATGTCTTTTAGGTTACTTAAGTCTTTGCTGTATATAGTTTTAGTTTAGTTTTCGAAAATATAGGCAATTGGCCCGTAGTTAGGCACCATGGCGGTTACAGAAAAAAATATATTAAAATATACAAAAATACATTTATCTACCAACATGGTAAAATTAATAGAATCCAGAACATTAAATCCCAAACGCAAATATCGTCTACATTTATTTAAAACACTTTACTCCTCATGAACGTTAATCGATAGGATTAACGTTATTTTCGACCAGAAAAAAACTATAAACCTATTGATTATTTTTCCAATAGCAACTAAGTACCTTATTATCACCTAGTTTCAGTAATTTGAAATGATTTACGTAAACAATGTTCATATATGATTTTACGTTTCGTACGTGATGGACTGTTGAGTTTTCCACTTACATACCGATTACGAGTATATATATATACTTTTATATGGAACGGTTAGGCACTCCACATCATTGAGAAAAAAACACGCTGGCGTTTTTCTTGAAACCGATGGTATTTATCAACAAAACATAAACATTAACGCTTTCACACTCACAGCCCCACACTAAGTTCGATGACATGCATCTATATTTGAGTCGAAGTTGGCGCGCGATAGATTGGGCGCCTTTGTGTCACTTGTACCATTGGATTGTACTATAGATGGTAATACGTTTAAATATTATTCTTATGTCAAAAAATATTGCCTGTATTATTTCGATGATCTATATATATATTTTTTTTTATTAGCGTTGTTTTATAATATTTATACTCATCCATTTATACATGTCAGCTCCAGGCTTTGGATTCGATAGAGTGACGCGCAAAAGGGGTATAATTAACAGTTAAAGCCACATTGCAAAGTCTTGAACATCGGCGTAAAGTTACAAGCTTGTCAGTATATTACAGTGAATGTGTTCAGGAAATACACAACCTTGTTCCCGCTTCACCTTTTTGTCACCTTACATTCAGGCCGACGACAAAGCGTCACCCATTTATGGTTGAAATACCGTTCATTCGCACGAAATCTTTCACGTATTCGTTCATATATTGAACAGCAAAAGAAAGCAACGCTTTGCCGTCATCTGTATTTCCCGAAAGGTACAATTTGGGTGTGTTCAAAAGTAAAGTGAATAGGTATTTACTGAGCAAGCGTGCTCCAATAACTACATCGTCATTTTCCATCAGGTGTGATTGTAGACAAACATTTGCTTTGTCTGTAATTTAAAAAAAATCCTCTTGTTGCCTTGGAGCTCATGATTCTACTATACCTCTTTAGCTTATCATTTAGTTAGTCTTATTGGAGTTATTTATTAGGTATATGATTACGTCAAGTTTTGTAAGAAATTTTGCTCTTTGAGCTGTGATATCTTTTGTGTAAACTCGGCGCATCTGAAAATTTCAGTACATTCGTCTATTTTCTATTTAGAAATTTAATTCTTTTAAATTGTTTATTTTTCATTATGAGATGATTGACGAAGATTAAGTCAAAGTCTATTAATTTGTATTTGTGACATCTCGTATCGTTAGTGGATGCTATAAATTTTCAAAAAAAAACATTTAATTTTTATTGCATGAGTAATTAGATACCAGCCTAACACCATGTAATACAATAGTTGGATCTATTATTTAAGAAATATTACAATTAATATCAGTATCATAATAAATATATACATAATACAATTTGAATCGCATTCTATGCATGCATTACTGTAATTCAAATAAATAAGTATGCATGGAAAATCACAAATGAACATATGTTAGTACCTATTTTATCAAGACCTATGTCTTTACAATATCAACGCGGCGTTAAAAACGTCCAGCGTTTTCTGCCCTAGCTGTGTGCCTTCTGTTCGACATACGGCTTCCCTCGTCCACAGTAAGATTCCTCAATGCACTCCCGCCGCTCCCGGACTGTGGTTGTGTCAGATTACTAAAATATCGTATTTGAAAGCGATAAAAGTTGTTTTAAATAGGTGTTGCGATGGCGGAGACAGACGAAAAAGGCGTACAGGTATGTTTGTAATTAGTTACTATTTGGAGTTGAAGGATAGATTTGGTGTTAAATCGGTTTCTACTGGTTTTCATGGTTTGTTCAATTTTATAGATTTTGGGTTGAAATATTTTTAATTGTTTTAAGGTAATAATTGTTTAACAATACAATTAGCAATCCTTTAAAAAATGTCAGTGGTACTACAGTTTTACTTTCGAACGGACCGTAATTACCTATAGCGCGTCTGCCTTCTAATCAGCGGGTATCAGGTTCGATTGCGAGTGGAAAGACAAGTTCACTCCCCAAGGGAAATTTGCGTTTTTGGATCTGGGTGTGATTGTGTGTGTGTGATGTGAAAGTTACCTGCACCCACGATACAAGTCTGCGTGTCTGTGTGTGACTGTCAGTGTACGAAACTGCAGAAGTAGGTACTTTTACTTGAAGGCTCAAGGATACGCTTCTCATAACTTTTATAGGTAATATTGGTTTGAATCTTCTATAAATAACGGTATCCAATGCTAATAAAACATCGTAAAGCTTTTTATCCTACTCCAGCCGAGTAAACTTTGATCCGCCCAAACTATTTGTAGGAAAAAAGACGTCCGCCCGCCCAGTTTAACTCAAAGCATAATATATATTTTTGCAATGAATTAGTAAGGCAAAGAATTATCCCAGAAATAAAAATGAATTCTTCGAAACAAATAGGATATTGTACCGCTGTAAGTAGCTGTTATTTTTTTGTATTTACTTGGATTAATAACAATTTTCTAACACTCGGATTGAAGTATGATCAGTTAAATACCGTCCTTAGCCTTAACCTTCACGTTACTTTTTATTGGTAGTTTAGAGGTATTATAGCATGTGTTTGCCTATTATAGCCTATTAAAATATTATGCATATAAAAATTATAGAAATAGACCTTACCTGGTTATTATCATTAGAATGATTCTCATCGATATATTGTAGTAATAATGTTTTATTAATTTTGAATATATTTTTGTGTTTATCATCCAATTCTTAGTTATTAGAACGATCGTGGGCAGTACTATCAATACTATACGTAACAAAACCGTTTTTATCGCTGTACTCTCACAGCCTCACAATAAGTTTAAAGACTTCTGTCATGGGTGCCGGAAACATTCACATTACACACAATCACACCCAAAACAGAAATACAGATTTTCCTCCTGCAGAAAACTTGTGTTTCCACCGGGAATCGAACCCGATACCTGCTGCTTAAGAGGCAGATGCGCAACCAATCAGGCCAGCAAACAGTTCTTACATAAACAAACAAACAAATTCATACTCACAGAAACCGTAAGACATAGGTTGGTAATTACCAACCTATGGTCTAAGCACTCTATTAGATAATTATGTAATAGAGTACTTAGAGTAGTCGTAATTTTTACGCATCCTATATTATTGTACTTCCCTGTTGCATGAGGCACTGGGTTTCATTCCAGGTAGGAGCATAATTTATCCCACTACATCCAATGTGTGATTATGAGTAATTGTTTCTGGCACCTTCGATCCAAGTCATTGAACTAAGAGCGAGGCTGTGGGAATGAAAGCTTCAAATTTATTTTTATTATTTCACCTTTCAATAGCTTGCAAAGGGTCGAGACAGGTGTACTATATTTAGCTTGGTTTGTTTCGACCTGTTTTAAATATTTAAACTTCCGGGGTTCTTCCTATTTAAATTTGATGACCTATATCAATTTAGGCGAAATATCCCAAATTATGTTTTTAATTATGCATGGATATTGTCTGTATGTTTATTACAAAAAACTATGCGAGAAATGGTTCGATACGTTCATACTCATCTGATTAGTTATAAATTGCAAAAAATAGAAAAAAAAATTTATTATTGAAAAAAGAATTGCCTTTGATCATTGTCTGACTTGTAGTTAAGTGACCATGCGGTCGAAGATGTTACACGCTTATACTCCCTCATTATTTGTACCTGTCAGAAAACACAGGCTGAAACTATCAGATTTTTTTTCAGTCATTTACGATGGTCTTAATTTACAATTTTAACACATATATATAGGTCTGGCGCACCTCTAGTCTGACGTCTGTTTGGAATTAAGAAATAGTTGGGTTTTAAAATATGCTTCGTTTGTTTGCTTTAGAAATATAGCATAGCTGTACAAGCAATAACGAGAGCAGTTAAATGCAGTCGCTCATAACATCTCAATTCTTGCCGGATGCTATTAAACGATCGTTCGGTCACGTAGTCAGAGAAGTACCTACATATCTATCTACATACAATTGTATGTACATGTTTACACTCGGTAGTTTTAGAATCGAAGCTAGACTTAAGTTTTTATTATTCCGAATCGCTTTCTGCCTTGATCGTTGTCCATATGATATCATATACTTAACAATGGACTATAGGTAGGTTTAGTTTTAAAATATAATTAACTATAACTACTTAAACGCAGTCACACTCACAGTCCCATACTAAGTTTAATGAGATGCGACGTGGGTGCCGGCTAAATCACAAATTTATCTTGGGGAGAAAACTCGTGTTTCCATCCGAATCCCGCTGTTTGGAAGGCGGAAGCGCACCCTATGCCAGTTCATGTTCCATATAATTTTTGATATCATTATCAAATCATGTTAATTACTTTCTATAATGTGTTTCATTTATGAGCGTTTCTATAAATTTGCAACAAGACAGCTACGTAGGTGTGTTCAGTGGAGCATTTTCTTTATACCTACAGGGTTAATAAAGTTAACGATATAAAAAAAAATTATGTCCTCCCAATAAAGAAATACGTCACGAGTCAATTTTAATTAGTACCTAAGGTACTCGTATGTCGTGATCAGCCATAAGGACTTACTCATTGAATTGTAACGTAAATTTAATGCGCTCCTCGACTTGACTAGCGAAAGTAGCCTCGGCATAAGTCTTCACTGTGGACACGTGGAATGATGTCCACGAGTTCTACTTTGTACGTCCTGAGTTGAGAGACGCTCAAATCGTCACTCTACCTTGCATTCATAATTAATCTAAGTATCATTCTCTATGTTTATTGACAGTAGAGTTCAGTAAAAAAAGAGTTTCAGTAAATAAATACACAATCCAAAAGAAAATAAAATAATTTCACCGCTTTAATTGTTAAAATAATGTTGGTGGCTTTGGTGACATTCACATTACATCCAGAATTAAAAACTTTTTCTTGTTGGAGGAAAGCTTGCCAAGTATTGAACTCGGTGAACGCGGCGTAGAATTCCAGAGGCTGGACCCTTACGCTAACGAAACAACCAGGTATAATTGATACACTAAAAAGCTTTTTCCAATTTCACTTCCGACTTTAAGTAGTAGTCCCGAAGCCGACGTTTCCTTCCTGCCTTATTTGTCACGTAAGTGGATCTATTACCCGTATTTAGCGAAGGTTGGGACGGAATGGTCCAATTGACCCCGTGGGCGACGGATCGCTTCGTCCCGCGGGCTTGTTGGGATAGGTATGTGTTCAGGGATATGTATTGTGTGGTCTGGTGTCGCACGTAACAGGAAAGGTTAAAATTCTTTTGAGAGCACTTGTGGTTAACGTTCTATTTTGTCCGATGAATATGAAACTATAAAATTTTGTAAGCGTTTACTACCCTTTTCACTCAAGCTTCCTTCGTAAGTTTAAAATATAAAAAAAGTTATGCCTAATGTAAAGATTTATAATAATGACACAAATGAAATATTAGATGAAGATGTAATTTTGTAACGTGTAAATCTGGACTAATATTTGTTTGTCTATCCTCGTTCAAATTGTATTCTAACACACATGCACAGACGCACTCACTCACACTATCTCAGACACGCACATACATACACACACACATACAAACATCTATCTCACTAAATTGTTTTGTATTATACCAACTAGGAGAGTAAATAATAATTGTACTTATCTAGGGAGACCTATTATTGGCTGTACTATATATATTTCATGGTTTGTATCTAAATTATCTTAATGCTGTTGGTCTTCTGAATAAATAAATAAATAAGTACGTGCTCGAATAAATCATTCAGGGTCCAGTCAACGTAATATTATTTACCCTAGGATAATATTTTTAAAATAGGACGGTACACAGGACATGTTAACTATTGCAGGATTATTTTATCTTGTAATATATTATATCTGGTATGATTATTTTATATTGTATTAATAAAAGTGTTAGTGGCTGAAGTAAACGTGTCAGCCCAATATTTTGATCCAAACCATAAACTATCACACATGAATAAAATTGCCGAGCAGTGAAATCCGACAACAGGTATTTAGTTATTACGACTGTTGACATTGTATACAAAAGTGTTATTTTGGGAGGATATTACTATTTTATAGGATTCAAATGGAATAAAACCAATTAAAGGATCACTTCGTTGTCCGTCTGTCTGTCAAGTCCCTTTATTATTCTAGTGTCGGGATAAAACGTTTAAGCTCATTTTTAAAAAAGGTAATGATTACCTACCTTATTTTTTTATATGAATTGAATACTAAAAAATATATTTTATTTAATGTCGATTCTATGATAATTTTAATGACATAAAACATGTTACGTAATCCTACAGAGTAGACATAATTAATCTCTTTAGTAGAATTTGCTAAATCTCTAGGATTATTTGGGTCGTCTTGTCATTTATTATTTACGTACTTAGAAATGGATGAACGGAAGTTTTATGTATAATTTCATACAAGTGCCTAACGTCGATGTCTCAATGTGACAAATTGCAGGAAAATTCATCCAGCCGTGACTAGATATTGGTAGCTAGGTATTTCCACATCACCGTACTCTCACTTACACATGCATGGTGCAATTTTATAATTAGTGTGCGTATTATATATTAATTTAAAGAGATTTTTATTGGCTCGAGTATTCATGAGTTAAAGGCCATTCAAGGTCAAACTTTGTAGCAGTGAAATTTAAAGTTATCCCAAAAAATCTGTCCTTGAATTCACGAAATCCGGCCACATGCGATAACATGGTAGTAATAACGATATACAATACACGTAGAATATTCACGTTATGTTGTGACCGCGGTCACGTCCACTCATGTAGAACTGACCTTGCACAGGTGATGTGGTGTAACATATTTATAATACTGTACTAAGATATAGAACATAATATTCATATTCGTATAATTTAATTTGCATTCCACAATGTCAATTAGATGGTAAACTTAAAATGATGTTATATTTAAGAAAACATAACAGTTTCCGGAATCCAGTTTTTTGTCTTATTTAGTATTGATGTAAGATGTTATTTGATATTTATTTTATCTTGACATGAACTGAGAAGAGACTGATAGGTATGTCATCTGCGAACAAAACACAAGGCTCGTCCATGATCTTCGGAAGGTCATTATAGACATATAAGACATTGATAGGTCATAATATACATTGTTTCGTATCATTCTGTATTATATAATAAACTGAACATATCTTCTAAGCAAGCATTTTTTTTTTTTATTTGTGACTGGCTTGTGTTTGACCACTATCTCACCTGATGGTAAGTGACGATGTGATTGAAGCTGGTAAACACACTAGACCTGGAATATTGAAGCATGCTTCAAAATTGACTGCATTAGTTAAAAGCAATGAATTATGATTTTCTCCTTTAATATTTCAACATATATTTTTCATAAAATCCAACACTGTTTTTCTTCAGGTGTAGTATATTTGTAAATAATGCTTCAGACAGTTTTGCATAAACATTCTGTTCAAAAGCCAGCAAAACACAGTAAAAAACTTTTTAATGGGCCGATGCAAAGACGATTTAGCAAATATTTATTATAAAGGAGGGTTAACCTTATATTGTTGAGATATATACTTGAGATGCGGTTTTAAGTGATAGAAACAAATTTTATTAATGGCTTCTCTAACATATTTTGCTTTTTAAAAGCATTACCTCTTCAATTATAGACTTTTTACTCTTGACTTTTTTTTTAAATGTTTATAGGTAAACATTTGACCACTATCTCATCTGATGGAAAGTGATGATGCGGCCGAAGATGTGACATGCTTGCCTAGAAGATACCTATTCACTCTTGACTTGAAGACTGCCAGATTATACCGCTCAGGAAACAAAGACGCAGGCAATGAGTTCCACTCCCTCGCAGTACGGATGATAAATGTAGAAGCGAAACGCTTCGAGCGAGCTAGAGGTACGTCAACCATGAATCGATGACGTTTGACTGTTTGTCTTGTTGTTAAAATGGTAAAACGGGCTTGGGGGAATTAACTCGTATAATTCCTGCGCACACACGTATTACGTTACGGGCGTTTTTCCAATGACGATTTAATGCTCTGAGAAGCTCTACCTACACCATACCAAAGATCATATGTATTAGTACATACTGTCTAACATTTTGAAAGATAGATCTTAGATAGATAGTCAACTTTAAATTAGTTTCAGCAGTATTCATGGGTGTTAGCCATGACCCTTAAACATAATGAAGTCCAGAAATAAGCAACCTATATTCTATACTTAGTCTGAATACCACTAGCGTCACTGATACTCGTTCGCCGAGCAGTGATCCAATTTAAAGATAAATTATTGTAGATACCTTCTATCTACATACTTTCAGTTCCCATATTAAGTCAATAAGTGCAGTCTGTAGTTACATACCTGCCAAGAAGACTGATTCGCCTCTTCGATTATGCAGTTGAAAGGTTTAGCCAGTTCTGTTGAAGGGGACCAAATATGATTAGTTTTAGATGCATTTTAGATGCAACGAATTACTAGATCTCACAAATATGTTCGTTATTTATATGGATCGGTATATAAACAATCCTCTATTCGTGTTTATATCAATTTATATACAAGCGGTATTTATGTACCTATCTTATCCTGCATAAATGGACTTGAACCTGGATAAACATTTCAGATCAGAATATGCAAGTAACTCTCAACGAATAATTTACCAAACTATTGACCTCGATGCCAATCACCCTTCATATCTTCAGCTATTCTGTACTTTCAGTAACGGTCAGTTTGTTTACACAAGCTAAGTATATTGCTTAGACAATGTGTATATTGAGTGGGCAAAACTATACAATTTTAATTCTTTGGAAAAGTCAGGTCATTTTGCCAATGCTGCCCGATACAATTAATTAATTTTTGGGGGCTGAGTCACCCACGTCCGTAGGAGGATACCCCTTAAGTCTGACTCCCTACACGTGGTCCCCGGGTGGTGCTAATCAGGTGACATTTGAGAGGTGGTAGAGCATTTTGTGAGTTGCTCGCCTGGCTTGCTACCAAAGTAGCTTACCACCATCAAGTTAAAAGTCTGCCGCCAAGCCAAATACGGTGTTCCGGCAGTTATCCTTGAGAGCCTGCGTATTCCAGGTCTAGTGTGTTTACCAGCTTCGATCACATCGTCACTTACCATCAGGTGAGATAGTGGTCAAACACTAGCCTGTCACAAATAAATAAAATAAATAATTTCATCAATGTGCATGCTATTCATCGTTCATCGTCAATTCTGTCATTAAACATATTTTTGGCTTTCAAAAGGACGAAATGAATTAATATTTGTTTGTAGTTTTTTATATCTTATATGAATATAAAACAGTCGTGATGCTGATAGGCTAGCTGATAATTATTGCACTGACTAAATATGATGTAATAGAGACATGCAATTTTCAGATTAGCTTCTTTTGGTAGTGCAGAAAAAAGGAAAAAATACATATAGAAATTAATCGCGGGCAACGGGCAAGCGTGGTCCGATTTCTACAAGTATTTTTGAAAACTGTATAGTGTGAATATTAAACAAAATACACATTCTTAAATCAAATATTCACCATTCCGTCAGTGAAATCGTTATTTTAGTATGAAAAATATTCGAAACATTGAGAGCTCCATTTAAATACCAAAGGTAGTAGAGAGAATTTAGTACGGTGAGACCGTATATCCGTATACCTATACATATACATTATAATGTATGCTTTTGAAACATCGATAAAATGTAAAGTGCTTGGATGAAGCTTGTTTTATGTAATGTGCTAGACTATTACGGTAAGTAAGAGCTATATTAAGGTGCATTAATTGAGTAAACAAAGTTACGTGTACGTGTACATATTATAAGTACGCACCGATCTGGCACTCATTTCTAATAATACGAAGGTACATTGTGCAAACCGATTAATATCCGACTGAAGCAAGTTTTTTTTTTTTTTATGCATATTAGGCAAGCGTTTGACCACTATCTCACCTGATGGAAAGTGACGATGCGGCCGAAGATGTAACATGCTTGCCTAGAAGATACCTATTCACTCTTGACTTGAAGACTCCCAGATTATACCCGTCGGGGAACAATGACGCAGGCAATGAATTCCACTCCTTCGCTGTACGGATGATATATGTAGAAGCAAAACGCTTCGAGCAAACTGGAGGTATGTCAACCATAAATGGATGACGTTTGACAGTTTGTCTGGTTGTTTGATGGTAAAATGGGCATGGTGGAATTAACTCATGTAATTCCTGCGCACACTCTCCAAAATGCAAACGATAGAATACCGATAGACTTGCGACCATACGTCTGTGACCGAGGCTCTGCAATCTGGACTCAACTAGCTTATTATCGCCAATGAGTCTTTTTGCTCGTCGGTCAATAGACTCAAGACCTTCGAGCTGGTACTTAGCAGATCCATCCCAGAGATGGCCGCAGTACTCCATACACGATCGGACTTGCGCTTGATATAAATTGAGAAGCTGGCGAGGTGTGAAGTACTGTCGGACCTTGGTGAGGATACCCAGCTTCTTAGCGGCCAGTTGAGTTCTGGTTTCAATGTAAATGCCAAAGTTGAGATTTGACGATAGGGTAACGCCAAGAAGCTCGAGTTTGTTTGCTATCGGTATTGACACATCTTGGAAGGACGGAGATAGGTCGAACGGTTTAGCGGAGAAGAGACACGCCTGTGTTTTGGACGCATTAAAGTGTCAGTAATCAATGTATTGTATGTCGTATAGTCAAATAAATGTCCAAAACTCGGGTCCACTCAAAAGCGACTACTACTTACATTATAATAAGTGGCGAAAATCTAAATTTTGAAAAAACCCCTAACGATCTAAGCATGTTTTCGATCAAGTAACGTTCCAAATAGAAAATCAATTGTAACCAAATCGATCAAATCGTTTTGAAGATAATGATAACATTAGTTCTGCTCACAAACAACTTCTCGTCCTAAACGTATCTTCTAGGCAAGCTTGCTCCATCGTCGACCACATCATCGCTTACCATCAGGTGAGATAGTGGTCAAAAGTTTGCCTATCACGAATAAAAAAAAACGCGTATATACCACTATCCTTGGGTAAAAAAAAAACAAATTTAGCCACTGGACATATTTACTGAGTACAATATGGGACTCTTCTTATCACGAGGGAATAGGTATCTTCCATAAAGCTTGCTCCATCGTCGACCACATCGTCGCTTACCATCAGTTGAGATAGAGGTCAATAGTTTGCTTATCTCGAATGAAAAAAATGTTTAATTAATTTTCGTATGTAGACAGTTTTGGTACCCTGCAACTTATTCCATGCTATGTCTTAACATAGGCTACTTTTAGTCCAGTTAACGCGGACTAAGCTAGCTTGTGTCCCGTAGGGCACGACAAGGTCAGCAAGTATTTCAAAGAACTAAAAGTTTTGTACTTTAATTTCTACAACATTTAATTATTGTAGGTACCTATTTTTATCAACTAACACGAGTCGCTGTATCAATAGATCGGGCGCGAACTTTACTAATGCTAGCTTCCACTCCGCTGATTAACAGTATTGGGCCCTAGCAGCGCGCTGACCTAATTGCTGGCTTGCTTGACTTGTAAATCTGTCTGTCTATCCCGCAGTACATTAACAATCGGTTTATTCATTTATTCAGATAGATTCTGTTGTAAGTAATATAATTTTATTAGAATGGCTCTGCCTCAACTTGATGAATCGGTTTTTGTTAGATATGTTGATGATAGAGCTATAAGATATTATCTCGATTTAACTCGATAAAGTTATGTGTAGCAAAGTATAACAAATATCTAATGGGCAATGTGGCGCTTACAATCTGCCAAGCAACTCGTTCGTCTGAACGTAAAGGTTAATAAGTAATAGTTTGCTAAATTGTTTATTTTTAGATTTTATACAAGGTTGTAAATCACTTATTTTAGTCAGTAAAGTAGTAAAACAAGGCAACTTTCTGAAAAAATATATTTCAGAGCAAGCGCAGAGGGTTTAACCATCTAACATCATAGATATTTCAAAAATCTAAGCTACATTCTGGCATTATTTCGCTCCGAGGCTCTGCTGGAGTACCTTCACGTAAAAATAGTAATGTATATTTTCAGGTACATTCATCTCATTTAGGAAAATATGTTATTCTCAGTAAAAAACACATCTAATTTACCGTAACAGTCCCATAACTGTGCAATGATTGATTCGGACATAATTTAGGCCTTTCCTACCTTTGCAAAGGGAATGCCGATAAGGGTCGCGACCTTTATCCGATCAGCTAGCTATCCAAATCAGGTTGGGATAAGTGTTAGACCGACTGATTTCCCTGGAGTTACTTTTAAATGATATGGGTTGTTTATTGACTTTAAACTGGGAGGCTATTTCTGGATTTGTTCAGGAATGTCTATAGGGAAAGGGGTAACCTTTTCCCAGAAAGATGTTCTTTGACTTAGGTTCTTTGATTTATACTCGGAAAAAAGACATTATTTTTCTGCGTATAACAACAACTGTCGTAGTTCATTATGTTTTAGTCGTTGTTTACCACTCTCACGTAGATAATGATTTGCCTAGCAGCAAAGCAGCAATAAAAAAATCTGCAGTAGGCATAGAGTTACGTATCAGATAAGCGGCAGTTTCAACTTCAGGCCTGTGATTAGAACCTTCGACTACATCATAAGTTACCAACAAGTGAAAAAAGTTACAGGGAGAATGAAGACTTGCTACCTCACCTAGCATGAGATGTCAGTACCATCGACGATTTACATACAATACAAGATGACAAGAAGAAGCTACATCTTCAGCCATATTATCGCTTTCAATCAGGCGAGTTACAACACTTTTAAATTAAAATTAAAACGGGAATTAGCGTGACTTACGCGTTGTCGATGTGTAAATCGACAATTGTTTCGGCTTCATTCGGAAGCCTTCTTCAGGATGAGTGCGGAGTTCGCACTGCGAACAGCAGCACGAAGAGCGCGGGAGGACGGCGGGGGTGGTTGTGGTGGTGGGGGTTGAGACGGCATACACCGTATAGCAGGATCCTGCTCCGAAGAACCATCTTCATCACTGCTGCTTGATGACACCATTCTACTCCGGCAGGCGAAACTTATAGTGTCCCTACTCACTTTGTTGACACTGCCCAGAGTACCATGAAGACAAGTTTTCCAGCTTTGTGACAGCGCCCACCCTCTGTCTCGATTGAAATTTGGACGACGACTAATTTCTATCGCCTCGCGGATTTTACGAGGAACAAAAAACTTTTCTCTCGCTAAAATCTGGGCCTTGTCGAATCTTATGTAGTGCGTCGTGTCGGAGGACAGGGCGTGCTCTGCCACTGCGGAGCTGTTGCTGTCGATGTTTTTCATGGACCGGATGTGCTCTCTGAGTCTGGTAGACACGTTCCTACAGGTTTCGCCGATGTAACAATCACCACAGTCACATGGAATCATGTAAACACCAGGAGTTCCTAGTGGATCCTTATCTTTAGGAGAGCGCAGTAATTGCCTAATCTGTGAAGGGGGGCGAAATATCGTCTTGATGCAAAATTTCCGGCGTAACAAGTGTCCGATTTTATCCGTCACCCCTTTAATAAAAGGTAGGTACGTTTTAATTTTAATTTAAAAGTTCAAAATGTGCGTGAGTTTTTATCGAGTTACAGTACCTCGTTTAATTTTGACCTTCATCTCACATAGAGAGATACTGCCGAGCATCCGGCCTGTTATAAAGAAAAAGCAGCATTATATGTCATAACTCTTATTGATTAAAGGCACATTACACAGTAAACTAATAAAAGAGAACAATTAATACTCTTAAACCTACTCAAACAAAACCATACGATGGTGTTGTTACACTAAACCAATTAATTAGGCAAACTAAGCTTTTAAACCGATGAGGTTTGCTCGGATACAGTGGCAATGTTTGGACATGTAAGCTATTCTATGGCTGTAATAAAATTATATTGTAGGTAATACAACTTCATAACATTATTTCAATTAATGTGAAAGTTTACTGTACACTTTTATTAGTACACTTTTATTTTATAAATTTGACTGGGATACTGATTTCTTTATCAACTCTCTCTACACTTGTCTCTGTGTGCCTTACCCAACGACTAAATTAACCTTATCTTATCTGATTACTAACAGTGAGAAAATTCACGGACTTTACTAAACTCTGTTCGAGATAGAGCAATTAGTCTCTCCTTTCTAGTACTCCATTGGCCTTCATAAAATTTACTAAGAGTCCGTGCAACTTCGTCTAACTCTAGTATGTAGCGTGGAGCGTGGTCTATTTCCGTCGCACGCTGTAAACAGAATTATTGCCCGGTATTTGTTTACAACAGGGTGTTGTGAGTGCAACAAGGTCGGTAACGAATGGCTCACAATGCTGCATTTTCTACTTTTTATCTCTATTGAACTCTCTTATCATGTATCAAAGATTTATTACGTAGGTACGTTACGTTTAGCTCTCTATTGGTGTGTAAGAACTGTTCTATTTCTGTCGCGGGCTGTAAACAGATTTATTAGGCGGTGTTGTGCAGCGGAGTAATGAACTAATGACGCTGTTGTGAGTGTGGCGAGGTCGGGTACGAGTAGCTAGAATATGGGTACATATTCCGTATGAGTATAATATAGGGAAGGAATGCCTTATTTCCTTGAGAAGGATAGGCAGTACTTTACACCGGAACAGCTTCTAAACTTATACTATGAAAAAACTCAACTACGATCGTGTATGGAGTACTAAGGCCACCTGTTGGTTCCGGCAAATACCAACTTGAAACCATAGATATAATAGAGAGAGAAGCCTTAACAAAGACTCTGTAAAGATAATTATGCTATTACAGCCAAACTACAAGTTCTTGGCCTGTCGGTATTTAATTGTACCTACAAATTTTTGCCACATCTAAGAAGTAGGAAAGTAGAGCCGTTTAGTACTAGTATTATATGTACCTATATTATAGAATCATTACAATTTGGTCTTATTCATTTACATGTCCTACTAGCTAGAACCACCACGGCTACGCCCGCAATAATCAGGATAAAAAATCTATCTATCTATGTATCAATTTTCTTTTTCATGTATATACTATCTCCATGCCTGATTTCATTTAATTTTGTTAATTATTTTGGCGTAATGGAGTACCTAACAAACAAACATGAAAACTACAGAAATTATTTTATTAGTAGACGTACTACTAGCTGTGTCTGCGGCTCTTTTCGCGCTTTAATAGTGTAATAACGTAGCCCAAGACTTATTTCAGGGCCTAAAGAATATACTATCTATAAACCCGTTTCATAAATAGTTATATCTTGTTTTAAACACACTCACACAATTACACAGACACTGTCACTGTCAAATTTCTAATTGACCGAGCAAGCGCAAAGCGCGAGCGAAGCGTCTCCATTTTAGCTTGGGTAAAATTGCTTCCGTATATCCAGATTTCCGGTTGTGCTCCTCTACAGATCGCATTTTGCAACCGATTCTCATAAAATTTTGTAAACAGATTCGATAGTTATATAGTTGTTTTATCGATTAAATGTTAGATTTTTTTGTCAAAATGCCGGAGTTATGGGGTTTGGAAACGTAAAAAAACATAAATCCCGCCGGAAATCGAACCCGATACACCTGCTTAGAAGGCGAACGCTCACCTAACTTAGCCAACGGGCAGTTCATATATAGACATTACAGTATAATTCGGAATAGTTGGTTTTTCCGTCTGTGAGAAAATGAAAACAATACAAAGTATCAACTAACTATTAAATCACACAGACAAGTGACCCACATCCATGTGCACTAGCTGGGTATGTTACTTGGCAACAGGCGTGAGTTGCAACACTCATGGCATTTGTGCCATTTGTAGGGCTCTACTATAGTTACAGTTAGTACGAATATGCATGACAATGAAATATAGGTCCAGTACTTTTTAAATCTTCATAGGTATAACATTACACATATAAATCTAGTTTAGACGCCCGCACCCAGATAATTGTTTGTAGATTGTATGTGTTTTCTTATAAGAACGCTTTAATTATGAATTTTAATAAGTAAAAGTGATAATTATGCTTGGGAAATTCAAAATAGTAAATCATACGCTTTTCGCTCGATTGGTTCGTGAAACGACAGTGTCAGTCCCTTTTTTCTAGTAAGTATATTTTAAGTTATCTTATGCAACTTTTATTTATTTTTTTCCTCGAAACATTCGGTGAAAAAACATTTTATTTTGATATTTCTAGACTACTAGAAGGATTTCGCGGAAAGAAAATAAATTCAGATATTTTTATTTAAAATGGTCGCGGATGTCGCGGGAACTAATTTTGTAAAAGTAGATTTTTCGAGAACAGGGTCGTGGTCTCTGACGAGTAAATTGCATTTTCAAATATTGATTTCGATATTCCATTAAATCTGGAATTATAGGCGTCATATTCATTTCATAACAGATTTATTATTTTGTAGTTCTATACTAGAATAGAAACTAGCTGAACTGCCCGGCGTCGCCCGGGTTTAAAAAACATAGCCTATGACACTCACAAATAACGTGGCTTTCTATTGGTAAAATAATTTTCAAAATCGGTTCAGTAAATCCAGAGATTACCCTACAACCTCACAAACTTTACCTCTTTATAATATTAGATTAGGCTAGCGTCATATATTTATATTGTACCGTGCATTTGGATGATAGCTTTTAAGTTTCATTTGTGGATAATGTACCTATTTTTAATTGTTGATTACACATCTCCCTTTCAACAGAAGTCCATTTGGCTACCACAATGACCTGACGACACTATTGCAACCGCAGTCACAAAGTTACACATTTCAGGAGTCGTTCTAATATTAGCCCCTTAAAAATTGTAACCAGTCTTATAACATTCAATCAATGCCCATAGACAGTACACATTTTTAAGTGATATTACTCGTGCTGTCAAAACCTATATCCCGTACGTGCCCAGTACCCCGGAAACTGGACTCTTCCAAACACTGTAACCGTTGGTCAAATATTTGCCGTTTGTTGCCAAAACACGCCGATTGGTGTTGACGGGAACAATGTAGATTTAGGACCATCGAATGTTTAAGACGAATGTAGTAAAGTTTGTATTTAGTGTTGTCAAACACGTTGGTCGAAGAGTTGTTGAAGCCAATAATAACAACATCGCTGTTCTCTGCTATAAATTAGCTTTAGCATAGTTTCCAATATATTTATTCAAGATAGAAAAACGATTGATCACTTTCTCACATGATGTTAGGCTACGATGTGGTCGACGACCATTTTGCTTAGAAGATACCTATTCAGCCGCGACATGAAGGTTGCTAGATTGCACTTATCAGGAAACACAGACTCGGGAATGGAGTTCGATTACTTTGCAATACAAATTATTAATGTGGAATCAATTGTACCTAATGTTTTGTAAATCGATTTATATTCATTTCAACATTCTTTAGGTAGAGTTATTTACTCATATATTTAGTGTAATGTAGATACTGTAAAGTTCATATAATAACTTATTGTAGATAAATGAAATGTGTGGCTCGTGTAGCTCGCCTAATCGTATTTCACGTTTCGGTAGTCGGGTAATGAGATTGGTGAAGTATAATTACACATATTGATTATACAGTTATTTACCTATTTAACATTTCAAATATTTTCACGAGCCGGTCCTTGCTAGTAAGGGTATTGTTGTTAGAAGTTAGATTTCAATTTATAATTCAATTGTTTTGTATTTTTCTAGTAACAATAAATATCACAATGAGCTATTAATTATCATAGCTCTTGATGATAAAATATTTTGGTTAGAAATGAAAACTTAAACATTTGACTATTATATTTCCTATACACGTCTTTATATCATTTATTTAAAATTTGACAAAAAAGAAACAAATATAATAAACGCTCTCGCACTCACAGCCCCACTCTAAATTCTATGACTTGTGTCGTGGGTGCCGGAAACATTGACATGACACACACAATCACAACCAGAACTAGAAACACAAATTTTCCTTGAGGAGAAAACTGGTGTTCCCCTTCGAGAATCGAACCCGATACCCTTGCTTAGACACCCCTGCTTAGAAAGCGAACGCTCACACAACTTCTTCCATAGCTACCTCTGTATATAACTATACTAGTCCTGTCCTGCGGCTTTGCCCATTTATAGCAAATAAAAAAAAAAACCTATGTGTTAATCCTGGGTATAATCTATCTCCTACATTCTAAATTTCATCCGGATCCGTTCAACCGTTGAGGCGTGAAGAGGGAGCAAACATACTTACACACTTATACACCTACACACTTACACATTTCCACATTAACTTTCGGATTTATGCTATTTTGGTGTCTTTATTTGGTCGGTGGCTGTAAGGAGTACTTGTATTAAAATCCAGTTTAGATCTCTTAAATGTTGTTGTTTGCATTTCTCTAAATTTCTCATTTCCAAAACCTTTATTGCTATTTGTGTTACTTAAAATTATTTATTTGTAAATTTAATTAATAATTTGAATTTGAGTTGTTATTTCGTATTCTTGCCAATAATGCCAATAATATAAATAGTTCTATAATACATATTTAATATATATATTTTTTAAATGTATAAATTCTCAAAATAAAGTGCACCAATCAATACTGAAAGAGACTGAATCCCACGACACAGGACTTATCCTAGTGTGGGATACAGGGCTCACTAACTATAACATTAGGTATGTGTACATATAATGTTAGTCTGTGACAATATTTTTGTTAAATGAAAAATAAATTATTATTATTAAAAAACTAAACCAACGGGCAATATTTTTGTTTCTGTTCAAGTACTTTCTGTCGTACACAAATTTGTTCAGGATGTAATAACATGGTTTACATCTTTCTGTGTCTTCTTTATCTGTGTGTAAATCTAAGAATGTATGTTGCACGTTGTCCTAACAGAATTCTATGTTATCTATATTTACTTCATTCACCTAAATGTTTTAAAAAAATTATTTTAATGTTAATTGTTTTAATATTTGTGGGTACTGTTTTGTCATACATATCCTTTGTAAAATAGATAAAAGATAAATTGTGAATAATAAATGATCCAATTATTTATATATATTACTACTCAGTATTTTTAACTGTATATAAAAAAATCTCTAAAACCTTTGAAGTATATCAGTTAAATGCATTGACTACCAATGTTGCGGCGTCGCCACTTTTGTATCCTCTATTCATAAACTACCAAGCGAATTTCATCCAAATCCGTTCAGCCGTTACAAGATACGAAGTGTCAAACATACACATTCACAGCATGCAACAAATATATATATATTTTTTATCATGGACTGTATGATCTATTGGACATTCCTATTAAATTCAAGAACCATACATATATTCTGTGCCCATACCTTCTTGCTCAGCAATCTAAACGCATGTTTCTTTGTTCCAGAAGTACGTAGTTAGTACGGATCGTAGCGGGGACATTCACGTACATGTTCAAGTGAGTACAAATAATAATAATCATAATCATTTATTCATATTATATATACCTACGTCAAAACTTAACTATACGTAGGTACAATACTACATGTTTAGATTATTATGTTATTATTTTATTATTGCCCTTTTCTTGACAACGCTTCTATACAGCCGCTTCTTGAAATAATTTTAAATTTATGTTAATTGTGTAGAGTTTTTAAGACATGAGAAGTGTTCCATAATTGTCCCTACGGTAAAAAATAAATGAAAAAATTACTCATTAAAATATTTCACCATGGCCATGTGAATTTAAAAATAATTTAAATAAATTAAATTGACATATATTTTAACATTAAATTAATTACTTGTTACATAATTTTATATTTAATTCCACAAATTAATTGAAGGTGTAGAAAGCTTGGTCAATTAGCTATCGTTTTAACTTCAGTCTGAACAACCCTATGCTAGTCGACTGTGTGATCTCCTCGGGTAGGCGATTGTACACAACGGGTCCCATAAGGTACGTCAACCTGTCTGACTTGGCGAGGGATCGTGTTACTCCAGTCAATTGACCCTTCCTGCGTGTGCCATATGTGTGGGTTTCACCTATTTTAGTGTACGTACTGTTACGAGTTTCACCTATTTTAGTGTACCAAAGACTGCATCGCAAAGACCGCTATATACTTGCATAATCAGTATCCACGGCAATGTGAGAATACCCAATGAAGTAAAGTGCGGCTGGCGGAGGCATCCTGTAGGATCCTCACAATAGCACGAACCGCAAGCTTTTGTAACCGGAAGGCTCTCTCCCAGTCGGCAGCGCGAGCCCACAGCTCCGCACCATACTGCAGGAGGGATTGGACGGTGGCGAAATAACACGACCGCACCACCTCCCTCGGTAAAAGACGAGATAGTCTGTGGAGTACGAAGCACGCTCCACCTAACTTTCCACACAATTTATGGATGTGAGACTCCCAGGTAAGGCCGCTGTCTATTTCAAAACCGAGAAAGGTGGTGTTATCGGATTGTTCTATTTTAGTGCAATCCGCGAAGACATTTAAGTGGCTGTAGTGTGCGACCAGAGAGGTTTATATGCATGAAGTGAGTTTTCGACAGATTTAGCACAAGCCCATTCTGACGAAACCACCTTACTAATTGGGATGCTGTCTCATTCAGTCTTTTCTCCAATAGTTCGACTGTCTTCGCGGATACCACTGCTGCGACGTCATCTGCATACATGAAGATTTCTGCGCTGTTAACAGCAATGGGGAGGTCATTCATAAGCAATGAAAACAAAATATTCGACACCGCCGATCCCTGCGCGACACCCATGTCGGAGGTTAGCGGGTCCGATGATTCGCTTCCACTATCACCCACAATAATTTGGGATCGATGACGCAGAAGATCAATTAGCATTTTGAACGGCTTGTTCTTGATTCCATAGTGTCGTATTTAACGTTCAATGACTTTATGATTCGCCGCATCGAACGCGCGGGACAAATCACAGCTTAATAATGCTACGTGATTTTTATTCTCTCTCGCGTGTAAAACAAGGCGGATCAATTCACGAGTCAGCGATACGGTCGAGCGATTCTGGCGATATGCAAATTTACGTTCGGATAACGCATTAATCTACGTCAAATAAGTCACCAACCGGGAGCTCAAACCGTTGTCGAAAATTTTGGCTATGTAATAGTGGGAATGATAGTCTGTTACTATCATTCGATATCCGTCAATGTTTTCTCGCTTTCCCTTTCCCTTAAACAAAGGTGTAATTTTGCTTAGTTTAAGTGGACTGGCATATGTACCGTTTTTAATAAACTTATTAAATAAACTCGCTAGAACCGGAGAAATAGGTCCAGCGATCATATGTATGAGTTGCATTGATATCCCGTATGCGTCTTTGGATGGTTTGGGTGGGATACGCGCTGTGATGATGCGGTATACCTCGTCCGGTGTAAAAGGGCGCAGTCGCAGTCGGCGTACGCGCATGTATTGCGCAGCGCTCGTTCGACGTCCCCCGGCGGCGCCCCGCACGCTGTTGCGACTCCTACGAACCTTGTATTTATGGCATAAACCGCATCGGTAAATACATAAAACTATTTCAAAATATAAATCTTATACTCTTCTATCTCTAAGAAGCAAAAATTCAAAATGTTTTCGACAAAATTGTTCCATCGTCGTCCGTATCGTCACTAACATCAGGTGATATAGGGGTCAATATTTGCCTGGGTTTGATAAAAAAATGAACTTACTGAAAAGTAACGAATATTCAACGAGCGAGCAAAACGCCTATGAAAAACTGCACGCAAATGCCAAGACAGCGAATTACACGGGTAAAAGTGTGACATTTCAATCATTGGACTCAATTCCACGGCAAATGGCAATCCTGGCCCCCGGAGCCTCAATGCCCCGGGCAAATTAGCCGTCTGACACAATAAATGGGGCACTTTTCTCACCATTTATCCAAATGCCATTTCATGTTGTTATTTTAGTGTTTTTAGGTTATACGTTTTCAGATTAGTTTGGAAAGGGTAATAATTGTAGTATGAGTAGAAACTATTATTCCGTGTTACTACCATCTCGGCTCGTAGAATCATGGGTAATCACTGATAGTGACTATATAGTTGCACGAAAATAAACGAAAAAATTTAGCGAGAGTATCTTTAGCATAAAAACAATATTATATTAGCTTCCTAGGTATTGCTTTTTACTTTTTCTATGTATTTGAGACACTAGAAAATCAACAAACAAACAACGACAATTCGATCGCCCGATGATAAGCTTCACGCTTGTCTATTACAGTTGGTTACCCGGAGTTTTGAACTTAAATAGTTCTAATTCCTGCGAGGCAAAGCACTGCGTTCGTCACCCTGACATATTAAATGCTATTACTCTTTAAAATTACAGGGCATAAAGTACACTTCAATCCTAAATACAGTATTTTTGCACTCTAATGCTGGCGGTTGAATGTCTTGCAATGATGTGGTATTCTGCCCCAGGCTAACTCTGCAAAAGAGTCCTACCTACTACTTTAATGTAACTTGTATCAATCATAAAACTATCAAAGTAGTCTACGGCCCCATTGCTTTCATTTTCTAATATTAAATTACAATTATCTACTACTAAATCAAACAGTAAAAGAACTCCCTACAAGCCACCAAGTAATAATTGAGACAATTTAGTAGTGATAATGATGCCAAACATCCTTTAGTTAACTTGTAATAATAAATGTGTGATTTCTTTCTTTTTAATAAATACAGAAATTACTCCAATCTCGGGCCAATTGCCTATATTTCCTAAAACTAAACTAAAACTATATACAGCAAAGAACTAAGTTACCTACAAGACATCGAGCTTATAACTCAAGTGCTGAAGCCCACTACCAGTTGGTAGCGTTCCCATCATGCTGGCGGCATTGCTTCACTGAATTGCAATGCTAATACGTTGAGCCAAATAAGTGCCATTATTTTGCTCTGATTTCTTTCTTATTTTAAATATCATGAGTGCCCTGATAAGTTTAAGAACATCTTACATCTTAAACTGAAAGCACTTGTGTATATTGGTTATTCTCAAAACATGAGTTATGATTGCAATAATAACCAGCCACTTGATATAAACGATCTATTTTAATACTGATAACCGGACTCGAAGAGATTGACGTCACTAGATCACGATGTGAGATCATAATTTACCGCCAATAGAGACGGTCGGCAGGCACGTAGGGAGATCTTTCAATTTAAAATGGCGCACCCCACTCCCTTTGTAACAGATTTGCGCATCAAAAGTTAGTTGGAGTGGAATAACGTTTTAGGTTGAAAGAACAGAAACACCTTGCTAGGTGTCCTTCCATAAACGCGACGTAGGATCCGAAACCTTCCGAATGAGGGCCGCTCATAATCCAGCTGCGCCATTTCATTTTTTAAAAAACATTATTTGGTCAACAAAGAACTTATTTGAGAATCATCTTATCTACATTTTTTTTTATTCTTTCATGCTGCTACTTAATCAGGGCACAGTTCCACGCCATGGACAGGTAAGCGAAAATAGCAGCCATATCCTCTGGGCGCAAATTCCAAAGATGTTTTCAATTTGAGGCCATTCTGATAAAAGGGATAATTTAAAATTAATTCTTTATATACCTCTCTTCCTGTGAGAGAGAAGGTCTACGTTTAACCAGTAAAGAAGTAATGGGCTGGCATAGACCTAAACAAAAAGTATTTTTGGACGATAACAAAATGTGTTCGTCGGCATAAACTATAGTAGCCCAGAGCGTGCAATGGTTGTCCATCAAGCGGCTTTGAGTTTCCAACCCATCCTTTGTCTTGCATAAACAAGTTACGTTCTGATAGCAGAGCTCTAAAACAGCGAAGAGAAACATTGTGAGGAAACTAGCAAGTCCAACACAAAGTTGTAATAAATAGATGTGTAATTTGCCGACAAATGCTGTTTTAAGTTCCAGTTGCTCCCTCTGTTAAAAAGCTTGAGCTTCAGCTGCGGCAATGCATAAAGTTCATAACAAAATTAATCAATTACTTAGAATTCGGGCCAAACTGTTGATTTCAATGGCTTCAAAGTTATTTAGTTATTATGTGTCTTAGACATTTTAATGAAATAGTGTAATGCAACTTTAAACTAAACTAAACTTATTTTGTAGCTGAAGAAACGCAAGTCCATATGTATGGTAGGTACCTACATTTATCTCATAGAAGAGCCTCGATCTAACTCGGCCAAGACGCGTCGTTCAGCATGACGGCAGACAAGCCACGTTTCCGAGACTGCGACATACTTCTCGTCATTACTATGTATTTCCTGGAAGAACGGGAGTAGTCGTTTAATGGCACTTTGCACACACGTTGCACACGTATGAGCTATTTGTTTAGTGAAGACTTGTAAAGTCTCCTTCATATATTATTCCTATGGGACTCTAATTGGAGCCTTTTGTCTTTGAAAGCTTGAGAACTTGTAGTTAGAAGTGACTGCGACAATTTGGAGTATTTCTTCATACGTTTTCGCACTAGTCAGTAATGTAGCATTAAAAATACATTGTATTCAAAATATAACTATATAAAAGAAATATTATGAATATGTATATAATTGTTAGCTAATATGGTAAGATATTTGCTAGTCGAAAGTAGAGATACCCCTGATTTTTTTTGGATATATTAGTATAATTTTTATCATACATTCCAATGAAATTTTTGCTCAATTATTTATTTGTGTAATAAAGACAGTTTGTGATTTGGTAGCACTGGTGCATCAGATATTTTAAGATGAATGTTGCGCTATTCACCATAGAACAGAATAAAATTAATATAATGTTGAATTTAAAGCGTGAATCTTTATAATTTCAGGGAGATTTAAGCCAACAAGATAAACGATGCGTCTTCGTGACTGTTCACGATCTTGGGACCAATCGTAAGTATTTACTGAAGAATTAAAATCACATGTCACTTTGATCATTAATTACCGAAATATAATAATATAAAGTATGAAGTTTCCTTGTGGTTATCCGGCGGGCTATCCTGTACCGAAATACAGTCGTAGTTATCTTCCTTAGGTAGAACAAATTGTCGCCAAAATCACAAGAATTTGCCTAGCAACTTATAATAAATCATTGACTTTATAAAGGCTCTATTTATGTACACATGATTTATAAGGTGTTTTAAAAGCGTAGTTCAAAAAGTTACAAAATTCGGACTCATGCATTGTAGGCTTTTATAAATAGGCCATTTAGGATTTTATAAATATAAAATTTAAGCTAAATAATTTGCTTTTATATCACTAAGAACATTGTTATTTTGTCGTTATCAATATTTAGTATTACGAGTACATAAGTATCAGGAACATAGGTAAACTAAAAAAAAATAATTGCGCTTTCAATAAAATTATTGAGTGACAATCAGTAAAAATAATTTTAACTCTTAAATACTTAATGTTGAGACGAGCGTCTCTCTTTTCTTGCCAATAATATAAGAAAGGATTCTTTACCGTAATTTTCATATTTTTAGACTCGGCAATGGTTGATTTCGTCAATTGCCCGGCGATGACAGAAATCAAAGAACGCTCGTGTTTCATACATGTAGACGTCCCAGGCCACGAGGAGAACTCCCCAGATTTGCCAGATTCGTGAGTACAAGTACTTTAATTATTGTTGAGAATGGCTGGGCAAGTCTTTCTTTTCAGAAGTATTTAAAATTACTACGTGCAATGTTTGTTATGGAACCATAATTTTGATGACATAAGAAATAGCATGCATTTGTTTATGTTTTCATTTGATTGTTAATGGTAATACCGTCGTTAAAAAAAATCAGTACATTAAATTAAATTTCAAAATAAATGTTTTTAAATGCTATCAGCCCTCTGATTCAGAACCACACGATAACTCAGTTACCGTCCGATTCAATGTATTTTTAAAGAGAAAGTTATCCAATTTGAAACGTTCTGAATCAGGAGGCAGGTTCGGGTTATATTAAACGCGGATAACCGCGTCATGGACTCATTTTTTATGTCAACTTTCCTTTACGATTGCGTCGTGGACACAGAAAGAATCATACTATTAAAGTTTTCGTGAGAATTAAACATAATATTAAGTATAACAGAAAGAATCGTCAATTCATATTGACTGAAATTACTTATTAAGCAATATCGTGTGATTTGATAGTTTGAATTTCCTATGCATTTTTATCACATTTTATAAATAAATAAATCCTAATTAAAAAGTATTTAAATAAGAAAATCATGTAATGAGCTATAAAGATCTAAAAAATATCATAATTAAACTATATGTTAATTTCACGCATATTCCTTACCGTACAGTGAATGTGTAGCATGGTTTAGTACACCCAAGATATACAAGCTATGCTTAATTTGGGCCCACAGACCAGATTCACAAAATCCATACGTATGCTAAAACAAACAACTGTAACAGTTGTTAAAGGGTGCTATAATCTAAAAATGTTATGATATATGATGCTATAGCTTCTGGAAAAAAAAAAATACTATTTTTACAAACTTAGAGCTGTTTCTTAAAATGAATACAATCGAGTGCAGCGACATGGACACGGTGACGGTGACGTTGACGGCCCGGCCTGGTCCGCAGCTACCAGTTCCCGTCGCTGCAGACGCTGGGCGAGGACCTGGTGACGGTGCTGGACTTCCTGCACGTGCGCTACGCCGTGGGGCTGGGCGAGGGCGCGGGCGCCAACGTGCTGGCGCGCTGCGGGCTGGCGCACCCGCGGCGCCTGCTCGGCCTCGTGCTCGTCAACTGCACCGCCTCCACCTCCTCCATCGCCGAGGCCTTCCGCAGCCGCTTCTCGCGCTGGCGCGGCGCCGACATCTCGCAGTCCGAGGAGGACTTCCTCATCTACCACAAGTTCGGACACGTGAGTTGCGAGACGATCGATTACCGCTACAAGGTATTGCTCTTTTGTTTTGTTATTAACGACACTAATCTTTGGCGGCCGGTTTCGAAGGTAAAAGGATGCCGGGTTCGGCATCGTCTACCTGCGCGATGGTATCTCAGTTATGGAAAAAACCGAAATTCATATCAAAATCAAAATCGTTTATTCACATGGGCCCCAAAGAGGCAATCTTTAAAGTTAATGATTCTATTACCAGATTCGCAAAATTACAGCCATCTCGAGAAGAACCTGGCAAAAACTCGGCGGCGCATTTTTTTCATTATTTTTTTTTAAACATTCTTAATCTCTAATATCGATCTATGAAATTTTATTCTAATTCCAAATGGGGGCGCTGATTTCCCCCTGTCAGCAGTTAGCCCGGCCACCCCAACTCCTGGATATATCTAAGTGTGGCTTTGGGTCGCTGGTACAATTGTTCCAGTGGTAAAGATGTAGGTGTGCATGATGTCGAATCTATTGTGTTGGAATGTTAAAATGTTAGTATTCTTTACTCCCCAGTTTAGTGATGTATGACGTAGTTGACAGTCGTAGTTTACCATTACCATCCTCTGATAAAATATCGGTTCCCCCTATTATTATTTTCTGTGTCCCGCCTATTTTTCAATGATGATGAGTTGTCTAAGCGTGCAGTGGAAGTCTTCCTTTTCAATGTGACCTCATGTTTATTTCAAACTTCAGAGGATACGACTGCTGCCGTATTTTTATTCCTACTATTGTCGAATAATAGCGTGAGTCAAATTCCATGTCTTAAAATATTTAATAAAATCGCTTCTATATTCTATATCATAATATTTACTACCACGCTTTCGAGGTTCTCTTAATTATGTTTATGGTGTCCATGGTCACCATTAATTTTACCTTATGTTTTTCTTTCTTTGCTTGATTCGATGATGCTGAACCTGGTGATTATGAAATTCAGTATCATTCTGGCTTGTAGTGGCATTTCTACTGTACTAACACACTAACCTTTCTAGTAATAGTTACTTAGCTTTTAGTGCATAAATGTTTATCCATCCCGTATTGTCTTTTCTAACTATTTGTATATCAATGCTTTGAACGTGTATTAGCTGTGCTTTCAAATAATCACAATAATTTAATTTAAGATTATAAGTTCTTGAAACATGTTTAATAGTCATAGTATAGTACTAGCGATGAAGTTACATCCTACCCATCGAATACAAGAAGACTTAGTGATTAAAAACCAAAGACTTGAAGCAAACACTCTAAAGACAAACAACCTCAAAGTACCTACAAATCTGTTTGTAGATAGTTGTCATCGTAAATTATCAATTTACTATGATTGTTTTAACGTCATCATTTGCGACGTAACTTTCTAATAAAGAGCCAAAGATTACGAGTTGGATCTTCATTGCTAATTCCTATAAAGACAGTCACATTTCAAGAAACAACAAGCCCGCACAAAAGTTCGATTAAATTTCCTACTTGAAATGTTTGTACTCTGGTTCCCATAATTTGATCATAATGATAGAGGTTGGTCAAGATTGTACCTATATGATTTGTCGGTTGGCATTTTCCAGCAAATATCTTCTGATTCATGCGAGGGAGCAGAGCGCGAGCGCATGCTGACAGACTACCGCTCGCGGCTGCGCGGGAACCTCAACACGCACAACATCAAGCAGTACGTGCGGGCCTTCATCAAGTGAGTGCACACAATAGCCGGAGAACATTTCATCAGTACCATGGAAATTCATATGAAATGCGTTATACGTCACTCGTGCTACTTTTTGATCACATCGACGGCTACAAATCATAAAATTCGACGAAATAATCGACTCATCATCATCATCTTAGCCGCAAGAAGTCCACTACTGGATATAAGCTTCCTCTAAAGAAAAATAACGGTTGTTAGCGGCCTGCATCCAGCGTCTTCTTGCGACCTTTATTATATCGTCCGTCCACCTTGTGGGCGGAAGGCGCATCGAATGACCGATTTAATCGTAATTTCATATTTGGTGTTTAACGAGCGAGTTGGGATGAATAGTAGAAAATGGCGTTGAATGCAGAGTATTGAAAAAGATTATTCGGTACAAAATTTGACAAATAAACATAAACACAAAATATTGCCCTAAATGTAACAAACGCACCCAGCTTACAATTTATGTCAAACACCATTTTATCGTTAGATACACATTTTTAACTTCGATTTGGAAGACGGGTATAAGGTAGCTGACTGTAGCAAGCAGACCGGACCATTGTATGAGATATAAAGTACGTGGCGGTGTCGGCAGCCGCAAGGACCTGGTGCTGCGCGGCTGCGGGCCGGACCTGCTGCTGATCACGGGGCTGCTGTCGCCCTACGCCTCCGTGGTGGAGCGCCTCTACCGCGACCTCGACAAGGAGAAGGTCACCATGCTCAAGGTGGAACGGGCCGGGGACGTGCTCGCTGAAACGGTCAGTCTCTCTATACAATACTTCATGTATTTATACTTTATTTACATACATACTACATTTTAAAATAGTATTAATTTATGAGTATAATAATAATATGTATAATAACTCGTATGGGTGCTCTAATTTGCGTTCTGGGTGTTATGTGAACTTGTCGATATATGTGTGTATGGTAGGGTTCCCGTTGGAAATGGAAACACATGTTTTCTCCCCAAGGGAAATTTGTGTTTTCAGTTCTGTAGTTCCAGTGTCTGTGCTAGTGTAATGCAATGTTAATGTTTCCAGCACCTGCGACACAAGTCGTTCTTAGTGTGGGGCTGTGAGTGCGAATGCGTATTTTTTTACCTGATATTCCGATAAGACAGAATCTTGAAATAATCCTTTGTATTATCCGACGTCTTTTGTTAACTCGTTATAAAAAGTCGTTATTAGAATCTGCAACTGTTTTTTTTCATACTACTCTTATCGTCATATGCATCAAATTTGACCCACTACCACTGCAATAACTGACAATAATACAAAATATATGAAACATATCAAAGAAGCAATTATGTCAAGAGTAGTTTTCCAACCGCACAAAGATTACATAGTATCTGCTGCACATCGACCGTAGATCCACCACACTTACGCAACAGCCTGCGCCTATACTTACACAATTATTATAAATACTAGCCGCAACCGCTCATCTACCGGCACTATAGTAAGACCCGTTTCTCTTTTGTCGGTACGGATACCAGTATTTTTTTTAAACGCTTTCACACTCACAGCCCCTCACTAAGTACTATGACTTGTGTCGTGGGTGCCGGAAATGTTCACATCACATACACAATCACAACCAGAGCCAGAAATACAAATTTTCCTTGGGGAGAAAACTTGTGTTCCCGCCGGGAATTGAACCCGATACCCCTGCTTAGAAGGCGAACGCCACCCGACTAAGACAACGAGCAGTTTAAATTTACATTATCAGCAGTATGGTACATTATCCGGCTGATAAATCGACAATTTGCCTTATGTTTGCGTATCAAGTGCGGGCAGAGTTTGTCCGTTGCATGTCAAAAAAATTCATTCAATAATATATTTTGTCAGGTAGGATATTGTGTACAAAAGTATTAATTGTGGTTACTGTATGGAATTATTAGTATAATAACAACACATAGTACCTAATTGGGGGCTGAGTCACCCACGTCCGTAGGAGGATACCCCTTAAGTCTGACTCCCTACACGTGGTTCCCGGGTGGTGCTAATCAGGTGACATTTGAGAGGTGGTAGAGCATTTTGTGAGTTGCTCGCCTGGCTTGCTACCAAAGTAGCTTACCACCATCAAGTTGAAAGTCTGCCGCCAAGCCAAATACGGTGTTCCGGCAGTTATCCTTGAGAGCCTGCGTATTCCAGGTCTAGTGTGTTTACCAGCTTCGATCACATCGTCACTTACCATCAAGGAGATAGTGGTCAAACACTAGCCTGTCACAAATAAAAAAAAAAAAAAAAACTTATTACCGTTATCAGAGTATATATCTTAAAGAATAAAATGACAAATGTATTAAAATTAGTATCAAGTGATAATCAATATAATATAACTACATTAATTTCAGTGAGGATAAAAATAATCATTGCTTGATTTTAAATACATAATAGATTTTATCCATTAATTATTACAATTAATAGTTTCAGTCGTAAATACATATTTATAGGTTCAGTCGTGATTTTGCTTTTTCATGCTCTGTCTACTTTCAAGTTCCTTAGTTAGACTGTGACGCAAATTAAGATTTAAGATGTTTAAATAAAGTTAACGTACAATACTCTACTATTAATTTTATATGTTATTGATAAAGCAACGACAAATAAGGAAAGGGTTCATGCAAGTAGACCTACTGCCCCACTACTGCTTCGGAGACGGAATGGACTCCCGGCGCAACAAAAGTAAAAGTAAGACTGACGCTTGCAAAAGCTGACGCGTTCATTGACTCACAACCATTTGAGAGCGCGCGAAACGTAAATAAAAATAGTGAGTGTTTGAGAAAATGATTTAAAAATTCAATTAAAACTATTTCAAGATGTCTGTCATATTGCTCATTATAGAAATAGTCATCATCGGCGGAATGTTAGTAGGCTTGTACCAGAAAAACACAAACCAGTTTTGTAAATCGAAGAAGAGGTACGACGGAAAAACGGTGTTAGTGACCGGGGGAACAATCGGCATGGGGCTGGAAATAGCAGCCGACTTCGCGCATCGCGGAGCCAAGGTCATAGTGGCGTGTCCTTTTGAAGACGAAGGTCAACATGGAAAGAAGCTTATTGAAAAAAGTTCCGGTAGCGATAAAGTTATATTCAAGCTGCTAGACTTGGCATCTCTGAAGTCTGTGCGCAAGTTCGCCGCCGATATTCTAGACACGGAAGACAGACTGGACATCTTGATCAACAACGCCGGCATAGGAACCGCTGGAGATTTCCAAACCTCGGACGGCATTAACTTCATAATGCAAGTCAACTACTTCGGTCCATTTCTACTGACCTTACTTCTGCTCCCGCTTCTGAGGAAATCAGGAACGCCATCCGAACCCAGTAGAATAGTGAATACTTCGTCGATAATGCACAAAATTGGAAGAATTGACTTGGAGAACATGAACAAAACAGGCTACTGGTACAAATACCAGCTTTACGGTAACAGCAAACTGTGTCTAGTGATTTTCGCACGTCAGTTGGCGAAGAAGTTGAAACATTCGACCGTTGTGATAAACGTAGTGGATCCCGGGGCGGTCGGGACTAACATTTTTAAGAGTACGGGGAAATCGTTCGGCAGTTTCGTGAGCTTCATTTTCGGGATACTTTTCAAGCATCCATATGAAGGCGCGCAAACTGCCCTTTACGTGGCCACGAGTAACAGGGCCGGGAAGATGAACGGAGAGTACTTCAAGAACTGCGCCTTGTCCAGGAGTTCAGAGCTCACCTACGATGACAAACTGGGATTGAAAGTTTGGGACGAATCTGTAAAATTAGTGCAGTTGAGTGAAGATGAAAACCTGAGAAGTTTTGCTCCCTTATGAAAAGGGCAGTATAAATGTTTTGAGACTGTATTTTTGTGTGATTTGGTGTATCTAATTATAGGTTAATAAAAAACGGAAATATATTCCTAATATAAACATATTATAGCAATGTTTCAGCGTTGCTTTGATTTCTCCCGACAGGTATTAGTTTACCAAATCCGGTGTACTTGGCACAATTTACGGGTGAATGAGTGTAATGAAAGAATCAATAATTATAATTAATAATGCAGGGTTAAGGGAATTTTACAGTAGTTTTACTCACAATTGAACATGGTTGAGTATATTGCTATAATGTTGATTACAATGACTTTAACAACAATGGCTAATGCTATATAAATTAAATCAAATAAGGAGACGGACAGTTTTTTTATGTAAAAACACAGTATCTTGAAGTTTACAGTTTCTATTATTGCTCTTAATTAAAACTTAAGAATCTTCAAAGTTTGCATATTATAAAGATGGCTATATATCAATATTTTATTTAAAAATGTCAATTAACCAAGATTTTCTTTATTCAGTTAAGGCAAACGTTTGACTAATATCTCACCTGATGGTAAGCGACGATGTGGTCGACGACAGAGCAAGCTTACCTAGAAGATACTTATTCACGATATATCACATAAAATACAAAATTTAAGCAACATTATTAGTAATATGTAGCGCTTATACTACACATACTAAGGGTTTATGCAGGGTTTTCAGCATATCCCATTTAACATTCATCCGTTATTAAGATAACTAGTTTGTAGCATACAAAACTAGTTTACTCTGTAATAGTATAACTGTTTTACATTGTAAAGTGCAATGTGCATGCGCCTTCGTAGCCGGTAGTGGTTGCCGACACGACACGCTCTATCAATCAAACACACAGTAGTTATTAAAACAGTTAATTCATACACGTCCGTTGATACGACTGGAGCCATTTGTTGACTATCCACATACCCATCATCAGAAACAGTACAGTACACACTCAAAAATTTACGCGACTGCACCTAACGATTTTGATAAATTATTTGATTAACTGTTTACAATGTATTTAACAGTTTTATAAAAAGTAGACGGCGGGGTTCGACGGCTTCGCTCACTGTCATTAATTTAAAAAGTATTTTTCTTTTATACGAACCTTGTTCAGAATACAAATATGAATACGACAAAAAAAGAGAGCATATGACTGTATGGAAGTCCATAAGATTTCAATCGCATACTTGGTGATGCGGCACTCGACCAGCACAGCACCGCGGTTTTACCTGCACCGGGTCAATAGATTGATATATACGTATTATGTAAGTGATGACACTGCCAGTTGGTTTAGTTAAGGAAGCGTTTGGCTTCTAAGCAGAGGTATCGGATTCGATTCTCGGCTGGAACACAAGTTTTCTCCCCAAGGATAATTTGTGTTTCTGGTTCTGGGTGTGTTTGCATATATGATGTGAATGTTTTCGACACCCACAACACAAGTTATTAGGACTTAGTGTAGGGCTATGAGTGTGAAAGTGTTTTAAAGTGCCTATTTGCAGATCTTCCTCTTCTCTAGAAACGTCATCTCTACACAATAAATGTGTAGAGATGACGCTTCAGATACATTAGATAAAGTCGAACTTATTTCCATCACGTCTTTCGATAGTAGGAATATCAATTAGATTAATCAATAACAGGTACCTATATTTTAAGCAAGAATGCTACATACTCAACGAGCGTCATTTCTTTCCACCAAGTGAAAATGGTGAAGTGTTTGCCCATCATGCCTAAAAAAATCTATCTACAATCGTGTATATCGCAAATGTTCAAGGCTCATGGCAAGCATGTATCATTGAAAACAACCTAAAAAGATGGCAACGAGGCTAAAATAAACGACACTGACGTTGAAAATCACGTTCAAGCGGTTCGCTTCTACGTTTATCATCCGTGCAGCGAAGGAGTGGAACTTATTTGCTTGCGTTTTTGTTTGGTCTAACCGCATGCCTAACAAGCATAAAAAAAAACTGACAAACCGTCCCTGTTTGTCAGTTTTTACGGTTAGACCAAACAAAAACGCAAGCAAATAAGTTCCACTCCTTCGCTGCACGGATGATAAACGTAGAAGCGAACCGCTTGAACGTGATTTTCAACGTCAGTGTCGTCAGTGTATTAGTTCCAAACATTCGACAAACTAGTAAACAGGGGACCAATCAAACCTAGTTTGGGCTTCATGCCCTTTAAATATAATCGCATTTCAAAGTTCCGGACGATGCGCTCAACAAGTGAACGTTACCTTCCAGCCCGCCAAGGTAGCCCAGTCCCTGCTGCTGTTCTGCCAGGGCCAGGGGCTGCTGACGTCGCTCCCGCCGCCCGGCGTGGAGCGCCGCATGTCGCGCGCCATGTCCATGGAGGAGTACGACAAGCCCAACATCCGCCGCCTGTCGCTCACGCCCAGCGTGGCCGAGTCGCCGCCGCGCCGCATGTAGGCGCCAGCACCCGACACGCGCCGAGAGACGTCCTACGTGCGCCTGCGCAGCTCTCGGCGGCTCTCGGCGAGACCTAGTACGTGTGGATGATATTCGGCGTGACCAAGTACGTGTGAATGATATTCGGCGTGACCGAGTACGTGTGGATGATATTCGGCGTGACCAAATACGTGTGGATGATATTCGGCGTGACCTAGTACGTGTGGATGATATTATATTCGGCGTGACCTAGTGCGTGGGCTGCGGTGCAGCTTTATACCCTTAGCTTATTAGTTCTTGGGATGAATGTTGAGCAGGTCCTCCTTGTTGCCGATTGTTGTATCTCAAATTTTAAACCTTAACAGTTACGTTTTTAGTTCTTGGAATGGAAGCGAGACTTACGTATTTGTATGCTCTCCCCGGCCCTCCCAGCCTATTCTATCTGGCTAGTGATTGTATGAATTAAAAAGCTAATTCGTAAATTATGATGTTAGGTTTCTCAGATTATACACAAGAAAGGAAGCTATAAAAAGAGACAACCTGACAATTTTACCCTGGTCCTGCCGGTTATTTCTCTGATTCCTAACTTCTACCGTTCAGGATTCTTGGGCTCCAAATTTTTTGATGCAGGTTCCATACAACTTGTTACAAGTTGAGGAAAGTTTTCGAAAAGAACGTAGTAGTTTACCGTGTGAAATTCCAGCAATGTCGAGACCCATAGCTTTTATATACGTACAGAAAGTTGAGAAATAAGTAATGTCTAAGGTAGGTAACGAAGAATGATAGTCTTTGTATTTCGAATAGTCTATCAACGTTGGTTACGACACCCTGTGTTTAATTATTGCGTGCTTAGGAATGTTACAATCACCGCTAGGAATGTTATGTATAGTGTTATCTAGGGATTAAAATTATTTGGAGCTAGTTGATCAACGTATGGCATGTACGATTGGTAGACTTGTCAGAGCCAGTATATGAAGCAAATAGAGATTACCAAACTGTGCTCACGATGTGAATGTTTTGAGTACTCACATCTAAAAATAAACGGGAAGATTTTGCACATAGAATTTCATTACAAAATAAGATACTAAATTAAGTTCTGATCGAAGTTTTTCAGAAGGATTATTGAATGATTTAATCACGTTTTGTTTGTATAGGTAGCAGATGAGTTTTGTATATATTTTTTTGGAAATAATTATGTTCTTAGCCATTTATTATGTTGCTATGGAAAAATCTATATTATATATGAGGTTTGAGTGAAAGAAAAGTAACGAGAGAACTATGTATCACATAGCTTTGTAGATAGAAACAAAATATAATAGTCTTTCTGCTTTACGCAAATAAATATGTTATTTGTATATTAATTTTAAACTATTGTTTAGTATGTAAGAAACTATTAGGCCATACAAAATTACAAATCCTGCAAGATTATAGAAAAAAATAGTTATTAAGTATGAAGGTTTCCGAGAACTTCATGCCTATATGAAATAATAATTATTATCTATACGTACAATCGACTACATTGTATCTACGTAAATATTTGATCACAATATTTTGGCTTGTATATATTGGTATTGTTGACTCCATCGAGTAAATAACAATGAAAAAAAAACAATTTTATGAAACAATATAATATCGTTATGTACCGATATTACGTAAAATTTTACAGTAGTACATAACTTTAATGTATTAAATTGTACATATTTAACAAAATCGGGCATAATTGGACCAAACTCATAAAATTTTATTATAACCTACCTAAATTAACCTCCTTTTTGATTAAGTACCTAATATTAAGTTATTATGTTTTAAGGTTATTTTATTACCATTAATATCAACAAGTTTACTCTGTATTTTATATGTTATGTTTTTATTTTAATGTAAGGAAACTATTTCTGATAAAAATATAATTTTTGACAGAAATACTTTTTGGAAAAAAATATGTGATTGTTGTCAACATTTAAATGTATTGTTTATAAAATAAATGTGTACCGTAGAAATTACACTTTTTAATTAAGGGCATGTAACAGCGATCGTGGCATCGTAAAAATCTACGAGATCGCACGACCCATCGCAAGGACTTGCGAATTGATTCGCATCGTGCATTCCTGCGATGTTACGTCACACTTGTTGAGTAGTCCGCTCTGCGACAGGACAGACAGTCCGTGGCAGGAAGACGCGTTGCCGCACGACATTGCAACGCAGTAATTTGCGTCGCAGTTTTCTGCATTGCTAATAATCATTTATGAACGTCAAATATTCAAATTCCGCTTCACAGTTGCTCAACCGACTTCGAAGACGAAACAACTATCGGATTTGTTCACTATGCCGTCTTTTTTAACACGCTTTTATTAGCTTCACCAGTATGTATGTATGATTGTTTGTAACCAATTCCTTAGGGCTTGATTTTGACCCACTTCAAACCGTCAGATTTCATCTAAGCTTCGTAGAATTATCGAGGACCAATGAAAAATATGTATTTTTTTATTCTTATTTATAAACCGTGTTTTTTAGTTTTTTTTTAATTGTTATATATTATTTCCAGTTACACATCGCAATGGCTTACACATAAATAGAAAAAAGAATATCCTTTCACCACTAAGTCTAGATTGTTATTTTGTTGTTTTATACGTTTTCTTTTCTTTTAATTTTGGCTTCGCAAACTTGTGCATTTAGCCAGTGTCAAGTAATATTATATTTTAAATTGTATTTCATATTAAGTCCTAGTCACAAGTCACAATCAAAGTTATGTAAAAGAGTTAAGTCGCAGACAGTCATGCTCTAGTAAAGCGGTAGAAACTTTACTAGAACTTCTATTGGAGTTTTACTACGGAGTGGAACTCATTGCCTTCGTCTTTGTTCCCCGATTGTAATCAGGGAGTCGGTTAAGTCAGGGGTCAAGAGTGAATATAATTTCTAGGCAAGCATGCTACATTTACCGCTGCGTCATCACTTTCCATCAGGCAAAAGAAAATATGCTTGCCTATCGAGCCTGAGTTTCATATTAGCGAGGATTATAACTACCTAACCATTTATTAGCATTTTATTAGGCAATAAGCTCGAGGGTAAAGCTGCAAAGCAAAACGCAAAATAAATCGGACATTTTATTTCACAAGTACACCGGACAAACAATGTTAAAACTTTTTGATTGCTTTACAACACGAGACAGGCACAAATACTAGACATTACACTTACGATAGAAGCGCCATCTCTGTGCGCACTACACAAACTACTCGTCGCAAAAGTATCCTCTAAATTTATGTAAAGGTTATAAAAACATTCATAATCGTATGTAATGTTTAAATTTCTTTGTTTAGCATTTGCATTACAATTTTGAAAATATTATCGAATTAAAAAAACAATCGCAAGACTGCTGAACAAAGAAATTTAAAAGGGTTCAATTTGAGGGCGGTGCATATTACATGTATACAAAAGGAAAATCTTTGTAGAATAAAAGTTTTTGTTGTACAATGTAGGTAAAACAAAGAATCTGTAACAAAAAAAAACTGGGAGACAACTCGAACATCGTCCGACCTCAGCGGACATTTTCGAACCTTTAATTAATTTCTCGCAAGTTCTGCCATATTCAATATCATAAACGTGCGGCCGCGATTTTGGGCGTCCGCCTCGGCGTCAATGCCCGGCCGCCTACTCTAACCACACGCACAGCGTCAGTCAAATGTGCACTCAAACAAAAACATCGCATAATGGGCTACCAATAAACAAATCCACTCTCGTGCAAACGATGCTGCACGAGATCATACAATCAAAATAGCCATCAAGATATTTCGATTAGTGGAAGCTCGATTTGTTCCAGAATAGACCTAATGAGCATAGCAAAAGCCAAAATATGCGCAGCTCACTTCGGTCGCATCCGTTCCATCGAGCTCCCTCGGCCGCTGTGCATGCGTTTACGGCATCGCATCGTTACTGCACTGGCGTTCGGACTAGCAACAAGTCAGTTCGGTTTACTATTGCAGTGTCCTCCTACTTAATTATGTATCTTTCCATGTCGTACCATTTATTTCGATGGCACGTCAATAGCAAATCCAGAAAGTAAAGGACACCGCAACAGCAGAAGGGTTAAGTTTAGGACTTTTTTAGCAGCGAGGGGTTCGGAATGCGAGCGGAGAGGCGCGTCAGCACAGAACGTCACAAGGACTCGCGGACGCAGGGTCACAGCTCATCTTCCCCGGGCGGCATGTCGGACGTCTCGATCGCCACCTCGTCGTAGTCGCGCTCCAGCGCCGCGAGGTCCTCGCGCGCCTCAGAGAACTCGCCCTCTTCCATGCCCTCGCCCACGTACCTGCAATGTTGGGAAGTTGGACAACCGGAACAAAGCTAGGGCCCTGTACGTTTGACTAAGGGTCGCGACTACAATCATCGGTAGTGTATTCCTCGGCCTGTACAAATTAAGTGTCAAAGGGGGAACCCTACTAGGCATTCGTATCCTTTATCAGGTCTTTTATCTTAACCTTTAAAATCCTGTCGTGAATATAAAGTAAAATAGTGGTAGGTACAGACCAGTGCACGAACGCCCGCTTGGAGTACATGAGGTCGAACTTGTGGTCGAGCTTGCCCCAGGCCTCGGCGATGGCGGTGGTGTTGGACAGCATGGAGGCGGCGCGCTTCACCTGCGCCAGGTCGCCGCCCACCACCACCGACGGCGGCTGATAGTTGATGCCCACCTGCAACGTGCCACCTGGTCACAACATGATCTCCGCACTACGACAAACCTATACCGCGGGCAAATGATTATCCACGGTACACAGGCTATCATGAGATAAAACAAAACTGACATTAGTAGACTGCCGCATCATCACTTTCCATTAGGTGAGATAGTGGTCACATGCTTGCTTATTCTACATAAAAAAAATTACACATTTAACGCTGCCTTATGTTAAAATCTTATACTGATATACGTGGGTAGTACGAAGCGGTGATATCGGTGGTAGCTCGGGAGCCATTTGATCGGGTGGTTGCGGTTTCAGATCTTACTATTTGGGTGGGCTTAAATGTTCCAGAAGGTAAATTTATTTGTTCATGCTTGCCTAACTACTTAGGTACCCATTTAAATGTCGCTAAACTCAATTGTGTTTTAGCAGCTATCCTTCAGAACCAGTAATATTCTAGGTCTATCTACACGATACAAGTATTTTTTAATAATAAAAATCATTAGTAAGACAAAGTACATTATAAAAAACCCTTATGTGGATAGAAAATATTTTCGAAAACATTCCGTCGGGTGACTGGGCAATAACGAGCATACCTTAAACCCGGTGGGGCACCAGTCCACGAACCGCATTACTGCTCGTCTCTTTATCAGAGCAAGAGGCTGCGTTGACATCGTTTGGCACCACAACCCCCTCTGTCGAGCAGGCAAAATGCTCCGTACAACTATCGTAAGTTGAACCCATTCGAATATAATCGCCGACATGCCAGTGGCAGCTAAAACTCACTTGAATTTTGCTAACTCCTTTAGGGACCATCTTAAATCAAATTCCATCTAGGCCGCTCTTAGTGGGGGTTAAGTTTCCTCTGAACAGCAACTAAAAGGATATTTTTGCAACTCACCTTTTTCTTTTGCTCCCAGAGTATATTACTAGTACCTTACTCATCACCGGTTTTACCTTAAATCTAGAAACCATGCAATATACCCTTCTTGGAGCTGGTGGAATACGATTTCTAGCCGCCTTAGTGGCTATGAATAAATTAAAGAAATTCTTGAGCACGCAGGATATAAGAATCATCGAACATAAGGACACTAAATTGTTACTATTTCTTACCTTGTATTAAAGTGGCATTTCAGTCCACTAGCCAAAAGTAACTAGCAAACTCTTAAGATCAACTTCAGCCACCTTTGCTCTTCCCGATACAGCAAACATCCTGCTATCACATTTTTACTGGAGATCCCCAATGAATGTCCGTTGATAAGTTTTCACCTTGAATCCAGTGGGACACCAGTCGACGAACCGAATCCCGGCACGCCCCTTCATGGCGGCTATGGCTGCGTTGACGTCTTTAGGCACGACGTCCCCCCGGTACAGCAGACAGCACGCCATGTACTTGCCGTCGCGGGGGTCGCACTTCACCATCTGGTTCTGTGGCTCGAACAGCTCCGCTGTGATCTCGGATACTGACATGCCTTCGTGGTATGCCTGAGAAGAAAATGTACATTTCTATATGAAGCAAAGCATGTTTGTTACCCCGAAGGAGTACAGTTTAAGTTTCCTTTAGACGGTTTTAAAGTAGTCTAGGATAATAGATATTTCGTCATCAAAGTTTATGAAGCAATGATTCTATCGTGGGTCATCCCGTACCCTATCACTGAGATAATCCAATGACAACGCCCATTAAAATTCGTTAAATAGTAACAAAATCCTGTTGGATGAACGGTCAATTCTTTACTTTCTTTGCCGCAGGTCCTGGGTTTGGCAGGAGCCATTTTCTATTCCAGAGGTATTATTAAATAATACCGCAAGCACAAATTTTGTGCTTATGGCTCTGGATGTGAATGCGTGCGACGTAAATGTTTCCAATAAAGTTGGAGTGCGGCTATGAAATTGTATAAAAACAGGATTGAACAGGAAGAGTTGGGTGGCTGTACCTTGTCAGCGGAGACGACGGGCGCATACGCCGCGAGCGGGAAGTGTATTCGCGGGTACGGCACCAGGTTGGTTTGGAACTCCGTCAGGTCCACGTTCAGCGCGCCGTCGAACCGCAGCGACGCCGTTATAGAAGACACCACCTGAGAGTTTGCATTACTTGCAGTTAGTACTGGGTTGGTTATCATATGAGATAATAATATCATATTTGAATATTAATATGTCTTGTAATTGGAGATATAGCCGTTCTTTAAACCACATTCTGTAAATAAGATTGCAAGTTGCTGCACTCGCCAGGGTCCATAAACGAGACTACCTATCTTTTCAATATATTTGAAACCTTTTTGAAATGTGTGTTGTACCTTTTGGAAAATCACCTTAAACTATATAATAATAATAATATATGGAAACAATAAATCTGAATTTACGATAAAAGGTATCAGTGGAATTATGTTTAATGTTTCTTTTGGCACTACGGAAGTAGATGTTAATGGCAGGCCTGATGCTTACAACCAGGCAATCGACTTGCGCTCTCATAGTAAGAATATGATGTCTTATAAGTCACCATGTATAAATGACTTGAATCTTGAGTCAAAGCGTTCTAAAAGCAAACCTGCGATATGAGCCGGTTGAGGTTGGCGTAGGAGGGGCGCTCGATGGAGAGCCGCCGCCGGCAGATGTCATAGATGGCCTCGTTGTCCACCATGAAGGCGCAGTCAGAGTGCGCGATGGTGGCATGCGTGGTCAGCACCGCGTTGTACGGCTCCACCACCGCCGTCGACACCTGCCGACAGACACCGCATCAGAAAAATGAATCCTACCTCTTATAGCAGCATTTCAGCATTTTTTTTATAACTATACGTTTTAGGCAAAACTTTAGTCATAAGATGTCTGATCTTATGACCTGTCCTAGGCTACGGCAAATCTTTTTGACCGCTATTGTTATGTTGTCAACGTTTTTTCTATAGCAGTTGGCTTAACTTTCTCGATCTCAAAATATGGGACGCTCGTGTGATAGATACAATTTTAACTGCATTCATTACATCACACACTTATTATGCGTAAATGGTAAATTAGCACTATATGGGTTTATTTAAAAAAAAATATAAAAAAATTATCTCACTGAGCCACGAGCACTCTGTGCTTAAGTTAGTCGTGGTCCATTTTACGGATGAAACTATTTGTTTAGTTTTTGATTTTGTAATATAATTTAACGTGATATTTGGTACATAAAATATAATTTTGCTTCTTTGATTTTTCTAGGACTGAATACTATGACTATATGGGACTTCCTACTTATATAATATTATTATACATGTATATAGGGAGAGCAGTGTGGTCTATATGACAAATTGGCTACCTTGGTTAGTGGCATTCAATTGTTATTTTACGATTCGTTACTAGGATTAAGCGCTATGAATGAATTCCTATGGTCCACTCTTGTCAAAATCTTGACCGTTTTTGACGTTATTATGCAGACGATATAAAGAGCAGTGTTGACTCACTTGCGGTGCAGGGTAGATGGCGAACTCTAGTTTGCTTTTCTTGCCGAACTCTTCTGAGAGTTTCTCCATAAGCAGAGATGTGAATCCTGAGCCGGTGCCGCCGCCGAACGAGTGGAACACGAAGAAACCCTGAACAGACCAAGACACTTCAATAACATATTTTCTGAAAATAATTAAGCAGAGTAACACGTGTTAGGGGAAAGAGAAAGCATAGTGTGGTGCCGCAAAATTATTTATACCGACTTAAAAGGAGGAGGTACTCAAATCGACTGTATTTTTTTTTATGTTACTTCTTAACTTCGTTCCACGTTAACCGATTTAGAATTTTTTTTTCGTTTGATAGATGTTGATTTCCAATTGGTCCCATTTAATTTTGATCAAGATCAGACTTGCAGTTTTTGAGTTATCCTCATTAATGCGTATTCTGTGGACTACATTGATTCTCGTTTTTAACCGACTTTAAAGTTACCTCATAACTTTTTTCTTTGTGCGCCAATTTTGATGATTATTTTTTTATTTGAAAGCTGAAACTGCTTTCACAGTCTGAGTGCTGACAAATGCAAAAAATATCAGAGCGTCTCTCCTCTGCCTAGTTAAAGCTTCGAATAATCATAATACTGATGCATTTTAGTAAAATATATACGGACAATTGACTTCGTGAACTAGAAAATTAATATTGATTTATTTAAAACTTTTTTGCCTAATGATTTTACTTGTGAGTATTTATTCATAAACTAAGCGACTGTAGTCATCTAAGCGACAAAGTTATAAGTGATTGAAAAGCTATGGTTGGTAAAGACAGAACTACCCGGGGTAAGATAAGCAATATATGTATATATGAAACTGGAACTATGGAGGCCCCTAATGTTAATTTATGAAATGGCATGTGGACAAATTGTGAAGTGACATTGAAGGCCTTAGAAGGCTTACATCCAGAAATTCCTACCTGTAGACCGGTACACTGGTCAGCTAGTTTCCTCACTCTCTCCATGACCGGGCCCAGCACCTCGCGGCCGGTGGAGTAGTGTCCCCGCGCATAGTTATTGGCCGCGTCCTCTTTGCCGGTGATAAGCTGCTCCGGGTGGTAAAGCTGCCGAAACTCACCCGAACGGACCTCGTCTGGAAGGCATGACAGGGAATGAAGTGCAGTATGGAAAAACGTTAGTGAGATATGCGAGAAAGTTTTAAAGGTTCAGGAGCTGTATACCCCCTTTTTGAGACGACCGTCACGTCATCAAGCTTGATGGGTACATTTAAACAACTGAAACAAACAACAATAGTTTCAATAGATTCTGTAACTTAACGTTGATATAACTAAAAAAAAATACAGATGACAGCTTTAACTATTAATTTAACATTACAAGTTCAGTTTTCCAGAAAAGCATTAATAACATAAGAAATTAATAACAAGGTAAATCTTACCAATTACAGTAGCTTCAAGGTCCACCATCACAACCCGCGGTACCATTTTTCCTCTATCGGCCTCCGAGAAGAACGTGTTGAAGCAAGAGTCTGAAGCAGAGGGTGCAGAGGGCAGCGTCCCATCAGGCCGGATTCCATGCTCGAGGCAGTACAGCTGCCAGCACGCAGCTCCCATCTGAACTCCCGCTTGTCCCACGTGGATCGATATGCACTCCCTCTGCTCGCGTTCAAACAGGTCGCACGTTATTTTAATTTGTAGGGCTTGTAAACACTTTCGTAAGACCACAACATTTAAAGATATACTTGATATAAAAAAATCAAGTACTGCTCATTCAAATTCTTTTTTTTCTTGAGGTGGAATATGAAAGATTTAGCACCAGATAAGTTTCTTACGTTTTGTTTTAAAATTAGACGATAGTTAAAAATAAATAATTTGTTTGCACATAAACTGGCTTCACCATTCTTTTTAGACAATATCGAGATAGGTTTTTTATACAGAAGATAAACAGAAGATAGTGTGAAAAAACTAGGTACTGACATAACATTGTGATTGAAATCACACAACATGACAAATTGGAGTATGCTTGTCTTGGATACCTTATTTTTTAATCTTTAGATACAAGTTAGTAGTGGGACTATTAGAAGTTAACATTTTGTACGGAATTCGTGAAAATGATAAAAGATGTCAAAAACAATGAAATGAATTCTGTGAATATTGATGATAACGCCGCATTACTATTAAAATTGAAAGTGAAAAATTCGCAGCGAATGAACAGATCTGAAAAGAACTTACCTCTGATTATCACAGTTTAGCTATAAACTCAGCAAAATCACATACTCGAAATCTGTAAGGGTACTTACCATAATGAATACCAATAATTTTGATAAAATCTGTATAAAATCAATAAATAAGTATCAAAAACTAATCTTGGAACAAAAATTTAGGTCAGACTGAAATTTCGAAAAAAAATTGCGAATCACGGCCGTCCGATGGCCTTCTCGATCTGATTTGAAATTATTCTTTTTTCTTAAGTTCGTCATGGCTTTTAAATTTGTCATACTGTTCAAAATCAAGTACTAAATAGGTTTCACTCCGAAATAAAAAGTTTTTATTCGTGGCTTTAATAGTATACAACGTATACATAATGTCATTCACGCCTTTTTGAAAAAATCCGAAAATTGAATTGACAAAATAATTTCATGTAAGAACCATACGATAATTCAGTTACCGTACGATTCGGTTAGTTAACGTATGATCAAATATATTTTTAAAGATAAAGTTATCCAGTCGTATCGATTTGGTAAGTTACCGAAAAGTTCTGAATCGGGGGCCTGCTCACAAAATTTAACGAACCACAAAGGTATGGAATTCCTTGCTTAACTCGGTGTTTCCTATTAGTACAATATGAGAGTTTTTAAATTGCGAGTAAATAGGTATCTTCTTGGCAAGCTTGCTCCATGGTCGACCTATCATGAATAAAAAAAAAATAAGAATAGGTTCAGAAATGCAACCGATAAAGAAGAACAGCCGGAAATCTGGATATTTTGCCTAAGCTGAGGAGTCGTTTCACCGCGCTGTTCGCTGAAACGTCCATTCATATATTCCAGCATCTATATACCACTGCGCCTTGTAGGAAAATAAAAAAAACTTTTTTTAAACTCTAACCATATTCAACCTCATTCCAAATATCTCAAGTCCAAAAAACTTTCTAAACTTTTCAATCGAAGCTTTCAAGGGTGGCAAGTGGACAAGTAACATGGGGGAGGACCCCATAAGTTGGAACTATTATAGGACAATAGGAGATCGATGGGCCCCAGCGCTGGGCGTGGGGTTGGAAAGACCCCACTAGATGCAGTCGGTGTAAGTTAATTTGCATTTTTGACGCTCGTTAGCAAAATGTTAGGGATTGAATAAAGTAAAGTAAATGAACATGAGCTTTTGACTAGTATGTATTTATTTTGAAACGAAAAGTCGATAAAATGTAAGTTTATTTTTAAGGTATTTTGCTGAGTTTTTGGTCCTGCCGGTTGGTATGTTGTATTAGAATTTATCAATTGTTTGCTTATACTTGTTCTGGTAGGTAAATATAATGTTGAACACGCTATATGGTATAATAATCATAATCTGCACAAGATACCGCACGTAAATAGAGTCTGTTCTAGACACCACTTGATGGTGTTTTTTTATGTTACACGATGGGCAAGCATTTGACTACTATTTGATCTGGTTGATAGCAACGATACGGTCAAATATGTATAATTATTTTAGGTATGATTTATTATATACTTGAAGATATACCAATTTTGAATTTTTAGAATGTAATTTTTTATGATTTTTTCTTATTTGCTCAATGTATTAATGACTTCGATAATATTACAATAGGATAATAAAACAAATAGGTAGCACGCAAAAATGTTGTCAAAAAGGTCAAAAAGGTCGCTTGCCGAAAGAAAAGTGCCCAGAATACTGGCTACGCTTCCACGTTTATAAATTTTTCTTATTTTTCATATCTGTGACAGGCTAGCATTTGACCACTCAATTGATGGTAGTTAGCACGCTAGCTCACATAGCTATTGGAAAAGCACTAAGCTAATTGATTAAAACTAGTTTTTGTTAGAGTCATGGACTTACAAATGTTGGATAGAGTTCACTTTTGTTTGATATGACGACGTGAAGTTTTGATGAGACGCTAAAGCTAAAGAAATTTTAATTAATGTCATCTCCCTTTTACTAAAAACCACCGGCTCACCGCCTCTACCCGTAACAAATCGATTCGCCATCGTCGCCATTTTATTATTTACACAAACCATAACAATGGTACAATTAAACATTCAGAATGTATGGAACACATTGAAAATGACACATTTAAAATGTACGGGACACTTGACAGGGACGGTTTTGCATATGAATACGTGTTTACAAGGATTAACAGTTGCCAAGGAGCGTGACGTTGGACAAGACAATAGGATTGATTTATGTTGTTTGGTTATGGGTATTTTTAATTAACAGGGCAAATATTAAAAGTGAAGTTCTGCATAAATAGGATAGTGCGAAGTGTGAATAAGGCTCGTAGAAACGGAAATACTATCATTCTTTTAGGCTGCGGCTATATAATTTCGTTTGCTATTTAACCTTAAACTTTTTCTAGTTTTGTTTGCGAAGGAGGACTTAATGTTTTTGCAAAAAAAAAAAAACAATTTTATAATGCTGCTTTGAAAGCTAAAACTATCGTGAGTATTACACATAAGTGAAGTAATTTCTTAGTCAACTTACCTACTTTATTGTCGACAATAAAGAAAGTCGTATTTTTTACGTGTTTCAAGCTAAATAAAACATTATTAAGTCACTATGCTCACTAATTATTATTCTTCTATAGGAGCAGCTTTACGTAGCACTTACTCTCATCATATTACATAAAATAAAAGCAAATTTTTCGTGTTTATAGATATTGGTTATATATGGTTTGGAATATAAATTATTATTAGATAATTATGTATTTTCCTATTAATTACAAACAGGTGTTAGAAGAAGACTTACAGATACAAAGTACCTAAATAGTATGCTCTTCAACTTTTGCACACAAAAATCAAATTTTTTTACGGTAATAGTACTAAAGCCTGACAAATAACTGTCACTTGGTTGGTGGGGTAGATTTCACTAAAGATAGGAGAAATCCGAGATACATCTGTTTGATAGTCACTAATGTAACGCGATAGCATCTTTAGGGGGAAAAGGTAGCTTTGTATTTATGTAGGTATCTTAAAACTTAATATTGCTCTATATATCCACAATTATTTACTAAATTTGATTTAATTTCATCATTAACAGCAGTGAAAATATTAAACCAACCACACATATATAATTAAAAAAAAAGAACTGCCCGTTGGCTTAGTTGGGTGAGCGTTCGCCTTCTAAGCAGGGCTATCGGGTTCGATTCCTGGCGGGAACACAAGTTTTCTCCCCAAGGAAAATGTGTGTTTCTGGTTCTGGTTGTGATTGTGTGTGTGATGTGTATGTTTTCGGCTCTCACGAAAAGTCATCGAACTTAGTGTGTGGCTGTGAAATCGTTTATCTTTTGTGTTAATAACAGATTGTTAGAACTTGCATTTTAGATATAAAGCTTAACGAGTGGTATTAAAAAATGTCGTCGCTTTTATCCTTGCTAATATTATACTATTAAATTAAAACTAAAACGAAAATCGTGACTTACCCGTTATCGAAGTCTAGACAATTGTTTCGGCTTCATTAGTGCATGGTGGGACGCGACGGCGAGTGCTCCGCACTATTCCCGAAGAAGGCTTCCGAATGCAGTCGAAACAATTATCGATCTAGACATTGACAATGCGTAAATCAAGCTAATTTCCGTTATATTTTAAATGTGCGCCTGGACAAATCTATCCAAGGTTTTAAGGTGCATTTTTTGTAATAACTTGTTAAATCTTAAGTTTAAGGAAATAAATAAATAAATAATGTAATAATTCAAAATGTGCGTGAATTTTTGTCAAATTACTATTATACAATTATCATCAAACCACCGTCATGTCCTTGCTTCCTCATCATTGCTGGAGTTCAATTTTTACTACAAAAAATCCTTATTAGTGGCACACAGACCAATGACAACCAACAATTAACAATGGCCCGAGGTGTGGTTCAAATAAAAAATCCCATTTCACGCACGGAGGCGGAATAATTACCGCTTTTTACCGGTATAATCCGGATCAGATAGCTACGGAACCCTAGTAGGGGCTAATGCGATCCCCGTTTGATATTCATGATGATTCCCTACGGATCCCAGGGATTTGCAGGATCAAAGGAAATTTATGTGGATATTGGGTTACATATTGACGGTGAAATTAATTTAGATGGTTGTTTATTGACGTCTCTAAAGATTTTGACATTACATAAAAAAAAACAATTCATGCTGATAGCATTTACATTACACACAATCACACCCAGAACCACATACAAAAAACTTGTGTCCCATCCAGGAATCGAGCGCGATATCCGATGTTTAGAAGGCGGACGCAAACCCAACTACGCCAGCGGGTAGATATATGAGCTAGCTATGCACTGATCATTACTTTAAACTTTTAAACCATTCCAAATTAAATCATTGTATGAAAAAACTGAGTCTGCTTTAGGGCAATTATAGAGCTACAAACTAGGTACAACATAATATTTTACTATAGAAGTAATTTTCAGTTGTTAAAACTTTATTTTTCTTTTGAGTCGTTTTGTTAAAGTAACTATACCTACTACTATTGACCGAAAACACAAGAAACCGGTACCAATTTTGTACAATATCTTCGACTAGTAGATCATGGTTAGCTTGGTATTAACAACTTTACTACCGAAATATTATACTCTTTAGAGGAGAATTTATTTATTCATGATGGTAAAGGCGTTTACTCGTTCTCGTCTAGCTCGCTACCCTGTACCGAAATAAAAGTCCTAGCTCACTACGCTCAAGAAGAAAAATATGTCGCCAAAATCACTAAAATGTATGTTACGACATGCTTTTTTGTGATAGGTTAATGTGAAAATCTGATACTATGATCCATTGGGAAGTACCCTTTTTTTGAGAGCCAGTAATTCTAGGCCGTGTTAACCATCCTTGACCACATCATCACTTACTTATCATACATTTATAGGCCATTAGGTACTCAGGAATTTCCTAATTTGGGTATTTATGTCTACGAGCCTGAATTATTGTACCGAATTGCTTAAAAATGTTAAATATACTTGTGAATGTTAGACTAAGTAAGTTCAATTAAATGTATCATTAATTAATACTTATACCTATACTAGCGATCCCCCCCGGCTTCGCCCGGGTGTGATAAATGAAGAACCGCTCGACCGATTTTGTGCAAACTTCACATAAACCATCTACTAAATAGTCCAAACAAAGCCTAAACCTTTGGTTTGGATAGGTGCGCACGTTTTTGAGTTATAAAATAACAACAAAAAGTGGCATTGATTTTTATATATATAGAAGATACAAGACTTATCATACAGGAAAATTCACTCGGAGATTAATACAATTAGTCAAATTGTTTTAAGTCCTAAAATGGAAGTGTTTATTTAGAAATGTAACAGTTAACCAATACCCCAATCAATACCAGCCAGCATCCAGTACCTAGTAATAATAAAAGCAAACAGTAGCTATGTAGTTAACCAGCGGTTTTCATAAAGGCCAGTAATTAAATCTTAAGAACGAGGGTGGCAGGGCGAACGAACTAGCGAGGGGATGTTTTGAAGGGGTTCCGTAGGAAATTCGAATATTCAAATCAAATCAATCAAAATCGTTTATTCACATGGCCCGCAAAGAGGCACTCATGAAAGTACCATAATTATATTAACCTAGGTGTACCTATCTATACTATGTAGTCGCTAGAAAGCGCTTGTGCAGTTTGCCTCCATGCATCCTTGTCATTAATGTAGTCAATCGCATATATTATTTTTTCTTGAAACCGAATGAAAAAAATGCGCAACCAAGTTTATTGCCAGGTACATCTTGAGATGGCTGTCATTTTGCGAATTTGTAAATTAGAGTGCCTCCTTGGGGCCCATGTGAATAAACAATTTTGAATCGAATTGAATTTGTAATGTTTTGTTATTTTTACCACTTTAAATGTTTGTGTCAATAACGGGATATATATTTCGTTTGTTTTGATTTCTACTTTATTTTACTTTACCACTGATGAGACATCAGTTTTCTCACACTTTGGCCTTAATTATTTTCTACTGGCTAAGCATTGATTGGAATATTGTTATCGCATATTCGTCTTCTATAGTTAACGCACAAGCCGAGTCTGTACCTGCATGTATCCTATACGTTTGATTGTGTTTTTAAAAAGCAATTGAGAGACGAGACTTGTCAGTCGCTCACCTGATAGTATGCGTCATTACAGGTCAGTGTTACTTGCGTTTAGCTACACACAATCGATTTTGAAAAGGAACAGTTCAAAATCCTGCGCGGCAATTCCCTGTACTCGGACTTAATCCCAGTCATTTCACCTGGAAACATTGCTTTTCAATCCAAATTACAATATTTTTCGCACACTACTGTTGGCCGTTGAATGATTGGGAGTTGTGTGATACTGCTCTAACTATCCTGCAAAAGACTTCTACTTATTATATCTATCGTGTGTACTCAAATATTTTTTAGGTTTTTCACTTCGTTAATTGACTGTGAACTCTGCCTTTATTCTAGTTGAAAAGAGAATTTTTGACGTTGATATCGTGTTGTGGAACCCTAAAAATAAGGGAGGGTGCACACAGCACAACATTGTGCAGCCAGGTGCTTGCGATGTACGTTCGTGCACAAAAGATTTATTTGACTTTATTTTATTTGTGATTTCACCAGTACACGTCACAATTATAAACTTTTATGATGTTTGTAAACTAAATAAATGTTTATAAAATCGTTTGGGATATAAATAGTATTATTTTTCTATGAAAAACAATTTGTAAATAAATTTATTAATTTAAATCTAAGTTCGGTAAATGAATTATTTTACAACGAACCTATATTTTACATTAACTACCGAATCGAGTAAGCGAATGCTTAAAATATGAAAAGTAAGATTTTTTCTTTTTTTATTATAACCGTTTAGTTGCACCCCACACCGATTAAGCTTAACACCGAAACCCTCCAAACCATGTTTTTGGGTCGAAAATCCATTTTTTGATAAAAAATCGGCGCATGAATAGCGGCATTGTTAGAATGCATCGGTGCATTTCGACAGATGGGAGTCACAACCACGCAGCGCGCTGACGATAAGGGTAAACGGTTTGACACCATCACAATCGGTCAAACTTTATTGTTGGCTTTGAGCCTCTGATATAGCCAGAGACAGTTATTACGAACAACAGTAGAAATCTTAATTATTCAAAATTATCGCCTCGCTTCTTAATCTAAGAGCAAACATTGCTGTAATGCAAGTTGAAGAGCAATATTTTTAGCGTAAATAAAAGGCGTGACGAGATTTAACAATCTAATATGAAATCTCAGGATTCATCGAATACAGTGCATTGTTGCTTAGGATTTTGAATTGTTATTGATCATAATCCTGCGTATGGTTGGCACTGAAATGTAATGAGCAAATGTGACAACTACCATTAAGTGAATCAAATGACTGGCTTATCTCGTCTCACAGTTGCATAGAAAAGGTATTCTTCTTCTACATGGGCATCACCACTTTTGGATTCATCCACTTATAGTCCTTAGCCATCAGCTTAGCAAATGTCATCATATCTTGCGGCCAAAAAGATGTTCTACTAAATAGTTAAGTTTATATTAATACATTCTGCTTGTTTTTCCTGTGAACTAGATTCAGGATATTTAAAGGCAGACATTGCTAAATAACTGATGTCTTAAAACAAATATATAAATAGTATTGATTTGTAATATTACTAGAATTCAAAATTATTATTTATAACTTATATCGACACAATAATTATCGCTGTATTTATTCTTCCAATTATTTGTGAGAGCCGTGAAATCGAAATGATATTGGTACATTCGACATGCGTGGGTGTGTGTTAGTGCAATTTGACGCTTGTTAACTTATAATTTAGTGGTCGAAAATATTTATTATACTTACACAAATATACTTTGGTGTAAATAAATAAGCTGCCTTTATATTACCGCCTTGCTATAGTCTCAGACAATGTTAACTTTTAACACTATTAATAAAAGTAAAGGTCGCAGGAATACGCTGGATGCAGGCCGCTAACAACCGTTCTTTTTGGAAATATTTGGGGGAGGCCTATAAGCAGTGGACTTCTTGTGGCTGAGATGATGATGATGATGAATATAAGTAAATATTGCACGTTGGTCATATTGTTGATTCAATAACACTGCGACACTATTCCTGAAATTAAATAGTAGTAATGTTGTGACTTACAATTAAATTAATATATTACTATGTCACTACGACTGACTTATTACAAAATTATCGAAAGTAAGTGCCTATGAACATGTAAAGGTAGGAATGGTGTTCCATGTGACATAGGTAGCTTTATAGAAGTTTAGTGCAGCTTCTTCTAGTGATTATATAAAAGAGATTTTCTTAAAAGTTAATCTATAGCCAAGTGCTAACTGTTCTGGTAGTCTTTGAGTGATCGTCTAGATCTTTGAGTGATCGCCGATTGATTGTAAATTATCAAAGGCAGTTTTTGATAATTTACAATCAGCTGAAATAGTGGACTAACAATATATATAGAAAGAATCGTTAGGTTTTTGTTACACCTATTCATCAACGTACATAAACATAAACGCTTTCACACTCACAGCCCCACACTAGGTTCGATGACTTGTGTCGTGGGTGCGTAGAAGTAAGAGGTAGAAGGCGAACATTTACCAACAACTAAGCCAACGGCCAGTTTGTCTACTTTATCTATAATCATTAATTTTCTTTATTTGAACGTAGATGGGAACCCTTTTTTCAATATAATATGTACTTAAACATGTGTCACCTACTAATATGCCACCAATCTGCGTATCATAACACCCCGATGGCAGCATTTGTCAACGTTGGCGGCACGCGTGGTGCGCGTGCCAACTTGAAGACACGTGGCGAAAGCGTGCCAACACTTATTCGGTGTTTGAGCATCAATTTGTGATAATATCTGGTAAATGATAATTTAATTAAGATGTTGGTTTTATAGTAGTAATATCCTACAACTTCGTTTATTGACAGTTGCATATTTCTGGCCTTGTGGTCCACCGTACAACCTCCCAAAGTCACAAAGGACATTTTTGTTAAGTTTTAGAAAATAGGCAATTGGCTTAGGTGCAAAAGAAACATTATGCATTGATAAAGGGGGGTTCCCCTTTATATGTCATAACCACTTGAAATAATCTTCTGTTCAGCTATCCTTGAGAGTCATCCTAGGCCTTGCTTGTTTACCATCCTCGACTTAATCAAAAGAGATAAAAAAAAAGAAAAACGTCGAAGGCCTTATCTCAAAATCTGGTCGGGTTGTCGTGAAAAATCAATGTTTAACCGTGGGAAGCAGTTTTAAGTAGCTATTCAATTCAAAAGTATCAACTGAGTTGCAAAATAACTATAACAATATAGGGATAGAACATCATAATCCAGAGCCTAAGTCCACACTTCACTGTTTAGCTGTAAAAGTGGCCCGATTGTTGCCGCAACTCAACTAAAAATGACACGCACAGGCTCAAGTGGGATCATTATCATTGACAAAATGTTCAAAAAACTATTAGAATGACATTGAGAGGGTTAATTTTGTTGGCCAACGTGTGAAAAATTATTGATTCTATTTTATTTAGCCACTTGAAGCTATAATTATCATATGGGATCATTGCGTGATTGTTAATTTTCAAGAGTCATGGCATATTTTTATGCTTTACGGTGATAGTGTGTGAAAAAAGATCGTGTGAAAATTGAAATTATATCAAACTTAAATGTAAAATCTTTTACAAAAAACATCCCCCTTCTAGGGTATTGGTTGTATCGTGAATAACATAATGTTTTTGTGAATATTATCATATTAATATTATAAATCCGAAAGTTTGTGTGTTAGTATGTTTGTTCCCTCTTCACGCAGTAACGGCTAAACGGATTTGGATAAACTTTTTAAATTATATAATTTATACCTAGGATTAACACATAGGCTACTTTTCAACTTGTTCAAACCGAGCAAAGCTGCTGGGCAGTTGCTGCTGGGTAGTTTAGATATGCAGCGCCACCTCACAAACTCTAACAAAAAAAACAGTAGCTTGATTATTCGACTAGTTTATGACAAGGATTATCATCATTGTCAGTACAGCACTGTGCTAGCACGCTTTTTGAAAGAACACGTCTGTTCCAATCCACATCCTAACGAATTATGATTGATTGGCGTAGCGCCAAAGGTACCAGATTCAATTCCCGTCGATAGCACAAGCTTCCTCCCCAAACATATGTGTGTTTGTTTAACATTCTAGGTGTAGTATGTCTTACGTTTCTTACTTCATTATACAAGTTACTATAGCTTTAAACTTTAAAGTAGAACATCCTAAATGCTTTCGAATTAACTACATTACAAAAAAATCGAGTCCATCTATTTAAATATTAAACAAACTCGACCACAGATGCACACTCAACTGCTGTAGCGTAACCTTTATTATTTCTACAAACAAACAGACAAAGATACAGCTAGTTTTCAATCAACCTCAAGTGGAATCCTCATTTCAAGTGTACCAAATGTTGCAATAACAGAACCCTTCGATCATGGCAGCCATTTTAGCTGTTTATGTGTTACATCGATCTAAAATGATGTATGCTTCCTTAGTAATTAAGGCTACAGTTGATAACCAACCCAGAAAATTGTGTTTTTTTTTTTAATTAGTTCGTTTTTGACTTCAAAAAAGATGGAGGTACTCAGGTCGACTGTATTTTTTTTATGTGTTACCTCATAACTTATTTCTACGTGAACCGATTCAGAAGTTTTTTTTTTGTTTGAAAGATGTTTCTTTCCAATTGGTCCCATTTAAATTTGATCAAGATCTGATCAGTAGTTCTTGAAATATCGTCAATAATGCGTGTTTAGTACATCGAATCTGATCAAAGTTCCGAAGATAAAGCGGTGAAATCGGTTTTTTTAAGCTTTGCTTGCGTTTAATTATGTTCACTATATCTCACCTAAGAAATTGCTCTTTAAGAGCCAAAAAGTCATTCATAAAGATACTATTGATTTTAATAATAGCTTATTTAGCTTTTTTTAGGACTCTGAATGGCACTGAACTCCGAACTGTAATAGGCGTGCGTGACGCTTACCATCAGGCGAACGACATGCTCCTCTCATCTCTCAATTACACAGAAGAGTAGATTGTGTTACAATCCCGAAGCGACTTGAAGTCATTTGTATGGACGTCTTGAAGATTCCGCGCAAACATGCATTATAGCCAGGGTTTATTCTAAAAATGATGACGACTGACAACTCTCGGACAAACAATTTTTTATGCCATATAGGTAAGCCTCTCTAAACTGATGGAAAGTGATCATGCGGCCGAAGATGTAGCATGCTTACCTCACCTATTCACTCTAGACTTGAAGACTCCCAAAGCATACTGTTCGTGGAACAAAATCGCGAGCAGTGCGTAAACTTCTTAATTATTATAAATGTAGAAGCAGCATGCTTTGTGGCGGAACTTAGGTTTTTTTCTTGAGTGGCTATGCTACGACGTCTACGAGTGCTACGAGTCAGGTAATCAATATTGTCAAAATAATTTTAATATAAAGCTAGTTGCTCTAACGGTAAATATTAGCACAGTTTTTTGATGAGAAAATGCATTAACTCACAACATAATACAAAAATACAACTCTCCAACGACAACCAAAGAGTTCGCGTCAGAACTTCGAGTAGAACAGATGGCTCTGGACAGGTACCAATATTTGCACACAGTTATTATTCTATGACATGACATTAAATATCGCCAACTAATCCGTATACAATTTATAAAAGACCTCTTTAAACACCTTTGATCTTTATAACAGTTAGAAATTTGTTCTATCCTGAGGGATTACTAGAGGTCTCTTGAAACTGGTCGATGACTATGGATAAATTTGATTCGTTATACTACATGGTATCTCTTATTTTAAGGGAGTAAGGTATATTTTTAGCTGAAAATGTATCTGTAAATAAAATGTATCGTCAGATGGGAGCCAATTTGTGGTGATGCCAATTCATCTTTTGGAATTAAATGTGGAAAATGACAGATTCGATTCTATTAGCTTTAGTATTTATGGGTTTTGGGTGTTATTGATTGGGAATATCAGAGGGCCGCTGTTCAAATACGATGATGTAGGACTACGTACATTTATTAGGGAAAAAGGCATAAATGAAACAATTGCCAAAAAAATTTAACTTTCAGGTGGCAGGTTCATTCTAAAAAGAAAGCTTTAATTACAAAGATTTTTCATATATTACGAACATATTTTTATAGTATTTCACCAATTAACCGATGACCTTCACCATTGCAATGTTGGTTCGCAGCCAGCTTTTAAGGACTACATTTGTTTTATTTTTCTATAGAGATTTCCATTTTAAGACTTGCCTCGGTATGTGGTCGGTATGCCTTCGAAGAGTGTGACTTATCCTTGCTGATTCGGGATATCATTGCAGCGTTTCTGGTAGTTTGATACCTTATTAGAATATATACAATTTCATAGAAGACATCGGTTGATGAAGAAAAGAGAGCCAATCTGGCAAAAGATTCATTAACTTTCATTAGTGCCTCTTTGGGGCCCATGTGAATAAACGATTTTGATTTTAAAGACTTTTCATTTTGAAAATTGATTCATTCTTAGCCTTGTTTTTCAAAAATAAAACAGATTATCTCGTCGCCAGGCCCAAATACAAATATCTACAAAGAATAAGTTTTATGTACAATTTTGTTATGAACTTACTAAACATATGAAGTAAATAATTCTGGGTGGAATTGAACTGTATTTGTATTACCAAGCCTAACACTTACCATCAGACAAACGACTTGATTATCTCTCTGTTTCATAAAAATAATAACCTTTTTTACTCGACATAATGATACATTGAAAAACAGTCTTTCTATAAATATCTACGGGCCAATTGCCTATATTTCCTAAAACTAAACTAAAAATATATACAGCAAAGACCTAAAAAAATAAACAAAAACATAAATTTTACTTTTAGACGTATAAAGTATGATTTAAGAAATAGGTCTAGGTACTATCGTAATTTTTTTAATCCTCATTTATTTAAGTCAATAAAAATAACTGTCGCTCGGCGAATAAAATTAAAAATGAATTACAAAGTCAATAAAACCTAATTTAAAAACGACCAAACAAAACGCTAAAGGGTCGAACAACTCAATCACTTTAAAAAAGAAAAGTAAACATACAATATTAGCTTAGCGGACTATACAAACACACTGCCCTTGGCGTTGCTTGGATATATGAATATCAAACATCGACAGACCACTAAAAAGGGGGGACAGACAGACAAACAATGGTCCAATTAGCTGGAGGCTAGGTTCCTGGACTTGTTGGTATATGGACATCTGCTTGTTTGATCAGGTTGGAAGTGGTATTAATTGAAATCGAGCTTTTTTATGAATATTTTTAAAGTATTCCCGTATTAAGATAAAGATGTGTGAATTATATTGCCCTTACTTAGAAGAACGTATACATAAATTGTAACCTTTTATACGTCTTTGTTTATATTTTTTTTCATATTTAGGTAAACAATATCGTAACAGAACTCTATAAATATTAGAATCCTGTTTAATATTGGCTGGGTTTTTAATACAATTTCATTCTAACCACATTTGTTATTGAAAAATGATAGTATTACGCCCCAAAACGTATTTTGATCAATGTTGTATTTGCTTTAGGTACTTTTTTAGTAATAATATTGAGCTCTTTTCACTAAGTTATATATGTTCATCTAAGTGATATGACGAGTGGAAAAAGAGCTAGGTAATAACAAGCAGCCTTACATTTTTGTTCTCATAATTATGATTTACAAAAAAAATAATGGTTATAGTTTAATAATTTGGAACTGAACTAGAATTTTCTATTTTCTGATCAAGTTTCTCTACTCTGATAACTAACTGGTAGGTTCGAGGGTGAATAGGAAAATTACAGAAACACACCGAATGTATGGGATTAGTTTACTCATAAGGGATGGTTAGTAAGGGATGGTAGCCGGTGGAATCCATCGTAGATTCGAGGGGAGATACGCTAAGTACTGTCGGTATTAAGGATTCTGCTATTAATGTGACAGATTCGTCCATGTTGGATCTTTCGATTGTTATAGCTGTGTTGATGCATCGACCATTAACAAATGTAAATGAATATTACTTATAATATTATTATTAATTGTTCATGTAATGCATAAAAATAAATACATTAAATGGACAATTGATTAACATAAAAAAGAACAGTTCATGATGCACAGAAAACAATAGCGAATCATCTTTGTTTATGTAAATAAATGTGATCGAATTGCGGCACTTCCAATTCAGAAGACTATTTTATAATATAACTTGTAAAATATCTGTCACATGCAAATATGTTTATATTTTTATAACTTTTATTTTTCTGTTATTTAATATGTAATATTTTTTATAAAACAAATTATTAAAATAGTAACAAATATTAATAATTATTATTTAAATACGAGTAAGACATATATTAATTAAATTAATGTCTTAAATTTAATTATAATATTTTTAGACCAATTTTGTCCCGGGGTCTATCTCAAAAACGAATTCACATTTAAAGCTGAAACTTACGTATATTATCCGTTATATCCTGTACTTGAACAACAAATACAGAAATTAAACAACGATAACTTTAAAATTAAGTTAAAAGCAATTACTTCAATAGTTTTTCTTTATTAGGCAAAATGTAGGAAAAAGATCTCAGTTCGGCGCGAACGACTAGTACCTAATCTGTGTAGCTAACTGTGTATTTACCTCAGAATAGGTGTTTACTGTAACAGTAACCAATGCAGCTTAAATTATAAGAAGAATTTCTTAACAAAGGGATACAAAAAGTATGACAGGTTGATAGTAGCAAACATAAGGGTAGAAGGGTCTATTTTATTCCGCCTCCTATCCGTAATAATCCATTCGTTATGGTATGCTTGTTACTGGTCACGCTTACTCTGGCCTTATTGTGCATATGGAAATATTTTTAATTGCTATAAGGCGAATTTTTTTTTATATTTTCTTATTATGATGTACCAATTACGTTTGGTACACCATTGGAATTACGATCTAGCCTTAAGACTAATAGGTAATTTAATTAGACACTGATTTAAAGAGGCAGTTGTAAATAGCGGTTTTGGTAAGTTAAAAATTATAAATGGCACGATTAATAACTAGTTCAGCTGTTAAAACTAAGCAGTAAAGTAAACAAAAATGAGTAGTAAAAAATAATGAAAAGGATCAGTGAATACATAATTGAGCAGGAAAATAATTAAATGATTTTATTTTGGGATTCGATAGAATCCAAGACAATCTTCTTTAGTTAAAACAACATGTAATTTAAAACGCTCACAGCCCCGCTATATGCAATCAAAGTTTTTCTGGCGCTTCGCCGGCCGCTGCCGCGGCAAGCTCGCTTCGCTCGCTCGGCTCGCGCGTTGTGGTCACAAGAAACCTAACCACTCCTTCTCTTTTTGCTCGTCGTCGAACCTATTGATTGACTATAAGCGAAAATTTTCTAAGTCGTTTTTCCTCAGTGCCCCCTTTACGACACCCTAACCCACAAATAGATTTTTATTACTGTCCATGTTTTACTGTCACAATAATAAATCAACCGCCATTAAATTAAATAACTGCTCAATATGTTTTTCAACTGATAATAATAACATCTCGAATATTTAAATAACAGCTCAAAAAATTAGTTCCCATTTAATTTTGACCTAAATTGCTAAGTAGAGTAATATATTAAGAATGTGTCCAATAACACTTTTCTTACTGTCTCTATTATCGGGAAGACACTTTTTTCTTGTGTTCTTTGTTAATAGCACTTACTATATTACACTAATCAGGATCAAAATGAAAGGCGAATAATGATTATATTTATTGTGTATCAGTGTGTAATTTTGTTAGTGTAAAGTTAGTATTTTTTTTTCTAGCGGAATAGACTTATATCTCTTGGTGTAGACAAGTTGATTCCTTGAATCACACTCATCTCAACAATCACAATCAAACTTATATATATACATATATATATATATACTAGTTTATGTACTATAGATAAGGGTGTAAATGTGTATGTAAGTATGTTTGTTTTCTTCACGCTCTAACGGCTAGACGGATTTGGATAATATTTTAAATGCAGCAATTTTTGAAAGTTAATTCCTATTCTCAGCTTCGATGTTGGTAAGGGTGATAAGCTCTCTAAGCTTTGCATTAGGCATCGTTTATAGCGATCAAACTTTAGCTATCCCAGTCATAAAAAATATTTAAACTTTATTAAGATATATCCTTACGAACGTTTAATACTTGTTTATGTCAAACGTAGCTTATATAAATTGTCTGTATATATTTTTGACCATATATTTAAATGCGTCAGTTAAAAAACCGATTTCCCGCTTCGAATGAGTAAGTCAATAATGCGTGACCAAAGCTCAGATTTGTCGTATAATTATAACAATTTGTGCCACTGTGCGACAGTTGCTCGCCAGGTGGCGCGGGCGTGCTTCCTGTGCAACGGATTGTGATTTGTTTTGCCTTGATTGTTTTATTATTTAATTTGAACGTTAAACTATACATTTTACGGACATTTTAAATATTTTTTTAGGATTTAGCATAAGTTATTCATTGAATCTATAAATTTAACGTTAAAAGTTAACGTATTTGATCTCGTATATTTTACGTTATGTTTTAGTTTTGTACAGCAGTGATAAAAAAAATTTCCCGCGCTACAAGGGCAGAAATTGTTCTTGTTGTTTTTTGGTAGTAACACGGGTTATAAAAATCTCTTTCGACAACTGCTAATAAGACTGGTAGTATATATCACAAAAAATAACCCACCAAGAACGCTGCAAAGTATTCGGGACGTCAGAAATACAAACAATGTAGAATATAAGCGATCGTTCCATATTGTTTATATTATATCGATAGCCACGGTGGCTTCGCTCACGTAGCAGATAAAGCCTTGGGTCACAACTAGCCTACAACAATTTACTATTGATTGATCGCACAGTGGATCAAGCTGCGTGCAAATCTATACAACATTTATGACACCCAAATAATTGGAGCAAACACAGTCATCGAACAATACACCCGTAACGAATTTCCAGAGCAAACATTTAGTTTTCGGCGTTTTCGTAACTGGATATAACGGGTGCCCCTATAATTTTACTACATTTATTTCTTGCTCTACAATTATATGCCTTATCTCGTGGATAGTGAAACTTAGAATGGTTCGAAGCTTTAGTTAATGTTGGTAACGTTTTCAAAGATCAGAACAATAGTTTTGCGCTTAGGGTGCGCGGAAGCATTCACAACTTTTCGCTGTTTAGCGAGCATTGTTCCAATTTGATTTATATTCATGGTTCTTGTTCCTATTATTATTCCATGCTAAATCATGCGTGAATTTCTCTCTTTCTTTTTTAATTGACGTCAAAGAGTCCGCATTGATTTGTTCTCCCCTTTCGTTTAAGTTGGTTAATTAAAAGTCAGACACAAAAATAGAAAAACATTAAAATTTATTTTACAAAAATGACTAGCGATAGACTATTACATTATTAACTAATTTTATATAGATACCTACGTTATTGTCTTTGGATTTGAACATATCTAAACAGTAAACTTTGTGCATTACTTATTTCTAAAAATAGCAGTTATAAAATCTTTTCATATACAAAATAGTCGATTACAAAAGTTTTACAAAAATTACTGAATTCATATTTGAGCGTTAACAGTAGACCTATTATTATAAAAGTGTTTATACTGTCCGTTATAATAGTAGTTATTTGGTAAATAATTATTACTACAGTTACTATAATAATTTACATCATTATACCCATATGTAGTACTAGTGTATTTGCCATAATTAGAACAGTCTTCAGTTTTCGGGAACTTTCGATTCTTGGCGCTATCAAACGCGTTTTTGAATAGCTCATAATTTTTCTGGTTGAAATATCCTTCTGTGTTCGTATTGGGTTCGAATGCTGGCTCATTGAAATTGCATGGTCCATAAGGTCTTTGGTAAAATTGATTTTGTTGGTTCAGATCGTCCCCAAAACTTGAGGGATGCGTAAAGAAGCCGCTGCCAGTAGTCGAAGTTATGCAATTTCCACCTTTGTTATTTACTGATACGGTCACATTTCCAACGTTGATGAGAACTCCTTCGGATGTCTGCATAAAGTTAGAGCCATTTGGAAAAGGTTTGCTAAAACCTTGGAAATTTCTGTAGCTCCCATCTGCGTTGTATTCTTCAGTTTTGTTTGGCACTAAAAACATTTCTCTAAAAGCGTCTTTGGCTATCTTGTCATCCGGTATGGAATAGTTCTGTAGCTTTTCGTAGTTTAATGACAACCCGTTAAGAGGGCCTTGTCCTGAGTTTATATTGTCCAAAGAATCTAAAGTTTGACTGAGAGCAAATATGTAATTATGAGCGAATCTTAGCGTTTCAATCTTAGTGAGTTTTGTATCTTCAGGAAAGGTTGGCAGTACACATCTTAATCTATCTAAGGCTTCGTTAAGCATGTGCATTCTATTTCTTTCTCTGTCATTGGCTTTCATCCTTCTGTTTCTTTTAATTTTCATTATCTGCGTTGGAGACTTGCATCTTGTTACTCTGTTCTTTCCGTTGGCATATTTTCTTTTCGGTTTGTTTGGATCTTTTGGCTTTCTCTCCTTCTTTATTGGTGTTGACGTGTTATCCGTAGCTTTAAGATTTCTTTCGAAAGATTTGATGTCTTCGATGGGGCTTTGAAATGAATTTTCATATTCTCCGCTAAATAACTTCCTTCTTACGTTTGTTTCTTTGGTTGGCGTTAACGATACTCCCACATCCGAAGTGTTGTGTTTCAGAGGGGTGCTGTTTGCAGATATAGATGTGGCCAAATCTGCGTAAGATCTCTCAAAACCAGAGTCATTGCTGCATATACTGTCGTTAAAGTCGCAGTAATCTTCGAAACTCGTGCTGAACATTTTTATACCTGCGACAAGAAGAAAAATTTTTTTCGTAACGTTATTGCATCTCAAACTACTTTTTTGTGATGCAATGTAGCATCACCATTGTTTTATTTATTTATTACGAGTATATTGGTATTTTTTTTTTATATAACTCACTGGTTCATAAGAGGCATACGTATAAGGCAGCGTTCTAGTTTAATTTTCATCAATTTTAACGTCAATCTAAGACAGGTGCTTACCCTAATGCCACGCCATAGGCTCGCGTGACCAGTATGTTACGGAAAGTCAGTTGAACTTTATCACTTCCGACTTCCGTTGGTAGTTTCAAGTGCATTAAATTTAGAGGGTGTGTTAATTGTGTGTTCAATTTTACAAAAGGCTTATCTATATCAAGCATTGGCCATATACGCGAATCTTCAGCTTTATTTAACTGGGAAAATGCCAAGCTTCTAAAAATCTACCCAGAAAAGCAATCAATAGTAAACAATGATATTAGAACAATTAAGTAATTATGGATATTACTCAATTATTGAGAAGCAAGTAATTATGTGATATGGAACAGGGCTTATGGTAGGGGTTTGTCTTAAAGATGGGCACTGGGAAGCCAATGAATAATGAACAATAATAGCATTTATTGAAGAAAAATTGTTCATATAAAATCATCATTTATACAATGATGATTTTATGATATGATGATGAATTATTTTGTTGTTTTGTATCATGGCTAGATATTGAAATACGTATACGAATTAAAAGTGGATACGCCTTTGCTTACTGGTTCGTAACAATTTTGATTTGTCTACATAGTTGTCTATTAACATTTTATCATCGTCTCGATAATTAAGAAAATCATAATCCGTAAGCAACTATGTTATAATGATAGTATGATCTCATAATCAACCCCATAATCAACTTGTTACCACTGGCCACCTGTGCACGGCACGCGACCGGCACAAGCCTTGCACGCGACTATTGGCTGTTTTACTGTGGTATATTGGTCGTCGACGCGTGACCAGCGGAGTTAATAGTTCTATTATTGGGATTTTGTAGCCGTCAAACCAATTAATAACGTATATATAAATTAAGACTGGTGTACTCGACTGAAACTAATGATAGAACATTGCGAATTGTCTCTAGACGACTTTTGACTTACTCAGTGTAAAAAATCTTATAACAAAACATGTTACTGTGCAGTAAGCTAATATTTATAATATAGACTGTATAGATATATAACAAAGACTGGAAACATACAGATACATGTATATTAAATTTATGGGTAATTTGTACTTCTTAGAATTCTGAGTGACTGATATATGTATATTTAATCTGATATACATGAATATAGTGGGGTATCTTTAGTACTCAGACACAGTTATATATTTGTAAGCAAATTTTAATAAAATCTGCACTGGTTTTTGAAGTGATATCTGCGCATAGTCATAGTCGTAGCCGGACTACGCTTGCTACCAACAACGGTCCGGCAGAATATTGTCTGTATAGCTGTGGAAATGTTCCACGTTTTACAGAGTAAGTAATACGAAAAAGACAGGATGTGTCGTAGAGACACACGATATATGTGAAATTTTCGTATTACAGGGAAAATAATTAATCATTCATCACAGTGTTTACCCCCACCACTTTACGTCACACAAAAAAGTTGCGGAACAGAATTTCAAAGCCCTCCGATGAAAGTTTCACTTTAAAAAATATTTACTTACACGTAAAAGACTAGAAGTGCGAAATTTCCCTTAACTTTACCACAAATTAAATTTAATATAAATTGAGTCACAAATACTGCTATTCAATAATAAAATTAAGATTACCACACCGATACTAATATGACTAGAAGTTCACTCACAAAAGAAAAAAATATATATTGACCGCTAATAAAATAACATTAATATTTTGTCCATGACTAGGTAAGTTCGACCAGTGTGCGCGCGCGCGTGCGTCACAACACTAAGGCGAGCTCGCGGCGTCACCCCTCTTTATGGCGTTAAAGGCCGGCCGATGTGGGACACGCCTACTACTTGGCTTTCAAGGGGCATCGAGGGCTAGTGCAACTACAGTGATTTTCAAAAAGCTACGATTATAAAAAATAATGTAAGAAATATTTTTTCCAAAGAGGCTATTATAAGTACCTATTTACCTGACTAATTCAATCTAGGCTGGGTTTAATCAAGCTTTATAAAAGTATATTCTGAACAATTTTTTTGGTATAAATTAATTATTATTAAATTAGTTTTGTTTTCTTGTAGTAGTTAATTTATAGAATAGTGGAGAACACAGGAATGTTTACACGCAGATTTCTTTGTGAAAGACCTATAGTTCATGTGTCAAAGCGTCAACAAGTTTAGCGTTACTAACATTATTTAGATACAAGGCAACAAGTTTAGCGTTACTAACATTATTTATATACAAGGCAACAAGTTTAATTAGAACATTGGATTATATTTTGACATTTAATTTTAATCGTAATATGGGTCTGTAGGTGAAAAGTGATGGTTATCACCTATTGACCCATAGATTTACTTATATGTGCTTGTTACAGTGCGTTTTAAGCGTCGTAAGGTCGAACAATATTCTGGAAAATCTTTTGCAATATAATTACTGACATTTTTGAGCAGCCGGACTGTAACAATTGTTATTGCCATCGACACGGTATATTTTATTTAATAGTTTAATAGTGCGTGCAAACTGTGCCATTTTTTACGTCCAACCCTTTGACAGTATCGACTTGCAATAAATTTTATAAATATTTGATCAGACACGCATTTGGGGGTTGAAGCGAAACGATACTCTATCGAAGTATTTTATTGGTTAGGTTAGGTTTTTGAAATACGTAATGAATTGATTCGTTATTTTATTATTTAGCCTTGATAAAAAAGTGTAAAAAGCAAAAACTGTCATTTCGTAGGTGTAGAATTTATACGTTTTCTCACGCGTTATTTTCACATTATAATTTAAATATATATAATATGTAGGATTGTTTCTCACATATTATTAACAGAGTTTCCCCAAAAGATGATCCCGTAATGTAAACTATACTTTGAATACATAACAATATCTACTATACCACGCGGCATTGATAGGCTCTTTATTTTACTAAAATGCTTCCATCTGTATATGCACGATTACGTTTAAATCTAATGTATGATAAAATAGCAATCTTTTCAAATTACAAAACGGTAGTTAATATAAAATATATATATTTACAAAGCAATACAAAAGCAATCGCACAGTGGTTCAAATCACGGTTTTAATCGGCATAAAAAGATATTACTTTCAAATCTATATTGCAAAAATTAATAAACCTGTTATCTGTCACTGTGGCATGTGGTCTCGAGAAGTATTTTCTCACGGAGCTATTGGCATAAATTCGTATAATATTTTCAAATAAATGCGCTTCTGATGAGCTATAGTCGAAGTCCGTTATTATTTGTTTGATAGTTTCTGATATATTCATGTTTTTATGTAATAATTTTTAATATAAGTGTCAAGAATTGACGCCTTGTCAACATCATGTCAAGATAATGTCAATCATACACAACAAACAAATGCAGCGTGTGTCGGCTTTGTCGGCAAACACTGCAACCTTGGCTCGCCTACTGGCTTCACAATGTTAAATAATAGTACTAGATTTACGTTTCATAAGTATGTAGAGATTTCGCCATTTTAATATAAAAATATCTACTAACATACCATATAAGACGGTGATGGTGATCTCATATCACTCTACTACGAGTGGGCATAGCTTGAGCAATAGTAACGTATATTAGCGAAGTGTAATATTGGTTTTAAAATATCAAAAACACAAAAATCTACTTTAAATTCCTTTAAAATTAATTGCTTGATTATTTCAGAATAATAAACAAACACTAGAGCTTCAGCAATTAAGATTACCTAGCCGACTTACAGTGAAAAAGCAGAGATTTATTTTATGCACGAGTACAAGTTAAGTTTAAGAAGAACCGTATCATAAAAACTACACAGCTCGTTACAAGTCGTTATGGTATCCGCCGCTTTTCGCCCACATTTTTACAAACACTCGTTCCTCACCCTGCTCACCCTCTGACGACCGTTTAGTTTTCTATAAAGACTTGCACCGTCATTATTTACAACCCTTTCGATAAGCCCTTAACAACAAAGCTTTTTAACATTTTAAAACTTCTACACAATGGATGATGCATCGATTTTTTCAACCAGCGGGATTATACGCAACTAGGCTCAATAAATGTTTTAATATTTATAAGATTAACGTCATGTTACTTGGTTTGAGTGTAGGTAAATATTTTTGGAATTTAAAATGTTATGTTTGTCAAAGAGATGTTTGTAAGTTATTAGCTAGAACATGATTTGACGATCACTTGGCAAAATTAAGGGGATCGAAATGCTTGGCAAAATTCTTGTAGTAAAATTATATTTATTTGAGAGTAACCGTAGATAAGCAGTAATACAATTTACTTCAAATTATTTATCAACACCTGATTACCTACTTAAGAAAGATTCATCACCATCGGCCTACTTCAGCCCAATTTTTATATGGAGAGAGTCAATGCCATAACTTCAATCTGCAGCATGGACCAACGCTACAGTGCGAGTTGGTGGATGATACACAAATCTTACGATGTTTGGATGTGCCGGTATTGTCACGATGTTTTCCTTGACCGTTATTGAGAAAGAGAAAAAGAGAGGAGGCAAATTCCGCACATCACTTTAGATCATGTAACCGAGCGGGATATGAACCAAGATGTAAGTGTAAGTTAGCAGAAAAGTTATTTATACATTATTAAGAGAATATAATTATAAATTATTATTAAGAGACCGAATGCAAGAAGACTGACTAAAGATACCTGATAGTAAAAAAAAATCTTTAATATATTATATTTTTTAGTATTTTGGGTGAAATATTTCAGTTGTATCGCATTGATCATTTGTAATTAATACAATCGTAAATATTTCATCGACAACCTTGTAAAGGTTATTCATTTATATACTTTAATTATAACAACTTACTCTATAAAACCTACTAACGTATTTAAGGGCAATTAACTCAATACTAAACTTTCACATTAATATATTACGTTCCGGTGTTGTGAATAGTATTATTAATATGTCACTAAATCGATTTATTTTAGACAAAAATATATCGATTAAAAACGAATAGTTAAAGTCTTCATTCAGTTGTTTCGAGATTAGACTAAGCCGAAAAAAAGCAAATAATTATTATGGACGGGCTAAGTCCGCAGAATTATGCTTGGTGGTGTGGCGTGTTAGGACCAGAGGGGGCGCGCTAAGGGTTAAACGTGTAGGGTTGGGAAAACTATCGATATTTTAATCTACTACTATTAAAATGTATTTAGTACATTAAGTTAGTATTCTGAATAACCGTGCTTGAAGCGTTACTTGCAATAATCTATATAAAATGTAGCCTATGCACTTACTTACTATTCCCGGTTACTCAAGGTAACTCTAGACTATCTACTTAACAAGTTTCATCTCAATCAGTTCCGTTACAGAGACGCCTTTGAGCGAAGAGCCAAGAGATTGGCAGAAAGAAGTTGACTAATGCAAACCTTCAGAGCTTCTCTGATTTTTATCGGATATATTTCGGAGAGTTTGCCAAAGAATTACACAATTCAAAATTCACATGGGTTCCAAAGAGGCACTTATAAAAATTAATGATTCTACTGACAGATTCGCAAAATTGCAGCCATCTCGAGAAGAACCTGGCACGAAACTGGGCGGAGCATTTTTTCATATATTTTTTTAAATAGTCTTAATCACTTATTAAGGAATTATATTAACCTAGGTATAGCTATATTATGCAGTCACCAGAAAGCGCTTGAGCAGTTTGCCTCCTTGCATCCTTGTCATTAATGTAATCATTGGTTTTATGATAAGCTTTCTTAATTAATGCCTGTTTTATTACTGATTTTAACTTTCCCAGTGGCAATTCAGTTACAATTTTAGTTTTAATTAATTTTATCCTAAATTGTAACCCTATTTGCTATAAAAGATTAGTTTTTCTTAAATGCGCGCACTGTAATTTTATACTTATATCTAGTATTAAGATTGTGTGCGTCGCTTCTTAGTTTATAATTATCAATATTTTTACGAACATGCATAATATTTTTAAAGATGTAAAGAAGGCATGCTAAGTATGCCTGTTTCTTTAAATAATTTCTTGAAATTATTGGACGCGGACCCATATCATAGATCAATATACTTCTCCATCTTTATTCTACCATCAGACAAGCAGACAAACTGCTATGCGACATCTGTTTAACTAGAGTTCCACAAATTCGGAAGAAGGACAAATTTTCTTCTAAGTACATTCATTATGTCAATCATAAAGGAATGGATGCTCCTTGCCTGACTCAGTATTACCAGATAAGTACAATATAAGAGTCTTCAAGTCGCGAGTAGTCTTCTGCGATCCGTCTTCGACCGCATCGTAGCTTACTATCATACATAGGTGACGGTCCAACGTTTGTCTATCTCGAATAAAAAAAATGGTAACTTGTGTCAAATTTACACACATTAGCAGGATCCATATCATATGATAACAATAAGACGTGTTTAATAGGGTCAAAATTATTTAAAATTTCATCCAACACTGTCCAGCTGGCATAGAGATAGAAATATGGGTATTTATGGTTTTTTTTTTGACGTTTAACCATCGACATCATATATTATTATAATGACGCATTGCCCATCTCTAAAATATCTATATGAATTGTGACCCCTTTACGCTGGTAGAGCATTATAATGCATTCATGGTCTCTCAAGCGCGGCGAGTGCAAAGTAACGTCGTCGCCCCAGCGAAGTTTTATTTATTATTTTAAACTACTGTTGTAATTTTTAGATTTACTAGGGTCGTGAGGGCCACCTGTTAGAAATTGTTCTATTTTTTAATGTTGAATTCGTTTACTTTTTGCATATAGCCAGTTTCAAGTAATGATTATAATTTGGGTATAATTAAGTATTTCATTTCTAACATTGTCCTACTCAAAATTCAAAGTCAAGTAGAAGAGTACTTAATGGTTTAGTCATAGTCAAGTTATGCCCTAATAAAATAGTAGAGAGTTTACTAGAATTTCTATTAGAATGTTGGAGCGAAAGCGATAATTACGTTTTGCAACTTTGTATGTTTTGCTTACACTCATGCATGTTCACAAACGTTCAATAGCAAAAATGCACCATTATTACACACTAGAGTTTTGGAAAATAATACAAAATCGACAACGCCATTTTTCATTTTCGCGCTAAAACTCTTCAGACATAATATATAATTTACTGTTATTTTCTTTTAATTTCGGCTACGGAATTTTGTGCATTTAGCCAGTGTCAAGTTGTAAAAGGTTCAAATGTATTTCTTAATAAAAGTCATAAGTCACAGTTAAAGTTAAGTAAAATGGTCAAGGTCCAGTCGTAGTCATGTCATGCCCTAATAAAGTGATAGATACTTTACTAGAACTTATATTTGAGTTCTGGTTTTTCATCGCGGGCGAAGCCACGGGGCACGACTAGTGTGTTATAATGGTGAATTATTAACCGTCAATACTCAGTGAGTGTAGGCAAATTATACATGGTTATTACGCGATATTTGTTTACGCTCCAAACTCTCTCAACTCTCAACTCCAATAGAAGTTTTAGTACATTTCGTTTAGTTATTGGACTCCCACTTTACTTAAACATGACTAGACTATGACTGAAACATGGCTATTTTACTTGACTTTGACTGACTATTATAAAGTTATATATGAACTAAACTAGCATCAAGTATACAATGTATATCTACTTGATTCTAGGACTTACAATATAGTTCCTTAAAAGATATGTATTGCATGTAACGCACATTTTATTATTAGATTTTTTCTGTTTATTTATTTACGCATGCATACTTTGAGCCTAAGTTACTTGAAATAAGTAGATTTAATTATTATTCATAGCTGGCGGAGCATAATTTAGAGCATGGCGAAAGATTTTTTCTGGGTAGTAAACTGGAAAATTACGTCTTCGGTAATAACTTTATGGTACTACTTTATTTTAGGATAGAACGAAAAAGCGCTACCTAGGCGGTAGCCCACTGTTTTCATCTTCATCGGAAGCTCAAGCCCGTCGTAGAATTCGAAACCGGTACCACCTGATCGTAGGCACATTAATTGCCATCACATGAAATAATTCTTTTTTTTATTTATCTGTACACCTTTATGACTTCTGACGGCAAGGGTAACCCTAGCTTTAGCGTGACGCAGTTTGTTACTATTCCACGTAAAATCGCCTATCGGCCGTGACAGGCTCCATTGTCGAAGTTAACTGCTAAAATGTTTGATTTGTTTGTTCGACCAATCAACTGGAAAGCAAACCAAATCGCAGGGTTAAATTGTTGAACTAAACGTGACGAATTAAAACTGTCGCCGGGTTGTGAATGTGTTAAATAATATGAAAGCGTATAGGTTATAAATAATAGGTATAGGACTATAATTTTATGTTAAATTTAAAACTTTTATGTATTAACAAATCGACATTTTAATTTTCGTTGCTAGCTAATAGGAAAATATTAAAACTTTATAAACGACCATCATTGTAATTCATAGCCGACATGACTTTAAAAAGGGTGAAATAGGAAGTACACCAAATTGAGGAAGTAATTTCCAAATAAATGCAATATTTAAAAGGAAACTCTCAATAAAATACCTAAGACATATTTTTATCTATAAACGAAATACACCTCTTCTTACTAACAGAAATAATAGATGTAACAATGAAATAAAAAGTTAATAATAGTAATTTTCCAAAATAGTATCAAACCAGTTACATAACAGTGAAATGGTGAGACGAGAACTGCGCAAGCGCAATTTACGCACGCGCTCCACTAAACGCCCGCAAGTGACGTCACACCTTCGCGTGCATGCAAACTCGCGCGAATACAAAACAGAAAACACGTGCAAACCCTTCAACAATATTGCTTAAAAAAATATGCATATCAATAAATAAATAATACCAAAAAAATGGCATATTATTTGCACAATTGTCACTGGCGACGGCATATCGGCTGTAATGGACGATCTAAAATAATTCCCGACAGTAATAAAATTGATAAAAGAGCTAATCCTTATTTACACTACAGGACAGTGAAGTGGCCTGATAAGCAAGCAGGTAAAATAAAACAGACAATTCTATTGGTTAATTTTGAGCTTCTATCGTTGCAAAATTTCACCCCGATTTCGCGCTGCGCAGTTTGGACGGCACTGTTTAGGAGTGATACTAAAAATAATACAAAATTAAAAAGGTTTAATTTTCAGAAGGTAATTTACGGTAGAAATCATTTGACAAACTATCGAGTATCGAACGAACATGACGTCAAACTATTCCAAGCTATACCCTACCAAACAACATTAAAATGTATTCTACTTCAAAAAATTAGCTATTAAATACCCCCAACAATTAGATGTTACTAAATTAAAATAATTTCTCATGTAAGTGAATAATGTATCCTTATTAGAAATAAATAATCTCAAACCACAAACCACAAAACACTGTTTATGTTGTCTTTAACATTACAAACATCATAGATCCCGCACGAAACAAAGTTCCCAAAGAATGCGTTAGCGGTTGAACCAATGACTAATTTAATAGATGTGGATAAATAAGAAGGTACCTACCTAATTATAAAATTAAATTCCTATAAATTTTTTACCGATGATTCATCTTGATAAAAAGTTTTCTAAATTTGCGTAGACGTTGACGTTCGTAGACGTTTGTTTCGTAGGACGCACCGTTTCGGAGATACAAGCGTCTTTCAAGTTTTGTGCGGTTGGTAAAGGTTTTTGAGGAAGTTCTGTACTTAGTTCACTAACAAAATATTAACTGAAGAAATTAAAGTTTCGACTTAAACCCTGACGCAAACAGGTTATATTAAGTTCTCTTATAACGTGTATGTATATCCTTAAAAAGGTGAATTACCTAATAAAAATCTTGCTTATGTTCGTTGAAAATCGGTGCAGCCGTTTTTTAGATAGGTCATATTTAAGGTCGGTTAGAATTTTTAAAATTGTACTTGTATTTTTGGAACTTGTTATCTTTTAAAATGAATATAACTTTAACTAAACAACAATATTATTTGCCAGTCTCTTATCTCATTATCGTATGTAGCTAGTAAACAACAAAATGAAATAAACAATATTTTTATGTTTTAATAGGTAAAAATGGAGGATTTTTGGCATAAAATTACAATTTCCGTCGTTAATATGTTTTTAGTCAAGCCTATCGAGTAAGGTGTAAAAATGAAGGAAATTAAAGGGAAATTACAAAAATATATGGTCTGGCTTCCGCCCGGGCCATAGCACAGTGTCTGCGCTTGTCAAAGTAACTGATGAATAAAAAAATATGGCTTGGAATGGAAAACAGTCAGTTAACCATCCTAACCCTAATAGACTTTAGTAACGTCTTTAACTCTGTAGACTTTGACATCCTTCTAGCCCTTCTTCGCTCTATGAACATATCTCCATCGGTAATTGATTGGTTTCACAGTTATCTGTACGGGCGCCGGCAGCGTATTCGCATTGAAGATACTTTCTCTTCCTGGTGCGACACAAGTGCTGGTGTCCCACAAGGCGGTGTGCTTTCTCCTCTTCTGTTCGCTATATTCATTAATTCAATATCCAACTTTCTTTCTTCTCTCTATCATCTCTATGTAGACGATCTCCAAATATACACTCAGGCTTCACTTGCAAACATAAATGATGCTGTCAAAATCACTAATGATGATCTGGGTCGTATAGCAAGCTGAAGTAAGTCATACGGACTCACTGTCAATCCAATAAAAACTCAGACCATCATTATAGGTAGCTCAAGATTGATAGCTAAACTTGACTATGACCGACTGCCAAAAGTAATATTTGATAACGTGACTATACCATTCAGTAAGCAAGTAAAAAATCTGGGAATTATCATAGACAGCAACTTAACATGGGGCCCGCAGCTGCAATCTGTGAGTCGCAAAATGTTTGCATCTGCTGCCTCACTCAACAGGCTGCGTAACTTTTTACCCACTGCGACTAAGGCTGCGCTTGCTCAATCACTCTTGCTCCCTATTCTTGACTATGCCGACGTGAGCTACCTAGATCTCACTCAAGAACAGCTCAATAAACTTGAACGGTTACAAAATTTTTGTATTCGTTTTATTTACGGCCTCCGTAAATATGACCACGTCTCAGAGTTTCGTTCAAAGCTCAAGTGGCTCCCGATACGGCTGCGTCGGAATACTCATTTACTCTCTTTTCTCTATAACGTTCTTTTCAATCCCTTTACTCTTTCTTATCTGAAAGAAAACTTTAAGTTCTTTGACTCCTCCAATTCTTTGTTGCTAAGGTCATCGGAAAACTTACGTCTCAAAATGCCAGCGCACAGTACGAGTTTTTTTTATTCTTCTTTCACCATTGAAGCTGTGCGTCTGTGGAATGCTCTGCCTGTGAATATCAAACGTGCTCAAACACAAGATTCATTTAAAACTCAATTGAAAAAAATTTATCAGTCCAATATCTGAACATTACTGTATGTGAATTGTGTAAATGATATGTATTATAGGTACTTATATGTATGTAATTATTTATTTATTATATGTAAGTTTATAAAATTAGGTATTCTGTTATTTTTAATAGTACCTATGTATTGTTTATGTAGTTTAAAATATTAGTATTATTATTATAATTTATTTCATTAATTTTATCGCGCCACCATCCCTACTTTCACTTTCGTTTATATTTCCATCCAAAGGTTGTCTGGCTCTTAGCGATAAGACCGCCCATTGTACCTTTATTTTATAAGTTTCTCTTTAAGCTGTATTTATCTTTTGGTGTCAATAAAGAGTTATTGTATTGTATTGTATTGTGTATATACCTATAAGTCATAATATAATTTGTGATTCTTTCAAATGAATAATTTAAACGTAAGCAAAGTTTAAAAAACCGACTTCACCGCTTATATTTTGGTTTTGGCTTCATCGATATCAATAAAATGTACCTATGTAGGTACATTTACCACCTCTGAAGTATAATTTACCAAACAAAAAAAGAATTTTGAGAATCGGTTCGCAAATGGGGGAGAAATCGGTGAACATAAATAATAAAATAAATACAGTCGAACATAGTACGTCCTCCTTTTTTGAAGTCGGTAAATATTATTTAAACTGAATTTGTAATTGAAATTTATTTCCGTATAGAGATTAACGATCAATAAGGTGACTATTATATTGTGTCTATAGTGAATATACCTATATCTTCTAGATACACATCTACAATCGCAAGTTAGTGTTCAAATGATACCTTAGGTACGTAAATGTCTTAAATATAAGTAATGACGTCCCTTGTAACAACAAACGGGTTCCGAGCATAATTGCGATCGTTGTGGACGCAATATATATATAGCCTTTATATACTGGACGCATTTGGTTTCAACGGACGGCGACGCGGTAGCGGTCGCCTACCACGTAGCGGTGCGGGCTCACAACCCCACACTCAATATGTTCAATCTTTTATTTTTAATTATGGCTCTGCAATCTATTTGCATTTAGCTAGTGACAAGAAAAACAATCGTATTTTTCTAGTTTATTGTGGTTTTTATAAAACTAGTCCAGCCAGTAGTCACTAGTTACCTACAGTCAAAGTCAATTAAGAGAGTCATGGTTCAGTCATAGTCAAGTCACATATTTATTCCATTACAACATACATCGTGTTTGAAACATTATAAATTAACAATATATCCACATTATAGATTTGGTATGATTTGTAGGCAATATAAATAAAGATTATACGATGCAATTTCATGAACTGTTAATGGTTAAGAATTAACCATAATTACACATGAACTATCTTATCGTAGAAATACAAGTTTAGAAAAGTAACATAAAATAATGTCAAAGCTATTTTTTTCACTTTCGCGGCAAAACTTCAAGTCTGAAAGCTGCTGCAGGTCAGATGATGGATCCAATAATGCGTCCATGTGTCAGTTGTACCTAGCTATTAACTGTCATCCATCCATCACATTGTGGTAAAAATCAGTGTCAAATGTCAATGTCAATTTTGCTTTTTTTTTGTTAGTCTGTGTCAAATGTTAAGTTTTGATCGAAGGCCAAAGTTCATTTTATTCGAATTTTTCGCGCGTATAATATGCAAAATGTAAATATAAACTCAAATTATTGCAGTCCCGTGAGTTCAGTAAATTGTCGAATGTCTTCATTATCAATCGGTTCGGTACAGAAATGTTTATCAGGAAAATCTTAGTCAGTCAGCCACTACACGTGAAATTCTTTTCAGTGGCTCGAAGTGCAGTGGTGAGTAGATTGTACATTTTGTGTATTGTTTTATAATATAGTTCTAGGGAATTTTCTGCCAGTGACTGCTGGAGTAGTTAGTTACATTTCTGCTGCTATCTACGCTGCGGGTTCCAGGTTGGATTCCTAATGGGAGCACATTTTGATGTATTAATATTATTCAATTGTGTGTGTGTATGGCATTCGCGATACAAATCTTTAACCCAGGGCGGAGATACGAGTGTGAGTGTAAAAGTGTAAGTTAAAAATATATGCATATGTATTAAGTCAGCAAACATGTTATTAATTTTATTTAAAAGTAATATGTTTCTAATGAAATAAATAAATCAAATATTTACACTTGCAGCCCCACACTAAGTTGAAAGACATATATTGTGGGTGCCAGAAACATTAGCATCACACTCACTGTCACACCCAGAACCAGAAACAAATTTCTCTTAAGGAGAGAACTTGTATTCCAGTCGAGAATTGAATGCGATACTCACTCATGAATACATCCAGCCATTACAGAGATTATTTACATACCAAATTTGGTGTAGCAATAATTCAATGTAAGATTTAAATCGTGTCTTACACATTGAAAAGATATAATAACTAACATATAAATACAATAACTTCTTCTTTATAATAATTGTTAGATTTTTATATTTGTTGTATAAGTACAGGGTATAGCAGATATTATACGTAAGTTTGAGCTCCAAATGTGTAGTAGTTTTTGGGATAGACCCCGAGACAAAAAACTTCCAAAAAACAGTGACTGGTGGGCTACCAAATTGTTATTATCCAACATAGATTTTTCTAACTGGTTTCGTCATACTCTACTTGCAAAGCTTTTTTCAACGATACCTCACAAGCCTAGATAAAAAATAAAATATGTTTTGCTCTCCACTTACATTTATGGTTAATATTTTAGTTTATATAATTTAATTGCCATAGTTTTACGTATTATTATTATCTGAGAATTTGAAGTTTGCTTTTATAGTCAACTTCGAGATTTAGTTTCGCTTGATAAAATAATAATAATAAGTAATCCCAACATGAATGCTAGTGATTTTTTTTTTTTTTTTATTTGTGACAGGCTAGTGTTTGACCACTATCTCACCTGATGGTAAGTGACGATGTGATCGAAGCTGGTAAACACACTAGACCTAGAATACGCAGGCTCTCAAGGATAACTGCCGGAACACCGTATTTGGCTTGGCGGCAGACTTTCAACTTGATGGTGGTAAGCTACTTTGGTAGCAAGCCAGGCGAGCAACTCACAAAATGCTCTACCACCTCTCAAATGTCACCTGATTAGCACCACCCGGGGACCACGTTAGTTTCAAATGTGCAAAATTCTCTTAATCTTTTCAACATGTCTTTGTTATTAGACAAAAACAACTTTTCATCCAGATAACTGTAAGTAATGTCCCAGGGCACAGTAAGACAGTTAAATATTTTATGACCCATAATAAAGTTACTTATAATTTTCAGATAAATCCTGTGGTAGCAGTAAAAGAAGGCAAATTAAAAGGATCCATTGAGAATCTTTTAGACGGTGGTACATATTACAGTTTCAAAGGGGTACCATATGCCCAACCACCTGTAGGGAACCTCAGGTTTAAGGTGATCATAAAAGTCAAGTTACAAGTTAAAAACTACCTATCACCAATAAGTTAACTTAAAGATAGTCCGATACCCTAGAAGCCGCACCCCTAGGTGAATGTCATTGGAAGATACATTTCGCTAGGGGATATTCTTGTTCAATGTAGGCATGCCTGATTGTCTGGCTTGGGGTGTATTGTGCATTTTCCCCTGCTGGGAACTACCCCTTCCACCCTAGCTCCATAAAGTAACAGATTGTGGTTTTGGGGTGCTGACATAACTGATCCTGTGGTGAAGCTATTACATGTTCTACAGTTTCGTTTTTCTCCATGCATCCCCTACACAGAGGGCTATCTGTGACACCTATCTTGTGCTGGTGGTAGTTGAGGTTACAGTGACCTGTTATGAGGGGGGTAACACATCCAGAAACAATAACTCTAGGAGGTTTTTTTTTTTATGCTAGGTATTTAGCCGCTATCTCACCTGATGGAAAGTGATGATGTGGCCGAAGATAAAGCATGCTTACCTACAAGATATCTATTCACTCTAGACTAGAAGAACCCCAGATTATACTGTTCAGGGAACAAAGATGCAGGCAGCGAGTTCCACTCATTTGCTGTACGGATGATATATGTAGAAGAAAAACGCTTCGAGTGGACATGAGGTATGTCAACCATAAATGGATGACGTTGGTCAGTTCGTCTTGTGGTCCGATAATAGAAAGGTCATGGGGGAATCAACTGATGAATTGTATCTTCCTCAACAAACAAAGTGACATACCATCAGACAAGCACTGTCATATTTCATAATAATGTAAGTACTACATGATTTGTCCAGTACAAAAATCATTGTTTACTTTACACCATCCAAGTTTATGATTTGTCAACAGGTGAGATAGTGGTCAAATCAAGGTTGAGTGTTCAGGTCTAGTTATTTTGTTGAGAAGCATGCTACCTACACAATTGGCCACATTATCGCTATCCAATGCATAGTTAGTAAATGGCGATTAAAGTATAATGCTATTAAAAACCACCGAATCCTACTAATATTATAAATCCGAAAGTTTGTGTGTAAGTGTGTAAATGTGTGTGTAAGTGTGTTTGTTCCCTCTTCACGCTTTAACGGCCGAACGGATTTGGATGTAATTTGGAATGTACATAGATTATACCTAGGATTAACACATAGGCTACTTTTAAACTTGATAATAGCAGGCGAAGTCGCAGGGCACGGCTAGTCTGTTATATGGGTATGTCAATGTATGGGTGGTCAATGTATGGTTTAATTAGGTGCACATTTGCCCTCTAAGCAGGTGTATCGGGTTCGATTCCCAGCGGGAACACAAGTTTTCTCCCCAAAGGAAAGTTTGTGTTTCTGGTTGTGATTGTCTGTGTGATGTGAATGTTTCCGGCACCAACGACGCAATAGTTATCGAACTTAGTGCGGGGCTGTGATTGTGAAAGCGTTTATTTATTTATTATTTCTTTTGTAAGCGTTATTTGGCTTTTGACTAATTGTTTAGGTACCTGCTTTCAGCTTTGTATATTTAATAAACTTTTATGAAGGTATGTTTGTTAAGTGTTATGGGTATCGATTATTGTTTTGAAAAGATACAATTTACCTAATTAGTAACAGTCACTCATCAAGACAACAATAACAAAGGCCTTTCTGTAAAATAAATAAAGAAGACACCAGACAGGTGCCTATTTTTTATTTTTTACTCTACTACTCATACCTTAGATGAGATAATTATATTGAGATAAGCAGTTGTTATCCCGTGAGACTGAAATAAAACTAAGAAATTAGCCGAAATACAATGTTTTATTTATTTTAGGCACCACTTCCTCTCACGCGCTGGGAGGGAGTGAGAGATGCTATTAACCATGGAGCAGTATGTCCTCAGTATGACATCTACACTTCTTCTACTATAGAAGGGAGTGAAGACTGTCTCTTTCTAAATGTCTACACGAAATCTCTGGAGCCTTCGGCTAAACTGCCAGTCATGGTCTTCATTCACGGTGGAGCATTCAGTTCAGGTTCCGGAAACTCCGACTACTATGGCCCGGAGTTTCTCTGTCAACATGACGTAATTGTTATCACATTTAACTATAGGTTGGAGGTACTGGGATTCCTATGCCTAGACACTCCCGATGTTCCCGGCAACGCTGGCATGAAAGACCAAGTTTTAGCTTTAAAGTGGGTTCAAGAAAACGTATCTAAATTCGGCGGGGATCCTAATAATATCACTTTGTTTGGAGAAAGCGCGGGAGCGGCGTCCGTGACCTATCACATGCTGTCTCCGATGTCTCGAGGACTGTTCCACAAGGCTATAGCGCAGAGCGGGACTTGTACGCAGGACTGGGCTATCGCCAGCGCTCCTAGGGAGCGAGCTTTCCGAGTCGGGAAACTTTTAGGCAAAAACACGAATGATCCTACCGACTTGGCCAACTTTCTAAGAACCGTTCCGGCAGTAAAATTAACGAAGCTTACCCTTCCAACTAGAACAGACGACGAAAAATTCAGAGGCCTGCCGATGCACTTCGTCCCGGTGACAGAAAAGAAATTCGACAATGTCGTAAGCTTCATCTCAGAGGATCCATTGGAGCTATTGATTGCGGGGAAGATAAAAAGAATTCCATTCATCATTGGATATAATTCGGCTGAGGGTTTGGCCCTTCTAGCAGATCACTTGAAGAAAGCCAACGTACTAAACGAGCGCCCATCCTTCTTGTTACCCAAAGAAATTGTTAACAAGCTACCTGAAGAAAAAGTTGCGGAAATGGGTCGGAGTTTGATACAATTCTACTTAGGCGATAAGGGTATAAGTAAGGAATCTTCAGAGTCTGTAGCCGATATGCAGACCGATAGGATATTTGCGTATCATTCCCACAGATTCGCACATTATTATAGCGCTCTGAAGGCGCCTACGTATATGTACAAATTCGACTATGATACGGAGTTGAATTTGCCTAAGAAGATATTAGGATGTTCTGAAATGAAAGGCGCTTCTCACGGAGACGAGCTATTCTATTTATTTTCTACTACATTTACGAAAGAGATGTATAAAAAACAAGATAACATTAGAGATGCAGTTTGTAAAGTCACAAAGCTTTGGACGGATTTTGCTAAGACCGGGTAAGTTCGTAAGCATACAATTTCTCATTTCCCAAATCAAGTCTTGTATTTTATTTATTTTAATTATTAAAATTTACATCAATGGTTTCATCACGAATCGTACATTTTCTCTTTTGTGGAATCCGACGTTTGTCTTTCACTGGATCCCAAAATAAGGTTCTTAGCTCCCCGATGCACGATGAGATGATTACGATAGCTTTTATTAGATTTGATTATTTGGTAGCTATTTTTAGTCAGTCATTTTATCGGAACGAAATATTACCTGAGACGTAGTGTCTCAGGCGTCATCGCGAGCTTTTTTATGTCGTTGTTTAATTAATGACGACCTGTTGACGCAGCATGCTAGTCTCCGCCTTGTGTGCCTGGATTCGATTCCCGGCAGGTGGAAAATATTTCTTACTAAAGGACATTTTTGCTTCTGGTTCTGGGTGTGATTGTGTGTGGTGTATCTATATATTTCCGGCACCCATAATATAAGTCGAATGCAAGGAGCGGATGCGAGTGGGAACGCGTTTTAAAAAAGGTGCTTATTAAAATTAAACAATTGTTGAATATATTTTCCAGTAGCCCGACGCCCGGGCGGGAGGCGTCGTGGCCGCGTCTCGGGCGGGCGGGTGGCGACCTCCTGCTCATCAATGCCGCGCTTCTTGCGAGCGCGCGCGCCGATTGCCACCGCATCACGTTTTGGAACAACCTGCACGCAGACGCCGGCCTGCCCAGTATTGTACACAGTAGCCTGTAGAACTAGGTAGCTTGTTATATAGTTAGATTTCGATTTTTAATTCTACCTTTCAATTAGCAGATTTCAGCAATGATAGCGCAGTATTAACAGACCCCTATCGGGTGGTCGCGTTTACTATTCCTCCCGGGCATGCATTATTGATGTAACAAATCGTGATAAGTAATCACGTAAAACGTTTTTGTTTAGATATTTTATTGCTTACCCGAGATAGTGCTTGGTAGGTCTGATGTATATCTTTTTCTACTTAAAGGCGAGTAAATAGACCATTGGCGCAGTGGGAAGCATCTCTGCCTGCACCGTCGGTTCTGGGTTCGATTCCTTTCTGAGCGCATCGGTCTCCGGATGAACTTGGATAAAACCAAGATTATGTTTAACCAACATGTCAAACCGGAACCGATTGCTGTACATGACAGTTCTCTCGAAGTTGTTCCAGAATACGTTTATCTCGGGCATACATTGCAGTTGGGTAGAAACAGCTTCGAGAAAGAGGTCAATAGAAGAATTCAGCTAGGCTGGGCGGCATTTTGGAAATTACGTCGAGTATTCTCGTCGTCTATTCCACAGAGCCTAAAGACGAAAGTCTTCAATCACTGCGTCCATCATGACATACGGTGCCGAAACGTGGACACTTACGGTTGGGCTGGTCCACAAATTTAAAGTCGCTCAGCGAGCTATGGAAAGGGCTATGCTCGGAGTTTCTCTGAGGGATCGAATCCGGAACGAGGTTATCCGACAGAGAACCAAATCAGTCGACTTAGCACAGCGATTTGTAAGCTGAAGTGGCAATGGGCTGGCCATATTAGCCAGAGAACCGATAACCGTTGAGGTAAACGTGTTCTTGAGTGGAGACCACGAATTGGCAAACGTAGCACAGGACGCCCTCAGGCTCGGTGGAGCGACGATCTTCGCAAGGTGGTTGGCAGGAGCTGGATGAGAGAAGCAGAGGATCGTGCTCAGTGGCGTGCAATTGGAGAGGCCTATGTCCAGCAGTGGACTTCCATAGGCTGATGATGATGATGATGATGGTGGAAACCCACTGTTTATTTTGTACCTTCTTTCATACCGAAGCGGGTGAACTGAATAGGAGCACGACATTTTGCATCTAGATTATGTATATTTTATTATTATGTATTAAGTTATTTTCAAATTCAAATCAGTTTATTGACATTGTTATTAATGAGTGACATACTGACTACTGACATGATTAACATTGTGTTAGCAGACTGCTTCCTTATTTGTCTACTTCATAATCATCATCATCATGCGATCAGGATCATGACAGCTAGTAAGACAAAATGAACATAAACTTGATAAATATAATATATAATACCTATCAAATTCTCATAAATAAATGTACTGTTTGATGATGTAGTTAGGTTCAAATTTAAATTCAAACTAAAATTATGATGTTTATTAATATGGTTTTTGTTTTTGTATGGATTGATTATATTTTTTGTTAAGGATATGTATATAATGAATTTTATTAATTATAAATATTATATTTTTATTACTTACCTTTTTATTTTATACCTCTTAAAAACAATATGGATATTGCAAACTGATTAATGGATTTGTTTCTTGCTTATCGTAACAGGATGTAGCATTTTACAAAACATAAATTTGCTATGAATATTTCGATAGGCGCATGTGTCAGACATTTTGAATGAAAATTTTGAAGATATTCAAGCTTTTTCCTATTATAATATAAATTCTGGTTCTGGGTTATTGTGATGTGAATGTTTCCGGCACCCACGATACAAATCTTTGAACTTAGTGTAGGACTGGGAGTGGGAAAGCGTTTATCTCATGTTTTATGTTTAAACAAGCCGTGCCCCACGGCTTCACCCGCGTTAATAAAGTTAAAAGTAGTATAAGCTTTGTACATTCCAAATTTCATCCAAATCCACTTACAAACTTTCTGATTTTTATTATATAAATATGATTAATTTTATAGAGTTAAAATCTGATTAATGCTAAATGGAAAACAATTCCAATCGAAGTTTGGAACATAATTAAAGTTAGAGGTCAACCAACCTCAATTAGCTCATGAATGACAGAGAGCAATAGCGCTGCTCGTTGCGAAATTGTGGTCAAACATGACAATTTAGAAGGACACTGAGGCTAGTTCCGATTTTCGCCACGCACTATATGTGTCAACATATAACTGGCCGCCACAGATTACGTCAGTCCAGCAGCTTAGTGCTTGAAAGAGACGGGCTATTGCTGTACAATTTGTAAACAAATATTTTAACTTGAAAAATACAATTATTTCAGTAACTTGAAGTTTGTGGTGTGATTAACTACGCTTATATTGAATAAGTATATTTAATTTGTGAAGTAATTAAGGTGTTTTACTTGTTTCGAAATGGTAAGTTCCTGGGTTGATCTTTGCACCTTCATTAATGTTTTGATTGTGGTATGGCGGGAAATGTTTGAAATAGTTTGAATAAGTTTTTGTTGTTTTCGTGTTAATTTTGAGATTAGGTACTAGTTATAAACAACATAATATATGTTACTCTGCCACGTGGCATTAACATGTTTAAAAATCTTTCCAAGGTTTAGACTATCATTTGGTAAGTATTAAGGTTTAGACTATCATTTGGTAAGTATTCGATGAAATTTGGTAAGTACCAAATTTCATCGAAATCTTACAGTTAAAAAAACCTCTTAAATTACTTATTCACACACACACAACACTCGGCTTTATAATATTATATAGTGTGATTGTTTATTATATTTTTTACACTCACAGCTACACTCTTAAGTTGCAAGACCTATATCGTGGGTGTTGGAAACATTTTTACATATCACACACAATTGCTCACAGAACCAGAAGCGTAAATGTAAAGGGAGGGAAAACTGTGCTCCTGTTAAAAAAACATCCTAGAAATAAGCTAGAATAAGTCTAGTCTCTTAAGTATACACGTAACGTATACACGTTAGGACACTATACAGGCATATTTGTGAAATATCAGAAATATGTCAAAGGCTCTTTCTTCTCTTTCTTTCTTCTCTTCTTACTGTTAGCTCTTTCTGTTCTTCGACTTTCTTCTGAATGCTATCTGCCATAACTTCTATGTCTATGTCCTCATCACTTTTTTTCACGTGAAACGATATTTTATTCGAAAGCCGTTGCTTTCCCATTGGTCCCATTTAAGTTTGATCAAGATCTTATCAGTAGTTTTTGAGTTATCGTCGATAATGCGTGTTTAATACATTTAATCAGATCAAGGATCCGAAGATAAAGCGGTGAAGTCGGTTTTTTAAGCTTGCTTGCGTTTTATTATCGTCCATCCTCTCTACATGTACAAACAATCTAAGCATAATAATACTTAATGTTATACATACTAGTATCTGGTCTGCACAAAAGGTTCACCCACTACAAACAATTAATTTTTATTTGATATTAAAAACTAAATTTAAATTAGTTAAAAAAAACGTCTTTGTATTATGATGTCTTATGAAAACATAATAATTTTCTATGCTTGTAAAATGCGGCTAAGTTTAAGTTCTGACTACTTAGAATTAAAATTCAAAATCGTTTACGCATAGGTCCCAAAGAGGCACGCATGAAAGTGAATTACTCTACTGCCAGATTCGCAAAATTACAGCCATCTAGAGAAGAACCTGGCAAGTAACTCGGCGGCGCATTTCTTCATTATATAAACATTCTTAAATGACTAATAACGCAATTATATTAACATAAGCCAGGTATATATAATAAGTATTAGCCAGAGAGCGCTTGAGCAGTTTGCCTCCATATAAAAATAAGACCTATGTAACACGTAGATTGCGATTAAACATATGAGTATGTTTACAAATGTTATATTTTCAGACAGAAGAAAGGCCAGTAGTGACGGTGAAACAAGGGAAACTGCGAGGTACTGTCGGTACTCTACTAGATGGGGGGTCCTACTACGCATTCAAGGGAATTCCGTACGCAACTCCGCCCGTGGGGGATTTGCGGTTCAAGGTGAGTTTACTTAACGCTGTTATGAATCTGTTTATTTTTTGGATAATCCTTCAGTAAAGATAAGACGATGGATGAAAGGTACCGGATTGTCTATTGATACAATTCTCAATCTCTGATAGGCTAGCGGTTGACCACTATCTCACCCGATGGTACCTAATTGATGAAAGGTGAATGCCTAGACCGGCTCAAAAGGATAACCTACTACGGATATGTTCAGATAATCATAATAATATAACACAGGCACTTCTATTCTAAAAATAGGTTGCCTAGATAGGCAAGTATTTGACCATTATTTAACCTAACGGAAAGTTTACCAATATGAATATAAAAATATCATTTAGCCCATTCGTCCGTAGCCTTTTTAGCAGAGGATGTCGGGTTCGATTCCCGGTGGAAACACAACATTTCTCTCCAAGGAAAATTTGTGTTTTTGATTCGGGGTATGATTGTACGTGTGATTTGAACGTTTCCGGCACACACGACGAGTCATCAAACATCATAGCTGGGGTCATAGAGGGCATCATAGAGGGTGAAAGCCTTTATTTCGTATAAGTTCTTCGTTTTATGGCAACCAAAATAAAAAGTGAGCTCACCAAATAATACCAGGACAGTTTGCATCAACGGAATACCAATTTGCAGGCTCCGCTGCCTCCAAAAAGTTGGTCCGGCCTGCGCGAGGCGGCGGCTCACGGCCCCGCGTGTCCACAGTACGACGTCACCGCGGCACAAGGGGCGCCCGGCGCCGAGGACTGCCTCTACCTCAACGTGTACTCCACCAGCCTCGCGGCGCGGGCGCCCGTCATGGTGTTCATACACGGCGGCGGGTTCATGTCGGGCTCGGGCGACGACGCGCAGTACGGCCCGCAGTTCCTTCTCAAACGGGACGTCGTCCTCGTCACCCTCAACTACAGGCTCGAGGCGTTCGGCTTCCTGGCCCTGGACACCGCCGAGGTCCCCGGGAACGCCGGGATGAAGGACCAGGTGCTGGCCCTCAGGTGGGTGAAGGAGAACATCGGGAGTTTCGGCGGGGACGCCGGGAGCGTTACTATTTTCGGGGAGAGCGCGGGCGGCGTGTCCGTCGCGTACCACCTGTTGTCGCCGATGTCCCGCGGCCTGTTCCACCGCGCGGCCGTGCACAGCGGCACGTGCCTCCAGGACTGGGCGCTGGCCGCCGAGCCGAGGGCCCGGGCGCACCGCGTCGGGAAGCTCCTGGGTAAAGACACGACCGACCCGGACGAGCTGCTCCAGTTTTTGAGGGGCGTCCCCGCCGAGGATTTGGTGAAGGTGACGTTTAGGACGGCGACCGCCGACGAGAAACGGGGGCCGGCCCTCCCGGTGCATTTCGTCCCGAACGTTGAAAAGAAGTTTGCCGGCGTCGAAGCGTTCCTGCCGGAGGATCCTCTCGATCTGTTGCTTGCGAAAAAATATAATCCGGTGCCCCTGCTGATCGGCTACACGTCCGCCGAGGGTATGATTATTCTCGAGATGCTGGCGAGAAAGAAGCGGGCTCTGAACTCGGAGCCCTCCCTCTTGGTTCCCCGGGGTGTATCGGGGCGAGTTTCCGCGGAAAAGGTTAAAGAATTCGGCGAGAGAATACTGAAATTCTATACGAAAGGAGGTTTCGACGAAAACTCGACGGACTCCCTCGTGGATTACGCAACGGACGTAAATTTCGCCTATCAAACTCACAGATTCGTCCACTTGTATTCTTCCGACGTGCCGATGTACATGTACAGATTCGAGTACGAAACCGATTTGAATGTGTTGAAGAACCTCTTGGGCTTCAGTAACTTGAAGGGCGCGTGTCATGCGGACGACTTGTTCTACTTTTTCTGTGGAATACTAAATAAGGATTTGTACGAGGAACAGGAGCGCTTGAGATCTATTGTCGATGGTTTGACCAAGATGTGGACGGATTTCGCGAGGACTGGGTGAGTTTTATTGCCTTACTAGCCGTGCCCCGCGGCTTCGCCCTTTATTATCAAGTTAAAAAGTAGCCTATGTGTTAATCCTAGGTATAATCTATGTACATTCCAAATTTCATCCAAATCCGTTCAGCCATTAAAGCGTGAAGAGGGAACAAACATACTATTACTTTCGGATTTATAATATTAGTAGGATTAATAGCGAAGCGAGATCTCCAAGTTAACTTGGGTCGTTCAGCACGTTTTCCGTCCGTCCGTCCGTCAGAGGTCAGAGGTCAGAGGCATCTTGCGTCTAAACCACATAAGTAAATGACTTCAAACTCTCACAGAATATGTAAAACTACAGCCGAAACCAAGAAATGACATTTAAAATTATATAAATGAAAATATTAAGGGGGTTCCCAGGAGCAAAATATTTTTTCATTTTTTTATCTACTCTTATATCGGGTATCGTTGAAAAAGGCTTGACAAGTAGAGTACGAAACCGGTTTAAAAAAAAACTATTTTGGAAAATAACGATATGGTAGGCCACCAAAGTCATTGTTTTAAGACCTATTTAGTCCCGGGGTCTATCTCAAAAACGGCTTCACACTGAACGCTGCTGAAACTTACGTATAATATCTGTTATATCCTGTACTTAAACAACAAATACAGAAATCAAACAATTATTATATAGAAAAAAAGTTATAAGCAAGTAACCTCAAAAGATTATTTTTTAAGGCAGAATGTAGGCACAAGATCTCAGTCGGGCGCGAACGACTGGTGCTACAGATTTTTAAAAAAGGAACGTAATTGTTTTTAATTTTTAATGCACTGAATTTTTTTGTTTTAGCGTCATTAAGTGACAAAATTGCCAAAACCTTGCCATTTATTACATTGAGTTGATTTATCCCCTTGAAATAAAGAACAATGGCGAACTCCCATACATCATTTTTAGTTGAAGTCAAATAGCATCGTATACAGATAAAAAAATATCTTACGTAAGGCCGGTTGCCTTCTGAGCTTCATTTTAAAAGAATTGTCGTTTTAGAAGGCCTAGTTATAAAGATATTAAACAAAACATATTTGTAGGTTATGGCTCGGCACACTTTGCCGATCTCTTTTTGAATACGCCAGTAGTTCTGACAGCCGTGAATTCGTGATAAAAGCCTATTCCAAAGAGCCACCGCTACGTTTTAGCCCAAGTTTTAGCTTTTTACAAGAGTTGGACGAGAAAACAAACGTCGCAGTTTTGCCGCGAAAGTGAAAAATGGCGTTGTTGATTTTGTATAATTTTCAAAACCTGTGATTCTTCGAGTGTTAATGTGTAATAATGGTAGATTATTAACCGTTAATACTTAGCAAACGTGCATATGTGTAGGTAAATCGTACAATATTGAATAACGTGATTTTCGCCTTCGCGCCAAAACTCCAATAGAAGTTCTAGTAAAGTTTCTACCACTTTACTAGGGCATGACTTGCCTATGATTCCAATCATACTCAATCCTTGACTGTTTTACTTGACTGTGACTTGTGAATAGGACTTTTAATATGAAATAATCTTGAAATACATTATTACTTGACACTGGCTAAATACACAAGATTGCGAAGCTAACATTAAAAGAAAGAAGAAAAAAAAACAAACGTCAAAAGTGAAAACGTCATTCATACGACTGTTTGGTATTGCCATGACATTTGCTTTTTCTCCTTAAATGTCGATGACTGCAATCGCAACCGCAGCTGTTTTTAGAAAACCTGTGAATGACAGACGAATTATAGGCAGCTGATGGTTCATACATAAAAAACCTGAAAAGTTTTACTTTCAGTTTTTGGGGCTGAGTCACCCACGTCCGTAGGAGGATACCCCTTAAGTCTGACTCCCTACACGTGGTCCCCGGGTGGTGCTAATCAGGTGACATTTGAGAGGTGGTAGAGCATTTTGTGAGTTGCTCACCTGGCTTGCTACCAAAGTAGCTTACCACCATCAAGTTGAAAGTCTGCCGCCAAGCCAAATACGGTGTTCCGGCAGTTATCCTTGAGAGCCTGCGTATTCCAGGTCTAGTGTGTTTACCAGCTTCGATCACATCGTCACTTACCATCAGGTGAGATAGTGGTCAAACACTAGCCTGTCACAAATAAAAAAAAAAAAACTTTCAGTTACCATATTATTTTTTGTTTTATGCATACATCATAAGCATTAGCATTACGGCTTAGGAATATAGAGATGAGAATGCATTAGGGTAAGGCAATGGATATGGAACATCTTATTATATAGGTAACCACAGAGTTTTGCCGCGAACGTGAAAAAATGGCGTTGTTGATTTTGTATAATTTTCCAAAACCTGTGATTCTTCGAGTGTTAATGTGTAATAATGGTGGATTATTAACCGTTAATACTTAGTAAATGTTCATAAATGTAGGCAAGTCATACAAAGTTGAAAAACGTGATTTTCGCCTTCGCTCCAAAACTCCAATAGAAGTTCTAGTAAAGTTTCTACCACTTTACTAGGGCATGACTTGACTATGACTGACTACTTGACTTTGACTGTGACTTGTGACTAAGACTTTTATTATGAAGAATAGAAATTGTTAATATTTGTTTAATATTTCGACTGAAGGACTATGCATCCATGGTCATGAAATAATTTAAAAAAAAAAAGAAAAAAAAGGTAACCACAGCAAAGACAAAAACAGAAAAATGAAAAATGGTTGAAAGTAATCGTTTTGTTTCTTTTATTGTGTATTTTTTTACCTGGCTTCGTCTGCCTTTTCTGTTGTATTAGTAAATCTTTGTAATTTATTTGAGTGAATTTCGTTAATTTCACATTTAAATACGTTCAAACATAGGCCAACTAAAATGTGTTGTTGTAACCATTGTTCTTTGTACGTCGACTTTTCAATAACACTAGATAAAAAAAAACCTTGTCTATTTGTTTAATTTTAATACCATCTTTACGCCTAAACAGATTAAGATAAAACTAGCTACATGATGATTTAAATGTTAACTGCCTCACTAAAAAACAGTTAATAGCGTTGATTCCTTTTGGCTTCTCTCTCGCTCGCACAATTTGATATTTTTAATAAAGGAAGTCGGTTGAAAACACACGTAGATAACTGTGCGAGCGAGAGAGAAGCCAAAAGGAATAAACGCTCTTAAAACTTTTTTTTATTGGTAATGGTGCTAATTCTGTTGAGCACCGAACTAACCTAAACTAAACTAAAAATAAACCGAACTAACCTAAACTAAACTAAAAATAAACTAATTTTAAGCATCAAACTAACCTAAACTAAACTAAAAATGAACTAATTTTAGTCAAAGAATACCTAAACGCTATTCTTTCAAGTATAAGATCACATTAAAAATAATCCAGATCCTTTTCATGCAGACTAATTTGAGTTAAATTTTTTTATTTTTAGTCTTAATTTGACGTAAAACATGTACATCAGAATAAGAATTTGGTCATTTTCACTAAATAGAGTAACTAAACTAACTTAGTCCTGTCAAACTTAATTTTAGTCTAATCTTGCATTTTCTGAATAGGTTATGGACTAAAGCAGGACTAAAAGTAATTTTAGGCTAGTTAAGTCTAATTCTGGACAACAGAATCGGCACCATTACGTTACACAATATCTTACATTAGTGAGCCATAGAGTTTGCCATAGATTCGTTACATTATCTAGAACAATATTTTTAATGTTTGCGGGTATGGTTGCAGTACTTCAATTCGGTCCTGGGGCTTATTAAAACGTATTCTCATATATATATATATATATATAGTCCCGTATCTCATAGATACGGTACATTTACTTACTACAGTTTTGATAGTTTTGTATGGGACTTATCCCAATCTGAACAATTCATTCTTAAATATTAAAACTTGGGGATATAACCTATAGCCAGGAAGATGTAACAGACAGAGTCATTTTAGTATCTTACTAATATTATAAATGCGAAAGTTTGTGTGTGTGTGTGAATGTTTTTTACCACGTATCTCCGTAACGAATAAACCGATTTTAATGAAATTTAGAATGTAGATAGTTTAGGTTCCGGAATAACACATAGGCTACTTTTTTACTTAATTAACGCAGGCGAATCCGCGGGGCATGGCTAGTTTATAATATTTTTAATAAACTGTTGAACTGTCTTTGGCACCGGAGTAGTTAAATGCGCGTCCGCCTTCTAAGCAGCGGGTTCGGTTCCCAGCGGAAATACAAGTTTTCTCTTCAAGGGAAATGTGTGTTTCTAATTTCGGGTGTTATTGTAGGACTGTGAGTCTGAAAGCGTTTATGTTTATGTTTCCCTTCCAGCAACCCAACACCAGTTCCCGGCGCTGGCCCTCGGTGGGTTCCTTTCACAGCAGCAAACCAGGAATACATGACCCTCGGTGACGTGATAATGATGAAGAAGCGAGCTGATCAGGAAAGGGTGCACTTCTGGAACCGACTGTACTGCGACGCCGGCCTGCCTTGTATTACTAAAAGCAACTTATAACAGTTAAAAGCTACCATATTATGACTTAGTGAAAGAGTGGCTGAATTGGTAAGAGTATTAAACCAAAGCAGAATATTTTGAAAGAAAAGATATCGCGTGGAACAAAACTTAAAATCCCGCGGTGTCATGCCTTACCATTCTATCCGCTGAGCTGTCCAAGCCTCGCAAAAATAGTTAGCGTCTTAAGTTCTAAATGTATCTAAGTTTCCACGGTAACGGCATAGTAGAAATATATAAGTAAGTTGTCTTCATAGAGTGGTACCAAACGCGGCTTGTATGTGTGCACGGCCGTACGCACGTGCCTCGGCACGCACACTATGATAACAAACAGGCCGGCGAAGCCAACACGAGCCGGGGCCGGCCCCGCGCTCGTCGACGAAATTATTTATTAGAATGAGGATATATTTTACTTTAACTACGAATAATAAAGCATTAAAAACTTGCCGTAACCGGAGAAAATATTTTTCTGTATCAAATTTGTGACTTTTAAAAATAAACATATTGTCAATACATTAACTACTTATACCTTAGTCTTCATGTACACGTCGCAGAAAAAAGGACGAAACTGTAATTCGATTTCGTGAATTCGCTACATTCAGTATAGTGGACTATTTTGTGAAATTACATACTACTGATGCTAGTTTTTAGTAAGAAGACGTAATACTAGTGGCAGGGCTAAGTCATATATACCTAGTTAAAGTGTAACCTACTTTACGTGTTTATTCAATTTATGTAGGTTTTAAAATTGTAAACTTCTATAGGCGCGTTGAGCACTTTTTGGGTGAACAAAAATCATGGAACTCGCGTCATCTTCACTGACGGCCAATATATGTTAAGCTCTACGCGCGATACATATTGCTCACGATCGAGGATCAGCTTATAATGGTTATTTATGTATACTGTGTATATATACATTATATATAGTTTTCACTTCTATCGGCAGTCCTCAAAGACTGCCCCGCATGTTATTTTTTGTAATATAAGTAAAACATTGATCTTTTACCAGGTCGTAGACAAGTACATGCTGCGAGCATTGATTTATTGAAGCCTACTTAGCTATGATAGTTTTCCTTTTAACTTCGTTATATATACTACTACAAAAAAATATTTTTTTCAAGATTTTGTTTTGACTCTGTCGACGCGGCGTGGCTAATATGTATATTCATGCCAAATTACAGCTTTCATGCAAATGAAATCGTATCTATTTTACCACCACATTTTATACTATTTCATTGTACCTACTTGTTGCTTTGTTACAATATACATTTTACCTATAGGTACCTTTAAAAGTCGGAGATAGTGACAACCCTGCGTATTCGGCTAGAGTAGGCATTTGAATCTCCTACGGGCCTCGAGTTATCTTACTAATATATTTTTAGTATGGTAATGGGAAGGAAACGGAAGCGAGATATAAGTATAATTCTTCTGTACATGTTTATGTCACTGAGCTCCTAAACGGCTGGACCGATTTTGATGATTTTTTGCGTGTGTTTAGGTGGATTCAAGATTGGGTAAGAGTCACTATTCGATCTGATAAATAATGTTTTTTAATATGTGTATTATTCATTTTTAGAAATAATTATGTATATCGCAAAATATCAGAATAAGAATTGTTTATTAGCCTTATAACATAGTTGCTATACTGGGCAAGTCATATACAGGTACAGATAATTTATTATAACTCCATAGTTACAAGTCAAACATGGTGAAAATATTAATTTATTGTATATTACAAAAAGTTAAAAATAAACTTTATAAAATATTAAATTCGGGTAAAATTAAAAATTCATTTATGTCATAAAAAGTGTGTTCCATATTACATTTTTAACCCAAATAAAACTATACAATTCAACAAAACATAATAAACACATAGTTAATCTTGAAAAATCCAAATATGTAAATACAATAATATTATTAATTTTAGGTATAGCACCAGATTAAAAAAAAAATTGTCATAATTAAAAATACAATATCAATTATAAATTAAAATGTCAATTTGAACTACCCGTTGGCTTAGTAAGGTGAGCGTTCGCCTTCTAAACAAAAGTTCGACTCCCGGCGGGAACACAAGTTTTCACCACAAGGATAATTTGTGCCTCTTGTTCTATTTGTGATTGTGTGTGTGATGTGAATGTTTTCGGCACCCACGACACAAGTCATCAAACTTAGTGTGGGGCTGTGAGTGTAAAAGCGTTTATGTTTATGTTATATAACTAGGCACGTGGAGCAATTAAACTGATCCAGTGCATACTTACTAACCAATAGCCGCTCGAAAAAGTTCCTACCCTCAAACCAGTCCTCCACCCATAAGTAACCTACGTATAGGTATTAATCAAGTCCGATTCCATAGAGCTTCGGAACTCAGGATGCACCTGGCTCGAACGGACGTCGAATGGAGACGTGATTGCCTCCCGTACAGCAGGGCTTGTCCCCCCACGCCGATCTGTTCGAACCGAATGCGTACCAGGCGCCTTTAGATTCTATTTTCCAATCTTATTTGATATCCGTGGACGTCTTTCAGCATCAAGTTGAACTTAGTCCGTAATGGCGGGCCGGGGTTGGGTCCCGCGGGCAGCACGCGGTAGCGGCGCAGCAGCGTGGCTACCACTGTCTTCATGGACATCATAGCGTATTGGGATCCTGAATAACGAAATTATATTATACTTTATATAAATGAAACGGCTTGACTCACGATTTAAGGTCGACTCTTGCGACCTAGATTTCGGGGATGTCCGATCCTCATCATTAGGCGACTTCACGACGGAAGGACACGGCGCTCACTAAATAATATTGATTTTGATTAATTACGCAAGTCAAAGTTAAAGTAGCGACTACAAAAAAAAAAGATAATCTATACCAATATTATAAAGAGGTAACGTTTGTTTGTTTGTTTGTAAAAGGTAATCTCTAAAATTACTGATCCGATTCCGAAAATTCTTTCACTAATAGATAGCTAGACTATCCCTGAAAGTCATAGATTAGGTTTTATTGCGATAAAAGTTCGTTTTAAGTTCGGAATAACAATATTCATAAGACAAGATGAAAAAAAAAAATTGGCTGCTTTATCGGCGTACGCTAACTAAACAGTTTTACATTAGTAAATTAAATATTCCCGGTTGGAACACAAGTTTTCTCTCTTCAGGCAGTTTGTGTTTCTAGTTCTGAATCTTGTTCGGTGTAATGAGAATGATGTGTGTGTGTGATGCTAGTGTTTACGGCCCCACGACACAATTCATTTAACTTAGTGTGCGGCTGTGAGTGTGAAAGCGATCAAGTGTATGTTTTTTACCCGGGCGACGCCGGGCGGGTTAGATAGCATAATATACTTAACTAGCTGTCCCGGCGACCTTCGTTCCGCCTAACAGTCAATGAATGTTCATGTTTAGGAAGCCATACCCGACATGCGTTTCAATGCCACGTGACTATATTATTACCTCCTTCAAGTTTATGTTTGCCTAGTATTTTACCAAATCCGAGTGACGTATGAGTAAATAATTAGTATACAAAAAAAAAATGACGTTCCTAAAAAGTATCCTATGTCCGTCTCCTTGTTCTATGCTGCCTCCCCACCAATTTTCAGCCAAATCGGTTCAGCCGTTCTTCAGTTATAAATAGTATAACTAACACGACTTTCTTTTATGTATATAGATTATAAGATCTGTACTCATAGTACCTGTTCCAGCACATCTAAGTACAACATCTTTTTCATCAACTATAAGTGAGATCATTTTCAAACATACCTGGACAGTTCCTGGATCCATAACTGAAGGCTATGAAGGCTGCAGGGTGCTTGGGAGTGAAGTCTAGAAACCGTTCAGGTCGGAACTGGTCTGGATCTGGCCCCCAGTAGTCAGGGTGACGGTGGATGGCCCAGTGGTTGATCAGAAGCCCACATCCCTGGACAATGACTAAGCCTGATGCTGCAAGGAAAATATTTTTATGCCATCTTGCATTAATGGTTTAGTTGATAAATTCTAAATCGTTTATTCACATGAGCCCCAAAAAGCCACTCATGAAAGTTAATGAATCTAAAGCCAGATTCGCAAATTTATAGCTATTTCGAGAAGAACCTGGCAAGCTCGGCGGCGCATTTTTTCCATATTTTTTTTATATGTTATTTAAACCTAGGTTTCTCCATGTATTGACGTCGCCAGAAAGCGCTTGTGCGTTTCCTTAATGCATCCACAATCATTGGTTATATTACTATAATAAGCTTTTTTTCTTGACACTTTTTTCCTTTAATGGAAAAGTTTAAAACGATGTTTATTTATTTATAAAGTTTTAGGAATTCTAACCCCATTTCACATATAAGACTTATATGTTTTGTTTAATCTAAATGCGCGTACCGATATTTATTCTAATGTCTATAATTTAAACTATGTAGGTAGGTACTTACATCACTCCTTAATTTATATTTATTAATACATTTTCCAAGATGTAGGTATAGCGATGGCAGGGCAATAATACCTATTTCTTTAAATAACTATCGGAAGGATGAGTATGGACCCATGTCGTAAATGGCACGGACCGATGTCTTTTAGAATAGATAGGGAATTTGTGGGATTTGTTGGGGGAGTGGTTCTCAGCAAAATTGTGCCATATTTGAAACTAGCCGAGCCCCGCGGCGCCTGCGTTATAAACTTTCGGATTCATAATATTAGTGTGATAAATGTTTTTAATGAATTTGATTAGGCATCCAGTAAAAACTAGGGAAAACGCGTTTTAACTGTAATCTATAGCGTACCTGTAGGTACTGTGACTTTTATCCACTTACGTAATGTAACATCATGGTCCACGCGTCTCACGGTGACCGGCACTGGCGGAAATAACCGTAGTGTCTCTTTAATGACGGCTTCCAAATACTTCAGTTGCGGAAGATCGTTAGCGGTCACAGGCCGGCTAGAATCTTCAAAAACTTCGTGTAACCTGCCGATATTTAAAAAAACTTTTAAGATTAAGTATATTAACGGTGCGCTGGTGTAGTCGGTTACATGTCTGCTTTCTACGTTACAAGTACTGACACACCCACTCACACACTTTCGCGTTTAATAATGCAGTAGTTTCTCATATTTAGGTATCTCTGGAATTACAGTTGTGTTTATTTTTTGCTTCTAAGTTCATCATCCGTATAAGAGAAAGAATAGAACTCATTGCCAGTGTCTTTATTTCCCGAACGGTATAATCTGGAAATCTTCAAGTTCAGAGAGAATTCCATCATCACTAATTGACTATCAGGTGAGGTAGATAGATAGATAAATTATTTATTTGCACACAAAACGAGAGCAATTACAAAGAAATCTTAAGTTTAAAATAGGAGCACAAAAGGGCAGTCTTATCGCTAAAAGGGATTCTTCCTAAAAACCAAAGGTGTGATCAGATGCTTGCCCATCGAGAATAAAAAACCTAAATATATAACTTACTCTCGACTAACTTTCTCCTGCACATCAGGATGTCTGCTTAACATCAGAATAGAGAATGCCGTCCCGACAGCCGAGGTATCAGTGCCTGCTATCATCAGAATTAATGACTCTTCTAGCAACTCCCTCACATTCAATCTTCGGTTAATGTCTGATGACTGGACATCAAGAAATGAGGGCATCCTAGTTTTGGATTCTAAAATTATAACATCCTTTATTCAAAGACGAAAAAAAACAACATTATAGAAAAATAATTTTAACGCAAAAGCTTAAAAAAACCGACTTCACCGCTTTATCTTCGGAACCCTTGATCAGATTTTATGTATTAAACACCCATTATTGACGATAACTCAAAATCTACTTATCAGATCTCATCATCAGAAGCACCAGCTTATAAATAAAAATATAATCATCAAAATCGGCTCACAACGAAAGAAGCTATGAGGTAACTTATGAAGTCGGTTAAAAACGAGAACATTATCAGTGCAGTCAACAGAATACGCGTTATTAAGGATTAAAAAAAAGTGGTAATGTTATGTAAGTACCTTCTGCAGCTTTCTGACTTGTATCCTTTTCGATGTTCCATTTATTTCTTATAATCTGCGTTTTTACAAGTTAGATGAATTAAAATTGACAACAGAAAGAACGAAGAAAAGACAAAAACACCTAGATAATCTCTGAAAAAAAAAACTATTAGCATTTTATAATTATAGGGTTTATCGTTGGCCTTCCTTGTAATTAGACAATTAAGAAACAAAAAGACCGAGAAGTATCGTGGGAAATCCGGGTGGAACAAATATATTTTGCTATAGAACTTAAAGAGTGATCTTTGGATATTTTTATATAATTAGTATGTATTTAATATGTATGTATTAATTAATATTACGTTTGAGAGTAATTGAATAACACTAGAAGAACCAAATTGTTTGTTGTATTAATTATAATATAAAAATTAAGAAATGTTACATCTATTTAATTATATTGTTTTGGTTATGAAGGTAAGATAGATAGGCATGTGATAGAGGTTTAAAAAAAAAAAAAAACATAACCAGTTAAATAATATTACGTTTGAGAGTAATTAAATAACACTAGAAGAACCAAATTGTTTGTTGTATTAATTATAATATTAAAATTAAGAAATGTTACATCTATTTAATTATATTGTTTTGGTTATGAAGGTAAGATAGATAGGCATGTGATAGAGGTTTAAAAAAAAAAAAAAACATAACCAGTTAAATAATATTACGTTTGAGAGTAATTAAATAACACTAGAAGAACCAAATTGTTTGTTGTATTAATTATAATATTAAAATTAAGAAATGTTACATCTATTTAATTATATTGTTTTGGTTATGAAGGTAAGATAGATAGGCATGTGTTAGAGGTTTTAAAAAAAAAATGAAGGTAAGTAAACATTTTATTATTCCACAAATATCAATGTAAACATTTGTGTGTTTGTTATCACGTATCTCCGTAACGAATAAACCGACTTTGATGAAATTTAGAATGTATGCTTTAGGTTCAAGAATAACACATAGGTACTTAAGCTAATTTTTACGGGTACGGCTATTTAATTTTTTTTTTTTTTTTTTTTTATGTTAGATAGGCGCACATTTGACCACTATCTCACCTGATGGAAAGTGAAGATGCGGCCGAAGGTGTGACATGCTTGCCTAGAAGATACCTATTCACTCGAGACTTGAAGACTCCCAGATTATACCGTTCGGGGAACAAAGACGCAGGCAATGAGTTCCACTCCTTCGCTGTACGGATGATGAATGTAGAAGCAAAACGCTTTGAGCGAACTGGAGGTATGTCGACCATAAATGGATGACGCTTAATAGTTTGTCTTGTTGTTAGATGGTAAAATGGGCATGGGGGAATTAAGTCATGTAATTCCTGTGCACACTCTCCAAAATGTAATCGATAGAATACCGATAAGCTTGCCACCTTACGTCGGTGACCGAGACTTTGCAACCTGGACTCGATTAGCTTACTGTCGCCAATTAGTCTTTTGGCTCGCCGGTCAATAGATTCAAGAGCCTCCAACTGGTACTTGGCGGATCCATCCCAGAGGTGACCGCAGTACTCCATACACGATCGGACTTGAGCTTGATAAAGGTTAAGAAGCTGTCCCGGAGTAAAGTACTGCCTGACCTTAGCGAGGATACCCAGTTTCTTAGCGGCCAGTTGTGCTCTAGCTTCTATGTATGTGCCAAAATTAAGGTTCGACGAAAGGGTAACGCCAAGAATCTCAAGCTTGTTCGCCATCGGTATTGCTACATCTTGGAAGGTCGGAGATAGATGGAATGGTCTCCGTTTTGCGGAGAAAAGACACGCCTGTGTTTTTGACGCATTGAATTGAACTAAATTGGCATCGCCCCAATCGGACACGGCCATCAGACTTGAGTTCAATCGTCCGATCATTGCCTCTCTTTGTAACTGGACTTGTATCTCATCAGCTCGTGCATTGGATATGTATCTTTCGACAACAGTGCTGTCGTCTGCGTACCCAAAGATACCGGGCTTTAGCAGATCGTTTATATGGAGAAAAAAGAGCGTTGCCGAAAGAACAGACCCTTGAGGAACCCCGGCATTAGTAGCCATTAGATCGGACGAGCAGCCGTCAACGACAACTCGAATCGATCGTTCCCTCAAGAAATCCGAAATCCAAGCACATAAACTGGGAGGTATACCATACGCAGGAAGCTTGCCTATAAGGCTGTCATGCCAAACCCTGTCAAAGGCCTTGGAAATATCAAGCGATACCGCAAGCGCTTCGCCGTGTTTTTCCAAGGCCTCACTCCATATATGAGTGGCATACACAAGAAGGTCTCCTGTTGACCGGTTCTGGGGAAACCCATATTGCCGGTCACTCAGGAGGTCATTCGCTTCAAGGTAGCCTAGGAGCTTCTTGTTCAGTACACGTTCCATTGTCAGGGTCGGCACGACTTCCTTTTTTGGGCACTGGTTGCACGTTGGCAAACTTCCATGCTTTTGGCACTTGACCAGACGACAAAGAGAGGCGGAAGAGGCCTGTCAGAATCGGAGTCAATTCAGGCGCACATGTCCTCAGCACTATGGCTGGTATGCCATCAGGGCCACTGGCCTTGTTCACGTCCAGATTGCGTAGGGCTTTACGAACATCGAATGCGGATTTCCATCATGGACGACTCGCAGACAGATAAGCTCGGAGGCACAGCACTACCAGCATCTAGACGTGAAGATTCCGCAAAGAGTGAAGCAAACAAGTTTGCCTTCTCCGTAGCGGTGTGAGCCAATGACCCATCAGCCTTCAGCAGTGGAGGCAGTGAGGGGCGGCAGAAGTTCGCTTCAACCGACTTAGCCAGGGACCAAAATGCTTTACTCCCTGTGGGATAGGAAGCAAGTTTGGCCCCTATTCGGCTAATATGGTCAAAGCGTGCCTTAAGAACCTTTTTGCATGACTTAGCGGCTTTGTTAAAGGCTTTCTTCTTTTCGCGAATATCCTTAGCCTTGCGGATTCGAGCATCAGCCCAAGCGGTGTAGGCCTCTTGTTTTAGCGCTATAGCGCTACCACATTCGGCCCCAAACCAAGGGCGAGCTTTGCTGGACAGAGGTACGTCTGAGAATGGAATAAAGTATTCCATGCCTTGACGCAGCACATCCACCACAGCATCCGCATAAGCAGAGGAATCGCTGGAAGAAAAGCAAACATGCCGCCAAGGATAAGAAGCGTAAAAGGAACGCAACTCATCCCAATCTGCCGACTTGTATCGCCATACCCGCCGGGTGCCTGTGAGGCTGCGATCGGGCGGAGAATGGACAGATACAGACTTCACCAGACAATGGTCGGAACTACCAAGAGGTGAAGATACCGACACGGAATATCGGTCCGAATCTGTTGTCAACAGAAGGTCCAATCAATTGGCTGTATGGCCATCAATATCTGGTATCCTTGTTGCCTCTTGTACCAGCTGGGTGAGGTTGTGCGTCAAGGCTAACTTGCGCATCTCTCTCCCAGCATGGTCAGTGGTCTGGTATGGGAATAGCCACTCCTGATGGTGGGCATTAAAATCCCCCAGAAACACTATTTCAGCAGAAGGATACCTTTGATGAGCCACATCGGCCGCCTCACTGAGGTGTGTCATGAGCCTGATTGTCTCAGCGTCTCCTGAGTGTGAGCGGTAGACACCGGCATAAAGAATCTTCTCCATGCCAGTATCCACTAAAACCCAGATGGTAGATAAACTGGGGTCTTCAAGGCTTCGGAGACGCTGATAACAGATGTCATCGCGAACGTACACGCAGACTCCCGAGCGTGGCTTGAATTTATGCTCAAGGGTGTAGCCTGGGTATGCTAGGAACGACGCGTCAGCTGGACATCTGATTTGCGTCTCCGTGAGAAACAGTAGGTGGGGTTTAGCGGTCTCCAGATGGTGATGGACCGGCGAGATATGGCGTGTGCAACCCTCGGATATTCGAGAGGTGCACTTGCAAGGAGAGGACGTGCTTCCGCTGTTTTAACGATTTCCTTATTTTGTTTCTCATATTGTATATAGGTGTGTAGGTAAGAGGATGGAAGTGAGTCGAGGCGCTACTATTTGACTCAGGGCATACAACAAAAAAAATAACTACATCAGTGGGGAACCAAACCGGAGACCGCGGGGACGCCCGACCCCCCCCAAGAGTGTCCATTGGGTCCTCTCATCCGGTCGCCAACCGGCACCATGGCGCACTCCTGCGATTTTCGTCAGATGGCGGGGCAGCCTTTCATGAGTGGCTAGCTCACTACTTGGGCCCCCAACTATCTGCGGTCGGCCAGCGGAGAACCGTGCCTCGGATCCCGCTGCTCTCCGAGTTTGATTACCCGATGCAGCGTTATTGCGTACGCCATTCCAGTCTCAAAAGCAGCGCAAATAAACTCACTTCTTCCTCTACTCGGCTGGCCCGGACAACATGGTGGAACGCGAATTGATCGCTTGGCACCATGACTTTGTCCGGGGGGTGGTATGAAGGCCGTCGACCAAAGCCTCCCACCTCTTATCGTTTGCTCCTTAGCACCACCCAGAGGCCACGTGTAGGACATCGAGGGCTAAATCCTACGGACGTAAGCAAATATGGACCCCTAAAATAATAACAATAGTTTCAATATATTCTACCAAATAATAAATATTTCAAGTCTTTTCGCTCCAAAGCTCAAAAAGAAGTTTCAGTAAAAGCTTCTACCAATTTACTAAGGCATGACTAGACTTTGACTGGACCATGACGTCTACTTGACTGACTGTGGCCAGGACTGGTTTTATCAAAAACCTAGCAAATTTAAATATAATTATAACTGGTCACTATTTATTGCCATTATAATTATAAAAAAATAAGCAATTTAACTACAGGTTGCAATCAAAATAACAGTATATAAACACAATTAGTAGGTAGAAACTAAATACAATAGGTAAATTCACAAAGTTTGCAAAGCCTACAAACTAAAAAAGAAACGTCAAATCGCTATCGGCGCCCCTAATGTAAGACAATTGTAAATACTATCAACCATACTAGGCGCTGACAACGCTATCTATGGCCTTAAAACGAAAGAAAGTTAGATAAGTCAAGACAACAAAAAATGTATGATCTATTTACTTACTATCTTTTAAATATTTACTTTTAACATATTCAAATTATTTATTAGGTATAACTTTATGGTGTAGTTCATTAGAAACCTTACGTGTACCTCCTAGCGTCATTGCAAAAACTTCTGTGACAACAACAACGGTGACACACATTTGAGCTTCTTACCTTGTTCAAGAACTCCCAAATGGTATTTCTATGTATTAGAGCCATGTCGTAGCACCACATAAATCTGAATATGAAATTGCTTCGGAACCACGGCTGGCACATTCTTAACTCAGCCATTTCCATTAACTTATCCAGGGCATTCAAAAACGTGACGTCACTTTCACTTCTAGAACCTTGGGTGCGTACCTTGACGCCTAAAGTTGATTCTGAAAGAACGAAATTACTAAAGCCATACTATACCGTCTGTACGTCCGTCTGTCAGAGGCAGTTAGCGTCTAACGCAAACAAGCGAAAAACTTCACATACACTATGGATCTAAAGCTTTGGCAATAGCAACATAAACATCAGTCACCTTTAACTTGTCACTAAATGGCATTACAAACGGCATTTAGACAGTACCTAGTAGTAGAGACTAATGTAATGTCTAGGTACGTGTGAAGATTTACTTCAAAGTTTTTGTAAGAGACCTGTGGGCGAACAACTTGTGTGTATTTATTCACAAACATGATGGAAATTTGATGATGATAATCGTCAGCTCACCTCATCAGCTTATTAAGCTTGTTTCTGATGTCCACCTATAGTACCTAATTATGGTGGACATCAGTAATTATCATCCAGTCTTATGTACATATCCACTTATAGTGCAACGTTGTGTGTGTGATGTTGTGTGCCGCAATGTAATACACAGCTTGGGTGCATACAAAAATTATAATATAAAAAATAAAGGAATAGATAAACATTTCAAAACTTTTAAAATTAGCATCAAACTTATCTTACCACAAATTGAATCGAAAGCGTATTTAGATATGTAATTCCAAAAGCTGAAGGCACCCTGCCCAGCTTCCTTCTGCATCAGATCTGCCATGAGTATACTCTGCTTTGTAAAAATTTCGGCATACTGGTTGAGGTACTTTACACTGAATGCTGTTGCTACTATTTTTCGGCGTGGTCTCCAGATTTTAACTAAAATGAATGATATTTAATTATTACATACAACATTTTAGCTACCGTACTGCTATGTAATTTAATTAATTGTTGCTCTTTTTATTAATGTGGGTCCCGCAAACTAAAAATAATTCATGTTTCAAGTAAAACAATATTTCAAGTCTTAGATATTTTATAATAGAAGACCTAGCCATAAGTCACAGTCAAAGTCAGGTAAAAAAGTCAATATCTAGTCATAGTCAAGTCATTATATACTTGACCGTTATTAGAAGCTTATACATATTAAGATAGGCTAGTCCATTTCCCGGCATAGCAGTCATCTCTTTCTACCCTAGTAGCTCTGCCTCTTTCGCACACCCCCTTCCCTCACCAGGCGCGCGAGGTAGACGAAGACACCGAGCCCGGTCGTCATTGGCGTGATATTTCCCGCGCAGTCAATTTGTGTGCTAAGGAAATACTCCTTATTAAATTCAGTGGTATCCAAGACAAAAACCCACGTAAGTGCACAAGTGCTTTATTATTTAGTTTAACGATGTTATCGTTCGATTTGTTTTTGTAACCGCTTATAAGTATTTTCAGAAAATTACTTTGTATTTGTTGAAAAAAGTGACTGTGGTATCGAAGAGTATTGTGGATGACTTTTCTTGATACAATTTTACTTTAATAATATTTTTCTTCTGTTGAACTAATTTATTCTCAGTACCTACGGATTGAAAAATATTTTTATTTTTCTACCCTCAGATTTTATTTTTAAATTCTATTTCTGCAAAATTACCTACGTTTTATACCGTTAAAATTTATCCTTTTAAGGTACTGGATTTGCTTACTTGTAAAATAAAAAGTATAAGTATGGGGTCCGAAGGCCAGAACGAAACAGTTTCTGCTGGTGGCTCGGTTACTAAGCAGAATTCTAAATCACGGGAGCGGCGATCTCTGTCGTTAAGTAGCAGTGATACGAGTAGTAGCAGTTCGTCTTGTTCGTCCTCGGAGCCGACTTCAAAGAAAAAGACCAAGTCTAAGCGCCGTTCGCGTAGATCCAAAAAACGGCGCAATCGTAATCTTATTAAAAAACTAAGCAAAGATGTAGTTAGGTTACAAAAGACGGTCCAATTTAACGAGTTCCCTCGAACTAATTGCGATAATGATAATGAATCTTACTATTCCGGTGTCAGTCGGGATGTAGGCGACGAATTATATAACGAATATTGCACCTCGCAGGCGCCATTGCCGCATTTAGAAAATCCGGAAGTTACAGAATTGTCCTTTGACATTCAGACCAGAGTTAAAGATCCCGCCATTCCGAAAACGTCTTCAAAGATTTTGACCATGCTAAACGAAGTTCAGTGTTTTGGTAAGGACACATGGGCAGATATTGGATACGCAGAAACACAAAAAAATATATAATCAGGCACCAGGATTTACGGAATTGGAAACAAACGAAGAGGTAAAGGCGTATGATTGTATACGCCATCTAGCCTATTCCGATAAATCATACGCAGCGTGTACGCTCTGCATCTTAAAGCAAAAAGAGGTTTTGTCAAATAGCTTACGTAATTTAATCACATGGTCTAGGACTCCCAATGCTTCTCTCGCTAATTTGGATGATAAAGTTGAAGAATTTTTTCTAAAAGGGGAGTTACAAAAGGTGTCTCAAGACCTTTTACAAATGGCCTGTGGCCACAGAGCAGAAACTATTGAGATGAGAAGAGACGGTATTCTTAAGTCTATCAGAGACCCATTAGTGAAAGCAACTGTAAATAAGATCCCTCCATCAAATACACATATATTTAACCCGGACGCGTTCACATTGGCTTTAGAAAAGGCGGGTGGAGTTAGGAAAACGTTCTGGCCAGCAAACAAGTCCAGCAGTGGGAATGCTTCGCGAGAAAAGTCCAGTAATGCTGCCACACGTTTCACCGCGCAGGGGCAAATACGTAGAAATGTGCCATCGCATGGTCATACAAGTTACTGCTGTGATCAATTAATAAGCAACACAAGTTGCCATCACGCTCGACCCTCGCAGGGTAACCATCAAGCCTATCAGTACAATAGGCCCAGAGTCCAAAGCAATGGCGTCGTAGAGCAACGTGGTTATAACTCTAACAACAGGGGTTCTAATTTTCGATCTCGCGGATCAAGACAATCACAAAGAGGACAAAAACGCCGCTTGTCGCCTTCTACTTACAGAGGCATCAAAAGGCAAAGACAATGACTTACTGCATTTTCAAGCCGGACAGTTAGCGCTTTACATCAACCAGTGGAAGTAAATGGGAGCACCAAATTTTATACTGCGGATAATAACAGGGTATCGTATACCTTTTCTGCAAACACCCCCGCTAGTGAAACCGAACTTAAAATGCGATCGCCATCGCACTTTAGAATCAGAGGAGATGTCATCACTCATTGTTCAAATGAAACTGCAAGGCGTGTTAAAGGTGGCACCTCTCACCCCGAGCTTTGTCCTCCCTGTATCTCCTCTTGGTCCAAAAAAGCGACGGATCATATCGGCCCGTATTCAACCTACGGAGACTCAACCACTATGTGCTAACAGAACGGTTTAAATTAATAAATATGTTCCGGGTCCCAGACTTTCTACAACCTCAGGATTGGATGTGCAAGGTCGACCTATCACAGGCATATTTTCATCTACGTATAGCAGAGTCGCACAGGCGATTCCTGCGTCTACTTTACAAGGGCGAAATGCTCGAAATGACCTGCCTCCCTTTCGGTCTGAGCACAGCCCCAAAAGTATTCGCGTGCCTTACGAATTGGATTGCGCAAATCCTCAGAGAAAAAGGCTTAAAAATAATTGTTTATTTAGACGATTACCTGATAGCGCACCAAAATCCAAAAGTATTAGCCCAGCAGGTAGACCAGCTATTAAAAACACTAGAAATCCTCGGATTTCAGGTAAATTACAAAAAGTCTGTTCTTACCCCACAAAAAATCATAACATATCTGGGGATTGTTTGGTCCCCCTGGACAAATCGCAAAAAACTACCAAAGGAGAGGTCTTCTGCCATTATCAAAAAAGTGACTCAAGCTCTGAAAACAGGCAAATCATCCCTGAAAGAGCTCCAAAGCCTAGTAGCCTAGAATTTTGCCAGCTTTGCCATTCCCCGAGGCAGGTTGAAACACCGAGCTGCACTGAGGCTCTTAAGCTCTCTGCCCGAGCATGTAACTCAGACCAGATACGTTCTACCTCATTCGGTGATAGAGGAGTTACAGTGGTGGCTTCAAAATTGCCATCTCTCATCTCTGATTCACATTCCACCAACGACACATTTTCTAACCACGGATGCATCAGATATAGCATGGGAAGGCCAACTCAACAACCAATCTATGTCGGGGATTTGGAAGCCAGAGGAACTATATCTTCACAGCAACGTAAAAGAGTTATTGGCCATTCTGAGAATCCTAGAGTTGCAAGCTGCGAGTATGACAAAAGGATCAGTTCTGATTCAATCGGACAACAGGTAGCCTATCTTCGCAACGAAGGCGGGATCAAGTCCCAATCTCTCATGAATGTCACATATCAAATCCTTCGGATTCTAGACGAACATCAGATTCAATACAGAATTTATCACATCCCCTGGAGATTCAACAATCACGCAGATTGTTTATCCAGACATCGGCAGACACCAGAATGGCATCTAAAACCGAGTTGTACGGAAATGATCTTCGAAAAGATGGGAACACCCATGATCGACCTATTTGCATCGAAAACTGCACGAGTGGTAGCGAACTATGCAACTTTGGATTTGAACGATCACCAAGCAATATTTCACGATGCATTCAGCGTGAATTGGAATTTAAAACTTGTATGGATATTCCCGCCACCATTTCTTATGCCCAGAGTATTGATGCATCTAAATCAAGCAACAGGAATATATTTGATTGTAGCGCCACGTTGGGAGAAGGTTTACTGGCGGTCCGACCTGAAATCGCGAGCAATTGCATCCCCCTTCACTCTAACGAATCTAAAAAACGCTTCTTGATAGATACGACGACGGGGCTACCGCCTCCCAAAGTTCATGATATGATTCTAGAGGTCAGGAAATGTGGGGGTGGGAAGAACAAGTAAGATCATGGGATTCTAGTCAGGTCTCGTTACTTAAATCCTCCACTTGGAGAACTTACAAGGCACCTTGGAATCGTTGGGTGTCATGGGCTAACGAACATAGTATAAATCCATTGAGTCCCGACGGATCTCATTTAGCTCAATTTTTGGCTGACCTACACATAAAATTTAATCTCTCATATAACATAATCCTTCTTCACAAATCTGTAATCCACACTCTGTAACACAGAGCTGTCTGGTAAATTAATTGAAAATGTTCTTGTAAAACATATCCTAAAAGCGATATCGTTGAAACATCCAAAAGCCTCTAAACCACCTATTTGGGACATTAACATTCTGACCAATTTTATGAGTAATTACGCAATAGACAGCACAAACATATTTCAAACCGTCAGGCATACTGTTGCACTATTGAGTATTTGTTCGGGCCGCAGGATTCACGATTTGACCCTTTTGAGTGTTGCCAGAGATGAATGCATTGTCCAAGACGACTCTATTATATTTTGGCCGCAGTTTGGGTCTAAAACGGACTGTAGAGAATATAGACAATCGGGATGGAAGCTCTTTGCTAATGTTCAGAATCAAAATTTAAATCCGGTGTACTGGGTCGATCAAACCATAACTCTGTTGTCAAGAAATTGTATAGACAATTTTTCCCTAGATGACATTTTAGAAAAAGGGAATTGGAAATCAGTAAAAACCTTTCAAAAATTCTATCGTCGGGAAGTAATGATTTCACATGGGAATAATAATTCAAATAATGATATTTCCACACTATTTGTTCCAGTCCGCTAATTTTAATGATTTTCAATATCATTATCGCATTAGGTTATTAACTAGTAATTTAAATTATCGTGATACATGTGGTTATCCTCCAGTTTGATATAGGAATATTATACTTAATGATTTAATGAACCTAGAAGCGCTATTAATCAATCAATCCCATTAATTGTTAGGAAATTGAGTATTCATTCTGTTCCTGGTTATAATAATTGTAAAACCTAGTAAATATAAAGACGAGTCTTTTTCGTCACGCATGTTTTTTATTTATATAATATTATTTACATACCCTTTTAATAATGTATCTGCTACCTACTTACCTATAAAGCAATCATTAGGTAGATATCCATTCACATTGGCAAGTTTACTGTTTAGCTCACCAGGCGATAACAAACAGGTCTCAATATGTATAAGCTTCTACTAACGGTCAAGTATATAATAGAAACGTTTTACCTGAAATAAAACTATTATTATATACTTACCTTAGTAGAAGCTTACTTTTTATCTCTGCCTGGTGATATTTCGACACAATGACGACCGGGCTCGGTGTCTTCGTCTACCTCGCGCGCCTGGTGAGGGAAGGGTGTGTGCGAAAGAGACAGAGCTACTAGGGTAGAAAGAGATGACTGCTATGCCGGGAAATGGACTAGCCTATCTCAATATGTATAAGCTTCTACTAAGGTAAGTATATAATAATCGTTTTATTTCAGGTAAAACGTTTCTAATAATAACGTGGTAGAAACTACATTTATTGGAGTTTTGTAAAAAGGTGAATATCACGTTTTTTAACTTTGCATGATTTGCCTTTTCACTTTCGCGGCTTAACTCCTGTGCTTTCATCTCTGACGGTTGATTTCGAATCCGATTAAATCCTTTTTGATCAACCTCTTAAAAGGAGTTTCGACATTTGATTGAATTGGTATGTTAGCCTATTAAAAAAAAACATCATCATTGATGTTAGCTCCCTTGGGTATATATCTTATTTATCTTTGGTTAGCTCATATTAATATGTCCGTCCGGCGCGCGTTTTACCTATTTGTATGAATATTTTTGTACATAATTGAAACGCAAGCAAAGCTTAAAAAACCGTCGCGTCCCTCCTCGAACTGCAACTTGTATTAATTGAATAGTTCAAAATGTGCGTTTGTTTTTATCACAGGAACGTAGGTTTCATACCTGGAGCATTGATGCTGCCATTTCCAATGAGGAAGCGCGTCACGTTCATGACCTCGTGCTTTTCTAAGCATTGTTTCATCAGGACCTCTGCTACTACAGGATCTGCAACGCCTGATTTGAAAATACATAACATTAGTTAGCGCCCGTAAATAATAATATTATTATTAATAAAAAAATATATAAAACTAACTAACAATCACAGCCCCGCTATAAGTTTGAAGACTTCGGCGGATATCGCTGGAAACGTTCATATCACAAACACAATTACAATCAAAACCAGAAACACAAAATTCCCTTGAGGAGGAAATTTGTGTTTCCATCGGGAATTGAAACCGGCACCCTTAGCGTGGAAGATATACCTACATGTAATTAACTACACCAGCAGGTATACGAACGTGATATTGAGTAACAGATAAACAAACTTACATACAAAAAGCTGGGTGGGCTGCCATATCTTTGATATTCCCCCCGCTTTTATAGCATCCTTGCCGATAGTTTCAAAAGCTCTCATTCGATCTGGAAGTAAACAAGACTGTGAGCCTGCAGTGGGTTTTAGAGTTAACAATATAGTCAAATTTTGAAGCTTAGTTACAACGGTTTTTTACCGACTTCCCAAAAAAGGAGGAGGTACTCAAGTGAACTGTATTTTTGTGGCAATAAAGTATAATCTAGAACGTATGTTTTGTTGAAATTGATTTTTATTTATTTTTTACCTTTACATTTCCATCACAAACAGATTCTGACAAAAAAATTTTGGAAGCCATTTAGTTGTTTTATTATGATTGTACTAATATAGTTGTAAGTATTTATGTTACTAACACAAATGGATTAATTTATCTGAATAAATGAAATGAAATTAAATTAAATTTAGTACCAGTTTTTGTTGGTCGTTTTTAAACTTCTTGTTATTAGTCTGCATGAAATTACTTATTTCTTGTTCCCTACGCAGGATCATAAAAGTTTATTTACATAAAACAGATTTTTGTAATAATATAGGCCAAAGCCAAAAACCAAAGCGCTTTGTCTCTATTCTATCAAAAAAAGCGCTTTCTAAATGTAAATACATCTTAAAACTTGTTATACATAAGTTTCAAATATCTTGACTTGTTATGTTACAGTCAAGCAATGTTAAACCTTTGTACATAGGTTTTAAAGTCTGTTACAGGCAGGTATAATAAAGCTTAATTATGCAAAAAAATATCAATGCATCTCACCTTCATCGGATCCGAGGAGCATGCACGAGTGGCCAACAATGGGATAACTTCTTAGATAGGTCTTCAGTTGTTTTGCAAGAGCTATTTGTCTTCTCAATTGCCACTGCCTTTTCAATAGCCAAACTACTGTGACGAACAACAATATTTCCCATAACATTTTTAGAACCCTGAGAAACCTTATGTCATTAGTTCTTAAGCTACCATGGTGACTCTCACTATAAATGTATGTGTTAATAACGGGCAATTTACAATGCATTTCAAACAGAACATACTTATTATATTATTATGCTATGTGGTATTTCATTTGTTTTGAGTTTAAGATATTTAGGTGTTGTGGAGTAACTGGAGTAGTGCGAATGGATGAACATTTAGAACCTACAAAGCGGTCCACCCGCGCCCGAACTCGTTTACTGCATTGGACACCACTGCCATAGTTTTCACTGTTACTTTGAAATAGATCATGACACACAATACCACTGTATTAGTACGCGAATTTATTATTATTTTATCAAGTAAAGTATACTTAGGACAGTTGAAAACCATTTTCTCGATTAAAATGATTGATTTCAATTGATTTTGTTTTGTTTGTTTGTTCTTAACTGCTCTTCTTCGCTCGTAAATCTAAATATTCATCCACCCGCACTACCTACACCAGTTACTCCGTGGTCACGGCGTTTGCAACAGTGGCGAAATATCGGAGGCTCAAAACAAAAGAAGTTATTTCAGGGTTATCCCACAAACTTATTACCATAATAGCTGATAGCATAATAGCTCACATGGTTATGTTAATTTTATAATTGTTGTGATTTTTTTAGAGTTCTTCGTGAAGTTAACCGATTATGTTGACGTAACAAGCTGTTGTTTTAATATGTATTTAAACAGATTCCAACTTAGCTTTTATATATAGGGTTTAGTAGTAAAATAATAACCTTAAATCCTAACTTGAATATTATATCATTGTAACGTAAGCAAAGCTTAAAAAGACCGACTTCACCGCTTATATTTTGATTTTGGCTTGATCGACTTTGATAGAATTTTGCGAATCGGTCCACAAATAAGAGAGAAATTGGTGAATATACATAAAAACAAAAATACACACAAAGTCGAACATAGGACCTCCTCCTTTTTGAAGTTGATGACCCAATTGGCGCAGTGGACAGGTCACCGCCCTCTGCGCCGAGGGTCCTGTGTTCGATTCCCGGCAGGAGCACGAATTCCTTCCCAAGGGATATTTGTGCTTCTGGTTCTGGGTGTAATGTGTGTGATGTGAATGTTTCCGGCACCCACGATACAAGTCTTTGAACTTAGTGTGGGGCTGTGAGTGTGAATGCGTTTGTGTTTAAAAAAAAACTCGGTTAAAAAAAGCTTCTGTCCGCGGCTTCTTATATAGGTATCATACGGAGCCCACACTTGATTTTCATATTTGTGTTCATATAAATGAGTAAGTTTTTAAGATTGTATTTTGCCTTTCATTTCCTTAGTTCATAAATAGGGCTCGTTTCGTTCAGAATTAGCTCCAAACCGATCATAATTAGCACCAAAGGCACTTTTTCGATATTTTCGTAATTAAATCATATTTAGAATTAATAATAATCTATCTAATGTGATAAATAAATACAACCAAAATTATCGAGAATCCATTGCATAGGAGCTTTGCAAAGAAATAAAAAATATGTTGAATTCCGCTTAAATGTTCATCTATTGGTTCCGTAACTCTACATCGATCTATTAAAAATACAAATATTATGCACGGAATATGGGAATGAGCCTGAAAAAGCAAATGTGCAAATTGCGGATTTAATACAAATCGTTTTGCTTACGACTCGTTACTCGAAAAATAACTTTTATTTAAATTCGTCGCAACCGCGGTTTGTCATCTGGACTTGTAGATCTCCCCTATAGCATCCTATAGTTCTGTCTACACAGCGGGCCGGTGTTATGTTCGAATTTATTGTAATTATTTACTTAGGTGTTTTTTTTTTAATGCATAATAGGCAAGCATTTGACTACTATCTCACCTGATGGAAAGTGACGATGCGGCCGAAGATGTAACATGCTTGCCTAGAAGATACCTATTCACTCTTGACTTGAAGACTCCCAGATTATACCCCTTGGGGAACAATGACGCAGGCAATGAATTCCACTCCTTCGCTGTACGGATTATGAACGTAGATGCAAAACGCTTCGAGCGAACTGTAGGTATGTCAACCATAAATGGATGACGTTTGACAGTTTGTCTGGTTGTTAGATGGTAAAATGGGCATGGTGGAATTAACTCATGTAATTCCTGCGCACACTCTCCAAAATGCAAACGATAGAATACCGATAGACTAATAATACTAATAGGTGTCTAATGTAATAGTAATTAAAACTACGCTTTACGAGATAACTACTGTTGGATATAATGTAGATAATATCTGTGATTGTAGTACCTAGATTGTTAAAATAAGTCGTAGTAATAATTACATAGCTAATTAACTCATGTTCAAATTAAAATAAATAATGTATTGAACATTTTTACTAGTAATTTTTTGTGACCATTTAGCTGTCGTTTTCTTTGTTAAATGAATCCCACACTAGGATTTCGTGTTTTGATGTATCCAGTCTTTGAAATAAATAATTTATGAAACGTTTAAATAATATGAACAATAAGTGTTTTACGTAGCTAAATGGGAGTCACGATTTGTACAGGTGGAACGTGAAATTTTCAGTTCATGGTTGATTACCTGTAATACTCGTATCTCTATTATGCTAATTGTATATTACATTTTGATTTATTTTATTAAATTTCATATTATTTATCAACGACTCCGGTGGCATAGTGGTACATTTTCTAAACGCTGTGGGTCCTGTTCGATACCCGACAGTTGCACAATTACCAAACCGGACATTTGTACCTGTGGTGATCTTTGATTTCCTAGTTTTTTGTTTGCTAGACTAAACTGGAACCATTACAAACAATGTACGTGATGATATCAATAAATTAACAAGTGCAATTGATATTTGGACGCTGAATTCCTTTGATGAATGCTGAAGCTGTGCTCGGTTTTTTTGGTAAATGACGATTTCTAAAAATAGAACCTAGCTAGATTTGTCGCCTCCGAAACTCCCTGCATCCTAAATTTCATGAAAATCGTTTGAGCCGTTTCCGAGATTCAGATTGTATGTGTAGGTACATGTACACAAGAATTGCTCGTTTAAAGGTATTAGATAAATGATACAGCTTGACTCACGATTTAGGATCGACTCTTGCGACCTAGGTTGCGGGGATGTCCGATCAAAATCAAAATCGTTTATTCACATGGGCCCCAAAGAGGCACTCATGAAAGTTAATGAATCTATTGCCAGATTCGCAAAATTACAGCCATCTCGAGAAGAACCTGGCAAGAAACTCGTCCCGATCCCCATCATCAGGCGAGTTCACGACGGAAGATCACGGCGTTCACAGTGGACGCGAGCACGCTTGGCGCGGCACGAGAGGTGCGCGCTTGGTGGGGATGGGGGTGGCATGTTCTCGTCGACACTACTTGGTCGCGATGGTCCTGGCGCCAGCCGAGATTTTCCGAGTGTGGGTGGTAATTGATCAGCGTCATCAACGATTGGGTCATCACCGGCAAATGACGCAGGCATTCGAACATAACTGGTCATGTCTTCCTAAACTTCAGTAGGGCCAAACTGTTTTTGTTTCGAAGTAGTGTTAAGAATTGGTATCGACGCTGACGGTAAAGTACACCCCCGGTCACGGTCAAAATTCGGTTACCTATATCTCCATTGCGTTTTTTTGTTTGTTCAGATGATCCTTGACTTTTGGTGAGCATAGCAATTGCCTCAGTTGTCCGGGTGGCCGTAAGACTGCCTTGATGTTATAGTTTCGTCGAAAGAGGTACCTACCTATACAATTCTGTCTGCTAATCCCCTTACAAACGGAAGATAGGCTGGAGACCGTTCTACTCCAACCGGTTGTCTACGCTCACTAGGATTCACCAAACGTGAACACTGTAACCCTTATCCTCTAGTACTTGCATCACCTGCTAAAGCTCTGTTTGTATGAACTGGGGGTCACATAATCTGAGACCCCGGTTGCTAAATGTTCTAGGTACCGAGGACAAATGCGATGGGTGATGGTGTGATTCAGCATAGATATCCCCGCAACCTAGGTCTTAAGAGGCGACCCTAAATCTTGAGTCAAGCCGTATCATTTATAAAGTATAATTGATATGTATTAAAAAATGTTAAATGTAAATTTCAAAGGATCAAATTTCTTTTTTCCAACCACATCAAATGTTATAGTCTAAATATTTTATTAATTATATCACCGCTGTTTTTGCGATTTGCTTATTCCGGCTGCCCGTGTGTGTTAATTCTTATTCCATATTTACATGACAATTCGGTTTCAATTGTTCACATACCTCGCGCCATGGCCACGTTACTACTAGTCTCCATTATTGTTACAGCCCAAATATTCTTTATAATAATATTATTGATCGGAATTTATCAAAAAAATACCAACTCTATATCTACTTCCAAGAAGAGGCTAGATGGAAGGACGGCACTCGTGACCGGCGGTACGGCGGGAATGGGGCTCGAAATAGCGAAGGATTTCGCCGAGAGAGGAGCGAGAGTCATAGTCGCGTGCCCTTTTGAAGAAGAAGGTCTTCGAGCTTTGAAAACTATCGTAGAGTGTAGTGAAAACCAAAACGTTGTGTTCAAACTCCTTGACTTAGCCTCATTCGAGTCGACTCGGAAGTTCGCTGCGGATGTCCTAAAGAACGAAGACCGACTCGATATTTTAATAAACAACGCAGGGGTCGGAGGACCACGTTATATGACGAATGACGGGTTAGACTTTTTGATGCAAGTGAACTACTATGGGGCTTTCTTACTGACCATTCTGCTGTTACCGCTGTTGAAGAGGACCGGTTGCCCGGAGGAGCCAAGCCGAATCGTAAACATTTCGTCGGCCGCGCATAAGCTCGGTCATGTAAACATCAATAACTTAGACTCCGATTATTTCTTCAACGTGCAAGCATACGCAAACAGCAAGCTCTATATAATCTTATTTTCCCGAGAGTTGACTAAGAAGCTGCCGAATTGTAATGTGGTTGTAAACAATGTGGACCCGGGAGCGGTGGGAACTCGGATATTCACAGGATTCAATCCCATTTTCGGAATCATAGTTACATTTTTATTTTACATCTTATTCAAAAGTCCGTTTCTAGGAGCGCAAACTGCAATACACGTAGCTTTAGACAAGAAGGCTGGTGAAGTCAGCGGGGAGTTCTTCAAGAACTGCAAGCTTTCTAGAGCAGGCAACATAGCCTACGATAGCAAAACTGCGATGATGCTGTGGAAAGAATCGGTGAGATTGGTGAAATTAACCCAAAAAGAACTTGAATATTGCTTTAAATCTTTAAATAATTAATTTTCATAAGGATGAAGATCGTATTCTTCTTTCTTTTTCATTATCATCATCATCTTGTTTCCTTTCGTCTTATCTCTTTCTAAATTGTTGTTTGTTTGATTGTTAGTGCTTTTGAAGGCAATAATTTTATAATGCGTTTAAGGCGCCTTAGGTATACTAAGGTTTATAATTCTTTACTATTGTCGTCAGAGAATCTTAAGCTCAAAATTCCCCAACACACAACCACATTCTATGACAGCTCCTTCACTGTCGAAGATGTTCGACTGTGGAATAAGCTTCCTATTGAAATTAAAAGAGCTCAATCATTGGCAATATTTAAAGACTCCGTCAAAATACTTTATCTTGCAAGTCAAACATAATAATACAAATTTACTTTGTTGTCATGATTTGAAGGTGAACATTCTATTCGTCACGCAAATATGTATAATAGTTATGTATTACGTTTATGTATTCTATATCATAGTTTAATTTAGGTATATTATTGTTTATGTATGTTTATTGTATTTTCTATATTATTTTGACATGTTAGACTGTACTTAGTTAATATTAAAATGACTGTTATTAAACATATTTAAACATATTTATAACTAACAAAAAAGATAAATAAAAAGTGCAAGTTTTCTATATTATTATATTTATACAAAACAACGACGTCCAATTTCATTGCTTACTCCTCTCCATCCAAAGGTTGTCTGGAAGAGATCGCTCTTAGCGATAAGACCGCCTGTTGTTACACTTATTTTCTAGATTATTATTCCTTGTCATGTATTTGTTAAGGTGTTCAATAAAGTGTTTATCTATCTATCTATCTATTCTTCCTATTTTTGATTTTACTATTGGAACGAAAGTTCCTTATCGCGCGTTGCGAAAGGGGGCTAGACGGAAACGTGATCAAAGAAATCTTACAAAGTAACAAAGATACCTAGATTTATATTCTAAACAATTTGGTACGCTGAAACAAATAACTCATAGGTCTTTTTAATACGCATGTCTGGTCACATTTCGGGGAGTGTGCGACGAATTCAATCTACGATCAAATACTCCCATCCTCTATAATCTATATCTCTATCTAATCTCTCCTATACTCATCCACTTCAACTCCGGTTCAAATCCGGATTACGAAACATTTGCTTCCCCATTTATTTACAACACTAGTTGCACCGCCACGGCTTCACTCGGGTGGACCTTTAACAACATAAGCTTAGGAAAAAGACATAGACTTGCCGATAAAACAGTCAGAATGATCTTCAGATCATTCTAATGGAGAAATATATTTTTCCATTTTTAAGCTAGTTACAAAATATAGCTACAATGATAAATAATGAGCGCCATTTAAAATTTTCCATGTATAAACAAAATTATAAAGTAAAAAACCAAATCAGTGGTCAAATGCTTGCCGAATTGGCATAAACATAAAACTAAAAACATAGACGTCAACTTACGTTGCTGATGTTGTAGAATAATTATATAATATTAAAAGAAAAATTATTAAACAATAAAGAATGCGCTAGTCAGCAGTCTGTAGAAAAGTCAACGACATTATAAACACCTCAGACTATAACTCATGTTATATAGGTAAAAACATTACGAAATGTGTCGCAACAAGTCGTTATTCTGAACCCAAACTCGGTGGGAAAAGTGCTGTACCCAAATTAGGTGCAAAAGGTGCTGCAAACAAATTTGGCACAATTCCTTACTTCTTCAATAAAATGCAAGTATGTGTAAAAAATAATTCCTTAATAAAAACCGAAAAATATCCCACTGATACTAACAACGCTAAACCTCGTACAATACCATTTTACTTTAAAAAACTACCCAAAGAACAGTCTTCTTCGGCAAATAAGAAGTTTTTTTGAGATGAATGCAAGTAGTCTAAGTAAAACTGATAGCCCGTCCAAAATTAACATAGTAAAGCAATTTAGTATAATGCATTAAAATATTCAAAGCCTTAAGGCCAAATTAGATTATTTGGAAATTCTAAACAGAGATCACTAATTCGATGTTTGTTGTTTCTCAGAAACTTTTTTTACGACATAATGAAGCCGATGGTTTGCAAATCTCGGGGTGGTGTAGGCATATATTTAAAAACTGATATTAATTTTACTAAACTAGATTGGATATCAGAAATGGCAATAGAATGCCATTTTGAAAGTTGTGATATTCTAATACCAGAGAAACTATATCATAGTTTGTCTTCATAGAACACCCGATAGCAATTATGATCTTTTTATAAAAACTTTTGAAACATTATTTCATAAAATTACGCGACACCGAAATAATAGGAAAAAGATCTTTATCTTAGGCGACAATACTGTAAATATTTTAGATACAAACAGGAAATCAGATCAATTTTTAAATTTAATTACGTCATTTAACATCTATAATACAATTTTCGAACCAACAAGAATAACGTCACACTCAGAAACTTGCATCGATAAAATTTTAACTAACACAAAAACATACAAAACTTAAGTTCTAAATGCAGGTATCTCGGATCACACTGCACAAATAACTAAAGTTTCTACCAGCTCTAGCTTCAATGAAAAGTTTTGGTTTGTAGAAAAGAGAAACATTGACAAATACATATATATATTTATAACATACGCAGGTAAATTTCTCTCACGTTTATAATTACAAACATCGAATCACTTACAGAGAATTTATTGAATTATTTACTTTAATTTATGAATTATGTATTCCTATTGAAGGTATAGAGGGCGCTGCAGCGCAACTGTCGACATCGTCTCTGTGTTTATTTACGTTTAAAAATATTAAAACCTTGTGATTCAGTGCTAAATATAGATAATAACCAAAACCAACTACAAATAATCACGTACATAAATCAATCTTGACACCTAATTATGTGAAACTACAAAAAAAAGTGTAAAAAGTGATGCGAAACCGTTTGCGGTATCTCAATCAAAAAACAATAACATAGTGCAAATATTGTGTTTAAAATAACAATCTTAACGATTACATAGTGCAACCGTGCGAAAATACAAACATCAAAAGTGATTAAAACTAAACATTTGTGTCGAACAATTGTAATAATAACCTATATTTAAATTAGAAATAATGCCAGTCACAGCTGTATGTTTTTAATTGACTTTTTTTACGCTATGCGACACCTGTTATGATTCAAGTGAACTACACATACAGCTCTTATCTGTCAGCAACATCGATCGTGAACCATAGATCTTGAGCCACGGTAAAGTAACTCCACCACAAACCGCGAGGTGGCGCTTCATTAAATGATCCAAACTAATCTCAAAGCAAATTTAAAAATGGAACAAGTTACAGAGATGTTTAAATCTTTACAAGCAAAATTTGAAGAGCAATCAATGGAGCTAAAAGAAATGAAAGAAAGCATTCCAAAAAGCATAAACAAAAACATTGATGAAAAATTTATAATATTGGAATCTAGACAACAAAATTTAGAAAAAATTACCGAACAACAAGAACAAAGAATTCAACGGCTTGAAAGAGTTGTGAGAAGGAAAAATTTGGTCTTTTTTGGAGTAGAAGAAGGAGAAAAGAACTATTTTAACTTACAAAATAAAATTTTAGAAATAATAAACACACATATGAAAGTAAATTGCCAACTTGGAGATATAGAATATGTTACACGTCTTGGGAAAAAATCGGAAAAGACCAGACCAATAACTCTTACTCTAAGTACAATGTCAAAAAAAATTGAACTCCTCCAAAATAAAAAATCACTACAAAATACTTCTTACTACATCAAAGAAGATTTTCCTCCAGAAATTCTTGAAGAAAGAAAGAAGCTAATTACACAGGTACAACAAGAAAGGGAGAAAGGAAACAAAGCATATATAAAATATAACAAAATAATAATAATACCAGAAGAAGAAACATCACAAAATCAACCTAGCTACGATCGTCAAAAAAGAAATTTATCACAGTCACCTGAAACAAATCAAATATTTATGAATGAAAATTTACCTACCTCTAAAAATCCACCAAAGAAAAACAAGATGGATTCATATTTGATTAAAAACAGTGGCAATACAAGAAACACACCTCCATTATACCAAACCATTCAAAGCTCATCAAAATACAACAAATGACATGAACCAGCGGCCTCTCTACGCCCCCCACCACGGCCGGTCACCGCGGGGGTCAACGACCACAACCCTCCACTCCACCCGTTATACATATGCACATACAATGCTCGATCTCTTTTATCACATGAAAGACTTCTAGAATTTAAATACGCAATATCTGCAATAAAATTTGATATAATCGGCTTAGCAGAAATCAGAAGACCAGATTACAATATAATAGAAGATGAAGACCACATATTTTGCTATTATGGTGAAACAAAAGGCCAGTATGGGGTGGGATTCCTCATCAAAAAATACCTAAAAGAAAATATAGTGAGTTTTATTGCAATCTCTGAAAGAATCTGCATACTGCATCTAAAGTTTGAAAATACAAGCCTCTCTATAATTCAAGTTCACGCACCTACCATAGATGCAACCGAAATATAAATAAAAGAATTTTATGCTAAAATACATCAGTCTCAGAAACAGTGCTACAAAAACCTTTTGATTTTGGGCGACTTTAACGCTCGAGTCGGTCAAAGATTAGAAGGCGAACACAGGATACTGGGGTCCTTTTGCTTCGGAAAAAGAGATAAAAGAGGTGAAACTCTCCTTCAATTTTGTTGGGAAAATAATATGTTTGTAATAAACAGTTTGTTCAAAAAGAATACCAAAAATTTATGGACATGGCGTTCACCAAAGAATAATAAAAGTCAGATTGATTACATACTTTCAAACATAAAAGAAAAAATCACAAATATTGAAGTACTGAAAAATATCTCTTTTTCCAGCGATCATAGACTGATAAGATGTACCCTTCTATTAAGCAACACTAAGAAATCTAGAGCTAAATTCAAAAACAGCAATTCTACACTAAAAACTAAAGAATGTCAAGAGGAATTTATAGAAGCTTTAAAAGTGCATGCCATTAACATAAAACTAGAAGAAAATGAAGATGTAGAGACATACTATAGAAAAATCAAGAAAGCTATCAACAACAGTTTAAAAAATATAAATAAAAATTGCACTACAAATAAAAGCGAGATCATATCAGACAGTACAAAAAGCTTAATTAGGAGAAGAAATGAACTAACAAATAAAAAACATTTAACTTTAGAAGAAAAGAAAGAAAAAACCCGTTTATATAAAACAGTTCATAAATATATTAAACGCGAATACCAAGATCACCGAATAAAAATAATGGAAAAACACCTGAATAAAACAGGTAGCATGAAAAAAGGATTGAAAGAACTTACAACTACTAAGAAATGGATTCCAAGCCTACAAGATAACCCAGCGTCGAAAAAGAGTATCTTTTCCAGGTCTGAGATAATAAAATTAGCCACTGATTTTTATGAAAATCTTTATGCAGGACAGAAAACCATATCGTTAAATAAAGAGAGCCTAACTCAAACGTCTAATAACGAAACTCTACAACGCTTCTCTAATTTAGAAATATTTAAAAAAATAGACTCTTTGAAAAATGATAAAAGCAGCGGTCCCGATGGAATATCAAACGAAGCTATTAAAGCTGGAAGGCGTCTACTAGTGGAGCCGCTAACAATTTTATTTAATAAAATATTAGACGACAAATGTATTCCAGAAGAATGGGCGGAATCTGATATAATTCTATTATATAAAAAAGGAAACCCTGCAGATATAGGCAACTATCGACCAATTAGCTTACAGCCAAATATATACAAGCTATTCGCCACAGGCCTCGAAGAACGTCTTGTTAAATACACTGAGCGACACCAACCAGTAGAACAGGCGGGCTTTAGAAAAAACTTCTCAACTATGGATCACATACATACGCTAGAAGTAATAATTGAGAAATACGAAGAAATGAATCGCCCACTCTACCTAGCGTTTATTGATTACGCCAAGGCGTTCGATTCAATTTCTCATGATTGCATGTGGGAAGCTTTACAAGAATGTAATGTACCATCAGAAGCTATAGAACTCCTACAAGACATATATAAAAAAAGTAGAAGTAGAGTCAAATTGGATAGAAGAGGCCCTTATATAAATATTTGCAGGGGAGCTCGACAAGGCGACCCGTTGTCACCCCGAATTTTTATAACAGTGCTGCAAAATATAATGAAAGCTCTAAAATGGGAAAACAAAGGTATCAACATTAACGGTCAATTTCTAAGTAACCTCAGGTTCGCAGATGACATCGTTCTTTTCTCAGAAAATGCACCAGAACTAGAAACAATGGTTCAGGAATTACACAAAGTCAGCTGTGGAATTGGCCTGCAATTAAATAAAACAAAAACCAAAGTAATGACGAACTCTATAAAAACGACTATATGTGTTGACAATGCTCTACTAGAATATGTCCAAGAATACACATATCTTGGCAAACAAATAACGTTCAGAAAATCCAGACAAAAAGACGAAGTAAACCGACGTGTGAATTTATCATGGAATAAATTTTGGAGTTTTAAAGAAGCTCTTAAATCCAATCTTCCAATCAACCTCAAGAAAAAAATTCTCGATTCATGCATCTTACCATGTCTTTCATACGCTTCACAAACATGGATATTTAATAAATATACTAAGAACAAAATAACAACAACTCAAAGATCCATGGAACGAAGCATTCTAAAATTGAGACTGAAACATCGAAAAAAGAATGAAGATATAAGAAAAACTACTAAAGTAATTGACGCTCTACAGCACTGCAAAGGACTAAAATGGAAATGGGCGGGCCACATTGCACGTATGAATGACGAGAAATGGACAAAGAAGGTTACAATGTGGAACGGTCCAGCTGGTAAGAGAAGTAGAGGTAGACCAGCTGAACGATGGCTCGACGAAATTTTAAAAATTGCTGGAGAGGATTGGATGGAGAAGGCGAGCGAGAGAAATACGTGGAGTAAAAAGGAGGAGGCCTATACTCGTTGAGAGGTCCTTAAAAAGCGAGTTCTATTATGTATATTAAAATTATATTTTATCTTGTAAACTTTTTAAGGAAATAAAAATGGCTTTATTATTATTATTATTATTTATTCCTATTGAAAAAAATAAGATGTTCCATAAAAGAAAACCTAATTGGAAAACAAGAGGAATTGTTCTAGCCAGTAAGAACAAGAGACAAATTTATCTGGATAATCAATTTAGAAAAACTGAAGAAAGCAAGAATGCATATAAAAATTACTCAAAAATGTTAAAAAAATAATGAGATGCTCTAAAAAGATTTCTAATATTAGATATATTAAAAGAAGTACAAATACAACTAAAGCTACCTGGGGTCTGGTAAAGCAATATTCTGCCCCAATTAACACGAAAAAACTACGATAGAATGCCTAAAAACACACAATAGGAAAATTTCAGATCCTTCGTGTATTTCAGACGAACTGAATAAACATTTTATCACAATAAATACTAACCATAACTCTAAGCCATATACAAACACACCTTTAACGGCGCCAAACTCTAAAACTATATTTCTGGTTCCGGTTGACCATACAGAAATATTAATAACTAGCCGTGCCCCGCGGCTTCGCCCGCTATTATCAAGTTAAAAAGTAGCCTATGTGTTAATCCTAGGTATAATCTATGTACATTCCAAATTTCATCCAAATCCGTTCAGCCGTTAAAGCGTGAAGAGGGAACAAACATATTTACACACTTACACACAAACTTTCGGATTTACAATATTAGTAGGATAATAGTAAATAATTTTAAAGACAAAAAATCATCTGGTGAATATGAAATCCCTATGCAAGTTAAAAAGAGCAGTATTAATTACATAATAGAATCCCTTGTTTATTTAATAAACATAATGCAAATAATAATAGACCTATAGCACTTCTTCCTTGTTTCTCTAAAATTTTTGAGAAAGTCATTTACAATAGGCTTTTTTCATTCTTTGATTCAACTGGCACATTAAATTCTAACCAGTTCGGTTTTAGAAAAGGTAAAAATACAGCGCTGGCTATTTTTAAAATGTTAATGCAAGTTGGAGAAGACATAAACACAAAGAAAACAGGTGTTGCTTTATTTTTGGATCTTACTAAAGCGTTCGATTCTGTAATTCAAAGTACATTATTAACAAAATTAGAACATTTTGGTATTAGAGACCAGGCCTTATTACTTATTAAATCCTACTTAGAAAATAGAAGTCAATCAGTTACATCTTTAACAAGTCCACTAAAACTATTGAAAAAGTGTTTTCTAAACGTGAAAATATATTATTAGGTGTGCCACAAGGAAGTATCCTTGGGCCGCTTTTGTTCCTAATTTATGTGAACGAATTACCTTTAGTTAGTAAACATTTATGCATTATGTTCGCTGATGATGCTACTATATACATTCCAAAACGAAATTTAAAGGATGAAGAATATGAAAAGATAGTCAATGATATTTTTCAAACTGTATTTCTCTGGTTAAAACATAATAATTTAACAGTAAATATAAATAAAACGCACCTAATTCAGTTCAAAAATTACAAACAAACTCATTTATAACTTGATGTATTACATGAAAACAATAAAGTAGGTTTAGTTAACGAGACAATTTTTTTAGGGATCATAGTTGATACAAATTTAAGCTGGAAATCTCATATAAGTAAAATAAATAGTAAACTTTCTCAATACTGTTATACATTATCGACCTTAACTGACATCTCTTACAAAAAAATTGCGATCAATGCTTATTACGGATATGTTTATCCTCATTTAAGTTACGGAGTTATATTTTGGGGTAACTCCGTTGACATAAATTCTTGTTTTCTTTTACAAAAAAGGTGTCTGCGAGCTATATATAAATTAAGTAGTACTGATACTCTACGTAATGTTTTTAAAAATTACTCTTTTCTTACATTAGCCGGTATTAATGTACATGAAATTTGTATGTACGTCAAGTCAAATTAATGTTTATTATTTGAAGTTAAATCTAATCGTGCCGAGTTGCTAAGACCCAAATATAAATGTAATATATGTATACCACAGATTAATAATAGCATATTTTATAATTCTGCATTTGTGATGGTCATAAAAATATATAACAGATTACCATGAGAATTGAAAATGGTACCTAGAATAATATTTAAACGTAAATTAAAAACTTGGCTAATTTTCAAAGTCCACTATAGCCTTAAAGAGTATTTTGATACCGAATCTTAAACTTTTTAAAATCTTATTTAAACTTAGCTTTATACTTGTTTTTCTAGTATCTTTATATATTATATGTTTCTAATTCTAATACATTAAGATGATACTTTTAATATTTTATGAAAATATTGTACGCTCGAAATGGGCAAGCTGTTGAAATTGTATATATTTTATATAAGATCTTTTGTAATCACAGTCTGACAATAAACTATATTCTGATTCTGATTCTTTTAAGTTGACCGCTAGAAGTGTTGTACAAATCAACGTCTTATTCCACTAAAAGCTCGTCGAAGGACCTACACAGTCTTATAAGGTAAGAATTCTGTCTATAATTAGTATTAGCTCGCACGTTCAGGCTGCAAAGTCGTCTAGACGTGAACTTGCAGCCCGATACGCCCCAAAAGTTCTGAACAATCTATCGAGCCATTTGCAAAGTTGTGCAGGTAAACAATAACTTATAATGTTGTAGTATAACGGCGTTGCAGTATGTCTTGTGATATTCATAACTACTCTCTCTTCTCGAGACGCACTTGGAAGTCGTCAACATGTTTCATCATGACGTCGAATTTGGTTCGTAGTAGCGTGTGCTTTTCGTCAAGAGAAGTCGCCGGCAACAGCCGGTAGTACCGCAGAAGTGTCGCAACTGCTGTTTTCATCGTCATCATCGCATATCGATAACCTGGAAAAAGAAGGGACTAATTATTAAGGGACGATGTATCGTTTAACGTAACTGTCCCAAAAACCGTGAAGTTTTGAACTTCACCGACTTTGTAGGTCTGGTTTGTTAAAACTAGTAGACTTACAAAATCGAAATGTAAATGATTAATAATTTAAGCAGATATACACAAAAATTCAAATATAATAACCAAAGAGCCAATTGTACCAGTTTCCGGTAGGTTTGTACTAGTAACCGTTATATTGTCCCGAAATCCGGTAATTTTTAATCGCTAATTTGAACTCTATCACTTGGAGTTAAAGTTCACATAGTTTAAAATAAATCGGGCATTAGAAAAATTAAGAAAAAGACAATAACTAATGAATTATGCAAATACAATCAGAAAATTAAACTAATAATTGGTTATTATAATCACAATAGTCTGATATCGTTTAACTTATATCCTACTATCATTATTAATCATATTATTTTTTACTTTTTATTGTGTAATTAAAATACACACATTCAGTTAGTGCGAAGTTACTTGTTATTTAGTAATATCTGAATGTGTTTATTTATTGAAGCCCCTTTCGACTGGCCCTTAATATAGCTTCTTTTTTATCAGTCATGAGAAGCTGGAATAAAGAAAATATATGTGTATTTTCAAATCCCTGAATTCATGCCAATTGGAAAATAATTATACAATACTAGTGGAGGGCCAGGCTTTGGTCGCTTTTATGGGTTTGACGTAACTGGATATATGTAATAGATTTTGTCACTCTCCGGCCTTTAAGAGTTTATTATTATATAATCAAATTAAAAACATGTGAGTCTGTACCAGCGTGAAAAAACCTGATAAATATACTCTCATCTATAGTCATGCATATAAATGGTGTCAATTTTGTGAACCTGTCTGCTTAATTGATCAAAACTTCTTTTTAATAACCTGTTTATTGAGTAGAACTTTTGAAGTACTTGGCTAAGTCAAACCTAATAATATTTTTTTATCCAGAAGAGGCAACCGTTTGCTATTATTTGTTAATAAATACAATTATGTTCAAGCTTCACACAAAAAGTATTGGACCAATTATGATAAAAGTTTTTGTGTAAAAGAACGGAAAGAAAAAAAAATATTTCGACACGTTTAGAATAACATGAAAGTTATTATTATTTAAACACGTATGAAATTAAAAAAGAATGCCGAAATGTGTCAAAACTCAAGCTCATAACTCGACGCTGATTTTCTGGCAAACCTGCGGGTGATGTTTCAGTGCAGCTTTATTATTTATATATCGTACCCGTACATAGACTTATCAACAGCCAATCGACTAGGGAATCAAAGAAAGTGTAAAGCTGGAACACTCAAACAAACAACATAAATATAATAGTATAGATGAGTACTATTAAAGTATAAATATTTTTTTCTAGATTTGTCCATGAACTCGTAAAGGGCGCAGGGCATGTGCGCCTGAGTTGACTCCAATACTTTTAATGCGTCTTAAACACAGGTGTGTCTTTTCTCCGCTATAAGGAGACCTTTTTACTTATCTCCGACGTTCCAGAATGTATTATATTTCCAATACCTATAGCAAATAAAATCGAGCTTCTTGGCGTTTCCTTCGTAGAGCCTAAACTTTGGTAGGTACCTCGAAATCGAAGCCAATGGAAGCCAAAGCTCAGCTGGCTGCTAAGAAACTGGGTATCCTCGAAAAGGTTAGGCAGTACTTCACAGGGCTGCTTCTTAATTTATATCAAGCTCAAGTCCGATCGTGTATGGAGTACTGCGGCCACCTGTGGGATGGATCCGCTAAGTACCAGCTTAAAACTCTTGAGTCCATCGACCGGCGAGCAAAAAGACTCATTGGCGATGATAACTTAGTCGAGACCATATTGCAGAGTCTCGGTCACCGACGTAAGGTCGCGAGCCTATCGGTATTCTATCGTATACATTTTGGAGAGTGTGCGCAGGAATTATACGAGTTAATTCCACCTTGTCCATTTAACCATCTAACAACAAGACAAACTGTCAAACGTCATCCATATATGGTAGACAAACCTTCAGTTCGCTCGAAGCGTTTCGCTTCTACGTTTATCATCCGCACTGCGAAGGAGTGGAACTCATTGCCCTCGTCTTTGTTCCCTAAACGGTATAACCTTCAAGTCAAGAGTAAATAGGTACCTTCTAGGCAAGCATGCTACATCTTCATTATTTATATTATTCATACATCGGGAAGGCAGGTGCCAACTGAAAAGCGTTCTGTACGTATCTCAGTCAATAGATTATTGTATCAACTTAATAGCCAAAGGAAAATGAGACTTAACTCAAGGCAATAAGAACCATGCCGGGCTTAAATGCAACCGTTACTGTATGTCCCAATATCCGGTAGAAAAATTAATGATTTTGCCGGGTACTGGTTCAAGTAGGGATTTATGAGTACCAACAGATGTGACATGCGAAAATATTTACTTTTTAATCAGATTTACCTCAACTTATAGTTTAAAACGTTAGATAATTTCTTCACATATACTGGTAAAATCATACTCTTACCGTAGGTAACGTTACCTGACCCCCTATTACGTATCTTTGTTGCACGCGGTTTCAATTAAAATTAAGCAAAAATGAACCTTATTTCTTAGGAGTTTTGTCAATTTAGTATTGAAACCGTTTGCAACAAAGATAGGTAATCGGGGCATAAAGCAAGCAAGCTAAAGCAGCATGGCAAGCTAACCAATACGGCGTGGTACATGTGTAGTTCACTAACGAACTTTAAACTTTATCAATGTTTACGGAGAGCACACTTTTGTTGTCGCACAGTTTTGACGCAATTACATTTTTTTTTTTATATTTCATGACCATGGATGCGTAGTCCTTCAGTCGAAATATTAAACAAATATTAACAATGTCTATTCTTCATAATAAAAGTCTTAGTCACAAGTCACAGTCAAAGTCAAGTAGTCAGTCATAGTCAAGTCATGCCCCAGTAAAGTGGTAGAAACTTTACTAGAACTTCTATTGGAGTTTTGGAGCGAAGGCGAAAATCACGTTTTTCAACTTTGTATGACTTGCCTACATTTATGAACATTTACTAAGTATTAACGGTTAATAATCCACCATTATTACACATTAACACTCGAAGAATCACAGGTTTTGGAAAATTTTACAAAATCAACAACGCCATTTTTTCACGTTCGCGGCAAAACTCCGCAATTACACTTTTCGGTTAGTTTTGCCATTAAAATGACGCAAAATATTACCAAGAATATATTGCCATTATCAAACTTTAATTTGTAATTAGTAGTACGTTGTAATAATGTTAAAAATAGACTAATTACCGGGCACTACCGGCTTCCATTCCATTCTTATCATTATGTCAGGAAAATTTGTATTTAATTCGACATCGCTAAAATTAATGATATTGATGGCTCGGATGCGGACCTGTATGAAAAAGCTCATACAAAATAATTGTATTTGCAAGAATTCTAATGGGGCCCGGATCCGGAAATGTGTGATTTATAGTTTCTATATCTTACCAATACATCCTCTCGGGCCATAGCTGAATGGCATGAATGCTGCCGGATGCTTCAGCGTTGAATCTATCCACCTCTCGGGGCGGTAGAGCATGGAGTCCTCGCCCCAGTACTTCGGGTTGCGGTGGATGGCCCAGATGTTAATCAAGATGCCGCAGTTCTTAGCCAGGGTCAGACCTGAAGCTAGTAGTAGAAATTTGTTTGGTTATAAAAATATACATGTTAGTTATAAAAACTTTTATGTATGAATTGTTCGATAATCATATGCGTGTTCTGGGTATTGTTATTTGGTCAATTGTGATTACTAAAACAAAATTATTAATAAAAGTTTTTATCAGGTCATGACAAAACTTTATCTTGGCATCAATCGAAGAACTAAATAATCTTATTACGTAATGTTAGATCTTGCAGCGCTTTCCGGGCAGTAACTGGCACTGGGGGGTAGAGCCTGAGGGACTCCCTGATGACAGCATCCAGGTAACGCAGACGAGACAAGTCTTCTGGCAATACGGGTCGATCAGATTTGCCGAACACTTGTTGTATTCTGCAATAAAGATTGTCACAATGATTATTATTAGTTTTTATTCAATAGTAAAGAGTAGTTGTTTTATTCCTCCGGTGTTTCTGGTTGATGGCAGTCAAAGGGACTACGAGGAAATTCAATTCTTAGTGGTGCAATGTTACTACGGGAAAGTATTAATGATTTAGATTGTTATGATCCACCATTTTCTTCTCAATACGTCTTGTACAGTAATTAACTGAAGGAGCATTGTTTGGACCAAACATTATTAGACCAAACATTATAGGATTACATACATCACAGAAGAGGGAACACGTTTAAGTATTACTATCTTCTGTGGCGAACATAAGTTAAACTTATGAATTAAATATTTACTCTTCATATGCTTTATCCTGGACATCAGGATGCATGGCCAACATGAGCGCTGTAAACGAAGTGCCTACAGCAGATGTGTCGGTTCCTGCCAGTACTAAAACCAGGGTTTCTTCCTGGAGCTCCAGGTCTGTGAATCCACGCTCACTTTCTGAAGACTCTATCAGTAGTTCCAAAAACGTCTTCATTTGATTATTGGAATCTGAAAAGTACAAAATGTTTTATGTGCATTTATCTGGAAACTTACAGTTTAGATACTATTTAGATACTATATGTATATGTCTAGTAGATTACCTGCTCTAGTATTATTATATTACTATAATGTATAAGTATTTGTTATTAGTGCTAATCAAGTGATTATACCTATACTCTATTCAAAGACGACTTTTAGGTACTTACATTGATCAGATTCAGGTTGTTTCTCTTTTTCATCTCTCATGGTCCGACGTTTGTTTTTGATGACCTGAACAATAAAAAGTCTTCGGAGTTAATAATTTTGAACTTTGATGGAATAACATATAGCGTAAATGACGTCTTTATATAATAACTAAGCAATTGTAATCGTAGCAAATAGACGATACCTTCAGTCTAAATCACGGATTGTAATGAGTGTGTGAGTATCTTGTAAGCGTATTGATATCGGTCATTGCAATTAGAGTAATTACATTTTCATAAGTACTTCTTTGGGGCCTATTTGAATAAACAAATTTGATTTGATTAGACGGAAAACATCGTCAAGACACTAGCATGTCTAAGAACAACAGCATTCGAATACATTAAAAATATTCTGATTACTCACTCTGTCGATAAACCCACAGAGCTCCGCCTTGAACTCGACATGCCGCCTGTAGTAAGAAGTCATCTTGTACACTATGTCGTTATGCAGCCACGGCTGGCAGATCCTGGCTGCATCCAGTTTGCAGATCTCTTCGAAAGCCTTTAGGAACGGGGTGTCAGGTTGCCGTTGGGCGTTCACTTTAACGCCTAGTGTTGACTCTGAAATAAATTTCTATTTACTAGGTTGAATGGTTTGTGTGTACTGCTGGGGTGTTTTTACCACGTCAACCGGTCTGAGCAAGCCTTGTTATAGTTCACTTTTAAGCACCTAACAACGAAATCAGAACTTTAAAATAAGTAGCTGTCAAAATGGGCATAAAAAAGCTAAGGAGCGTTTAACAACAGCTTGTGGGGCGTAACGCCCGCACCCTTGATAAAACAAAATGTCCTCGTGATCATATTATCTAGGCCTACATTTAGTGGCTGTAACCTAAAGTACCTCTTCAGGCTGTAAAGTATGCATTGTAAATTTTCAATTAATTTATTTGTTTCTGTTTCAATCTCGTCTTTCATATATACTTTTTTTGGTAATTGTAAATGTTATATCTGTTCTTAATCACTACATTTAATCAATGTTTTAAATTTATTTTAACGTTTTTTTATGCTTCCTATTTTTCTTTATATATCTCCCCATTATATCAACTTTTATAAATAATTAAACGCAAGGAAAGTTTAAAATTATTAAAACGCAAGCAAAGCTTAAAAAACCGACTTCACCGCTTATATTTTGGTTTCGGCTTACTCAATTTCGATACAATTTATATGGGACGATCTCTGAAGTATGATTTAACTAACAAAAAAAATATCATCAAAATCGCGTAACATACATAAAAATACATACAGTCGAATTGAGAACCTCCTTTTTTGAAGTCGGTTGAAAAACCGACTTCATTGCTTTATCATCGGAACCCTTGATCAGATTAAATGTATTAAATGTATTCTATACTAAAGATCATATTATAATCAATTTTAAATGGGACCAATGAGAAAGCCCCAGCGTTCAAACAAAAATAAAATCATCAAAATCGGTTAATGTGGAAAGAAGTTATGAGGTAACAGACATAAAAAACAGTCAAATTGAGTCTTTTTTGTAAAGTCAGTAAAAACATGTACACAGTTATGACGGTAAATATAAAGATATTCTATTGTATTCTATTATATTCTACTTACCACAAACAGAGTCCATAGAGTAAGAAGTGATATACTTCCAGATGGAAAAAGGGCCCTTGTTAGCAGCTTCTTTGAGCTGGTTAACCAGGATGTCACTCTGGCGGGAGAAGATCTGTGCAAATTGGACCAAATTCTTTGGACTGAAGGTTGGGGCCAGAAATTTGCGACGGGGTCGCCAGATTGGTACTGGAAGGTAAACAAAAATGCTGTTATCTCGGCGCCTTTGGAAATCATGTCCGCAAAAATTACGAGTGATGGTTTGGAATAAAAATAATTTAATGCCACTTTGTTAGGTTTTCTTTTACTTATACTTAAATTTTTCTAATAAGTATAAATGATATTACGTTCATTTTAAGATGCTCTTAAAATGCTCTTCTTCGCAGCATCACTTCGATTAGGCGCATCGTGTTGTGCTCCACACCGCTGTCAGTGCGGTACTGCTGTTGACCGGCTCGGTCATCACGGTCTGTCTTGCTCTAGGAGTGCAGGACGTATTCCCCGCCACACGAGTCTTAATGATATCATACGTCGGGCTCTTACCACCGCCACCTGTGCGGCTATTTTGGAACCAAATGGTCTAGCGCGTGATGACGGTAAAAGGCCTGACGGAATGACCCTGATTCCATGGAAGATGGGACGGCCTTTGGTTTGGGATGCAACTTGCGTAGACACCCTAGCACCGTCTCATCTTTCTGGAACTAAAAATAAGGCTGGTGTTGCGGCTGAATCAGCAGAGACTCTCAAAAGGCGCAAATATAGTAATCTTGATAGTGGTTATATATTTGTGCCTTTTGGGGTTGAGACGTTGGGACCGTGGGGACCGGGAGCACATACATTATACAATGAATTAACAAAGCGTTTGGTCGAAGCAACTCGTGACCAAAATGCTGGCAAATATTTTGGACAGAGATTGAGTATTGCCATTCAACGTGGCAATGCTGCCAGCATTTTGGGTACTTTGCCTACTGGTAGCGGACTATTAGATTAAGTTTGTACATATTTATATCTAATTATAGTTTTTTTTTTTTTTTTTTTTTGTTTAATTTTAATTTAGTTTTTAGTTTAATGTAATGTACAATTGCTACTTAAATTATGTTGTTACTATGAATAAAGATGCTCTTTCAAAAGAGCTGATTTCGGAAACTAATCAAATCAAATCATTTATTGCTTAGAATGTAGGTTATTATTTTATGATTACAGAGTAGTTAAGATTAATATAGGAAAAGTCCATAATTATACAATCAACCTCCTTCAGAGGTGTGCAATATTATTATAATTAATTAAATTTATAACAATGAAAAATTTATACATTTTAAAGATTTTAAGATAAATTAAACATTAGATGTATTTATATATCAAATGATTAGTGTAAATTTCAATAATAATTATTATAACTAAGTAAATTACAGTTACAGCCATAACAGTTATTTACTATGTTACATGTCATAAATTAATTTATTTTAATTGTAAATAATCTTTAACATTATAGAAACATTTTGACATTAATCCATCATAGACCAGGGTAGAAGCCTTTGAAATAAATAAAAAGTGAAAAGAAATTATGGTAGGATGAAACTCATTAGAAAAGGAGGGAAATATTATAAAAATGAAAGGAAAAATAATTTACGGGCGATCTGAGGTCGGGAAGGGGATGGGGGTGAGTTTTTAAGGGTAAAAAACGGTTTTTCTCGATTTCCGGCAAAACTAAAAGTCCTATCGAAAAAAGTCAAATGTCAAAGTTGTAGAGAAAAGATCTAAAACTTTTGTATATACACTTTTTTCACATAACCTCAAAATTTATGTGAAAAATTCAAAAAACCAAGTTTTTGGTTTTTTATTTTTATCTTTTACAAAAAAAAATTTTTTGTAACGAAATTTTGTGAAAACTTACCTTTTTATGTCCCAAATACGCTGTAATTTATTTGATTAAAAATATTTATTTTTTCACCTTATTTTGAATTAATATCGAAAAAACACCCTAATTTTCAATCGAAAATTCACCCGTCAAAATATCAGCTTTTTTCAAAAAGTTGGTATGGTTTCTGTTTGTTGAAATCTCTACTTTCCGATGGTGAAAAAAAAATATATGTTACTATGGTAAATCTTCTCAGAAAATGCAAAAATTAAAAAAAAACTTGAATTCGAAATTATTTTTTCAATTATTGTAAATAATTTTGAGCTATTTATTAAAATTTACACTTTAATTACTCGAAAAACGTTAGATTACATGTGACGTTGATAACAAAAAAATTGCAAATAAAAATATACTACTATAATTAACAAACAAACAAGTTAATTAAATTAATATTTAATAAGACATCTACAATATTTGGTCTATCAGGTGAGATAGTGGTCAAACTAGCCTGTCACAAATAAAAAAAAAATAGCCCTTTTTTAATTCTCTTTAAATATTTTTACTTAATGTTTTCAACTGTGATGGCAACTTGTTGTAAATTAAAATTGTCATTACGCAGGCGTTTTTCTTAAACATTTCTAATCTACATGTCGGCACGAAGAATCTACATGACGCAGCGAAAATATTAATTTTTGTTAGTCGAAGTGTTTTGTATTTCATTAAAATTTTGTGGAATAAGTTACCTGGTGCAAATACGCTTCCATTCCCCGTCAGCATTCTAGACACTTTGAGTACATCGTCCTTCTCCAAGCAAGTCTTGAGCACCAACTCTGCTATTTCAGGATCGCTTATATCTAGAGTAAGGAAAAAAATACTTATTGCATTTTTCTAGTTCCCTCAATCACATCATTATTTAAGATTCTTTGATAAGCTAGCGGTTGACCAATATCTTACTTAAATAATGTAGAGGAATAAGGTAGATCAGTAGGGGTACCTACACTTTAGTTGCAACGGTTCTTTGTAGCTCGTTCTGAGGCTGGGTAAGAGGGTTTTCTCTTGCGAACATTAGCGCGCTAAGTGCCTCAGTTAATCAAACAACCAATCAAACAATCATCTAAAAATTGAAAATCACTCAGACTTTTGTAATGCCAGTGAAAAGCTAAAGTTGTACACAAAGTCAAACTGAAAGTTGAAGAGGAAATTGTTAAATGAAAATGATTGTCAATCACATTGATTACTTTACTATTAAACATTTATAAATGTTAAGTTTTAATGATTCTCATTAAGTGAATTAATTCTTTTGAAAAATAAAAATGTCTTTAATTTTAAATATTCTATAGAACTACTTAGATCGGAGCCTTCGAATGTGTATAAAAATCAAACAAAAAGCAAAGTTGTATGGTTGTATGCAGCGAACACACCCCAGCTACAAGGGCAGGCTAGCATCTTCGTATATAATCGTATAAACAGCAAAAAACGGAATTAGTGTAATTTGAGTGTATGTACTCCCCCCCATGCCTGTTCTATCATCGGACTACAAGATGAAGTGACAAACGTCATCCATTTATCGTTGATTTTCCTTATATCCGCTCAAAGCGTTTTGCTTCTACATTTATCATCCGTACAGCGAAGGAGTGGCACTTACTGCCTGGGTCTTTGTTCCCCGAACAGTATAATTTGGGAGTCTTCGGAGTCAAGTCTAGAGTGAATAGGTATCTTCTAGGTAAGCATACTACATCTTCGGCGGCGTCATCACTTTCCATCAGGTGAGATAGCATCCAAATATTTAGCTATCTAGCTTTAAAAAAACTATCCAATCACCACCGAGATAAAAGATAAACCTGCGGATTACATTAGCTACAAAATCCTTCCATAAAACTGCACTGTCTGTAGGTATACACTAAATAAATTAGACATTTTTGGGAGACTTGTAAGCAAAACTACTTGCTTATATAATATGTTGTTTCATATTAAAATTAAGGAACTTACTAACGTATAGTCGGTTGCCTTGCCACAGTGCGTACAGTCCACCGGTCTTATAAGCTTCAGTTCCACACTTTTGGAATATTTTCATTCGATCTAAAACACATTAAAGATAAACTAAATCTAAATCTATTCGGCTTAGATAAAAGAAAAGCTATCCCATTTCCACCCCACGTTGTATTTGGACAAACTGTTTATTGCATTATTTTATGCACATATCATATTGTCAGCTCTTTATTATTTTAGATGTCAATGAGACATGAGACGATCAAGTCGCTCACCTGATGGTAGGCGTCACGCTTGATCATTATTATTCAGCCACACAGTTCTAAACTTATAGTATATTAATAATTCGAACTCCTTCGCCGAAAAGCACTGCACTCGTCACCCTATTGAGTGCCTCTTTGGGGCCCATGTGAACACGATTTTGATTTAATTTGAATTTCACAGAATTATCAAAGAAAACTCTACTAATACCGTTAGGTATTATCTAATTAATAATCATACTTGACCGCATGATTACTAATGTGGCCATTATTAAAACAATATGTTTCAAATTTTCACAATATTATGAAGGATAACTTTACACTTTTTAAATATCTCCCATAATATATATATTTTACCCGTCTGCACGACGCAAAGGGTAATGTGTTTATCAGTCTATTTATGTAGGAATGTTTGTTACATTGTGGTTTACTAGAGACAAAACGAGTAAGCCGATTTTGATGATTCTTATGTCAATCGATTTGTCTTATTCTTGGACTAAAGACTCGATATTAATTAAAATTTAGTATGACCACAACCAGAATAGTCATATAGTGAAAAATTTAAGCTGACAAACTACTAATGTCAATTGGGGTTTTATTAAATAGGTATTTGAAAATAATTTTTATGCATTATGTTTCATAAATTTTTCATTTTGAATGACCATTAAGGATCCTTATCGATTTATGTTGGTTAGCAACTATTTTCACTTCAATTTTCAATCCTTATAATAAAGCTATGATAAAGTTCTTAGAATCTTTAATACGTCTTATTAACGATAAAGTGTAGATTTTAAAAAAGTAAGTGCACTTATTTCGCACTTGGGTTTTTAGATTTTTTAGTATATTGATATGTTTTAAGATAAAACCTTACCTTCATCACTTCCTAGAAACAGATAGGCATGTCCAATAATTGGCAGAGCTTTGACGTCATTTTTTAATTGGCTCCACAACTTGTACATGCCTCTCTTCTGCCACCGAAGCACTAGCATCCATGCTACTAAGACTACTAATAACACTTGAAGTAACATCTGTAGCTGCCACAATTACAGCTCGAACAATGAAAGTTTTAAGTAATTTGTAGTATGAAAACACGATCTTCAATCTGTTAGATTACGGAGTACTTTTGCGTGTACCTATAGTTACAAAAATGAAAAGTGATATATTTACAATAATTTATAAATAAGTAAAATTACAAGAGGTTTATAACTGCAATTAGGCACAGTTAAATGTAACAATAAATCATTCACCCTTGTGTGCCATTTACAAACTTGTGCTTATAACAGAGTTTGGTATCAGAAAGATGTATACGTGACATTGGCGATAGCTTTATAGAATTCAGTTCAAGTGCTGTTGGGTACTGAGGTCCGACTTCAACTAGTGAGTAAACATAAGAGGTCGAGTAAGACACTAAAAAGTTCCTACGAGGTGAGTTTATGATAATGTTCAGTATGATTTGACACATTGAGCGCATAATGTATGATCCAATGCTTACACTATTATGTCATCAAAATCATGGCTAGAAGAATGGATATTATTCTCTGCCCGCATCTTACAATAATAGTAATAATTGCTATTAGCAGTATACACCAATTGACATGACGATCGTTTAACAGGAAGATGGCAAAAATTTGCGCTCATAATCATAAGCTAAAGTAACATGCAACCAAGGATTTTGCAGCTAAAGTAATTGTAAGTTTGTCTCATATCTCGATATCAGTGAATAAGGAGACTACATTTTTTTTTAAACAAACAAACCAAACAAGCAACCGTGTTGAAACTAAAATAATATAAAACTTTACATATGAACATTTTAATAATGACACACTTTAGTGTGAAATGTAACAGAATTCACTGAGTTAAATTATGTGTGTAAGTAATTTATAAGTGGTAGTGTTTTATTTAATAAGCTTCACCAATATTAGTTGTTTGAAAGCAGTCGCATATATATATTGGGTATCCATTATTGTGAATTAAATAATCCTTTATATTGTATACGCACACTGCGTATTTCAGGTCTAGTGTGTTTACCAGCTTCGATCACATCGTCACTTACCGTCAGCTGAGAAAGTGATCAAACACTAGCCTGTCACAAAAAAAAAAAAAAACCAAGATATAATAGGTATCTGGAATGTCGGTGTATCACTCTCCACACTTGCTTACCCATTGCCTATTCTATCACCTCCTTGTACTACATCTGCTGTGAGTGTGAAAGCATTTCTTTATTTATTTAATTTGCTTGACCTGCCTCCTGCCTCGTTGCCTCGTAACGAATTCTAGGTTTCCATCTTCCTCATATTACGTCACCTTTTCTTCAACATTTGAAGTTCTTAATATCATAATAATGTTCATATACCTAATCATAATAATGTTCATATATGATAGCAGCCGTGTCTCAACACGCTAATAAGTTGAATAATAGTCATCTGTTTCTACACATGGCATAGCATTGTTATGTTCTAAATTGTTGTGCACAACAGGGTCAATTTGAATTTGAATTTGTTTACTTTATTAAAATCAGTGATCGAATCGATTCTGTGGCTTATCTTACTCAATTAACTGTACTTACCAAAGAGGAAGATTCGCCAAAGAGTTATGTGATACACATAACTCTTTGTACTTTGTTACTTGTAAAAAGTAATGTAACGTTGAGCACTTCAGTAATTTAGAAGCTTGGCTCGGCTTGTAGATTACTTATGTTGCTGTATAGATGTATTTAGTTTTAGGAAATAAAGGCAATATTCCATAGGTGAGAGATAATTATAATGTTCACTGCGATACAATAAAAGTAATTGACAGCTTACTTCCTCCAAAGTTACAGTTACATTCATAGGTACATGGTTTTGTACTGCTAGGACTTATTTAAAGAGTCCGTATCTAAGCGCGCAGTGCATCGCCCCGTACAATTTTAAACTGTTGAAGTTCAAAATTTTGGAGTTTATAAAACAGAAAAAGTAGCTCTGGAAGTTCCGGGCATGCAATGACGCAGTTAGCACACATCAAATTTCAATTTATATACCAACACTAGGCTTGCAAAGACTGTTTGACGTCATCATTGACGTAACATACTCTCAATACTAAAGGCTGTCCAAGAAATTGAGAAACGTAGGATTTTGATTTAAGTTTTATCTATCTCTGTTTCGAATCTAAAATGGCAAAACTACGAAGAAATAATGTTGATTCTAGCTTAACTCAGTTAGAAACTGCTCGCAACAGAGTTAGGTGATAAGGGCTCTGGTGTCTCATTTATGCACGTCTGTAATTTGTGCCGCGTTCAACGCACTTCTGGATCTTCATCACGGCTGTGATCTTTTTGCGAATTAATGTGGACTGTCCGTGTGTTTAAAGTTCTGTGAGACTTTGTGGTAGTGTGTATAAACTAATCTCTTATTAAGATATTTATCAATGTAATTGGTATTTACAGTTTTAATCAAATATATTAACATATGAGAGAGAGCAAACAAAGCGTTCGGCCATCCAGTAACAAGATGGGTTGAATATATTACTATGATCACGGGTCAAACCTGGATAAGATTAGCGCAGGGCCGTGGCCGAGGCAAATAGCATAAATATCGGGAGACCTATCATAGACCTATATTTTTTTTATATATAGATATATGAGCCATATATGTATAATAAATTAGGGATAATACGCTGTTTTGATGCACTCTACACTTTCGTTTCTACCATTACTGGATGACTGGTAGAAAATGCTTCTAGCATTAAGTCCTCCAATTGTACATTGCTTTTGATGTGCAATAAATTATAAATAAACTAGCGATCCGCCCCGGCTTCGCCCGGGTGTAATAAATGAAGAACCGCTCGACCGATTTTGTGCAAACTTCACATAAACCATCTACTAAATAGTCCGAACAAAGCCTAAACATTTGGTTTGGATAGGTGAGCCCGTTCTTGAGTTATAAAATAAAAACGAAAAGTGGCATTGATTTTTCATTCAGCAGTACGGAAAAGGATGTGGATGATAATAATGAAATATTCTATGATATTTACTTATAGTTATAATAACTATTATTAATTGTTAAGATAAAACTGAACGACTGCACCGATTTTGATAAAAAATTGTGTGTGTTTGCTTACGTGGATTCAAGAATGGTTTAGATACACAATTTAAAAAAAGAATCGAATTTGAAACATTTGAACAGAACAAAGTCTGTCGAGTTCTTGCGATATATGTTTTATTTTACTCCATATTTCTGTCAACTGTTTCTATTATAATTGGAATCTGTTATGTTTGCAAATAAATTAATCAAATATAAATATAAATCGAGACTTCTCTTTGGACACCTAATACATGGTTACACAAATGTTTTGACTGAAGTGTTCTAAGATTATCTCACTACATCGTTAGAGCATGTGGCCGTTCTGAACAAGATCAATAAATACAGATCTTCAAATATATGTGAAAAGCAAAATAAACATGGCGTCTAACTGTTGATTGACAAAAAACTACAAATAACTTGTGGAATCTTGGAAGATGGTCAAGACGTAAATAAGCAGAAGATCCTGCTCTTGAGTGAGCTGTCGTGTTTTTCCACTGGTGCCACGTAGCTATTGCTAACAAAACGATCGTCTATGGACCAAATTTAACGTGTACTAATAATTTAAATACCGACTGCATTCAATTATGTTTTTTAATAACGTATTCGCGCCAACATTTTTGTATCTGTTTCTGATTGTTATTTAGTGTGTGATGTGAATGTTTCCGGTACCTACGACACAAATCCTCGATCTTAGTGTAGGGCTGTGAGAGTGAAAGCGTTTATGTTTATTTATGTTGATGTTCTTATCCATAGTGTGCTCTGTTTTGTCCATATGTTATTATGCGCGTACATAATATCTGATTATGACAATAGCAATGCAGGCACTAATACACTTTATTTTACCACTTCCTATAATTATGATTAATTCCTACTAATATTATAAATGTGAAAGTTTGTGTGTGTGTGTGAATGTTTGTTACCATGTATCTCCGTAGTACGAATAAACCGATTTTGATGAAATTTAGAATATAGATAGTTTAGGTTTAGGAATGACACTTTTTACATAACGCGGGCGAGGCCGCGTGGCAAGGCTAGTTTTAATTTATAACAGCTTCCTTGTCGTGTGGACTAGTGGGCAGTCCGGATTTTTCAGGCCACATATATCCGACATGACATAGCATGCTCCAGTAAAAAGTACATAGCAATGAACGTGAGTGAACTATTGCCCATATATATTACAGTTGGCACAGTGGACAGGTGTCCGCCCTCTGCGCCGTGGGTCCTGGGTTCGATTCCCGGCAGGAGCACAAATTCCTTCCCAAGGGATATTTGTGTTTCTGGTTCTGGGTGTAATGTGTGTGATGTGAATGTTTCCGGCACCCACGATACAAGTCTTTGAACTTAGTGTGGGGCTGTGAGTGTGAATGCGTTTGTTTGTTTTTGTTTTTGTCTATGTTTTGTTCATTTTCATGCAAAACGTCGAAACATGAAACACCGTCAAAAAATACGGTAGTAGGACTTTAATTTTTCAAAAAATTTAATACGAATTTGTATATATTTTTTTTTAATTGTAAGTGTGCCTTTATAATATTAGTGCGTGTTTTATTACGCATATAGGGTTATTAGTTTCATTTATACAAAATCATAAATAGTAGGAGGTAATATACTTTTTTCTATATAGAAAATTATTCGCAAACGTGATTGCGAATCTTGAATGCCCTTGTTTCATTTAAACATACTTAACTAAAGATAAGCTCATCTAGTACTACACAATAAACTACAATGTAAGTTCGTAGCAAAAATGCATTAAAGGTACAATAATGGTTACCGATAAGTAACCTTTGATGGCTCTAGCAATTATGTTAATTTTTGTTTACATTGTGTGACCGGAATCATCGTAATTGAACTAGTAGTAGCCTTGTATAGCTGGCTCTAGTTAAGGCACTAAAAGCTGGGCAATGATTATGATTCCAACGATGATTATAAATTAGGATGTTAAGTAGCTTACGTCCTCCCGATTTATGCATTTGGATATCTGACTTCTTGAGTGAACGATCGATTCGAGTAGTTGTCGACGACGGCTGCTCGTCCGATGTAATGGCAAATTCCGGGGTAACTCATGGATCTGTTCTTTCGGCAACGCTCTTTTTGCTTCACATTAACGATCTGCTCAAGCCCGTTATCATTGGGTATGCAGATGATAGCACTGTTGTCGAAAGATACGTATCCAATGCACGAGCTGGTGAGGTACAAGTCCAGTCACTAAGAGAGGATATGATAGGTCGATTGAATTCGAGCTTGTTGACCGTGGCCGATTGGGGCGATGCCAACTTGGTTCGTTTTAATGCGTCTAAAACACAGGCGTGTCTTTTCTCCGCTGAACGGAGACCTGTCACCTGTCTCTGACGTTCCAAAAAAACTCGAGCTTCTTGGCGTTTCCTTGTCGTCGACCCTAAACTTTGGTACCTACATCGAAGCCAGAGCTCAGCTGGCCGCTAAGAAACTGGGTATCCTCGCAAAGGTTAGGCAGTAATTCACACCGGGGCAGCTTCTTAATTTATATCAAGGTCAAGTCCGATCGTGTATGGAGTACTGCGGCCATCTGTGGGATGGATCCGCTAAGTACCAGCTTGATGCTCTGGAGTCCATCGACCGGCGAGCAAAAATACTTATTAGCGATGATAAGCTAGTCGAGTCCTAATTGCAGTCTCGGTAACCGACGTAAAGTCGCAAGCCTATCAGTATTCTATCGTATACATTTTGGAGAGTGTGCTCAGGAATTATACGAGTTAATTCCAACTTGTCCATTTTACCATCTAACAACAAGACAAATTGTCAAATTTTTTTTTTTTTATTTGTGACAGTCTAGTGTTTGACCACTATCTCACCTGATGGTAAGTGACGATGTGATCGAAGCTGGTAAACACACTAGACCTGGAATACGCAGGCTCTCAAGGATAACTGCCGGAACACCGTATTTGGCTTGGCGGCAGACTTTCAACTTGATGGTGGTAAGCTACTTTGGTAGCAAGCCAGGCGAGCAACTCACAAAATGCTCTACCACCTCTCAAAATTGTCATCCATATATGGTTGACATACCTCCAGTTCGCTCGAAGCGTTTCGCTTCTACGTTTATCATCCGTACTGCGAAGGAGTGGAACTCATTGCCTCGTCTTTGTTCGAGCGGTATAATCTGGGAGTCTTCAAGTCAAGAGTGAATAAAATAAAATACCTTCGGCCGCATCATCACTTTCCATCAGCTGTGATTGTGGTCAAATGCTTGCCTACCAGCATACCAGCAGACTGTGAATAATAATCGTGCTACTGTTATGACATATTTTTTTTTTGCAATTGAAATTTTTATAGATATTTTTCATTAATTTTTAATTTGACTGACTTTATACTTATGTAATTTCTACATTTACATCATTTTTAATATTGGTTAAGTACATATACATAAAAGACCGGCCAAGAGCGAGTGGAACTCGCGCACGAAGGGTTCCGTACCATTATCATTATTATTTTATTTTAATTATTTATATTTAAAGAGAACATAAAACTAAATATTCTGTAAATAGTTAAAGCGTCTACCTGTCACCGTTATTAGTATCGAGCAAGAAACGGTAAAAAAATCAAGTTTGTTGTATGGGAGCCCCCTTAAATATTTATTTTATTTTATTTTTAGTATTTGTTGTTATAGCGGCAATAGAAATACATCATTTGTGAAATTTTCAACTGTCTAGCTATCACCGTTCTTGAGATACAGCCTGGTGACAGACGGACGGACGGACGGACAGACAGCGAAGTCTCAGTAATAGGGTTCCGTTTTTACCCTTTGGGTACGGAACCCCTAAAAATCAATAAACGATTTTCTCAACATTCTATGTAAACAATCTTTACTATAATAGTAGTATATAATAATTAAATATTTTTTACCAATTAATAAACAAACTGTCAAACGTCATCTATATATTTTTGACATACCTTCAGTTCGCTCGAAGCGTTTTGCTTCTACATTTATCATCCGTACAGCGAAAGAGTGGTACTCATTGCTTGCGTTTTTGTTCCCTGAACGGTACAATCTGGGTGTCTTCAAGTCTAGAGTGAATAGGTACCTTCTGGGCTTGCATATTCCATTTTCGTCCGTATCGTCACTTTCATCAGGTGCAATAGCGGTCAAATGCTTGCCTAACCAGCATAAAAAAGCATGTTAGTATTCGGGAGTAGGGTAGAGGAAGACAATACTAACATTTTTCTAACTTTAATGAAAGGGATTCATGCGTTATGTCTGCTTATTCTATTTTCTTATTATATTGATGGTTTACTCCAAATCATTTCAAAATTTTATCGCAATTTATTTTATCAAAACAAAACTATTCCAACCACCAAAACATATTCTATAACAAGAAACCAAAGTTTAAAAACTGAAACCCGACTACGATAAAATTGAAAAAAAAAAGTTTTTATGACTTTGACCTTATATCTCGCAAACGGTTACTCTCTACGGGCCAATTGCCTATATTTCCTAAAACTAAACTAAAACAATATACAGCAAAATAACTAACTTACCTACAAGACATCGAGCTTATAGGTAGCTTAAGTGTTAAGCCCACTACCAGTGTGTAGCGTTCCCATCATGCTGGCGGCATTGCCTCTCTGAATTGCAATGCTAATACGTTGAGCCAAATAAGTGCCAGCATTTTGATCACGCGTCGCCTTAACCAGGCGCTCTGATAGATTTTTGAAAATAGAATAAGCTCCCGGTCCCCAGGGACCCTTAGTGTCTCAACACCAAACGGCTGAAATATGTAACCACTGCTGATGTTTCCATATTTTCGCCGTTTGCGTTGCTCTACCGAAGTTGCCGCGACGCCAACGTCATTCTGTGTTGTGATGTACCAAACCCTACCTTCATTTTAAAATCACTGTTCAATTACAACGTCAAACACGTGACGAGGCGGGGCGAAAAAAAAATTTTGTTATTGACTCCGTGCAATCTACAATTTAAGATGACGTCACATAGCCAGCGGACAAACGACACCTCATTTATCAAATTATGATAAGTACCTACTTTAGAAGTTATGAGAGAGCAGATGAACATACTCGTACATACACAATAAATACATACCCGTCAGAAACATAACCCAGGGAGGGTTATGTTTCTGCTTGTGCTTCGCAGTGGTAGAGTAAAAGTCAAGACAGTTTTATACACAGTTTTATTTAGTGGGAACGCTAATCCACTACATAACAAACACAGCTCTCCAAATATTAGTTGCCTCGACCGGCGGGGTCGATGCTTGCAAACAAACAAGTAATTTAACTAGGAAGCGGAATTTTTTCTGCCATTTTCCGCATGCCAAGATACGTTTGTCAAATTCTAATACATGTGATAAATTACGCAACAATGCATATTAATTATTTCGCCAGTGGCAGCCACGGTAACAGATATATGTGAATGAGTACATTCGAAATAATTAGTTTATCATATTTGAGTAAAATATGGATGGAATAAAAACATCAAACGATACATATAATTAAATTAATCAATATCGCTTTGTCTGTTTTTAACGTAGCTTAATCTTTTTAATATGTAAATGTCTAATACTTACTTTAATTCACACTGTAAGCGCTAAGTCGATATCTTGACAACAGATTGTCTGCTAGGGTTCCCAAGATACAGCTTTTGCCTAGTTTGGGCCCGTTGTTATTGCAATGTTGAATGTATAAAATGGATTTCATGTGATTATTATGTGAAAATGTCTGAATAAGAAATATTATTATCATCATATAATTGTAAGTCAAAAATAAAGTTGATTTGTTAATGAGCTCCAAATTCTTACAAAAGTTAGTCGTTAGTGAATCCACATTGTAACAGGTACTTATGAGAAACCAGCGGCAAGGCCAGACAATAAATTCCTTTTAATATTAATTTACTTAACAGTTCGGCTTTGACGGTTTAACACACCGCTCGCCATGACCGTGCTACTACTTCTCGCCACACTTGTTTTAATACAAACGATCATCGTATTATTGATCGGTATTTACCAGAAAAATACCAACTCAATATGTACTTCCAAGAAGAGGCTAGATGGGAGGACGGCTCTCGTGACCGGCGGCACGGCGGGAATGGGGCTCGAAATAGCAAAGGATTTTGCCCAGAGAGGAGCGAGAGTCATCGTCGCGTGCCCTTTCGAAGAAGAAGGTCTTCGAGCTTTAAAAACGATCGTAGAGTGTAGTGAAAACCAAAATGTCGTGTTCAAGCTACTCGACTTAGCCTCATTTGAGTCGACCCGGAAGTTTGCTGCGGATATCCTGAAGAACGAAGATCGACTCGATATTTTAATAAACAACGCAGGGGTCGGAGGACCACGTGATGTCGTGACTCGTGACGGGTTGAACTTTCTGATGCAAGTGAACTACTATGGCGCTTTCTTATTGACGATCCTTCTCTTACCGCTGTTGAAGAAAACCGGTCGCTCAGGAGAGCCAAGCCGTATCGTTAACACTTCCTCGGTCTTGCATAACCTGGGGCGAGTGAATTTCGATAACTTAGATGCTAATTTATTTATTGCACAAGTATACGGGAACAGTAAGTTATATGTGATCTTATTCTGTCGAGAGCTAACTAAAAGGCTGCAGAACTGCAATGTGATTACGAATACTGTCGATCCAGGAGCGGTGGGCACTCACATATTTAATGGGACTAATCGGTACATAGGATTTGTAGTAACATGCTTATTTTACATCCTATTCAAGAATCCGTTTCAAGGAGCGCAAACAGCTATACACGTAGCTTTAGATAAGAAAGCTGGTGAAGTTAGTGGAGCGTTCTTCAAGAACTGTAAGCTCTCAAGAGCAGTCAGTAGAGCTTATTGTGATAAGACTGCGAAAAAACTGTGGGAAGAATCAGTGAGAATAGTGAAATTGACTGAAAAAGAACTTGACTGCTGCTTTTAGTCTTTATGATATTTTGAACTAATTCTTTCGTTAAATGGTGGTATTATAGTAGGTTAGTAATTTATTTTAAGACTACAGCATAAATGTAAACATTTTGTATATATTTAAAAATATATATTGGAAGATATAAATTATCCTAATTTATTATAAAAAATAAATTATTTTATTCTAACCTAATGATTCCTTTCCCTTTATAGTTTCGCTATGGCACTGATATCGTAGATTTAATAATAATTGATTAAGTTAAATTATAATTATATCTGTGGTACCCTATACCTGTATATAAGTGTGATAACACACTCAGATCAAACATAAGTTTGATCACAAACTCATGTTTGATCTGTGTAAGACTAGTTTAATACTTGTCTAGGTATTTATGTATATTATGTATTTATTTAAAAACTATATACAGCGAAGACCTAAATTACCTATAGTTTAACAAGATGGTTTAGTTTAGTTTTAGGAAATATGGGCTATTGGTCCGTAGATAATCTAAACTATTGAATATACAAACATGTTATAAAAAAAACTATTTATGTGTTTATATGATAATTAAACTATTATTATCATATCTATTATCAATCATTTTTATTTAATGTTGCCCTCTATAAGTTTATGACTGATTTACATATATTAAAATGTGACGATTTTATTCCGTACAACACGTATTTAACATTTGACATATTGTATCTTAAACATTATTTTAGGTTTCCATTTGTTATTTCTATAAATCGAGTGTAATGATGACAAGAGTGACAAAGACGACAAATTGTGTAATGATGATAACAAACGGCAGTGTGAATGTTTCCAGCACCCGCGACACAAATCTTTACATTTATGAACTAAAAGACAGACAAGCTTTGAATTGCTGCGAATAATTGCTTAATTGATTGAATTTTTTTGCTAATGTTATGTTGTTTACAAAATTCGTTCCTGCGCCAATGGGCTTAAACAATAAAAGTGTTTATTACTGTAATTATAGCTTTACTGTTATTATTGTTAGGTATATTTAGGCAAAAAATAAATAAAAAGAAATCAAAAATCATAATTTATTCACCATCATAACATTGTACGTTATGCTAGGGTACATCAATTACACCAATATTACTTGTAGTAATTATTGATGTGACTTATACAAATAAATTTATATTCTATTCTATATTCTATTCTTCAATAAACATAATAATTTTCAAATAATATAAGTCACAATCTAATACCTTTAAACGAGCAATTCTTGTATATGTATGTATTTTTTCCTTTCTAAATTTATCACTATATATTGTGTAATCAGAATCTCGATAAAATTTTGTATGCAGGGTGTTTCGGGGGCGATAAATCGATCTAGCTAAGTTAAATTTTAGAAAACGTCGTTTTATCCATGTTTTCAGCCGAGCAAAGCTTGGTCATCGGGGTACTATATAATTATACATCGTAATACTAATCATTACTCACATAAGATATACCACATTACTTAATTTATATAATTATAAAAAACAAACTGAACAATTTGTAGTTAAAATAATAGAGACTTTAAAATATATAATGAGAAATATGTTGATAGAGATAAAGCAAAACAATAAATTAATTCCGACTTCCTACGAGTAATGATATTATGCTTTTGAAAAATAAAATGAATATTTGCAATTTAAAACCACGAACTCTTTGATATTAAAAAAGGATAATAAATCACTTCAAATACGACATTGCTTCTTGAGGCAGTTTATTTAAACATTTAATTTGGATGAAATTTGGAATGTACATAGATTATGCCTAGGATTAACACATAGGGTACTTTTTAACTTGATAATAGCATACAAAGCCGCGGGGCACGGCTAGTATAAAATAAAACAGGCTAAAAATTAATCGTTTATTTAAACAAAAATACATTGTACACATAGTAGGTAATACAGTATTTGTGAGTCAAGTACTTAATCAAAGGCCCATCTCACAATAAATACTTATTTATATGGTACCTACGTTTCAAACATTTCCTATTTATTATAAATTAATTTGTGACTTAGCGAATTCACGGAGTTCGAGAGCTGTAACAACAAATGATATAACAATATTTGATCGTTTATTTGTAGCAATTTATATATAGCTAAAAATAGTTTTATTGTCTTTCTTACAACTAGGTCTACTTTTTTGTTAAAAATCACTTTAATTGATTTTAGTAATTATCATAACCTTAAAGAAGATTACCATCTTATTTTTTTCAAACCAAAACATGCTTATTAAATACCTTCTGGTAAAGCATGTGTTGGTTTGAAAGACCTGAAATCACACTAATATATAAAAGGCGAAAGTTTGTGAGTGTGTTTGTATGTTTGTTTCTTTTTCACGCAATTTTGATGAAATTTGGCATGGAGGTAGCTGTCACTCTGGATTAACACATATACTTTATTATAAAGCTGAAGAGTTTGTTTGTTTGAACGCGCTAATCTCAGGAACCGCTGGTTCGATTTGAAAAATTATTTCAGTGTTGGATAGTACATTTATCGAGGAAAGCTATAGGCTATAATATAATATATGTTAAAAAAAATAGGGATCCTTACTATCCTTCTTTACTTCTTGACTTTACATATCTTGTAAAGTCCAATAATCACGCGGACGAAGTCGCGGGCACTGCTAGTCTACTATAACTTTGTACATTTTACGATGTTGCGAGAAAATCATATTCCCTGAAAATGTCCGAAAATGTTATGTACAATAACAATGAATAGCAGACGTCTACAATAAAACAATGACGTTGCATATTATATGTGTTATTTAGGTATAAACATAAATATTTTATTTTTCTTGTTAGGTATATCCACACATAAGGACAAACATATATTAAAAGTACAATAAACCTCAATATAAATGTCAATAGTATTTAAAAAATGTTTTAAATACTATCTACGGGCCAATTGCCTATATTTCCTAAAACTAAACTAAAACTATGTACAGCAAAGAACTAAAGTTACCTACAAGACATCGAGCTTATAGGTAACTCAAGTGCTCAAGCCCACTACCAGTGGGTAGCGTTCCCATCATGCTGGCGGCATTGCCTCTCTGAATTGCAATGCTAATACGTTGAAATACTATTGAAATTTATATTACTAGGCTTAATATTGTGGGGATATATTTTATTTTTAATATATTATTATTAATTTCGGTTTATAATTTCGTCATTAATGTTATAGGTACTATATTTTGTATATAAAAATTTGTATACTATATTTATTAGATATATTGTTTTCGCTAAAGTCATTGATATTTGCTGTATTAATTAAGATTAATTAAATTAGGCTAAACTAGATTTTAGGAACACTTTTAGTAATTCATAAAATCAAGTTTAGTTTGGCGTAATTAACCTCATAAATCTATCTTTATATATGATAATTTCCATAATGTAACCAGCTGTGTATATAAAACTGGTGTATAAATCAAAATAATATTAATTTGACTAAACTTGGTATTTTGGCCAAGTTGCATCGACCGTGGCTACGAAAGAGTCTCGGTGATAAATGAACACGTTTTATAAAACAACTAATAAAATATATGGTGCCTCAGGGACCTTGATATACAAAGCACTTTTTAAGTCCCTTTTCTCTCAATATTCTTCTTTGCTGCCACGCACCAGTTTTGAAACTGTCTCAGTCACCTAGCACTGAAGCACTAAGGCAGGTTGTTTTTTATCTTCGAGTTACTTCGGACCTCGAAACCGTATATCTATAATAAAACTTAAGTTAAGTTAGGCACTTGTGATTGTTTTCTTTGTAGTGTCGTAATATCACGTGGTATATAGAGGTTCCGCATACAGTCGCGTGGGTACTGATATATTGCTGGCTGCTACTTGCGGCGGCTCTCGGGCTATTAAAAGGGCCGATTTTGCTCGACTTTTGGCTGAAACAAATTAAAATGAATCTTAAGTATATTGTAGTTAGTTACATAATTGCATTAAGATGTTTCTTTGTAACTCTAACGCGCTGAAACGGCTGAACAGGCTGTTTGGCATGGAAATGGTGATTGACAAGATACGGCACAACGTTTGAGGGGGAGTGGGCTCCTTAAGGTACATTTGTACGTGGCTTGTGGAGCTGGAATATACTTTTCGGAGGCTTTCAGAGGAATGCTAAGTTATATTTTACTAGTGATCTGCCCCAGTTTTACGCTGGTGCAATTTCCGGTGGATTAAAAAAAAACAAACAAATAAACCTTACAAACCTTGCCCTGAGAATTACGAAAACAACAAACAATAATCTGCTAAATCGGTCGAGCCGTTCTCGAGTTTTTGCGAGACTAACGCAGAACAACTGTTTTATATAATAATATATAGATATAGATTGTTGACAATATTTTCAATAGTAATAGGACTATTTTGCATGGTCCGCCTGATAAAATCAACACGCCTTTGCCTTCGTTCAACCACCTAGCAGTAGTGTGCAAACATAATGAAGGAAGTGGAATTTAGTTTTCGGATTGAAGAGTAATGTTTGTAGTGAAATTACAGGTTTTAAAGAGATTTAACATCTAATGTCTCAGAGCACAGTGCATTTACGCGCTGCAAACTGTTCAACATTCTGGGTGGCGTTTAATATCAGGCGAGCGACTTGCTTTTTTCTCTCTCAGATGCATTAATAGTAAAACATAATTAACTTTTGACTTTGACTCTTTTGGTTTTGACTCAAAATTGCTTAGAAGCAATCGTGTGATAATGAGCTAAAAATATAATGAAACTGAACAACAATATAGATACAGTCAGTTGCAATAACTTGTATACATCTACCTAATTGTTTTCATATTGTGTATATATAATTAAACTGAATTTATGCATTCAGTTTAATTTGCAATGATGATATGATTGTTGGAATCTATCTAATACCTTTAAATGAGCAATTATGAATCTCGGAAACGGCTGCAACGTTTTTTATGAAATTTAGTATGGGGTTTCGGGGGCGATAAATCGATCTAGCTAGGTTTAATTTTTAGAAACCGTCAAAAAACCGATAAGAACTCGGTCATCCAGTTACTGCTATTAATCAGCCAAAGTGCACAAATTCCGTTAAGATTAAAAATAGTTTTTAATAGATTAACATCAAAAGGTGTACAAGGAATTAGTTTAATGCTATGTAGCATTATTTGCCAGCCGTTTTGGTCGTGTAAGAATAGTGTGTGGGCTTGTAATAAGATATATTTCAATATTTGGCGATGCTTACCCATATGTTTTTGCAGCCGATTGTACTTATTAATGTATGGAAGGTATGTACGTAATTTACATTATTTTAATTTTAAATGTACAAACATACGTGATGATTTTTAGTTCTGAACAATACAATGAAACCTTAAAAATGTATAATGATTATTTTAACATAATGTATTATTGACTATTTGTTATTAATAGGTACTACATCATTTATACAGCTGTGTATAAACTGACTACTAACAATGAGGTAACTTCTATGCAAATGAAAAAAACAGTGGTATTTAGGAGATATGTTCATTAAAAATGTTTTTTATTAATTACTTATGTATATATATTTGTAGAAAATGCCAGAAAAGGAAAGAGCTTGAATCAAGGTATTTTATTTAAAGATGTGTGAGAAGTTAACTTAAGTGTGTTGCAGGGCATTTTATCTCAGCCAATGACAAATGAGGCTGGAATGATTTATAAGCTAGTAACTCCTTGGTTTGGTTCGTGAATTGGTCTAGCCTTTAAGTTTTATTGTTTAATTATGTGTAACAATATCTTACACTACACTTGGGACAAACAATATCTTACACTACATCTTACACTTGGGGTGAAAGTTTAAAAGCCTCTAAATATTAAGAGATTTAAAAAAAAGGTATTTAATTTGACCACTATTTCACCTGATGTATATACATGGTTACCAACCTTCTACCACATTGTAATAGGCGACATGGTGACCTAACGCTTCGTATAAAATAAAAAATCATTCGGTGTAATTTTTGGTATCGATACGTTTTAAAACTTAATTATGATTGTAATTAAATTTGTTACAATTGATTTTGTCTATGTATAAGGCAGAAATAAAGTAGTACATTGTGAAAGGAAAATATATTGATTGAGGTGGGGATTGAATCAAGCCCTATTGCTCTAACCGCTGAGCTATACAATGCTATATTATTATAGTTGAATTGCCCATTAGCTTAGGTACTGTTGGGTGCGCGTTCATATGAGAACGATGATTTCGATACCCGGTGGCAACACAAGTTTTCTCCGCAAGGGAAATTAGTGTTTCTGGTTCTGCGTGTAATTGTGTGGGCGATGTTAATGTTTCCAGAACCCACGATACAAGTCATCGAGATTAGTGTGGGGCTGTAAGTGACATTTCACTTATTCAAGCTGCCTGAAGCGACGAAATTATCCCTTCCGTCTTACCGTAGAGATGTCACACACAAGCGAGTCTAACATTGCAGTTAGCTACACGTTATGTTGATTGACGTTCAACTACATCAAATGATTTTGTTTTTTTTAAGTGATTATGATTTCGTTTTTATATTATTAGCCATGCAATTTTGTTTTACATTCTCACATTCATCACATTTATGGACAAAATAAGTGTTTTAACAAGTTATGATGAATGGAAATAATTGTTTTTAGAGCTATATTTTTTTTTTTTTTTTTTTTATTATTATTTCATGACCATGGATGCATAGTCCTTCAGTCGAAATATTAAACAAATATTAACAATTTCTATTCTTCATAATAAAAGTCTTAGTCACAAGTCACAGTCAAAGTCAAGTAGTCAGTCATAGTCAAGTCATGCCCTAGTAAAGTGGTAGGAACTTTACTAGAACTTCTACTGGAGTTTTGGAGCGAAGGCGAAAATCACGTTTTTCAACTTTGTATGACTTGCCTACCACTTATGCACATTTACTAAGTATTAACGGTTAATAATCCACCATTATTACACATTAACACTCGAAGAATCACAGGTTTTGGAAAATTACACAAAATCAACAACGCCATTTTTTCACTTTCGCGGCAAAACTCCAGCTATATTTTATGAGATCCTGTGTTGCAAGTTATGTACATTGTAAGCTTAAGGATTTAAATACAAAGTAAATCTTCATGCAATAAACCTTAGACGTAGTAAAAGGAGCTAATAAACAACGACATGATAATTGACTCTACGCTTCACACAGAATATATAATTATTAACTGTGGTGAATATAATCATTAACTGTTGTATTAATACAATCATTTAATCCTACTAATATTATAAATCCGAAAGTTTGTGTGTAAGTATGTTTGTTCCCTCTTCACGCTATAACGGGTGAACGGATTTAGATTAAATTTGGAATGTACATAGATTATACCTAGGCTACTTTTTAACTTGATAATATCGGGCAAAGCCGCGGGGCACGGCTAGTTAACTATAATCGTTTCGGCGCTAGTACTGTTTTAAGTTATTAACTATAGTTATGTTTAATTTAATACTTAGTTAATATTAAACGATTTTACACTCGCAGCCCCAAACACACTTAGTTCGTAGACATGTGTCTTGGGTGCCAGAACCAAACATTTGTGTTTCCGCCGGGAATCAAACCCGACATCTGTGCTTTGAGTGCGTACGGTGACCCAACTAAGCCAACGGGCAGTTCAAATAAAATATATCCAATCTTGTTTCTTTTCAGCATCAACATAATTAAAATGCAAAAATTTTTTAAGACTTACCACTAGAATGCATACAGCACAACACAACGGTGGCTATGAATGCAGCAACAGGTAGTACTCCAGCTAAAACCAGCAATGCATGCTGCGCCAGCGAATGCTTCGTTCTAGATGCCCCACAACTAGTGATGTTTTGGACGCTGAATGTTTCCAGAATGTTCTGGAACTCTGTACCCAGGGAACGGATTGTGGCCTTCATGGCTTTAGGGGTTAGAGCTTCGCCGGTTTCCGTTTTCCTGAATTGGAAACAGGGCCTGTAAAAAAGACTGTGTTGTAATTTTTTTTACGATGTTACTTATTTTTTTTAGCCGGATCGTCCTCGCCTTTCTGTAGAAAGAGATAAACATATTGAACAGAGCCTCTGTCTCGAGCATGTCTCGAGTATGCGATAAATGATAAAATCTCATTTTGCGTGAGAACTACACCATTTTGGAATCGCCATCTTAAGGTGAATTTCATCTAAAACGCTTGTTTTTGTAACCGTTTTACTCGGTATTCATAATAAAACCAGACAAATATCGTAATCTGTGTGATACGATAAATGACGCCTACTTCTTAGAATATTCATAAAGTTCGTAAATATAAAGGAAAAAAATATCAAATCTCACGCAAATAACATCAATTTGTTTTTTGAAACCATTTCGTTCTGCCATTTTATATCAAAACACTGTGAAAGTTATTTCATATATGATTTATATTGATTTTGAGGCGCGTTTTAACGAAATTTCAATAAAACCATAAGTCAAAGATTGCCACGCGTGACCTTGCGTAACCACGATGTAATTCACGCAATATACACCTTTATGTGCAAAACCGTAAGGGGGATAATTGGCTGTGGTTAAAAAAGGTGCTCGTATTGACGTATACCTGCCACTTAAAGTAAAAATGGTTTCCATTTACTTAGGTATTTACTTGTTTGTTTGTTGGTAGGTATTTAGGAATCGAATCTCGATACCTGCTGCTTAGAAGGTAGATGCGCAAACAACTATGCAAAAGGGCAATTCAAAGATTTAAGTTAAATTTTTATTTACTCATTTTTTAATGGTTTTATTATGTTTTCCTATAAATAACAGAATATAATGTAAACAACTTGAGAGCAAAAACCTACGTATAATGCCGGGTCCACACGTTTGGCAAATCTCGTCAAGCATCTACAAATTTAAACGTGAAGATAAGATGGCTTGGCTTGCAAATGTTTGCTGCCGATCCGAGCTAAGTCGGCTTGCGTTAGTAGAGGTTGAAGTTTGCGGCAAGTGGCAAACGAAAATAAAACTCTTCGCTGTACTTTTATCTATATAATAAAATAATATGTAAATGACATTACTCATTTAAATTGAATGTGAAATATTTTTACATGATAATTATAATTATGTGCATGCATAATGTATATGTCCGTTCATGTGGCACATGACTCAATTACATGTACTTAAGTAAAATTGTCAAATAATTCCATAGCATTAATGTAAATATTTTTATAATTAAATCATAATATTATTGACGTAGTTTTAAAATTTGATTATCGATAGTTTTTAATTATTAATATTATTTTATTGTGTATTTATTTTGACATCCTAATTTAAATTTTTAACTTTATCAGTGTGTATTATTGTTTAATTTGTAATGTTTTAAATTATTCATAATATGGATGACTTTCTGAAATAAATGATTTGATTTGATATTTGATGATTTGATAATTTATTCCTAGTTATTTAATTCTTTGGCGAATTGGGCCAGCCTCTAAACTTTAATATATATAATTCATTTATTTCAATTAACTTAGACTTATCATTCACAATTATTAATTAATTAATTAGTCACATTACAATCGTGGGCCCTGTGTTCTATTCCCGGCAAGAGCACAATTAATATCCCAGGTGAAATTAATTGCACTTACTCTTACTCATACTTTTATTTGCAAAATAGTGTTACATGAGTCTTATTCTAAGTAATCAGAACTTAAACTCAGCCGCTTTTTACAAGTATAGAAAATCATTATAAATACGTATTATCAATTTATCATAAAAAAACAAAGATAAAATATTAAATTATCCGTAGCGGGAGAATCATTCGTGCAGACAGTAAGTATACTCGTATACCTACTCTTCTTGTAGTTCTGGTTGTGATAATTATGTAATTGTTTCCGGCATACATCATACAAATCTTTGAACTTAGTCTGGAGGTGTGAGTGAATGCATTGTCTGTTAGTTTTTTAAATATTGGGATAGCTCTGCAACCTTTGTGCATTTAGCTAGTGTAAAGTAATGAATATTTTTTAAGTATATCATAAATATAGTCCTAGTCACAAGTCGCAGTCAAGTACAAGAGTCAACGTTCAGTCATAGTCAAGTTATGCCACAAGTAAAGTGGTATAAACCTTACTAAAACTCCTTTTGGAGTTTTGGAGCAAAAGCGAATATAAAGTTTTTCAACTTGGCACGATTTGCCTACACTCATGCACATTTACGACCTATTAATATCCTAATAATATTATAGTTAATTGGAAATTAATAGAAACGACAGCGCCATTTTTTCACTTTGGCCACAAAAACAGAGACATACTCGTACATTACATTTTATTTATTTTAGTCTGTTCCTCGCCTCATTATCTCCGACATTCCTTAGCCGTTATTGGGCTCATAATATAAACATTTAATAGGAAACAGGAAAGATGGACACCAGGAAAACCATTATACAACACTAGCCGTACCCACGGCTGCGCCTGCTTTAATTAAGTTAAAAAGAAGCCTGAATGTTTTATTCCGGAACCAAAATTATCTACATTCAAATTCATTAAAATCGGCTTATTCGTTACGGAGATACATGACAAAAAACATTCACCCACGCACAAACTTTTGCATTTATAATGTTAGAAGGATTATCAAGATTTCGGGAAAACAAGAAGTCGCTGACCTCTTCAAATTACCAAAATTAAATATTATTAAAGTGCCACCTATTTCAGCTCCTATTCATTTTATTAGATAAAGTGTTTTGCATTGACGTCATAACTCGATTTAAATGCGTCTTTAACAAAATTATCCGTAGCTAAAGAGTTGCTGACGTCAGTTAATTTTTTTGAATGTCTGAACGTTTACGTGGTTCATTATCTTTGTTTTGTATTTAGTTATTTATTACTGAAGTTTCAGACATTACCTTTTACAAACAAACTTTACCCCTTTATAGTAGCAGAGATAATAGAGTTAGGAATGTTTCATCTTTTTATTACAAATCATTTATTGCAAGAATATAGTGAGTATAATATAATAATAATAATATAGTATAGTATAATATCAAGTTATTATGATAACAATACTATCGAATCATAAACTTTACCATGGCAGTAACTTTTTATAAAAACATACATAAACGCTTTCACATTTACAGCCCCACACTAATTTCAATGACTTGTGTCGTAGGGCCTTATCATTCAACAACATTAAGCAAATACAAATTTCCCGTGGGGATAAAATAGTGTTCCCACCGGGAATCGAACTCGACGCTTTGAAGGTGAACGCGCATCCACCTACGCCAGCGGGCAGTTTTAAGTTAAGAGATAAGTTATAACCGGGTAAACAGAAAAAAAAAACAATATCAAAAAGCCAACAAAACAGAGACCACTATTTTTTCGATTTTTGACAAACATAAGTAATTTATCTGGGCTAAATATACTACTTTGTTGATATAATCGCAGACATCTTTTATAAAAGTAATGAAGGCCAAAATGTTTGCTATACATTGTATTCTCTTAAGTATGTAAAACTATTTAGTCAGCGTACACCGATAAAGCGGCCAATAAGTGAATTTTTCTCCGACTTGTTTTATGAATATTGTTATTTCGAACTAATAACTAACTTTTATTCCAATAAAACATAGCCTATGACACTCAGAAATTATTTAGTTATTTATTAGCGAATTTTCTGAGATTACCTTTTACAAACAAACTTTACCTCTTTATAATATTAGCAGAGATAATAGAGTTAGAAATGTTTAAGAAAATGCGTTGCGGCATCGAGTTTCTTGCCAGGTTCTTCCGAAATGGACGTAATTTTGGGAATCTAGCAGTAGAGTCATTAACTTTCATGAGTGCCACCGTTGGGTCCAATATGATTTTGAATTGAATTTTGAGCGGAGAAGTAGAGATTATGGTATTTTGTGTTCATCTCTATGATATCCATGGCGATGGCATTTATTGTACCTATTTTTAGGTTTAATGATTTTATTCACTCATAAAGCACATAGTTCGCTTATAATGAGTTTACATACTAACTTATAACTAACTTAGAACCTAGCTAGTTACTTTGTACATCTAATTTCATCCAGTAATTGAACGGTACTGACTTATTTTAGAAAATTGTAAAAAAAAAATTTTTTCAGACTATTTTTAAATTGGATCATGGTTTCAAAATTTTTAATAACAAAAGGTAAATTATTGTATAACAATATATTTTAATTTTTTGTTACTATAATCATTTCTCCATCTGTAATGTTGGTTAAACCGTTATTTAATTGATGGTTGCATTACTGCACCAGGGCCAATCCTGTCCATGCAGTGCGCATACACTTACCCTGGGTTAGCATAGAACGCAGTGTTGGCATCATGCAGTTGCATCCTCAACTTCTTCTGTTCTAGGACGGATGACATCTGGTCGCGAAGGTCAGTGTACCTCTGCCGAGTGCCGCCGGTCATCACAAGACGCAGTAGGTCTCTTTCGCGTACCACCACCACCTGGTACAAATCAGTATCTTAGTCTTCTGATAACGAATTTAGTAAGCAGAATTATTGAACACTATTATTTTATCAAAATAGCTGCAGTAGGTCCTGTGCGTTCACAACTGCAGCGCGACGCAGCAGAGGAGTCGATCGACGGCGACAAATTCGCTCATGCTGCTCTATTGAGAGGTCTTACTGGTTTTTTTTATTGGTCCTGGTAAATAAATACTACCAAATAAATAAATACAAATACAATACAATAATAAACTTATGTAGGTGGAGTTAGAATTATTATTTTTTTATTATTTATTAGTGCGCGCGGAGAGGCGACGCGAACGTTGCGATCGGCCACCTCCCATATGATGGGCATCGTACATGCCCGAAACTAGTCGGAAAATCCGACAAAACCGCCGCGAGTACCAGCCGGTTTGAAAACATTAATAAGGATTACTAATGACAAATTTATTTTCAAACCTTTGCATAGAAATGAGCGTAGGTAGATGGTATCATGTTATTATACAAAAGACAATATGCCTAATGGAATGATAGTAAAAATCATCTGCAAATATATATTCCAATATTTTGGTGTCACCTGATGAAAAGTGAAGATGCGGCCGAAGATGTAACACCCTTGTCGAGAAGATACCTATTTACTCAAAATTTAAAGACACCTAGATTGAAGACAGGCAATGAGTTCCATTTTTGCGCTGTATGGATGATCAAAGTAGAAGCGAAACGCTTCGAGTGAACTGACGCTATGTCAAATCGAGCTTCATTGCTATGAGGAAGTACACATTTTTTATACCGTGCACAAATGCATTCACAAATTTAATGATTTCTTATGTTCGTTTCGTTCGTTCACGATTATTATTTATTTAATACCATAACAATACATTGGCGATAATAAATAAATTACGTTGTAACCATGAACTTTGCAAAGTGTGCGTAACATCCTTAATTAAAACAATTAAAAATAATTATGCCATAATTTTTTTTTTTCAAAAATACTTGCTTTTTATTAAAAACTTGAAACTTTAATTGTACCCCGCGGCTTCGCCAACCTTAATTAAGTTAAAAGGAGCCTATGTGTTATTCCGGAACCTAAACTATCTACATTCAAAATTTAATCAAAATCGGTTTATTCGTTACGGAGATACGTTTTTTTATGCCTCATAAGCAAGCATTTCACCACGTGTTAACAAACATTCACACACACACACAAACTTTCGCATTTTTAATATTAGTAGGATAATTTCCAAATTTCCACTAACCTCTACTTGAAGATCGCTGGCTCTTTCAGGGTCATTCGAGTTATTTGCTCTCACCACCAACCTACAAAGATCAGTAAATGATAATTATTATAACTCCAATTCTAAATATATTCATTACAAGCTTCTGCCCGCGACTTCGTCCGCGTAGTAAGTAAAAGTCCCATGTCAAGTTGTCATCCAGGTAATAAGCTGTCTGTGTGCCAAATTTCATCCATAACCGATCAGTCGTTTTGGCTTGATTAAGCAACAAACACCTATCCAGACATACATTTTTTTTAAACAGTGGCAATATTGTATAATGGAGCCTACATTTTAAGTTAGACCTCTAGCAATACATCGGTGAAAACTGCATTCAATTGTAATTATTTTCCGTAATGCGCGTATAAACATATAGACTGACAGACAGACAAAAAATTAAAAAAATAAATTATTGGCTTCTGTTACTCTAATAAAGATATTTGTTTTTCTTCAATATGTATAATATAAAGACATCTGCCTGTTACTATTTTTACCGACTTCAAAAAAGGAGGATGTTCGACTGTATGTATTTTTTTTTATGTATGTTCACCGATATCTCCCCCATTTGTGGACCGATTCTCAAAATGCTTTTTTTGTTTCGTAGATTATACTTCAGGTGGTCCCATATAAATTATATCGAAATCGATCAAGCCAAAACCAAAATATAAGGGGTGAAGTCGGTTTTTTAAGCTTTGCTTACGTTTAAATTATATTATATGTAAATGACGACCCAGTTGGCGCAGTGGACAGGTGTACGCCCTCTGCGCCGTGGGTCCTGGGTTCGGTTCCCGGCAGAGGCACAAATTCCTTCCTAAGGGATATTTGTACTACTGGTTCTGGGTGTAATGTGTGTGTAATGTGAATGTTTCCGGCGCCCACAATACAAGTCTTTGAACTTAGTGTGGGGCTGTGAGTGTGAATGCGTTTAAAAAAAAAAAAAAGATCTTTTGGTACTCAACCTTTGAAAATGATGACCTAAATACCTATTTATACCTAATTAAAAATAATAAATTATTAATACTAATCAGGAAAGAAACTTTGCCAGTTGGTAAGGTACGAGAACGTTTGCTGCATACAATTTTTATGCAGAAAATGAGCCAGCTAACCTATCACCAACGGTTTAGATGAGGCAGGTGTTAATTCCTTCGTAGACTGCGTATAGTTAAACATTTTTTTTTTCAACAATCTATTCTTACCTAAATATGCCATCTGCGTAATGAATCAAATTCTTCATAATCTTCAAATCGGCTGTAGAATTATTTAGAACAATGACATCACTGATATTGTTCAGTGATTTACCCTTGATTGGCGATTCAAAAGTCATGTTAACTATTTTGTATATTATTGGTAAAGCATCTGGGTCCTTGTCAGTTGCTTTCAAGTTTCCAATAATTGTATCTATAGGTACGTTTAGTCTGACACCAATAGTCATATTAGCACTATCGAATTCTGGCATGTGGTCGTCAATGTCCAGAATTTTGATGTGAACCTGAATTTCAGATGGATCCTGCAAAAAAAAAACCTATAGTTACATTTCTGATAGATATATTTTCAGTAGCTTGTATCGTTATTTAATTAAATTAAGTAAACTAATTACGTTAGAAATAAGAAAAACCTTACTTACAAGTCTGTTATAAGCCTTATTCAATCTTGGCTTACTACCGTGCTTAAAACACTTCAAAGTCAACAGCAATTTTGATATTACTTCTCTATCAAGTCTTGCTGCAGCAACTATGACTGCTTTACTGTCATTGGTTCTTTCTAATTTAACTAACGCAAATTCATTGCCAGAAGTGATAGCATAGTCAATAGCAGCATTGTCGCCTATGTCTTCATCAATAGCTTCAACTGTACCGATGATGGTTCCTATCGGTACTTCTTCTTTTACAATCATAAGAACTGGCGGGTCATCCTGTAAATTTAATTTCTTCGTCAACAATAAAACATAAACGTTTTCACATTCCCAACCCGACTTATGACAAAAACGAGTAAGGTGGATGCCACAAAAATTCAACATTACAATCACTCTCATAACCAAATACACAAATTTCCCTTGGGAAGAAAATTTGTCTACCCACCGGGTACCTAACCCGATAACTGCTGCCTCTGCAGATGCGCAATCAACAATGCCAGCGGGTAGTTCAATTTCCTAAACCATATTAATAAATTGGTCTTATAACTTTGTAAACGTTTCTCATAATAATAATTATTATGGTGGTGGGCTTTTTACAATATGTTTGAAATGGTAAACAACATAGAACAATCATTTCATTATTTAGTGATGAAATAATAATTAATTATTATTATTCTTCTACGTTATTTGTATCAAAGTTTTAAAATTAAAAATACTTACCAGATTTCTTCCAAAATGTGGCTTATGATCATCAACATCAGTCACCATTACTGTAACTATTCTAGTGCTCTGCTGCGGAGGCTCACCCCTATCCGTAACAAGGAGTACCAGTGTGTAGGAGTCCTTACGTTCTCGATCCAGGGACTGTCGAGTTGTGATGAGACCAGACTTGGAGTCTTAAAAAAAATCATCCTCTCTATAAGGTTCCAACAATGTCAATAGTATAAAATTCTAAACCATGGAATAAGGTATACTTTTCAATACTATTCGATAAAGCAGACAAAGCCGAAAGGCATATAAGTAATTAAATATTATTTCTTTATTCAATTCTTAACTAATCTAAAATGACGGGGTTCAGTGAAAATAAAGTAGGTGTAAATGTGTATATACCTATAGCAAATATTTTTGCGTCAGGATTGCTCAGTTGAATTGAATAGAACAGTTGGCCAGAAGGTTGTGTCGGGTCGTCAGGATCACTTGCTACAACTTGGAATACTGCTGAACCTATAGTAGCATTCTGTAAAAAAAACATCTGTGATTTGACACTTACATATTATGAAACTCGCCCGTCGCTGTATCTTCTATTATACATGTTTTTTATGGCTTAGTATTTTATGGCTTAGGTTTGGTACCTGTACTAAAATAAAATACGCGGAAAGCGCAAAGCTACTATTCCTATGATGAATTGTATAGAACAATAATATATAATATTAATGCTATTGTTGATTACATTGTGAAGTTTATATTTAAATAGTTAAATATAGTTCTAGCAATGGCGCTAATTTCGCAACAATGTACTTATAATAATGTACATTTTTTGTTGTTCACTTACATTAAAAAACAATGTAATATATTTGACTAAATTATCTTTTAATCATTGTGGTAATGGTAATGTTTTAAGCCTTGTTTAAAAGCAAACTTTTTTTTCTAATATTAGCCTTTCTTCTCGCTTGAAGTTTTTTGCTTCAAAAACGTCATCAGAAATTGTAATGGAATGGAATTAATTGCCAGCATCTTTGGTCCCCAAAAGGCATAATCTGGAGTCATCAATACCATTTAAAATTAATAACTTCTAGGAAAGCAAACAACTTCACCATATCATCAGTGAATTTTTGTTTTTAAATAAAAAGTACCTATTATGTATCCGTGTACGTTGATGCTTCAGAACTTACTTCGCTCACAGAAAGGATTTCTCCAGGTGCCGGTCTGATAAATCTCGGGACTCCATCGTTGGCACTGACATCTCCAATATAAAGTGACAGAGAAGCATCAGCATTATGACCACCACCATCCACTGCTCCAACTAGTAACCTGTAGGGATCGGTACGACCGCGACCCGTTAGGTCCTTGTTGGTTCTTACTTCACCAGTAATAGGGTCTATTGTGAAGAGACCTAAACAAAATAAGTTATTTTCAACTAGTAAGCAAGTTTTTGTGTAAAATTTAAAGTATTCTGGCAGCAGACTAAATGTTAATTTTAACACTCACAGCTCCACTTGAAAGTAAAAAACATGTATAACTGGTGTCAAAAACATATACATCACACACATAATTTTATTTTTCCAACCAGATCCAGAAACAAATTTTCTTTGGGAAGAAAAGTTGTGTTCTTATCGGGAATTGAACCCTGCATCCCCAGCGTACCCAGAACACATGTAACCAACTAAGCCAGCGGGCAGTTCTTACTGAAATGTCAGAATCAGCAAGTTACTTTATATCGGACATTAAAATAGACTTCCGATCTTGTTTTTTTTATTAATGAGACTAATTGTTTGTCAGGTCAGTCGTAGTAATGGTGTTTTTTGTCTATTTTTGATCAAAGTGGTTACGTTGATTAACATACTTACTTATAGAGCTTGTATAACTTAACATCGTGTATACATAGTAATGTATACACAATGTTAAGTTATACAAGCTCTAAATTTGAAATGTAATTTTTTGCCTTTTTTCACTTTTAAACTTTAACAAGTTAATTGTTAACTTCTGTTATCCAAACATAGGGTAGTTGCGGTTTCAAATCATTTAGAACGCTTGAGTTTACGCTGAATGTAACATCATAATAAAATCCATGGTGGTAGGGTTTGGCATTTTCTCATCCTTACCTGAAATTAAGATGATTAAAGAACTCTGTATACTCACCATTAGCTTCACCTTCGTCCAGGAATTCATATTTGATTTCTCCTCCTAATCCTTCATCAGGATCTGTTGCAGTTATGTTTATAACGCTTATTCCAATTGGTACGTTTTCAGGTACAACAGCTGTAAGTATAAGTAGTACAAGAATTTAAATGGAGTATAAATACTGATTGATGACTAGTCTTCGGCGGTGATCACAAATTATTCAATATACACGCAAGATAACTTCGATGCAAGTATTGATATTTTTAAAGAATCTCCGACATTTTGATCAATATCTCATGGAAATATGGACAAAATAATAATACTTACCAGTGTAAACGTTCTTTTCGAAAGAAGGAGCGTTATCGTCAACATCTAGTACATCGATAAGTATTGTTGCTGATGTTTTTAATCTATCTGATCCGCCATTTGGAGTATCAGCTGCTTCAACTTCAAGACGAAGCACGGATTGGCGTTCTCTGTCTAGAGTTTTGTTTTCTGCAACCTTAAAAAGTATAAACGCTTAAACATAAACACTTTTACACTCACAACCTTACACTAAGTTTAAATACTTGTGTCGTGTATGGCGGAAAAAATCACAATAAACATAATCACACCCAGAACCAGAAACACAAATTTCCCTTGGGGAAAAAACTTGTGTTTCCACTGGAAATCGAACCTTATACCTACTCGCTTAGAATACGGTAAAATCATACATAATTTCGCACCTAACATTTTACTCTTACTTATGCATATGAATAACATATCTTAAGTACGTACTCGTATAGCTCCAGTGACATTATTAATTGTGAACAAATCAGAATTTCCTCCTCTCAATGTGTAACGTATATCGGAGTATCCTTTGACTCGGTCTTCTTCTGTCAAAACTACGTCTGCATCATTTGCTTTTACTGTAACTACTATGTCTGGATACTTGACAGATTCCAGAACACTTACTTTGTAGAGCTGAAATAGGAAATAAACATTGTTTGTTAAAATTGATAAAAGAATTTATTATATATTTTTTTAATTGTATAACTTACTTCATTTTCAAAAATTGGTGGATTGTCGTTGATGTTGATGATTTCAATTATAATTTTAGCCATACTATTTTTACTACCATCATTGCTTGTAGCTTGAACAGTCAATGTTAAATTGGGACTTGTCAGTTCTTCATAATCTAAATGACCAGTCAAAAGAACTTGCCCGCTTCGAGGGTCCACTTGTAGTAAACCACTTTCAGCTTTAACAACTTTGAAGTTCGATACCACATCTCCTGATACTGGATCGTCTGCTGTTAATACTACCACAGTACTACCAATTGGCTGTTCCTCTTTGATTTTGTGGTAAATCACAGGACTAGAACTTGTCCACCCCGAATTAGTAAACTGAGGATTCTTATCATTAAAAGGCTGAATATAAATTGTGTGTTCTATCAAAGCAAATTGTTTGTCTTTATTTAGTTCAGCCTTTGAATCTACAACTTTTATAGTCAATATAACTATTGATGCCTGGCTGTAATCTAGTTTGCCATTTACAAAAATCTCGCCTGTGTTTTCGTTAATACGAAAAATAGTCTTATAATCATAAGCAGCATTAGGTTTCAACTGCACGCCGGCTTTTGATAGTGCCTTGATTGGTTCAACAATACTGTACACTAGTTTAGAGTTACCATCAGTGTCAAAAGCTTCCATTTGTGTGACCAAATCTCCAACAAGTGCTTTTTCAGATATATAAGTAGTTGAATCAGTCATGTTAAACTTTGGTGCTTTGTCATTTACATCTTGTATAGTAACAAACACAGTAGTTGTTGCAGTTTCAGGAATAGGGACACCACTATCTACCGCTGCAACTAATATTTCATATTTTTCTGGGTTTAAATCTCGGTCCAAGTTAGCATCATTTGAAACTGTGATCAATCCAGTCCTGGTGACAAACAAATAACTTCAATTGTAGTCTTAAATTACAATAATAACCAAAATAACATCAAATATATTATAATAAAAACAATACTACATCGCTTTTTTGAGTGAATATTTACTTACTTTTCATTTATGACAAAATTATCCTTAGAACCTGACACAATATGGTATGTGAGTAAATCATCTAATCCATCAGGGTCATTAGCAATAACTATCGTGACATTTTGTCCTGGTTTTGCATCTTCTCGTAAACTTGCTTTGTAATTCATAGGGTTGAGGTCAAATGTGAAATCTTCATTGGTATCTTGTAATTGCTGGGATACAGTGTACTTATAATGATGGTAGTTTCCTTTGAATGTTGGCCGTTGATTACCAGGTACTCCAACTCTAATAAAAACTCGTGTTTCATTGTGCAATGGTGGTTTTCCTGAAAACACACACTCACATTCACATTTTTAAATAACGTTAACTAACATTTACTATATTTGCCATTGAAGTTTTCACTAGCCGAATAACAAGACTGCGCTAGCAAGACTGATTGCGTCTTTAAGAGCGAGTTGTCAGATAAATTACTGGGCATTTGAAACTTAACATCTTATTTTTCAGGGAGAGGAGCGTCTCAGCAGTGGAATGCCATTTTTTTAATAATATAATTGGTGCCGCTGGCGTGTTGCTGTTTGTTACGTATCTTACTAGTTTACTTCTAGGCCTAGCGTGTTAGTCTTTTCTCATCCTGGATCACATTTATCGAGTGAGATAGGTAGTGGTCAAACGGTTACCTAACAGAGAGCCTAGCATAAATAATCGTCAAAAATCGATCGTCGACGGCCCTTGGTTTAAATATGTCACGTAAAATAATCTAAAAATAAGTTAGATTTACCTAAATCTGTAGCTCTTATCACAAGTTCATACTGTCCTCGAGGCGTATCCATTGAATCGACTCTTTCCAAAACGGTGATTTCACCGGTATTTTCATCAACAGCAAAAACATTGCCCTTACGACTTATACTGTTGTCAGATTCTAGTGAATATTTGACTTTTGCGTCTCCCTGGGTAGGGCCATCAGCGTCAGTAGCCTGTAAAAATATTTTGTGCATGATGAAATGTAAGATAATATATTTCTCCAGTAACAGTTGTATAACAATAATCGAGTCTAGTTATTTACTGGTCTCTTTTGGTAAATAAAATATTTTGTATTTGTATTTATTTAATAATTAAAAAATACGATTTGATATAAACAAAATAATATATAAATTATATATATATATATATATATATAATATATTATGCCATGCTAGGCAGAACTATATTGATATAGTTAGAAAAACGTCCCCGTAAGACTATTAACGTCTTACGGGGACGAATAAGGAAAGGATAGTTTATTAATATATACATTGTAAAAAATAACCAAATATTTTAATAAAGAGGCCTCCCCTATAGTATACGCTGCTAGTATATATAATAACTCACTGCTTATATAGTGAGTTATTAGGAAATTTTGCTGAATCCTATTTACGCCAACATCACACACACACAATCAAATCCAGAACCAGAAACACAATTAATATTCCTTGGAGAGAAAAACTTTGTTCCTGCCGGGAGTCGGACTCGGAAACGTTCTACTCTTATATCTCTAGTGTTTAAGTGACCATAATTTATTATTAGTTGATAATTGTTAATATACAGCACACTGTGGTTTGACATATTTTTATTTTATGAAAACTATCGCGATTGTTATTCATTTTTATGGTACTAACCGGCTGTTAATCGCGTTATCTATTGTCGAAATACTCCGACCAGTTTCGAGCGTATACGACGCTCTTCATCTGGGAGTCAACAAAGCGGCCGATCCCGACGCCTGGAGTTGCGCGCGGCCAGGCGTCGGGATCGGCCGCTTTGTTGACTCCCAGATGAAGAGCGTCGTATACGCTCGAAACTGGTCGGAGTATTTCGACAATAGATAACGCGATTAACAGCCGGTTAGTACCATAAAAAATATTTTTATTTTACTATTTTTTATTTTTATATATATATTTTTTTTGTACTGACATTGATTTTAATATTTTAATGATTTATACAAATCTTACTCAAATTACAATTGTAAAAATATAACTATAAGAAAGACGTGTAAACAATGTTTATCAATAAATGAGAAATAAATGAGTATTTGAACTACGGCACAGAAAACAAAGACTTGCCCGGTGCGACAATTCGAGTCGTTGGTATTAATAAGTTATTTATCACATTTTTTTTTAGAAAAATCGAGGGATGTAAAATTAAAAACTTACCCTGACTACTAACTGAGGTTCAAAACTGGTGGCACCATCTCTTATTGTTCTGCTATATTCAGAAGCTTCGAAAATGGGAGTATTGTCGTTTACATCCAAAACTTCAATAAAAATACTAGTAGTAGAAGCTTTCCCGCCTCCGTCCTTGGCAAAAAGTGTCAAACTGTAACTTTTCTGTTTTTCATAGTCTAGCAATTGAGCTACGTAAATACCACCTTTGTTTCTATCGGTTTTAAAATAATTTGATCCAAATCCACTCAATGTATATTCAATCTCTCCAAATATACCATAGTCTCTATCTGTTGCTTGAACCTCTCCAATTTCAGTCCCAATTGTAGCATTTTCTAGTACGTTAAATCTATAACTATTTTCCTGAAATACTGGAGCATTGTCGTTCATGTCCAGCAATTTTATGTTTACTCTAGCTGATGATAATTCTCTTTTACCAGAGGACGTTACTATATCAAAACTAAACATTCTCATATTGTCATCGTCTACGTCATAATCTAGTTTGGAAGAATCGCTAACTTTAATGCTTATTGGTGTTCTACCTTCACCGTGTTCTGTGCTCAAAGCAAATACTCCTTCAGAATTAAAAATATTTCTAAGCTCTAGATCATATTTGCTGTTTTGTCCAATATCTGTGTCTTCAACATAAATTGATAGGCCAGGGATGGGACTCCCATTTTCAATGTTTTCTGGAATGGATATATCAAATACTTCCTTGTTGAACTTAGGTACATGATCATCTACATCTGTTACAATAATTGTTATTGGCGTGACTGTAAAGTCTGATGGCACTTCATTGTTTATGAGTTCTGTGGCCTGTAAATTAAAGTAAGTTAATAATTTTGAAAGAGTTTGATCAAACTTGTTTTATTATTATTTGTTGATTAAATTAACTTTTACCTTGATATAGAAACTATAAACTCCTCCACTTTGCATTACAGTATCGCTTTCTCTATCTATTGGTATATCAGTAGTAACGAGAACAGCTCTTCCTAGTGGTCTCTCAGGCAATAGTTTAAAATAATGCTCTGTGTCACCCTCAATGGTTAACAAAACTGGTCGAGGATTTGCAGTATCACCATCTTTTGCAACTATTTCCATGATACTGGTTTCCTGTAAATTATCAAAAATTGATTAGACTGTAAAGTTATGTGCAGTCACATCAAATTTAAATTCTAGTCTAATAATACAAAAAAAATATATATTTTGTAAAACTGTACCTACGGATATGAAATGATTTAAAGCTTTTGACTACGTAAGTACTTACAGAATGAGTATTTTCTGGCACCGTAGCTGAAAATGGGGCATTGAGAAACATTGGTGGCTGATCCTGAACATCCCAAATAGCTGCAGAGACACTAGCAATAGCACGTAGAGGCTTGTCCGATGTATCACTAGCTTCTAAGCTAATGACGTATGCAGATCGGCTTTCGAAGTCGAGTGGTTGTTTGAGGAACAGGCGGACATGGTACTCGTTAGGTGTGATCTGAAAGGGAAATGAGATAATCTTAACTCATTATATTATGTATAGAAATTAGACCAGTAATTTTGATATTTTGGCTGGTTCAAAGATATTGGGTATACTTTTCACCGTGATCAAGGCGTCTTGAGGCAGACCAAGCAAGAAATGTCTGTCATTACTGTTATGGTAGTCTTTGTCGGTTTTAACAGTAGGTTGTCGTTTTTAACAGTAGGTTTTTTTGGTTCTGATGGTCTTATCTATTCTTTCATGAGTATTTATAAAGAATAATTGTCCTTACGACTACTTACATACATGGTATTAAGCTTATATTAAGAATTAATCAGGCATCTCATTTGATATAGTGATTAGGCAATAATATGTTGCCAATCTCATAGCCGCGTGCTTGAACCCCACCAATTCTATTTTGTTCTGCTAAAATATCATCGCTCTATTATTATTTATATGTATATATTTATATAATTTTGGCTTACTTAGTACTTTGTTATTAAATTAATAATAATTGCTACTTACCATATCTGTTACAACTCTAAATGTAGCGCAGGCTTCAGTATCGCTTCCTTTTTCTTTAGTCGTACATATCACTTTAATGTTTGCATTGTCTCCTTCGTCTCTATCTGTCACCAATATCTTTGGATTGACCTGAAATTCAGAAAATAACTTTTAACGTTTGCTAATTTTAAATTAGATTCTGATGCGCATTTGTCTATTATTCTCAATATGTCAAATCAATGATAATTAATTATTTTGATCTCAATCAATCAATCAATCAATAATTTTTTTTTATTCTCTCTCTTAAGTAAACATTTTTTTGCCGAGTCTAGGACTTAGATATAGAGGGACTGGTGCCTGAAGTAGGTTGATAACAACCTGTATTACAGGTCACCAGGACTCCTGCTAGTACATTTACAGTTTGGCAACTATTATTAAGAAACATAACTTAATACATTAAACGTTGGAGAATATCGAAGGTACCTATAGTATAATATACTTAATGCTTGTGTAACTGAGTAAGATTGTTTGTGTGTGTGTGTGTGGTGTGTTTATGTAAGTGTGTGTGTGTGTGTGTGTGTGTGTGTGTGTGAGAGAATTTGAGTGTAAATGTGAAGGTGTAGGGCAGCCACTTATCCAAGTTTGTTATATCTATATTGTTTATTTAATTTTAATAAGAATAATAATAATTTATTCATTGACACTTAAATATTAAACACAACAACATTACAATTACTTATACTGTTTGGTGAGTCCTAAATCTCACACTAGGATGAGTCCTGTGTCGTGGAATTCAGTCTCTTTCAATATTGTAGATGCAAATGCTACAATTAAATACATTAATAAATAATTGATGAAATTAACATGAAATATAAAAATATATAAACAATTTTTTAACAAAATAAGTTAATATATAATTATGCTAGCAATACTTGAAGCTGTGAATTTAATAATTATGTTATTATATAAAATGTCCCTTATAGAAGTAGATTGAATAAAAAATATTCTATGGCATTATACATCAATATAATATCCACCAATATGAATAAATAAACATTAGGATTGATTAATACATTTATATATAATGTAAATATTGTGATTTCTTAATTAGAACGCTTCTCACATGTATTTGAATTGCCTATGACAAGCAGAAACCAGAGCTACAACTCTCGCATTATTGTTTTAAAATGAGCTGAAAAGATATAAGCGTATACATGATTTCTCTATCTTTTTTATTTTCCTTTTTTTTTTTATTTGTGACAGGCTAGTGTTTGACCACTATCTCACCTGATGGTAAGTAACGATGTGATCGAAGCTGGTAAACACACTAGACCTGGAATACGCAGGCTCTCAAGGATAACTGCCGGAACACCGTATTTTGCTTGGCGGCAGACTTTCAACTTGATGGTGGTAAGCTACTTTGGTAGCAAGCCAGGCGAGCAACTCACTAAATGCTCTACCACCTCTCAAATGTCACCTGATTAGCACCACCCGGGGACCACGTGTAGGGAGTCAGACTTAAGGGGTATCCTCCTACGGACGTGGGTGACTCAGCCCCCAAAAACTTACACTTAACTTACACTTATCACTTAATAACAGCTGATCAAAGGTTTGTAATATCTTGGAAACAAATTATACTAAATTATATATTACTTGCCTCAATTTCATTCCCCACTGCAGTTGCTTCGCTGATATTTACAATGTAGGGCCTATTGTGGAAGACGGGAGGGTTGTCATTGACATCTTTTACAGGAATTACCCTTCTCAGCGATATCGTGTTTGGTTCTGTGTTCGCTATTCCTTCGTCTGAAATTATTTTACGAGTAAGTAGTAGTAAGTAGAAAATAAGAACCTAATTAATACATAATCATGTTTTTTTATTGTTATGTATCATAACTTTGTACGTTTACTTGATTATTTTTTGCTTGTTTTTTGTACGTGTTATTTTTGACTTGTTTTACTATTGCGTAGACGAGCCTCGCGGTTCTATATCTCTAGGACATCAAATTAACTGATTTTAGACTTACTTAAAGGCTAAATATTTAATATTGAAAATTGCATATAATATCCACACAAAAAACATATACAAAAAGCAAACAATTATAACCAAGAAAAAAAAAGTAATCAATTTTAAAAGTGTTTCTCTAGCTACTAGGCAAAATGCGTCAAACGACTTGTTTACTAATAACATTCAATACTCATTTTGTCATACTAATAATCTTACCTGTTAAACTGATAACAACCTCTAGAAACGCCAGCTCCTCTCTGTCCAGGGTCTTAGCCAGGGTGACTACTCCAGTCTGTGGGTCAACTGTGAAGTACTGCCCAGATATCGAATACCTCAGCTGCCCGTTTTCTGGGTCAATACCTTAAATAATAAAAGTTGTCTTTTTAATATCCCTTAATGGTAGGTACAAAAATTGATTGTATATTTGAAAAACTAAACTAAAATTGACGACCCAGTTGGCGCAGTGCACAGGTGTCTGCCCTCTGCGCCGTGGGTCCAGAGTTTGATTCCCGGAAGAGAACAAATTCCTTCCTAAGGGATATTTGTGCTTCTGGTTCTGGATGTAATGTGTGTGTGAATGTTTCCGGCTCCCATGATACAAGTCTTTGAACTAAGTGCGGGGCTGTGAGTGGGAATGTGTTTGCGTTTGTTTGTTTGTTTAAATTACACAATGCTCAAGATCTTTACCAGTACCTAGGTAACGTGCCCGTTATACTGACGGTATTGCCTCTCTGAATCACAATGGTAATACACTAAACGAACTCGTATGTAACAACTGCCGAGGTTTCCATATTTTCGCCATTTTGTATTTCAGGAAGAGTAACAATGCAATAAAATTTTATTTAATTTAGGTATTAATTGTATCATATAATATATAAGAAATAAAATAAACTAAACCTTATCACGTGGTAAGTGTCATCGTTTCTACAACATCTGCAATGCCACCAGAGCTTAGAATAATAAGTACCACGTGGCATTGCAATGCGCTCCTGTACCAATCAGTCTCATAGTCTCATTTGCCCAGTAACTGTGTGATTTAACCTTGAATGCACAGTAGGTAGTCGATTGCACAAACCTTGTACCGTGCGTCGTTCTGGGCCCCTTTAGGTCAAAGCTCAACTTGGCTGACGGGTTTAATATACCAAACACTGACCACTCCACTTTCGTCCTAAACCAGTTGCTGTACTCAAAGTACTACTGTATTTACCATTAAGGCATCCTACAACAGCAGTGTATAAAAAAGCAAACGTTTTATCTGTGCGAAAATTATACATTTATGAAAGCCTAAGAAGATACCATAAAACCGTTGTGCCATACTTGCCAGTGATCTTAAAAAGAATTAATAAATGTCCAGTCCCAACAACAAAAACTAGATTTGCTCAGAAACACTTTAGTGTCATTGTTCCCCACCTATATAACAGACTAGATAAAATTCACAACGTAAAAAGTAAAAATAACAGGGACATAAAGAATATTATACTTTCATACCTAAACTCATTTGATTATGATGGAATTGAAAATTTGCTAACTAATTTATACTTCTGATACTTTATATACCTACACTATACATTAACACTCATGCGCTTATACACAAACATTCAGATACACACCCTTACATGCATTATTACACTTCCCACATAAACACGCATTTAACACATACACTCATATATATATATATATATATATATATATACAACAACATATATAAAGATTGTCATATATAGATCTCAAATGTGATCACAAATGCTAACGATAGTTTTATGTATTTCATTGATGGGAGAAGCCACTGGCTCCTGAAACACAGTTTGACTAGTTTGGGAGCCTATGGATTCAAAAAAATATTGTACCTACAAAAATTGACAATAAAGCAAATTTGAATTTTTTTTTTTATTTGAATTTTAGTTGTCTTGCTTGCACAGTTCGGCTGTTCTGCAAAGGTGTGGACCCGCCGAAGCTTTTTTACGCCCGATAAACAAGCATTTGACCACTCTCACCTGATGGAAAGTGAAGATACGGCCGAAGATGTTTCTTGCTTAGAAGATACTTATTCACTATTGACTTGAAGACTCCCAGATAGGAAGAAGAAGATGAAGAAGTAGACTCGAAAAAGGTCCTAACACCTCACTTGTTGGCGGAGTAGTATCTCTTTGGTATTGTGGTAATTTATTTCTTTCCTACCCTGGGAAATTTAACTATGAAAGGATTTTCCTTCTAGATTTTCGGTGACAGAATACCTTCTCTTTTCACTGCTTATGACCTCAAGATAATCATTTTTAGTTGCGTTGCAAAATTATTAATTACTACTATAATTACCTTTCAAGTGATACACCGGCGTTCCAACGGGTGTGTCCTCAGACAAACTGAACTGTGACATGTCCCCCACTTGGGGTACGAAGTGTGGGGCTCTGTTGACCACCTGGGTCACACACGACTGTATAAGTCCCAAGATCAGTAGGATGATGAGCGGACTGGGTTCGTTGAAGATAGTGGCTGCTTTCCGACGTTGGAGTATTATTTCTGCCATCTGGAAAAGTAAAACGTATTTTCATAGTACTTAATGGATAGAAACGAAAATATATTTTGGCACTGAAAACAAAAGAAGAACAAGTAAGTCCCGAGTTCACTAAACTTCGGTTAATAACATACCCGTAGGTACTGGTCGTTTAACAAAGAGATGTCAATTAAATCGGTGTCAAAATGGAACGTCATCAACTCTTCACATATAAAAATATAATTGCACTAAATTACTTACTTTTAATAATAACTGTTCTAAATTGCTGTGCCCAACAGGGTCTCTAATGTACTGTCATTTATTTCTACCACCTATGTACATTTAGAGAATGCAATAAAGATTTGAATGTGATTTTGAAAACGGTTTATTACAAACTAGTCGTGCCCAGTAGCTTCACCCGTATTTATCAATTAAAAGTAGCATATGTGTTAATCATAGGTATAAGCTATGTACATTGCAAATTTCATCCAAATCCGTTCAGCCGTTACAATAACCTTACGTCAAATATCACACTATCCTTACATAAACTCATACATACTAATACAGTAATAGATATACTGGTATGGATACCATTCTCCAAAAACAAAAAAATTGAGTTAGTTTGAAACCTCCGGAAATAATTAAAAACTATAACATAATAAAACGCATTTTTATATAATTAATTAGATAAATTACTTAATTTATGACCTCATTTCATATTTAACTGTATTTAAAAAACAATGACTCGCATAAGTAACAAGCCAGAGTAATTTTAACGAATGCATAATGAATTTGTAGGTCTACATAACTAATTAACCTATGATTTCCATTTCTGTAGTTAAAGTCAATGCGATTTGTAGTTAAACCAGTTTAAATGACGATTAGTGTTAGCTTAGGGTGCTGTATAAAGTCAGAGCAGTAACATAACTTACATTTTGAATATAGAGAAAGCTGATAGTCAGTTTTCAATTTACCAAGCACTAATTAAAACTGCGTCTGAATTATTTTATGATAGATTTCATGTAACTTTAACAAAGAAAATTATAATGTTATAATTATAATATTCTTATTTTTATTTTGATTCGGCACATGACCAAAATGCTGGGTTGTATTCGGGGCAGTGCATAGGCCTTGCTATACAGCGTGGTAATACAGCAAGTATTTTGGGAACTTTGCCGAACATTAAATATCGCCTAAACCATCTTTAACCTTTTTTATAACTTGAATATTTATATTGTATAATTAGGTCTTGGAATAAATAAATACAAATTATAACAAATAAAATTGCTAAATCGTAAAAGATATTCCAAACTTAAATGTTACATTTCTTAAACATATTTTGTCAAGTGTGTTATTGGTACTGCCCATTGGTTTAGGTGAGCGTTCGCCTTCTAAGCAGGGGTATCGGGTTCGATTCCCGGCAGGAACAGAAGTTTACTCCCCAAGGAATATTTGTGTTTCTGGTTCTGGTTGTGATTGTGTGTGTGATGTGAATGTTTCCGGCACCCACGACGCAAGTCATTGAACTTAGTGTGGGGCTGTGAGTGTGAAAGCGTTTATGTTATTTTATGTTATTGGTAATGATTTCTTGTATAAGACCTAGGTATTAGAAGATGGACCACGTTATATTTCTGTCAAATAATGCAGTAAATGTCGGAATAATTTATTGGTTTAAAAATATTTCAATTCGTTCGAAGCACAATAATATCCATTAGAGTTCAATATTAGAGTTATCTCTATCTGGGTACAGGCTTATATTTTTTCAAAAATAATTTTCATTACATCAGAATCGGCTATAACTCTAGCGTTCGGACCACATCAAAATGCCTTTAAATAGGCTTTACCATCCTAGCAAAACGTCTTATTGCAATTTTATTGTAATAATACATTTATTTATTATTATCGTTGGATGTCAAAGCATTATTATATATTTTAAATATTTTACATATTATTATATTAGGGTATGTGTATATAAGAGTACAATAAGATTTCTTGGTATGGCCCTGCTCTCTTTACTTCTGAACGGTATTTAATAATAGTTGCAGCCCTAACAAAACTGAGCTACTGCTATATTTTATAGAGTGATTATGATAAAGCCGGTTGCACAATGCAGAACTGGTGTCGTGTTTTCGGTCATAGTGGTCACTGGACCTATTTAGGGTGCGGATAGAAATGTCGGTTTTAAGCGGATATAGTGGATAGAGCACCTTACCTACTAGTTGATATATTTCTTTATTATAATATGTTTACGTATCAATATAGAGGGCTCTGTCTCTACAGGTCGTTGAAATCCGTCTTCCGCATTTTTTTTATGGGTTTACTATACTAGACAATACACATATAGTTTTGGACAAACACTGTTTGCATAAAATAAGTACATTTAATTTGATGTACACAATTATAAATATAATTTACAAGTAAATGGAGAAAATGAATTTTACTATTGCTATTAGATGTGAATCGCCTTGCTAATAATACTAGCTGTTGACATTTCTTACAATGTAAATATATATCTCATGATAATGTTTTTATGAGTGGAATCAAGAAAGTCGTTTACGTGATGGTAAGCGTCATGCTTGCATAACGTCTGCAGTGTGTGTCACCTTGTGGAACTTTGAATGGGCGATGCGTTAGTACAAAATGTTTATACATATGCAGCGTTCCCGTAAACCTAAATAAAAATAGTTGATGATAATGATAACAAAAGTTACCCGATATACTTTCAATAATTACACGATAGTATAATAAATAAATTTAACTTGTATACATTTCACAAGAGTTGGCCCAGCGTTCAGTCGCGACAAACGTTATTATTTTATGTATGTAGTTAGTTTAGTATTGGCTTGTAATTGTATTACAAATAATAATAATATTGTACGTCCGAAATGGACAAACTTTTGGTACAAAATACTTACTGTAACATCCACTATGTACAATAAAATGATTCTTATTCTAAACACATGCATAGACAGAGTCGCTTTTGTATTTGTATTATTTGTGAGGATGTCTTGATACGATAGCACAAATAGAAATAAAGGCAACTCATGAAACTTATATTTTTGAGACAGCGATTGAAAAATGTATATGTTACAGGTAAATAAAGCGAAATAATGAGTCGCATGCGCACAAAGGTATCGACTCCAGTTATCTGTAGTTGGCGATCGTAATTTTTATCATGTAAGTAGTTTATTATATTTTAACAAGAAAAAAAAAATAACAAAAGGATATCCTTTTCTTTTCTACCGACTTCAGTTCACTTTTTTTTATGTATGATCATGCATACATTTTTACAGAGTAGTTCGATTTTGATAATTCTTTATTTGTTGTTTAGTAGATTATACTTTAAAGGTGGTCCCATATAAAATTTATCGAAATCAATCAAGCGTAAACCAAAATATAAGTTGTAAAGTCGGTTTTTTTAAGCTTTGCTTGTGTTTAAATTATCTTTTTAACTGACTGAACGTTACATTGACACGTTATGTTTTGTTTTATTACGGTAGTTTACTCTTGACTATATTCCCGGGGAGATTGGTGGAGTGTTTTACTAATTGTAAGGAACTTGATATACTTAGCGGCCAGGCGTGCGCCCGCCGCGCGCTTTTACGCACGCCTTTTTTTTATATTAGAGCCAAGCATTTGACCGCTATGTCATCTGATGGATAGTGACAATGCGGCCGAAGATGGAACATGCTTGCCTAGAAGGTACCTAATAACTCTAGACATCCAGATTGTACCGTTCAAGGAACAAAGACGCAGGCAACGAGTTCCACTCCTTCGCTGTACGGATGATGAACGTAGAGAAGCAAAACGCTTCAAGCGAATTGGAGGTATGTCAACCATAAATGGACGACGTTTGATAGTTTGTCTTGTTGTTTGATGGTAAAAAGGGTATTGAAGAATTATATGATGTAATTCCTAAGTACACTCTTCAAAATGCCTATGTGCCAACTATATAAAACGCGCGCCCTGTCCGCTTTGTATATTTTGTTACACTAGAGTTTATACAATATCGTCGGCAGCGCGAGGGAAGCGACACCGGCGCGCCCTACAATCGGCCGCGCGGCCTGGCCGCTTTGTATATCAAGTCCCTTAGTATGGAGTTAAAAATACATAATACTTATGCTCATTTTTCTACAACTCTCGAAGTCATCAAAACAAATTTTCAAAATTAATCAACTCCTCTATAACCTTACAACAGCTTATCTTCTAATAGTTTATCTCATAAAGCATTGTAGAGCAACATTAGGAAACTATTACGTCAGAACGGTCTCGAGTCTCAAGCGTTTTGTGTTGCAACTTCATCTTTGCATTGTCTTGGCTTTTGGCACATGCTGTGGTATAGCTATAACTAGTTATAAGTACATGGAGTATTACAAACAAGTTAAGTTTTTGTCGAAAAATTATAATTTTTTTTTAGATACTAGAGTAGCTCCGATCCAATTGCCTATATTTCCTAAAACTAAACTGTTTAGTTGTCAAATTCTTGCCTATCCAGTATATAAAAACATTACTTATTGAAAACATTACTTATACTTGCAATACTCCGCTCGCTTAACATATCTCCAACGGTGATCGACTGGTTTCATAGCTACCTCTTCGGACGCCGTCAGCGAGTTCGCTTAGGAGAGTCTCAAGTCTCTTCATGGTGTAAAACGACTGTCGGTATACCGCAAGGCGGCGTCCTATCTCCTTTACTCTTTGCAATATTTATTAATTCTATATCTCAAAATCTTTCTTCTTCTTACCACCTTTATGCAGACGATCTTCAGATCTATTCGCAAGCTCCTCTTAATAACCTTGATAAAGCTGTTGACTCCATTAACACTGACCTTCAAACAATAAGTGCTTGGAGTGACGCTTTCGGCCTAAAAATAAATCCAATAAAAACACAAGTTTTAGTTGTTGCCAGCTCTAGGACTATATGCAAGATTGATTGGCAAGCGTTGCCACAAGTAGTGTTTAATGGAGTCAAAATTCCATACAGTCAAACTGTTAAAAATCTAGGGGTTATTTTTGATCAGTGCTTGTCTTGGGGCCCTCAGCTAGAGGCCGTTAGCCGTAAGATGTATGCTGCTGCTGGATCGTTAAGACGACTCCGGAACTTTTTACCTACAGCTACTAAAGTTGCGCTTGCACAGTCTCTTCTTCACCCTATCATTGATTATGCTGACGCCTGCTATTTAGACCTTACTGAAGAACAGCTTAATAAACTTGAGCGACTCCAAAATTTTTCAATCCGGTTCATATTTGGATTACGGAAATATGATCACGTATCTGAATTTCGTTCAAAGCTCAAGTGGCTTCCCATCCGAGCTCGTCGGAATGCTCATATCCTCTCCCTTCTCTATAATGTTCTTTTTAATCCCACTTCTCCCCGCTACCTTCACGAGCGCTTTAAATTTTTCACCGAATCTAACTCTCTAGCATTGAGGTCATCAGAGAATCTTAAGTTAAAGATTCCCCCACACAGTAGCTCTTTTTATGACAGATCTTTTACTGTCGAAGCTGTTCGGCTGTGGAATGATCTTCCAGTTGAAATAAGAAGGGCACAATCACTTCATATTTTTAAGGATCAAGTCAAGGCACACTATATTTAATTATAAATCATATTGTATCTATTTCGTTAATTTTTCCAAGTTTTTGATACTGTTTCCGTTGCTTTCTTTTATTATTATAATTTTTATTTTTTTTTCTCCTTTAAAATAAATAGACTAATGTATTGTTTGTATATATGTGTATTGTTTATATAAAATATATATTATTATTATATAGTATATATGTACCTATGTATATGTAAATTTGTAATTGATGTGTGTATGTATATATATATATATATATATTTATTAGATCCGTAAGCACCGTTATGAATAAGCTTTTTATGAACGACGTCCTATTATTTTGCGTTATTCCTATCCATCCAAAGGTTGTCTGGAAGAGATCGCTTTCAGCGATAAGACCGCCTATTGTTACACTTTTCTAAAACTGTACTGTTAAAATTTTACTATTTGTGTTATTTATTTATTAAGGTGTTCAATAAAGAGTATATCTATCTATCTTATCATCACGTGTGATAGTGGTCAGAGATAGAAAGATGAGGTATACAATTTTAATTGAATAATAATAGATTTTAGCTTAACTGCAATGATCACGTGCTTTTATTATGCAACTATGTTCATTGTCATGATTATTATGCTTCGTGACAACTATCAATTTCTATATAATGTATGAGTACCTAGGAAGCAGTTATTATTACAACTCAGCAATTTGTTGCATTCCGTTATTCTGGCGATGCTGGTCAAGGGCATCTCGTTTCCGTATACTATACTTTGATTATTTCGTTAGAAATATTTGCTGCATATAATGTTGTGTTCAGCATGTTTCAGCACATTTTTTTTTTGCAAATGTAAGAATAAGAAGATATTTATTACTTTAAGTAAAAATAAGACTACGCGAAACTATAAACATAAATAAATAACAGGGTGTGTCGCGAAGACACATGATAGAAGTAAAACTCTTGTATTACTAGAAGTAATTAAGAAAACCATTAAATTTGCTAGTTGCTACACATTGCATTTGGTTCGAACGGTCGGCGTGTCGCAGGCGGTCACGGAGCGGTCGCCTGCGGCGGCGCGGCGTGGAGATGCTTGGGCCCGCGTCCCCGCACGCCTGTCCGTTCGAACCAATTGCATCTAGTGTGTAGCGCCTATAATGCTTTTGTTATGTGTTTCCTTGTGTGCAACAGCTATTGTATGAAAGAATAAGAAACAATACATAAACTAGAGAAACTTGTTGACTTCTCGTATATCTGTGAACAAAAGATCTTACGCTTTTCTTATTTTCCATTTGGCGAAGTTATTTCTATGTTGACTATTTGATACGCCAGTCTTTGTCGGTATGCAGATATTATTATGTACATATTTGAAAATGTTATAGAACAGAGCGTTTGGTGAGTTTTAGTGCACCATAAAGTTATAAGTTCGATTGCAGTAAAAAAAGTAAAACCTAGAAATAAAACAGAAATTAGAAGAAAGAAACCAATACGTTATGAAACTACGGACTATGTCTTGAGTGATGTCTTTTTTAACATAAGCATATAATTTCCCTTGAACATAAAACTTTATGATACCTTAACTGAAAACATTGTTTTAAGAAAAGTTTTATCATTTGATTACGGAAGTATTAATACTATTGCGGTACTGGATTGGTAATTATTAATATTGAAATGAAATTAAAATGGAAAAAGTTTTAACATAGACATAAAATAAAACGCTTGAAAAAAATTAATTAAATCAATTTCTGAATCCTTAATTCACTAGGACCGCAAAGGCACTCATGAAAGTTACTCACTAGTACCAGATTTAAAAAAATACTATTATGTTAAGATTACAATGATTGAAAAATGATATTACAGTATCAAATAGTCGATGGTATGTCGATAAAAAATATAACGGAATCCACTGCTTAAAATGCTATTTAACTGTGTCGAAATGTTGACTGCATAATTTGCCTACTTTACAAGTTTTTGGGTATGGAATTTGGACAGAAAACAGTTTTTGTTATTGTAAAAATAGGTGATAAGTGCATACAGTATATGAGATAAAGATCAAAATAGTACCTACAGAGAAATCTAAAACGCAATGTATATAAAAAAGAGTTCATATTAATATTAATTTATTCATATTACTTTTTTTTTTTTTTTTGGGAAATATAGGCAATTGGACCGTAGATACCTTTAATTAAAAAAAGTATCTAATAATCTAATAAGCAGGTGTTTTTGTAAAGTACAGTTCTTTAAAGGGGCTAGTGTCAAATCCCTGTGAGGCACAGCAAAAACTTAGAAGAGAAGAGGACTTCTTTTTTTAGTTCACAAATAGTAAGTCAATGGTCAGTCAGTAAATTATTTAAAGTATTGCATGTCCGAAATGGACAGGCTATTGAGACATTTTTAATTTAATCTAATATGTATACAGTTCAGAACAATAAAGTATATTTCTATTTGTAAATAAGGAATGTTTTTTGTTCGTATATATTATATATATTGTGTATCTATAGGTATATTTGGTAACAAAAGAATCCGGTTCAACAAATAAAATTATCACAAATAAATCGATTTTAATTTCAATAGCGATTGTCCTACAAAAGGCCGGTGTACCACATTCTAGGCTAAATTGTGTTTAGCATCGAAACAAAGGCTGTATAGTGTAGGAGCTATGTCATTGAACCGATCACAATGCTTCGTGGGAACTGCGATAATTGTACTACTGGGGCTGGACAAGTGAAGATTACAAGTTGGATGACGAGTACTTATCAAAGTCACAAGTCTTGTAAAACTCTATTTATGGTATGGTGCAAAGCTTGCGAGAGACGAAAATAAGCTAAATATAATGGTTTACTCGCAGAACGTCCCATTCGCATTCGGTCACGCAGTCGCAAAACGCAGAATGTCCATACGCAGAATGTCCAATTCTCAAATAGTCCCATTCGCAGAACGTCCCATTCTCAAACGATCCCATTCGCAGTCTGTCCCATTCTCAAACCGTCCCATTCGCAGTCTGTCCCATTCTCAAACCGTCCCATGCATACATCACATTTGCGCCCCGCGGTTCTACCCGCATAAGACTCGGACCCGCGGGAATTCCGGTATATAAAGTGGCCTATAATAATATGTTAATATAGGGTATCAACTACCTAATTCTAATCGGATACATTTCGGAGAATGTTCCAAGGAATTACACGATCTAGTTCCCCCATCCCCATTCTATCATCGAACAAGCAGGCAAACTGCTAATCGACACCGGTATATTATAGATATTCCACAAATGAGAACAAAGCGTTTTGCTTCTACATTTATTATGCGAACCGCAGAGGAATGGAACACCTTACCTGAGTCGGTGTTTCCTAATAGGTACAATATGGGAGTCTTCAAGTCGCTAGTGAATAGGTATATTCTAGGTAAGCGTGCTCTATCGTCGAACACATCATCGCTAACCTTCAGGTGGTGAGATAGTGGTCAAACGCTGGTCTATAAAATATATATATATATAAATGTTTATAATTTCATCAAAATTGGTCCAGCCGTTTGGGCGTGACGAAATAACAAACACAAACACACTCACAAACTTTCGCCTATGTAATATAAGTGTGATAGAATTATAAATATTTATATAGTTGGTACTATATTATACTGTTCAAATATTATATTTACTATTCACATATTTTTTATTAAAATAAGCGTATCTTAAAATTTGGTACCCTTACTAGTAGACATAAAACATTTCTTTGGGAATTTTAGCATCCTTGAAAATCAAAAATGTTGTAATATTATTTTTTAACTTGATGTTTTCTTCATCGATCATCTTCATCGACCATTTTTTTTAAATTCAAGATAGGCAAACATTTGATCGCCATCTCACCTGATGGTAAGTGACGATGCGGTCGACAATGGATCACGTTTGCCTAGAAGATGCCCATTAACTCGCGACTTAAAGATTCCATTCTTTTGCAGTTCGCACAATTAATGTGTCATGAACACAAAAAGATTAAATCTCTTTGAAAATTAAGAAAATGTTATTTAAATACCGACGAATATATGCAGGATGACTTGTCACTTGTAAGTTTCGTAAAACTCGAGGCAAGGCCCGAGTACCGTTAGTTTTTCTGAGTGGGGAAGTGAGATTCTTCTTACCTACTAATGATGTTAATGTTTGGGAAACTATTTGAATGGGAGGCAATATGTTACGTTGTGGAAATGTATGACTCGGAGATTTATACAATAAAATACAATACAAAAACTCTTTATTGACACCAAAAGATAAATACAACTTACAGAGTAACGTATAAAGATAGGTACAATGGGCGGTCTTATCGCTAAGAGCGATCTCTTTCAGAAAACCTTTGGATGTAAATATAAACGAAAAGACAATGTAGGGATGGTGGTGCGATAAAATGAATGAAATAGATTTAAAAATAACATAAATAAATTGTTTAAACTACATAATCAATACATACCAATAATAATATCAGAATATACTTGCATAAAAATGGGAACGCTACCCACTGGTAGTGGGCTTGAGCACTTGAGTAACCTATAGGCTCGATGGCTTGTAGGTAACTTGGCTCTTTGCTGTATATAGTTTTAGTTTAGTTTTAGGAAATATAGGCAATTGGCCCGTAGATTGCATAAAATAAATCAATCCTACTAATATTATAAATCCGAAAGCTTGTGTGTAAGTGTGCAAGTGTGTAAGTATGTTTGTTCCCTCTTCACGCTTTAACGGCTGAACTGGTTTGGATAAAATTTGGAATGTACATAGATTATACCTAGGATTAACACATAGGCTACTTTTTTTACTTGATAATAGCGGGCGAAGCCGCGGGGCACGGCTAGTATTTACATATAAGTACCTACAATACAAATATTTATGTAACATTCTAAGTAAATAATGAAAAATATAATGGTTATATTATATGTGTATAATAACAGTGGTTCGAAATTAAATCACAACAAAAACTGTAGAGAAAGGTCTTTCATGTAGAGGCGATCTTTTTTAAATTTTCACAGAGATAGACTCTAGACCACACAAAAAACATCAATATCAGTTCAGCAAATATATAAGCACCTCTTGTCGAATCTATATACACACTAAGCTATGTACATACACGATTTAGTATGAGCTATATGCACGAGGACATTTTTAGGGTTCCATAGGTACCGTAAGAAGAAAAACGTAGACTACAAATTTGTTGTAAAAAAGAAAATACGGGGAAAAAGTTTCGAGTCTCGATGCCCGTGATGGGTGACATGAGTGAATAGGTGCCTTCTAGGCAAGCATGCTACATCTTCGGCCGCAACATCGCTTTCCATCAGGTGAGATTGTGGTCAAACGCTTGCCTATCGGACATAAAAACATATACAAGTTGGTTCGGAACCCTTGGTGAGTCCGACTTGCACTTTTCGGTATTTTTTAAACATTCCACCTTGATTATTTTTGCAAACTCTACCCAGTTGACATGCATCGTTTTATTTATTAAAACTAGTTGTGCTCCGCGTCTTCGCCCGCGGTAATATAAAAAGTAGCATTTCTTTTTCATACAAACCTTGTCGAAACAATCACCGACACAACAAAAAAAAATCAGCCAAATCGGTGGAGTCGTCTTTCATGCGGCAATTGTTTTTATTTATATTTATAATATTATAGATACTGTTCTCCTAGAAAAATGTGTCCGTATTTTATAAACATTATCCTGATGCATATAAATAAACTCAAATTAATAAGTACGTAACCAAAAGTTCTTACGCGTAGTTATTAATTCTCAACAATAAGCAAAAAGAAAATACAACACCAATACTTTAAACCAACTATTGCGTGCAGTTGCCCTATTGTATTATTTTGAAAGTAACACAGTTACAAATACCAGAAATGATTTTGTTTCCTTATTCAACGACTAAAATTACAACAACACAGATCGTGGTATTTTTAATAATAAAAATATTTGTTTAATCTTAAGGTTCTCTGTAGTTTACTAAGATCCGCATTAAATTCTTAAAAATATTGAGAAATGTCGTATTGACCTTGATGACTACACGGAATGTTATGCAAAGAAAGTCCGGTGTAAACAGGCCTTTATTCTAACTGTCATTTTACAGTTATAATCAACACTCACCTTAAAAATATCCTTAATATTTACAATCACAAAACACTGCACTAAATGACACAACACTTGTAAACACACATTATAATACAAAGTTACTATTATTTATAAACCTAAAATACACTAAAAACACAACATACTTTGATCTTAAGAAGTTACGAACTCCGTTTGAATCGAGCTGTCAAAAACTTGCACCACCGGTTAAGGTATTAAAACTTGTATTTCCGTCTCATTCTAAATCCCTCTACATTTGTAAGACAGAAAGAGATGGACGTATTTTACCAGTCTTATCTTAAAGGCTTTGCAGATAGAGCCTTTTTGCACAGGTAAAAGTAACGGGGTATTTCTTGAGATGCGTGAGATGAGACAGCGCGTCTAAGGTCAATATAGTTAGAAAGGGACAGCTAATGGACTAGGTCACGACTCATAATAAAAAGGGCAAAATTGTTGCAATGAGGTTAAATTGGAGTGAAAAAGGCGTGATTACACAAAGGGCGAGGGAAGTGAACGAAATGACATATGGATGCAACGACGTTTGTTGGTTTCTTTATTTAATTTTGGCTTTGCAATCTTGTTCATTTAGCCAGTGTCAAGTTATAATATATTTCAAGTGAATTTCATATTAAAAGTCCTAGTCGCAAGTCACAGTCAAAGCCAAGTAAAAGAGTCAAGGTCCAGTTATAGTCATGTCATGTCCTAGTAAAGTAGTAGAAACTCTACTAGATTTTCTATTGGTGTTTTGGAGCGAAGGCGAAAATTACGTTTTCAACTTTGTATGATTTTCCTACACTTATGCATATTTACTAAATATTATCAGTTAATAATTCTCCACTATTACACATAAACAATCATAGTATCACTGGTTTTGGAAAATTATACAAAATCAACAACGCCATTTTTTCACTTTCGCAGCAAAACTCTCCGGTTGTTAGTTTGTGACGATCCCAAACATGCGTGTGCGCACTGTTCCAGATAAAATTTGCGTTATTTTTTAATTTTAGTTACAAAATAACGAGACAGAACTTTGATACTCACCTAGAAATCATTTTTTTATCCTAATAATTAATCTGTTATAGTAAGTACATGTTTTTTAAAAGTGCAACTCTAGTCCATTTGAAAATGGATGCAATGTGTTCGAAGCAGAACTAAATATTATTCTTAAAAAAAAAACAAATATTCCGATTTAAAAAATTTGTATAATGATAAGTAATTAAATAGTGGACAAAGTCGCGGCTTGCATACCTACCTAATGTAAACGTAGATAGATACCTACTGTACATAATGACGTAAATTACCCCAGATTTGTTAGTGTTAACTATTGTCATACAAGTTACACCTTAAATTAATTTCGTAAATAAAATATAATTAAAAACATGCAGCGATTATAATTTATTACCATCTATGAATTGGGTTGGAAGGAAACAGTTTTTGTTCTATTTCGTATTCGCACAATATATCAATATCAAACCAACACATTAATTGATTTTTAAAAGCAACTTACCTTGAACTGTAACTAAATTAAAAATCATAAAAACGCCATCTGTTTTAATAGTGCAGTACTCAAATAATAACTTTTTATTATAAACGGAAATTCATGTTATATCGAATAAGTTCTGATAACAGCGCCATCTATTGTCTATTCTTATACTCGTAACTTGGTGCAGTATGTGCCAACGGAGCGACAACGGAGTTTGCGCTACGTGTAGTTGCTCGGGCGCAAGTACAGAATTGTAAACAGTTCAATGCTTTAGTGTAGATGTAGTTAGAGGTACGATTTAGAGGTACGGTTTCTGTCTGTTTAGTACTTTCTGTCCTGCTCGGCTTTGTCCACGTAAGTCTAAGTAATAAATATGTACCTATATTATACGTAGTATACGTCTTAGTATATACGTCCTGTTTCGATCTCATCTCTATCTAGGCTAATTAAATTGTCTAGTAATACCAAATCTAATAAAAAGGTAGTCCGAATTCTAGAGTTTTGTCACCTTTGACTTCACCACCACTTACCAACAGGTGATATAGTGATATTAAAAAAAATCTATTATGGCGTGAGAACCTATGATTTTCGGTAAAAGGTATAGCAAAATACCTACATAACAACATCTAATGTAACAACATTGGTGAAGATAAATTTGTAGCTTAAGTATTATTTATCTCACCTTAAAATTATAAGTATTGTGTAAACATTAATTTATATATTATTTTATAATGTTAGGCACTGTGTCGTGTGTTATTATTTTCGTCTGTGTCATCACCTGCCGTCCCCATTGCTGATTGTTTACAGTTTACAGCTGAGAATTTAATCTTTCTTTTTGATATTTTTGTTTCTTTTTCAGTTATTTGCAAATAAAGAACATTAACAATATTATGTCTATGTCTATAAATACAAGAAAAACTATTGTAATTTTAAAGTAAGTAATTGAAAATGAATTTCTTTTAAATGACACCAGTATTAGCCTCAATTGGAAGCTTTTGTCCAACTGTAGCATATTAACACCACAAAATAGGCATCATTGACGAAATTTCAAGAACCACTGATCAGATCTTGATCAAATTTAAATGGGACCAATTAAAAAGCAACATCTTTCTAACTAAAAAATTTTTCGAAATCGGCTCACGTGGAGAGAAGTTATGAGGTAACATATATATAAAAAAAAATCTGTTGACTTGAGTACCTCCTCCTTTTTGGGGAAGTCGGTTATAAATACAATGATTTTTAGAAAATAACTTAATCGATCAATAAAAAAAGTTTTTTTAGTAACAGTTGTGCAAATGGATTTAAACACTAATGACTTGTGTCGTGGATGCCGGAAACATTCACGTCACACACAATCACAACCAGAATCAGAAACACAAATATTCCTTGGGGAGAAAACTTGTGTTCCCGTCGGGAATCGAACCCGATATGTTATGCTTAGAAGGCGAATGCTCAACTAATTAATACAACGGGCAGATCAAAGATCCATTCAATTTTAAATGTTTGTCCTGGACAAATTGATAGTTTAGGTCAAGTATTTTCAAATAAATATCTGCAGTAAAAATAAAATAATTTATTACATCTTTATTTACATAGCGTCCACAAAAAAGTCACTGGTGGACCACTGTCACCTAAATACTATTCAATCCTCATTCATTGATTTAGTTTTATTTCTCTTTATTTCAACGTACATCGGGACGTATGTGCGAAAACCAGTGACTGCCATCTCAAGCTTTCGTTTTCTATTTCTTTCAGGAGGTGCAAAAATGTTTCTTGAGTTAAAGTTCCTAGCATGACCATTTGTCTGCGGTACATACCTTCTCTTAGCAGTTGTTTCTTCTACTTGTTCAGTTGTAGTTTCTATCACTCTTTCAGTAGTCGTGGTGACCACATCGTTTTTCAACCTTATTATAAGCGTCTCATGTTCTTCTTCCATGTTTTCTACTGAAGTTCTTCTATTTACTTCTGTCGATGTAACTTGGGTGGTCGTATCCATATAATTTAAATAATGATCTGGCACTTTTGCATCCTCTGGACTGAATTTGATTACATCGATGGGATTAGTTACCCAAGAGTTGACTTCAGAGCTGGTGGTATCTGTGCCGAAGAATGGAATCATAGTGGTCACTTGAGGTAATACTGGGAAAGGAACTTCTGTTCTATCATGAACTGGAATAACGCCAGAACTTCCATCGTGGAAGTCTTCTACTTGGCCTGAGGAGAGCTCAAATGGCATTTCGGTTATTGGAGTAAATGTGCTTGCTTGTGTAGTAGTAGTAGTTGGTTCTATGACCGAATCTGGTTTTATCCTCATATCAGTTTTATCTTCTGGTGAATAAACATTCACATGAACAATCATTTTAGTAGCATTATCTAAATTTGGACTTAGAGTAGTTTTCTCTGTGTTCTTAGTCTTCAAGTTCTCTTCTAGTTCATTTTTCTTTTGGATCAAGTATTTCGGTTTTTTATAGCGATAATAATTTCGTCTTACTGGTAAAGCAGACTTACGTCTAAACTGGAATCTTACGGGCTTGGATGTTGTAAAGTATATTTTTTGTAAGTCTACAGGCGGTTTAGTTTCAGTATTATGCAAATTAAATCCATTGCTTGAGTTTGGTTTATAAGGAAATAAGTTTACCATTAGGCTAAAAGATTTTGGTTTAGTCGATGGTGTGTCAGTGCTGTATTCTGTTGACGTTTGTATTAATTCAACAACTTTGGTGTCTGCATTATCTAAGTTTGCATTGCATTTGTCTCCTAAGCATTGCTTTTTATGGTTAGGTATTTTTCTAAACATAGGAATATTATAAACTCTATCATCTAAAGCGCTGGAAACTATTGGTAGAATAGGAGCAAATCTCCATAACTCATCTGCTAGCAAATTTACATCTCCAGGACTGTTTGGTTTAAATTTAAAAAGCGGGTCAGATTGATGGTTTGTATGAAATGATTCCACCTTATCAGAGCCTGATTGTTGCATATCCGAGCTTTGTGAATGGCGATCACTGTTGTGTAATTTATCCATCATAGGCTCTACATAAACCCCGGAGAATGCTATAGAGGCATGAGAGTTGTTCTCAGGTGGTTTCGTATACATATCGCCCATTTTGGCGTTGATAGTTTTCTCAAGATACTTTATCACCTGTCTAATATTTTGTAGTCTTTGAGCATTTCTATAACTATCCACCCAACTTCTTGAGCCATAAGTTTTACTAAAGGGCAGTGGAGTAGGACTCCTGTATTCAAATATGAAAGGCCTTGGACTAGTTCTTCTTATTTTAGTCTGCTTGTATGGATCTGTGATCAAACTTGGCCTTATGGTTGCTGATTTGTTAGTTCTCTTTCTGCTAAGTGGTCTACTCATTTCAACAAGTGGATCAACGTAATTGCTTTCTTGCAATGCATTGACTAGTAATGGCATTCGTTCGTAATAATCTTGGTCGAATCCGAAGAAGCTCCGGTCGAGTCTTTCAGCAAAGGGGCTATCGTTAGTGATATTTGTGACATCATCAGTTCCGTTACCTTTCTTCTTTTGTACTAAACTCCATTCTACTGCAATCGCATACTCGTAGATTAGTAGAATTACCTGAAACAATTTCACATAAATTATGAACACGTAGATTATTTTCTTTTATATAAAATAGTGTAGTGAATATATTTGGAGACAGACTAAACCCGCGAATTTGATGAAGATAAGACCGCGTGTTTAGTTCTAAACAGTTAGCGTCATTTTTTAACCTTGGAAGCCCGGCCACGATATAAGGGCCAAAGGGAAAAATTACCTACGACTGCAATAGCCGCGGCGTCGACACATGAAGGGTACATTGGCACAGATCATGAGGAAAAAGTTTCGACGTCCCCGGTAACCCTGGCGCTGGCACGTAACGAGGCAGGCGGCATAGATCAAGTTCCTTTATCCCCTCGGCCCAGTTATTCGAATTCAACGGGGGAGATATGGTTAAAGAGACTTTTAAAATGTACGTATGTGTTGTTTGTACTATAACGCATACGGCATGAGAACACGCATTTTGAAAAAGTTGTCAATTGCTATTCATATGCGATAACATAGATTGTTGTTTCATACCTATCTATGGCCTATTATTTATACTAGTAGATATTGGGCTTTTGCTACGGAACGAGGATAAGTGGAATAAGTAATTATTACAATCTAGCTTCCTGGTCTTATACTTTTTGATATAGGGTCGGCGCAACTTGTTTTTTCTACTATTTTCTGTTAGGTGTCGTCTCCATCTTAATCGTTTCTTACAGTTTATACAGTTTGTTTAATTTTTCTTTGGCCTTCCTATGTATATTCATTTACAGTAATACCAAACATTCCTTTCATGACTACTGCTATTACTGATCGTTAGCTTAGTTGGATGCCTGTTTTCCTTTTAAAAGTTCGATTCCCGGTGGGAACACAAGGTTTCGCCTTAAGAAAAAAAAGGTGTTTCTGGTGTGTTAGTATGTTTTATTACAGGACTTTCATGTCTTCTCACAACTTGCCTATACGATGCTTGCCTATAATCTTTATTCATTTATCTTTTTGGCACTGCTGCAACTGAGGTTTGATCTTTCCTTTTTGTAATTTTTTCTCAAATGACACATAAATCACAATGTTCTGACACCACCGTCCTTAATTATTTAAAATTATCCCTCGTTTCGTCCAAGGATTGACTGGAAAAGAACGCGCTTAGCTATAAGTCCGCACATTGTACTAGTTTTTTTAAAGATTCCCTCTGTTGCTTACCTTTTATTATTTTATGTTTAATACATAAATCTCTATTCTATTCTAGTAAGTACTATAAAAGCATATATTGATACGCAACCATTTGACTATAATAAAACTTGATGATAATAAATACAAAATAAGGAATAATTTACATCGTTTTTAAGCATAAAATAACATAATAAGAGCTACTTATAGCTTTTATTGTGTTAACAGATACAATGTTTATTTACAAAGATATACTTTTTGAATGAGTCCCAAACTAGGCCGAGGCCTGTGTCTTGGGTTTCAGAGTACGTATTACAGAACATAGAGATTTATAGTAGTGTATCACTGTCTAATTACGTGTAATGTAAGTACAATTCTATAACAAGTCACCATTATTTAGTCTATGCAAGTGACATAAAACTTCAGTAGTTATTTAAGGTGCGTGTGTGTGTTTATGTATGTGTTTGTGAGTTGTGTGTGTATGTTTGTGATTTGCGTATATGATATGATCGTGAGATGTGTTTGATTGTGTCAAATATCTTTATAGAAATAAATGTAAATGATGTAATCATTACATAGTAAAGGCTATTAGAAATCAATTTATTTCGCGTGAGGAATAAATATATTTATGGCAATTAAGTTTAATTTGTATAACGAAATATTCAAGTTAATTCAATAAACCTTATACAACTATATTAATGACAAGGATACTGAAGATAAACTATAATAATATACAAACTTCCCGGTCTCTTGCTTGTCAGATTCTTCCCGTGATGGCTGTCAAAATTTGCAAATCTGGAAATGGAGTCATTAACTTTTCTTCTACACGAGTTTCTCTATGGGAGCTTTGTCGCGAAAGTAAAAAGATTGCGTTGTTGATTTTGTATAATTTTCCAAAACCTGTGATTCTTCGAGTGTTAATGTAATAATGGTGGATTATTAACCGTTAATACTTAGTAAACGTGCATAAGTGCAGACGTGATTTTCGGCTTCGCTCCAAAACTCCAATAAAAGTTTTAGTAAAGTTTCTACCACTTTACAAGGACATGACTTGACTATGACTGGACCTTTTACTTGACTTTGATTCTGACTTGTGACTAGGACTTTAATATAAAATACACTTAAAATATATTTTTACTTGACACTGGCTAAATGCACAAGATTGCGAAGCCAATATTAAAAGAAGATAAAGAGTTTCTCTATGGCTCTAAAGTATATAAAATGTAGTAGAATACTGTCAGATGAATCAATTCGGGGAACAAAGATAATCAGTTTTTCTTTTTTGCGTTCTACCACTCCTTTGCTGTACGAATGATGAGTGTAGAGGCAAAACACTTCAAGCAAACTGGAGGTAATAGAAATGGATGACGATTGACAATCTGTCAATTCATTCATTTTGATCCATTCTTTTGGAAGCCTAACACTAAAAATCTTATATTCCGAACCAAAAGTTGGAGCAAGCAGACTGGAAGGGATGAGGGTGTAATTTTAGGATAAAGAGATAAAACCAGACATACCACCAAAGTCACACAACGGATACTCTGTTTTTCAATGGTATATAATACAAAAATCTTTTATTTGGACAAAACAGAACTATCTACGAGCCAATTGCCTATATTTCCTAAAACTAAACTAAAACTATATACAGCAAAGAACTAAGTTACCTACTAGACATCTTTAATAATCTTCATCCTTATCGTAGATAACTTAAGATTAATAATCTATTAATGGACAGCTAGTTTATTAAAGTGTTAGATATTATTTTTTATGTTCGGCTGATTTCCACCGACATCGGATTGAAACCTGCGCTGAGTTCATCTTGCGAGAATAATTTTATTTTATTTATTTTATTTTATTGTATTTGGGTGGCTTACAGCTATCATTACAAAATAAACATAACTTGAACTTAAGAAGAGCCATTAACAAGCCTCCACAGGTAGCAAAAAGTACATTTAAATAGTTGAAATAAGTAAATTACGAGTGAATTACGAAATTATGTATAAGCATTGATACAGAAATTTACATTATATTCAATTATCACAGCATTTATTTTGAGAATGCATCAAAAACTCTTCAGCATATTATTAACATATAAAGCATAAGTTTTAAATTGACGACTGTATTTTTTTTTATGTGTTTTAATTCAAAACTTCTTTCCGCGTGAACCGTTTTTAATTTTTTTTTTAGTTTGAAAGATTTTGCTTTCCAATTGGTCCCATTTAAATTTTATCAAGCAGTAGTTCTTGAAATATCGTCAACAATGCGTATTCTGTGGACATTGATTATATTCTCGTTTTTAACCAACTTCAAAAGTTACCTCAAAACTTCTTTCGTTTTAGCCGATTTTGATGATTACTTTTTGAAAGCTGGTGCTTTAAATGTGGTCCCATTGAAATTTGATCAAGATCTGATGTCTAGTTTTTGAGTTATCGTCAATAATGCGTGTTTAATACATTAAATCTGATCAAGGTTCCGAAGATAAGGCGGTGAAGTCGGTTTTTTGCGTTTAATTATTTATGATAAATAGGAAAATATTTAATCACTTTCTCATCTGAAAGAAAGTGTTTTCTCATAAAATTTCAATAAAAGAGGAGGTTTTCAATGCAACTTTATATTTTTATGTTCAGAACCTTTTTTCTAATTGAACCGATTATGATAATTTTTCAACCGACTTCAATAAAGGAGGACCTCAATTTGTTTATTTTTTGTGTGTATGTTACGCGATATCGTCGCCAATTATGAATCGATTTTGACAGAATTTTTGTTGTTTGAATTTTCTGTTGCTTTTTTAAATTATTATACGTAATATATGTACTGTATATTTCTACTAGAATCTTTCCTTTATCTAGGTTTTATCTGGGTTATCATTTCACAGCTAAACCAATTTTGGATTGATCTTGATGTCTGAGAAGCAGAATTTTTATAATTTGACTAGTTATTTGATTATAGATACACAGTTTAAAAAACAATATAATATGTGAAAATATTTAATTATTATCATAATGTTAATTTAGAGTGAACAATGTTTCTTAAAATAATTGCAGTTCATATGCGAGTTCCAACGTTGTTTACAGTCTTATATCATAAAAATTGGTAAACATATTATTATTAAAATATTCATCATCTTCGTGTTTAAAATCATTCTTTTTATACTCCAAATAAATGGATTTGGATTGTGATGGCTCCGCTGAATCCCAAGCAGGTAAATTTTCATTTTTGAAATCATCCCAATCGAAATCAAAATATTGTTTTTTTAAATAGTTTTGCTCGGGCTTATCATGCTCTGGCCTATCTATTGCATTTTCTGGTTCATTTGTGTTATCTGTAATATCTCCGTTGAATTCAGTATCATCCATTATTATATTTTCAATTGCTTCTGTAGATGTAATATAATAATATTCCTTGTTATTTGCAGATTGTGGAGTTGTCATATGAACGGTGGGGTTCTCTTGCTGTATTGCCGAATTTGATTCTAAAATTATGGTTTTTTGTGTTGTACTTTCAATAAAAATATTATTTTCAGCTATTTTATTTTGCTTAAATTTATTTACTTTGTAAAAAGTCCTATTTTTTATATTTAAACGGACATCAGGAAAAGTAGGGATAAGGTTTTTATTCGATTTTACATAAATAATCGATTTAGGAATACTTTGCTTAAATTTATCTTTCATTAATGTTCTAAAATCATTTTTCATAAACCGATAAATGGTCTTGTTATGGAATGAGTTATCAAAATATGTTGCAGTCGGTGACGCAGTGGTCGGCTTACTGTGTTCTGTATGTTTTGTTGATGCTTCAGTGCTGTATATGTTTTTCTCCATCGCCATTACAGGGAATGAATAGACAGATTTGGGATAAGCAAATTTTATTGACACTACGCTATCGGAACCACTTTGTGTTATGGAATAGTTTGATTTGCTATTTTCATTCACCACATCAGGCATGAAACGAGGCAAAAAATTATAAAATTTCTTCGATAATTTTTTGTTTAAATTATTTTTGGCAACTGGATTTCTAGTGAGATATTTAAAAATTATTGCAGGTTCAGTTGCATAATTATGTTTACGCATGTTATTCTCCATACCGTTAAAGTAGTTTAGTTTTAGACCATGTTTAGTTGTATATGTATGTTCACGCATATTATGCTCAATACCATTGACATATTTTATTTTAAGACCATGTTCAGTTGTATATTTATATTTACGCGTATTATGCTCAATACTATTGAAGTCGTTTAGTTTATGACTATGTTTTGATGTATACTTATGTTTTCGCATATTATGCTCAATACCATTGAAGTAGCTTAGTTTTAGACCATGTCTACTATCGACGGGCATATGTTTAAAAATTGGTGCAGATGTGAAATAGTTATTATCTAAAATATTATCTAAATATGTTTCAATTCTCGGTTTTTTGGTAACCCTAAGTGTTGGTTTTCTTTTTTGTTTATATTTATAATTTATATTTTTTTCGTACTTATTAAAGTGTTCTTTTATTTGTAATGGCTTTTCTATGAAATTTTGTATTCTTGGGCTGTATAACGATTTTATTATTGTAGGCGCATAAGATGATACTATAGGTAGTTCATAATCCATATCATATGAGGGTACAGTGTGAGGATCATCAACAATATTAGCTTTGGAGGCATATATAGCGGTGGTTGTTGGATTTAATGTAGCTGATTCTATTTTATTTTTTTCTGAAGTGTGATTCAATAAAAGTAGTTGTATTTTATATTTATCACAGTTTAATAACTTTGATAACAGATTTATTTTTGTTTCATCTTTCGGTACTAATGAATCTAAATTTGCAAGAATGTTATGTAAAAGCCCTTCTAGGTATTTGGGACAGCTGCAATCCATAACGAAATTGTCATGCGTTTTATTCTTAGAAAGAACACCGTTTCGTATTTGATAAGCTACATTGTTTATAGTATCGGTTTCATTTGGTTGGTCATAAGAGTCAATTTCTTCTTTAAATATGGGTTTAGCAGATCGTATATAAACTTTATCACTTATCATTTTATTAACATATTTAAATATTCTTTGGTCGTTTCTTATTTTACGAATTTTGGTATATTGCTCTATACTATTCGTTGGATGTTTAAAATGAGCTACAGGATATGTTTTATATTCAATTGCATATAGTTTTGTAGTAGGAAATTTAAACCAATGCTTAGATAGTTTTACGTCACTTTGGAAATATCCCCCTGAACTTTCTTTTGTTGTATGGGGCGGATTAGAACTTGATTGATCTTCTATAAACTTTTCCAGAAATGCATTATTTTTAACTGCTTTCAAAAGCATAGGTAACATCTGAAATGTTGTTTTGTCAGAAATGGCTCCAGTCATTTTGAAATCAAAGGCAGAGTCATCTAATGAGTTATTCATTAAAGTAAGCCAATGCGGTATCCAAGCGTTCTTGAAATTAGTAGCCGAGTTCAAACTGAATTCGTAGACAAAAAACACAATCTGAAAAAGGAAAAAAAAATACATTGGACTATTTTACTAAATAAGTTATAATTAAATTTGAATGTGATCATGCAATTTAAATTTATTATGAAACATCAAAGAATGAGTGAATAATGATAAATTAAATCAATAAGAAGATTATTACTTACTAGAATAGTTAACATAGATTAAGCAAACTACGAGCAGAAGTAAACCAATAATAGTATAGTTCAGCAGCACAATTTTATTAGTACCTAGAATTTTTTAGTTGTATAGAAATTAGTACATATGAATGTATTAAAAACATAAACATTTAAAACATTAAGAAGAATAATTGAAACGCAAGCAAGGCAAAAACCGACTTCATCGCTTTTGAAAACGTTACTGGTTCAGGATCGGGCGGGATTTGAACCTGAGTGTGTGAAATCGCATTAGCAAAAGCTACTGCTAAGCAACTTTTGTACTGCTCGCTCTCCCCTCCCTCCCTGATATGAAACTAAATTCTTGAGAGCCAGTTATTCTAGGCCTAGCGCGTTTACTATCCTGGATCACATCATTTACCATGTTTCTATCATAATAATACCCAAAAAACTAAATCTTAATATCAAAAATAGTGTGAGCAACAAGACCCTGATTGAAATCGAACCCAAAGCTACCGAGTAGTCATAATAGCACGCACAGAACATCCAGTGTACCTTTATCGGTTTAACTGTATAATGTCTACGCGGGCAAAGCTGGGGAGGGTAAGCTAGATTAGATAGAGCGCCTAATGTCCATAACATTAGGCGTATGACTTCTTTGTCTCCAATTAAATAAGTAAAGATTATTTCAGGTACTTATTTCACCTCTTATTACATACCGCACATTATAAACATAAATAACTACAGACAATGCCATTTATATGCAATAAAAACGTCATGATCGCGATTTTTTTAGTTATCCTAAGATTTATGAACATTTTACTGAATCTCCACCATCTTTATTGAGCACTAAACTACGGTTAATTAAATACCTTAAATACGTCTTGCGTGTTTTTACAAGCTTTTATTTAACTTGCAATGTATGTATGTCTGTCCGGGTGGAATCTTGCAACTCAATTTTGAAGCAGATATCTTCAACCGATTGAGTTGAAATTTTGTATTCACGTTTAATTTGGATGACAATGCATGGTTAGCTGTGTGACGTTATTCTAAATCCAACATGGCGGAACACAAAATGGCGGACAAGTAATGTTTAATGCACTCCTACAATATGGGTATCACATGAAAGGGCTTGCTGAGAATAACTCGAAAAATAAAGGGACGTCACTTTAAAATTCAATATGGTGGACTTCTAAAAGCTTCTTTAAAAAGTTTAACAAGTAATTTTACATTATATTATTTGAAGTTAAAGCAAGAGATTCTAGTTCAGATTTAAATATGCTACAAGAAATGTATGTGAGATGACTAGTGTAGTATGAAAGTCCACTCATATATTTAATTTGAATACTTTAACTGACTTCAAAATGAGATGTGATTATGCAATCTAACGCTTTTTGACTAAGATTTGTCAGATTCACTCAAAGATTTTTAGGCTGACATAAATCTTTTTAGGTTCCGTACATAAAAGGATACAACGGGACCCTATGAATGTTTGTGTGTTTTGAACGGTAATATAGAAACTAGCTAAAAGTTTTGCAGAATATGTGTTATTGTGGCAATATATATAGTAATCCCAAGAAATAAGAAAATAATCAATAAAAAAATTAGAGTACAACTGTCGTATTTTTAAAAGATTGTTGTTATTGTTCGATCATAAAACGGTAACACATCCATGCTTCAAACTTGGAGTCATTATAATGTACCCGAAAATATCAAACTGTTAAATTATGACTTTTATGTGACTTTGGCTAATCATCTTCTCATCTATACTAATATCTATACTAATCTATACTAATATACTAATATTATAAAGAGGTAAAGTTTGTTTGTTTGTTTGTTTGTTTGTATGTAAAAGGTAATCTCTGAAACTACTGATCCGATTCCAAAAATTCTTTCACTAATAGATAGCTACACTATCAGTGAGTGTCATAGGCTATGTTTTGTTGGGATAGAAGTTAGTTATCAGTTCGAAATAATAATATTCGTAAGACAAGTCGGAGAAAAATTTGCTAACTTTCCGCTTTATCGGCGTACGCTGACTAAACAGTTAGACATAGGTGAATACAATGTTCAGCAAAAATGTTGGCCTTTATGAGTTTTACAAAAAAGTCCGCGACAGCATATATCTAATATGTATGTATAGCTTAGAAAAAATACTTTTCTTTGTTAAAAATCTGAAAAAAAAGCGGCCGATGTTTAGTTGGCTTTTTGAGACATTCAGTATTAATCCTTATCCAAATAAACTATTTCATCGTCTTACGTAGTTCATGTAGATACAATTTGCTTTTTACTGCATGTGATTTGGATAAATAGTCTATGAGAAATCGTGAAATTAGTTTCACGGGAGACCTCCCGTGAACGGGACGGTCAGAAATTTATCGACACGTATACTACGTATTCGTGCACATAAAAATAGCGGCTTCTATTTCGTTGCCTTTTTTTAAGTATTTAATATTAATCCTTATCAAAAAAACCTATTTCATCGGCTTACGTAGTTCACGTAGATGCAATTTGCTCTTCACTGCATATAATTTGGACCTATAGTCTAGGAGAAATCGTTAAGTTTATTTGAGGGTGAAAACGATGGATCACAGAATGTAACAGTTACTGCGTAATCCGGCATACTTCTATGTTTTGAACCGACTTACATAAGAAGGAGGATATAAATTCGACTGTTTTTTTTTTGTTTAGTCGGTTATAACTTATCATTGAACTTTGAACTGCCCGCTGGAGTAGTTAGGTGGGCTTTTGCCTTTAAAGCACCGGGTTTGATTCCCGGTGGGAACACAGGTGTTTTTCCACGGGAATTTGTGTTTCTGGTTCTGAGTATGTTTTCAATGTTGTGTGAATCTTGGATGTTTACAGCCCCACGATACAAGTCATTGAACTTAGTGTGGGGTTGTGAATAAGAAAGCGTTTATGGGTATGTTTTTTAATATTTACTACCCGGCCGACGCGACGCCGGGCGGGTCGTTCCTGAACTTTGAACTGCTCGCTGGCGTAGATGGGTGCGCGTTCGCCTTCAAAGCAGCGGGTTCGATTCCCGGTGGTAATTTACCTAGAAGATTTCTCTCCACGGGAAATTTGTGTTCCTGGTTTTGAGTATGTTGTGAATGCTTTGTGAATCTTGGATGTTTACGGCCCCCCGATACAAGTCATTGAACTTAGTGCGGGGCTGTGAATGTGGAAGTGTTTATTTGTATATTTTTTAACCGGGCGACGCCGGGCGGGTCATCTTTTTAACTTTGAACTATCTACTCGCGTAAATGGGTGCGCGTTTGCATTCAAAGCAGCGGGATCGATTCGCGGTGGTAACAGAAGTTTTCTCCTTACGGGAAATTTTTGTTTTTAATATGTTGTGAATCTTGGATGTTTACGGCCCCACGCTACAAGTCACTGAACTTAGTGGGGGGCTGTGAACGTGGAAGTGTTTATGTGTAGATTTTTTAATCGGGCGACGCAGGGTGGGGAATTTTTGAACTTTGAACTACCCACTGGGTATATATGAGTGCGCGTTCGTCTTCAAAGCAGCGGATTCGAATCTCGGTGGGAACACAATAACAAAAGTTTTTTCCACACGGGAAGTTTATGTTTCTGGTTCTGGGTATGACGTGAATGTTGTGTGTGTGGTGTTAATTGTTAACGGCCCCACGACACATCTTATAGTACTTTTAGAGTGGGGCTGTGAGTGTGAAAGCGTTTATGTGTAGGCTTTTGTTTACCCGGGCGACGCCGGGCGGGTCAGCTAGTTAATAATAAATAGTCGTTCGCCCCAAACTGCGTTATCGCGGTTTTTTTAGCTCATAGAGAAAAACTTTTGAGGTTAATTGCTTCAAACTATTTTCCTAACAATAATTGTACAATTTTTGTATATATTTTTTAAGTACATTATATAACGGATATTTAATGTACATTTCAGCTTTAAATGTGTAGCTGTTTTTAAAGTAGACCCCGGGGAAAAAATAGGTCTAAAATCAGTGACTGTTATTTTCCAACATAGATTTTTTTAACTGTTTTGTACGCTACATACAAAGTTACTTACAAAGACACCCCGACAAGGACAGTTTCTTTTTTATTATTTTGCTCTCCACTTCCGTTTTCATACACATAAGAGACCCCCTTAATATTTTAAATTATTTTAATGTAATTGCTATTTCTGGCTTTGGGCCATAGCTTTGCATATTCTATAAAACAATTCAGTTATTCGCTTGTATGGTTTTGACGCTAAATCTAATAGACGGACGGACAAAGTACCGAACCACCAAAGTCAACTTAGAGATTTTGCTTCGCTCGATCAAAAATCTATTTTACTAGCTTTATAAGAAAGTGACGTATATATTATCATATTCATATACATAGTCATATTAATGTAAAAAAACACACCATAGTGCATAACTTGTTCTTATGTTTATTATTAGACGCATTCATTTCTAGAATGTAGAACAATTCATGCGAGTCAAATATACTCAGCAAAAATGTGCAGTCTTTAAAAACCAGTTAAAATTTCAAATCAAAATATTAAGAGCATTTTACCGAAGTATTAATAATAAGTAATTTATTTCAGACAAAAAAACAGCAAACACCGACACTTACACAGATGAATTAAACAACTTTACATACAGTTATAGACTTGCTTTCTGCTTTCTTGTTTTATCTCGTGGCGCAGAAGGCGTGACGTTGTACCGTCCGCGTCGGCATGGTCGGCGTGCTTATGGGCTATATCTCAACAATGTAGGTATGTGGGCATCGATTGAGAAGATAACGGTAATTGCATGCACGTTTGTTGTTGAGGTAGGAATCAATAATCGCTTGATGAAAGATGATAATTAAACGCAAGCAAAGTTTTAAAAAAATCGACTTCACCGCTTTATCTTCGGAACCTTTGTATTAAACACGCATTATTGAAGATAACTCTAAAACTATAATCAGATCTTGTATAAATTCAATTAATCATCATCATTTAAATGAGACCACATGGAAAGCACCAGCTTCCAAACAAAAAAATAATCATAAAAATCGGCTCACAACGAAAGAAGTTATGAGGTAACTTTCGAAGTCGGTTAAAAACGAGAACATCTTCAATGTAGTCCATAGTTGAAGTTATGAGGTAACACTCAAAAACACTTTTTTTGAATTCGGTTAAAAATAAAAAAAGTCCTTGGGACCAAGCTCACTAGCACTTTCCATTTTTATGCATTTGCATATTTGGTATATTTTTAGAGCTCCGTATCCGAAAAAAAAACTAAAACTCTTTTAGGAACACTTCGTTTCCGTCTGCCAACACCCTTTTCTTAAGAACGTGAAAAGTATCAAGATGAAACTACTATTAAATACGTAGTCTTATAAAATTAAGCTTCAAAGTCAAAGGAATAAAAAGATAGGCTGGCGTGTCGCTTACTATCAGACGAGTGGCTTGTTTATATTTTTATTACATGTAAAGAGTTGTTTGTAAAATACCAGAGAGCTGTCAGATTCTTCTCTATCTAAACCTTAGCTCAAAAGAGCATAATTTAATTCTAAAACTTTATTCTGCATGCATAAAACGATCGACTATTTTAATGACAAGGATGCATGGAGGCAAACTGCACAAGCGCTTTCTAGCAACAAAATAATATAGATATACCTAGGTCAATATAATTATGTATTAGTGTTAAAGAATGATTAAAAAAAAAATGAAATAAGATGCGCTGCCGAGTTTCTTGCCTGGTTCTTCTCGAGATGGCTGTCATTTTGCGAATCTGGTAGTAGAACCATTTACTTTTTTGAGTGCCACTTTGAGGCCCATGTGAATTAACGATTTTAAAAATAATTTGCAATAGTCGTAGCACGAAAGACGTTGACGAAATGATGTCCTAAATGGTTTCTGGTATTACAAATTACCTTGAGTAAAAAACCTTATACCACAATATTAAGTATATTAACTGTGCGATCAACAAAAAGGTTTAAAATACTACATTTAATCAGCATTTCCTCAATAAACCTGACCATTATTGTCAGGAAGAAATAGACAGTTTTAATCAATAAATAACAAGCAATGTTTGATAAATAACAAGCAAAAACTCGTAACAGTGCACGCGCACAATTTGTAAACATCATGAACACAATGACAAGTGTTTTGAATTAAAGAGAAATTGCATGTCACTCAGGCAACATTGAAAGAATGAATCAAATAAATATTTACTAAGCACACACATAGCTGAGCATGAACAATCGTTGATATTGTTTTATTTTTGTTTCTATGGCAAGCTTAGCTACGTAGCAATAAAGAAGTAAATCACACTATCACACTTCACAATCAATATCATAAAGGTGAAAGTTTGCCAGTGTGTTTGTATGTTTGTTACTTCTTTCCTCAAACGGCTGGACCAATTTTAAGAGTACACTTCCCAGGCAGTCCCATTAAAGTTTGATCCAGATCTCATAGTGTTTCGGAGATATTAGCGACTGAAGTCAGTTATTAGTTTTATAAACAGTGCAAAATTTCGCGCTGTAAGTAATTCCAATATTTCCTGTGTTCATCTAAAAGGGAGCACATTTACATGCACATTATTATGTCGTCAAAATTATTCTACTTTTACTGTTTTTCTTCATAATTGTTGATTATTATATTATTTTTTTATTATTAACTAAAATTATATTATAACTCGCTGTCCAATAACTTTTATAGCATTAAAGAGCAGTATTTGTATTTTTATATTATGTCGAACCATGTATGAGTCTATGGAACTCAACATAAACATATATTATTTTATTTATTTATTTATTTATTCATGTGTCGAAGGTATGTTTCTGTCGATATAATTATTTGCCGAATATGTTCATGTCGAATTTGAGGTCTTTTTGAGGTGCGAGTTGTCGAAGTGAGTTCTGTCGGACTAATTAAATAAATAATCAATAATCGAATCAAATATATCCTTACCTTTAAACGAACAATACTTGTATATATATAATCTGAATCTCGGAAACAGCTACAACGATTTTCATGAAATTTAGTATGCAGGGGGTTTCGGGGGAGATAAATCGATCTAGCTAGGTTTCAATTATAGAAAACGTCACTTACCAAAAAAAAAAACCGAAGAAAGTTCGGTCATCCAGGTACTATATTTTATGTTAGATAGGCAATCATTTGACCGCTATCTCACCTAATGGAAAGTTATTATGCGGCCAAAGATGGAACATATTCTGTCAAAGTGTGTTTTTTCCAAGAAAGTGACTGGTCGAAATATTAAAAACGGTTAAAATTCAGTATGACACCCTATTTACAGACTAATATATCTATATAAATATGATTAGCGTAATAGTGGTTATTAATAATAATTTTGCGCTTGTTGGCTAAATATTATAAAAATATGACTGTACAAAAGGTATTTACTCAAAAAAAAGTTCCGGAATTTTAAGATAAATTGAAGCAGTCGATTAAGAACAGCCATTTGTTTTTTCTGTGATAAGTTGTCGTTTTACCACTATCTTAGATGTTTGTAAGGGGTGATGTTCAATTACATCATCTCTAGGATTGTAAATACGCTAGGCCTAGAACGGGTCTCAAGGATAGCTGTCAGAATATAATGTTTAGCGATTATGGCTACAGATTTTTCTAAGGGTGATGAACTGTATTTTGATCCAGAGTAGCTAGCCGGACGAGCACGAGAAAATTACCTACCTTACATGGAAATTAACGTATTTGAACGGTTGCTTCACGTATTCGCGCCATTTCTTCATAAAATAGACATCAACGCGCTTGTATTTTAAATAATTGACTTCTTGAAAACATTTATTATTTAAATCAGTTAGGCCTACAGTATAACTAGCCACGGATATTATATTCATATTTATGTTCGTATGTAAGTAAATGGTGTGGTCAAGGGTGGTAATCAATGCCTAAAATGAGTGGTGCCTAGGAAAATTATCATAAAAATAATTGTAAAATTAGACTTAAAGTTTATGAGGTAGACCATAACTTATAAGTTTAATCACTCTTATATTATAAATCCGAAAGTTTGTGTGTAAGTATGTTAGTTTACTCTTCACGCCGTAACGGTTGAAAGGATTTGGATGAAATTTAGAATGTATATAGCCTTATATTTAGGATTACACGAGGCTACTTTTTTACTTAATAAACGCGGGAGAAGCCTCGGCGCACGCCTAGTACCTTATAACGTAAGTAGTAGGCTAAAACATATTTTTTTGTATTACAATAATTTTGGTTACTTTATAGCATCGAGTGAGTCTAAAACTATATTTTCTTATATTACAATTATCTCGGTTGGTCAACACGGTAAAATATTCCCGTTCTATTATTGGTAGTAAGACTTGATATCACGCGAAATAAACGAAACAACAAAATATACCAAACAAGCTTATACGTAAAGAGACTCAATAGGCAGCCTTATCATTAAATCGATCTCTATAACCTTTAGTAACAAGTAGTAATTTCGTTTGAAAAACAATATTAAAATGAAAAAACTTTTGGTAAGTCTTAAATAAAATTTGATCTATAGATATATAAGCTCCTCTTTATTTCGAATGACGCGAACAAAGATATATAAATAATTATTAAATATTTACCTGTATTTTCAAGCGCTATGCCTCATATTACAATAAACATGTATATTTTACTTACAATGAACAAAATTAGTATGTTTCCTTACAGTATTAAAAGTACATAGGAAAATTATTATATTTCAGCATGATCACACAGAATCAACGCAAACGTAATCTTAAAAAAATGTGGACTTACTATAACAACAGTAACAGTGATTGCTGTAGAGGCGGCTGCGCAAGCGCACCCTTGCCGGATCTGCCGTTTCCTCGACAGTCGGAGGAACTCTTCTGTTCTGGCATCAATGCTTCTGTACAACCCGAACTGATTGAGCCTCGAAGAAGAGGAATCAAAACTGTCACTAGACATTTTTGTGGTCACATCACTGTTATATCACTAACGATGACCTCCGCTAAGAGCTTTCTTTTCACTTCTTTGTGACTTTTTCTCTTAAATCACAAATCTTGAAGTTATTTTATATAAACGTAGATATTTTAGTGTCGTTTTTGATGAGATGGGCTCGTGAAATATATTTGAATATCAAAAACATTCGGCAAATATTTTATCAAAATTCTTCAAGGTTTATTTTCTTCTCCCTTTTGAAACTCCCTTTTTATATTTTTTGTTTATTTGTCCACTACGTGCGCCCGCGCCGGCAAATGTGGGCAATTGTTTGCGTGTGAGCGACAATGTGTTTTCCTTCGAGATAGTTGATGTTTAATGTAGTGATGGGGTGTCGTATTGTCGTAATAATATCGATAATTGCAACGTTGTTTTAGATGGTTCGACTAATGTACCCTTAAGCTGACTTTATTTTCAACAGGTTCTTGATGGTTATTTTTACATAATAGATTTCATGCATTTACACAATTATTTTAGTGCCGATTGTGTCAATAGACATATATTATAATCTCTTTCAAGTTGCTATTACTGCAACTTTCGTCATAGTAACGAAATAGCTGTGATACATTTTTTAAATTAAAATTAAATATCGCTTATTCTAAGAACCAGTTTTAACTCTGTTATCATCGTTTCAGAAACTGTAGGCTACCGATACCATGTGCCATTGCATCGCCTTAAAAATGTAAAAAAACATCGTTAGGAAACTAACATAATAATGTATTTTTTACATTTTTAAGGCGATGCAATGGCACTCTAAGCAGCATTGATCTCGCGTGCCAAGATTGCGCTAATTATACAAAAACCGTTATTCTTTAGTAATCTCAGCAGTAGAGACGTAACTCAAAAACGTACAAAACTATCGATATCATCCCATCTCTATCGACTACAATGTTCGCTCGCGCAGGGCACTGGAGCGTACTGAGCGGACATCGGCCCCCACTAAATATTCCGACGAGTGAAACTTCACATAATGCTCTATGGCCAAATGTTATGTTATATCGCGAATTTGATGTGCCATTAAGACGTAAGAGGTGTAATATTCGGTCATTCAGTGATAGTTCATGTGATTATGGATTGCTTGTTATTTTATGGCAGGCGTTTATATATTGCATACTATATTTTTTCTTCTGGATGCTTGAGCTTTGGACTAAAATGTAAATTCACCTTTTTAACCCCAGACGTATATAAGTGTAACGTGTATATTTGTGTATCAATCTGTGAAATCGTAGCTCTCAAACGACTGAACCGAATTTAATTTTGTTTTTTTTCAAAGATAACTTGATCGAGATTTGTCTTTGGCGTGGATCGGTGCAGCCGTTTTCCAGATGGGTTGTGAATTATATTGACGCGTATCTTATATTTACTATTATATCCTTCATTGTTAATGAAGTTTTAATTATAATATAGTAATTAACGATTCTTTATTAGGATAGTCACGATGAATCTATTTTATTAAGCTAAATTAATATTTGATTTTTAAAACTAACAGTTTGCAAATAATGTAATTCTTGCATTATTATGTACCATTTCAATATTTTGATACTTATATATCTAACTATCTACGATATTCAGATTTTTAAAAAATAATAATGAGGTTTTAAGTTCCTTCGTAATTCATTAATAAATTACAATGTAAATCTAATTTTTATTATTTCGTAATATAGAGTCAGGTCGTCTGAAAAAAATACTAGCTAAAGTTGTAATAAGTAATATCTACCAGAGAGTTTTAAATTTAGCAATGTTTTGTTAGTAACATTAACACGTATAATAAAACAATAATTTCCTCATGATAGGACACAGTAAATTACATTGAAATTATATTCATTAGCATCAACTTTCACGATGCGATCGATAGCAGATATGATGAGCAATCTGTTTTAATTGCCGCATTTCTGAGGAAGAGATAATGGTATAATATAGTTTTTATATTTACAATTATATTTTTTTATAGCCAGCATGTATCGGTAGTTCGTTGTATTTGTGTATCAAATAATCGTTAAAATTTACCTTTTTATACGTACAGTCAACAATTGATTTGGTAATTATTAACAAAAATTAACATTATTATTCACTAGTCAAGACATATTAGTATTATAATTCAAAGTGGCAATGCCACTAGCATGATGGCAACGCTATCCTCTTGGATTGGACTTTAGCACTTGTGTCACTTATAAGATTCAGTGCCTAGTAAGATTGAAAATTAAGATTAAACATTAAAACGTAGGTGTTTGCTGTATAATTTTAGCTAAATTTAGGGAAATATAGGCTTGGTCCTTAAACACTAAGCTGCTGCATATAATGATGTTTTTTGGATTGTTTAAAACGTCAAATTACTAATTGTTGTTATTAAACCTACTATAAATAAATACGGAGTACGCTAAATACTGCTGGGTAACTATACTTAAGCAATTCAATCATAGGCGTCTGAAGCTATATGTTTTAAATAATATTACTTTAACAATGTATTTCAAAAGCAAGCAAAGCTTATAATTTGGTTTTGGCTTGGTCGAATTCGATAAAATTTAAATGGGACCACCTCTGAAGTACACTCTACCGAACAAAAGAAAAATCAAAATCGATTCATAATTGGCGGAGATATCGCGTAACGTATATACAAAAAAAACATACAGTCGATAAGAGAACCTCCTTTTTTGAAGTCGGTTGAAAATACCGTTATGCAAAGAAAGTGTATTTTAGAAGAAGGACGTTGTTAAGGCGGAATTGCGTGATCTCCAAGCCGCCTGGAGAAATACAGCGCAGCACGACGATCGTTGGCAATTTCTCGTGTTAGATAGACTCCAAGATCCGCTTTGGGTTGCTGCGCTGGCGGAGTAAGTGACCAGTACAATCGTGTCTTCAAGTCTAGAATGTATAAGTATCTTTTAGGCAAGCATGTTACATCTTTGGCCGCATCTTCACTTTCCATCAAGTGAGGTAATGGTCAAATGCTTGCCTATCTATCATAAAAAAGTGAGTAATTTAATATTATACGCAGTCCAAGCGCAACTTTATTTAGATGAAGATTAAAACCTTGCTGAATTAGAAAGAACATCAGACTAATGTCTTTATAATTGCCTACACTTTTTCTTGCTGCATGAAAGGTCAATGGAAACCACCAAACTTTCTGAAGAAAGAATAATTTAGGTAAATTATGCTAAACATGGGAGAATAACGTTGCGATGCAGATTCCAATCAAATCTTTGCGTGTCTGGTATTCTCTTTTTCGTATTTTTCTCTAAACACTACAAAACACATTGTTTCCTAATACAATTGTTTGTGTCAATGTTTTTGCGAACTCGATGAAAACGTCTACACATTTTGTACCCAGTGCAGCGGGAAGAGATTTCGATTCCTGGTGGCAACACAAGTTTTGTCTCCAAGGGAATTTGTTGTTTCTTTTTCTGGGTGTTTGTGTATATTATGTGAATGTTTCTAGTGGACACTATGCCAGTCATCGAGTTAGTAGTTATCAATTAGTGAAAATCGATGTAGTTTTAAGCAGGGGTTTAGGGTTCGATTCCCGGCGGGAATACTAGCTTTCGCCTTGAGGAAAAATTTGTGTTTCTGGTTCTGTCTGTGATTGTGTATGTGATGTGAATGTTTTCGGCACCCTCAACACAAGTCATCAAACTTAGTGTGGGGCTGCGAGTGTAAAAGCGTTTATGTTAATGCATGTTTATGTTGTATGCGAAACACCATAAAAAAATCCTACTAATATTATAAATCCGAAAGTATGTTTGTTCCCTCTTCACGCTTTAACGGCTGAACGGATTTGGATGAAATTTGGAATGTACATAGATTATACCTAGGATTAACACATAGGCTACTTTTTAACTTGATAATAGCGGGCGAAGCCGCGGGGCACGGCTAGTAAATAATAAAACGCACTGTCACCGATGAAAATCTTTTATTGATGAATTCTAGGAATCTGCAATAATTAGCTTATTTTAAGAATTTAATGAATGAATTTAATACTTTCTTCTTCTCATAAACCCAGCCGCAATGAAGCGTGGCTGCGAATATTGACATTGATATACTGTCGCGGTGAGGAATGCTATACTATACTCTTCCTTGTGAGAAAGTAGACGTTGCGTTGTTTATACTTGTCATGTCAACAGTAAGTTAATTTATATTTACTACAACTGAAAATAAAAATAGCACTTTTTATACCAAACGATAACTAACTGTTAGCAAAGATTGAAAAGAAACCGACCTATAATAAATATTACTGATTACTGGATTTAATTATTAACGAATGGTATAACTATGAAACATTATAATCAATGCATATTATTATTATTAGATATGAAAGGAACGGAATTTTGGTTAGTAGTAAAAGAATAGGCTTTATTTTTTATTATATATTTTTATAAAATTTTTACAATCTTACAACATAGAATTAGTTTAAGGCAGTGATAACGTCGTCTCGCATTTTTGAGTATTTCATTTACAAATTAATTAAAAGTAATTAAATGATTATCACTAGTATTGGTAACCATAAAACGGCAGAACACCTATTCATACACAATATACATACAAAATCGTTAAAATTACTAACAAACAAAATGCTTGCTATCATACACTTCTATAGTTTGGTATCACAAATTTATGGCATCTTAGTGTGTACTGCATCCGATTGCACCAAACGAATGAGGCAAAATGGAAAGAATACCAGATCGTTCTCAGCGAATATTTTTCTTTAAAAAAAATATCGTATTTCGAGTAACGTTTTCGAAATTTCTTTCAGTAATTTTTTTGATTTTGAGTTTATTTCCAATATCAGTCTATTAAATTAGTAAAACTGATAATCTGAGTAATCGATAATAACTCGAAGCCATTATATAACATGCATATCCAAAAAGTTTTAATAGGAATTAATCTCAGTGCAATCGGTCGTCAAACCATCTTAAAATACGAATGGAACCAGCGGTCTGTCGTAGTAGTAGCCCTCTTCTTTAACGAAGGGAGGTCTCGTAGGGGCGGGAGTGACGGGCGGGAGGTACTCAGGGGCTTTGGTTGTGTACACGGGCCGCGGAGTGGTTTGGGGTGGAATGTAGACAGGGGGCGAGTAAGGTCGTGGTGTGGATTGGGGTGGAATGTAAATAGGAGGTGAGTAGGGCTTAGGAGTCGTTTTGGGTGGGATGTAGATAGGAGGGGAGTAAGGTCGTGGAGTTGTTTGGGGTGGGATGTACACGGGAGGAGAGTATGGTCTAGGGGTAGTTTGGGGTGGGATGTAAACGGGAGGGGAGTATGGTCGTGGGGTAGTTTGGGGTGGGATGTACACGGGAGGAGAGTATGGTCGTGGGGTAGTTTGGGGAGGGATGTAAACGGGAGGGGAGTAAGGTCGTGGGGTAGTTTGGGGTGGGATGTAAACGGGGGGGGAGTAAGGTCGTGGGGTAGTTTGGGGTGGAATGTAAACGGGAGGGGAGTAAGGTCGTGGAGTTGTTTGAGGTGGGATGTAAACAGGAGGGGAATAAGGTTTAGGCGTAGTTTGTGGGGGAATGTATACCGGCCGTCTGGTAGTCTGAGGTGGGATGTAGACTGGTGGTTGCGTCGGGTACGGCACGAAAGACGACGGTGACGGCGACGGCTGTGGGTAGTAACTAGGTCTGGGTGGGGGCGCTGTGGGTAGCGTGAATGGTATATTAGGGGTTGGGTATGTGTAGCCAGTAGTTCTCGTCACGTCTAGGATAGTAGAGTAAGTAGGAGGTATGGTCGTAGGTGGCGGCGGCGGTCTCGTGGTTGGTGGGGGAGGAGGCGGTGGTGGTCTGGTGGTCGGTGGAGGAGGAGGTGGGGGTGGCCGGGTCGGAGGCGGCGTCTTTGGAGGCAAGTAAGGCGGTGGAGTCCTTATCGTTGGGGGCCTCGTTGGCGGCGGTGGTGGAGGTGGTGGTGGTCTCGTAGTAGGCGGCAGGTAAGTTGAAGGAGGTCGTGGTCTAGGTGTGGTAGGAGGTGGTGGAGGCCTTGTCGGGATCGTAAACGGAATCTTTGGCGTGGGGTAGGTGTAGCCGGTAGTTCTGGTTTGGTCTAGGTATATTGAGTACGTTGGCGGTCTGGTTGTAGGTGGTGGTGGTGGTGGTGGAGGGCGTCTCGTAGTTGGTGGTGGTGGAGGAGGGGGAGGTGGACGTCTGGTAGTCGGTGGTGGAGGTGGCCTGGTCGGCGGTGGTGGTGGAGGCGGTGGAGGCCTAGTAGTTGGAGGAAGGTAAGTCGATGGTGGCAATGGCCTCCTAGTTGTCGTTGGGAAAGTGAATGGTATCTTAGGCGTTGGGTAGGTGTAGCCAGTAGTCCTAGTAACATCTAAGATTGTCGAATACGTCGGAGGCTGAGTGGGTGGCCTGGTAGGAGGAGGAGGAGGAGGTGGAGGAGGTCTTCTCGTAGTGGGAGGTGGTGGCGGTGGAGGAGGAGGCGGCGGTGGTCTTGTTGGTGGCGGTGGTGGCGGTGGTGGCCTTCTTGTTGTAGGAGGCAAGTAAGTCGATGGAGGGAATGGCCTAGGAGTCGTCGGAGGAGGTGGTGGTCTAGTTGGGATAGTGAAAGGAATCTTTGGAATGGGATAAGTGTAGCCCGTTGTTCTCGTGACATCTAGGATTGTAGAATAAGTCGGGGGTATTGGTGGTCTTGTTGGTGACGGAGGCGGCGGGGGAGGAGGCCGTCTGGTTGTAGGTGGTGGCGGTGGCCTTGTTGGAGGTGGAGGAGGAGGAGGAGGTGGTCTTCTAGTTGTAGGAGGTAAGTAAGTGGGAGGAGGCGTTGGCGGCGGTGGTGGTCTAGTAGGAGGGAGATAAGTAGAAGGTGGTCTAGGTCTAGGCGTAGTGGGTGGTGGTGGTGGCGGCCTCGTAGGGAAAGTGAAAGGTATTATTGGTGTAGGGTACGTGTAACCGGTAGTTCTGGTGACGTCGAGGATGGTAGAGTAAGTTGGCGGGCGTGTTGGTGGGGGAGTGGGGGGCGGAGGTGGTCTCGTAGGCGGCGGCGGTGGCGGCGGCGGCCGCGTTGTTGGCGGTGGTGGCGGCGGAGGTGGCCTCCTGTAATATAGAGATGTCGGTGAAGATAGGCAAGCAATATTTAGTACTAAGAATAAATTTGTTACAGTTTTCGTATACATTTTTATCATTAATTTCATCTCTTTCGAAAGAGAAAAATGGGGTCGGCGCAACGTAATATTTTCCTTTTTTTATACCATTGAGAGACGAGCAGATTGCTCGCCTGATCATTAATGTCATGCTTGCCCATTAAAGTTAAGCGCCACCCAAAGATTTAAACTTTAACAGTAATAAATAAATAAATAAATAAATCTTGCGCTCATCACCCTGAGATATTTAATTTAAAGTTATTCTCTTTAGTCTTGTAATTTCACTGGAAGCATTGCCCTTTAATCCGAAATACAATAAAATGTGTACACTACTATTAACGGTTAAATATATCGCAAGGCGGACTCTGCAAAAGAGACATAAACATTTTTTCAAGAGTAAGTAGAGCAGATAGAACTCATGTTGTGAATAAGCTCACCTTGTAGTGGTCACCGGTGGCAGGTAAGTGGTTGGTGGCCGTGTCGGTGGTGGAGGCGGTGGTGGTGGTCTTGTTGGTGGCGGAGGTGGTGGTGGTGGCGGTCTGGTTGGTATTTCAAATGGTATGCTTGGCCTGTCGTAGACGTAGCCAGTCGTTTGGGGCAGTGGGGGTGGTGTCACTGCGATCTGGAAAAAGTTGTAATTTTATTATTGTTTATGTAGGTACAACTTTTAACTTTTACCAACTCAGTAAAATTCGTCTTTTAAGTAGTTTATACATACATACACTAGTGAATAAAATACTTTCTCTTGTCTTTTTATTACAGTTTTACCTAAGAAAACGGTTGATTTTTAATCATTGATAGTTCGTTAGCTAGCATGTGAGTAGGCAAATCATATTTATTTTTCCCTCCATAAGCATGACAACAATAGAAGTTCTAGTAAAGATTCTACCGCTGACCGGTGACTCTTTTTACGAACAACTTACGAAAATAAACCATAAAATGTTCATTTCTTGACACTGGTAAAATCTTCACAGTAAGCAGAGCCAAAAAAAAAATCAATAATTATAAATTGATTTTATTTATATAGCACTAGTCATGCTTGACAGAACTATAGTGATAAATTTAGAAAGGAAAAATTATCGCTTGAGGCGAATATCTCGGCTGTTAGAGCAATAGGGCATGACACCTAATGGCCGCGGGTTCAAATCCCTCCTCAAGCGATAATTTTTCTTTTCTAAACTTATTACTATAGTTCTGCCTAGCATGGCTAATGCTATATACATACAATCAATTGATTTGGGTAGACGTTATCAACACAACGTAGAGCTAACTTTAATGTTAGACTCGTTGGCCGTTGTAGTTTCTATTAACTGTTTCGGTAGATGACGTCACACGTCCCCGTAAGACGTTAATAATAAGGAAAGGTTAATTTCGTCGCCTCAGGCAGGGCTTGAGTAGCTCAGCGGTTAGAGCAATAGGGCATGACACCCTATGGCCGTGGGTTCAAATCCCGCCTCAAGCGATAATTTTTCCTTTCTACATTTATCACAATAATTATAAAGTTATTTCATTAAAAAACTTACCTCGTTAAAAGATGGCTGCGGTTGAGGTTGCGGTGGCGGCGGGAAAGGTACCTTCGGCTTGGGGTAGAAGTACCCATCTTCGTCGAGGTTTGCGTCCAAGGGAGCCCCGAACACTGCATAGTTTTGGTTGGAGTTGTACTGGATGGCCCGCGGGAGACGGTCCGCCTTGCACGTGTGGTACACGGCCAAGAGGACCACTGCTATGTGCAGTGACAGCCTCTGGAAAAAAGGAATAACAATGTTAATGTTGACCGCATTTAGGTTTTCTTTTTTATGTAATGAAGGCCTGTGTTTATATAAATGATCAACTAAAACTGTGAAATTGCAATATGTTGTACGCAATACTTGCATAAAATGTTGATATGAAGAATCGTTAGGGTAAAAAAATGAACAAAAAATTCAACCTTTTTGTAGATAAAAGACAATCTCATTATATCAAATGATTGATTTGAACGCACCACAAGAGGCCTGTTTACTGTGACCTGTGAAAGGTCAACAAATAAAAGCTAAAGTATGTATTGCGAACTTTAACCTTGACATAACGTTAGATAAAATGAATTATTAAACAGATTGCCAAGATATGGTTTCGTTGGAAATAATAATACAAATAACTATGATCACTGATTTTTTCGCATTAATATAAGATTAATCATTTTGTCATCGAAATTATCAATGCTCATTGAAATATTCATGCTTATATATCGAATAATCAATTAATCGATCAAGCGAAGTGAAATTTCTATTTTTTTTACTTGTGTGGTTCAGCGCTTTGGCCGTCCTTTTGTTTGTCTGCGAGACATTTAGCGGCTAAAGCACACATGCAAATAACTCCAAATTCTCAGAGAATAACTATGGTTCAAAGCCAAAAAATGGCAATCATAATGATATAAATAAAAATATTAAGGGGGCAGCCATACACGTAAGTAGAGGGCAAAATATTTTTTATTTATTATACCTCCCGTGTAGGGTATTTTAAAAAGAACTTGAAAAGTAGAGTACGAAACCGAATTAAAAAAAAGTAAGTTGGAAAATAACAATTTGGTAGGCCACCAATGTCACTGTTTTAAGGTCTTTTTTGTCCCTGAGTCTATCTCAAAAACGGCTACACATTTAAACTTGATACTTAGGTACGTATAAAATATGTTACATATATCTTATACTGTTTTTTTTTAGTTTTTTTTATTAGACAAAATAAAGGCGTGAGATCTCAGTTCGGGCGAACGACTAGATGTATAGTAAAGTTAAATAGATAATTGTTATAGTTGGACAGGCGTGGCGTTTACCACAGGCTATCAATTTTCTAGTCTCATTTAAATAAAATAAGTAAATGTGTAATAGTAATAATGCCTTCATTATATACCGACAATAGACGATGTAATCATCTGGAATAGTTGAATAACCCTGTTGGCATTCAATTGACAAGATTCTAGAGAAGTTGTAGTAGGTATGTAGTGTACCTATATAATAGTTGATGCTAAATGTTACTTAAAATGTTTGTATGCTAAAACGTGCTATCATAAAAGTTAAGAGCCCTACAATTGCAGTAAGTTCAACCGTATCCCTGTATCCTGGTTTTTAAAACATAAGATTTCAAACAATTCGATAATTAATGATTTTAAAAGAAACTGTGAGAATAAAAAAAATGAATAGAGCCCAGCACCCAATGCGTGTAATACCCATTTCATAAACAAGTAATACATAACAAATATTTTTAAAATCAAGCTTCTACCAGAGACCTTGTCAAGACGAATCAAACGAGTCCAAATTCGATGGATTTATCTTGTTTAGTTCAGAAGTTCCTATTACCATCTTCCGTCTCCATCATCAGAGCAGCTCCATGGTACTTTATCATTGTTTTGTCACCAAAGACAACGAGACAAGTGACACTAAATAAAAGCTTGTAAAATAACCAAGAAGTAAAGGACAAAATCGGTAAGCCACTAACAAAATATGGTTTATAACAGAATAATGTACACTTTTTAAAATATGCCATATTCAACATAACCCAAACGTTATAAATGTTAACTGTATTTAAATGACAGGTTAGTTTAAAAGGTCAGAGTAGAACAGTAGTGACCCAAATACCTGTTAAAATGAGCGAGTCTCGACACCCGATAGCAAATATATGTAAGTATATTTGCCAACAAACTGAAATATAAGAATTATGATCTTATGAACAAATATTTAAGTTTTTGTAATGGATGAACCTCTCAGATCCTTTACGTGCAGCAATTTATTGCTGCTTCAGTGACTGGTACTGTCGTAAGATATATAAACTGTAATGAGTGCCGCTTTGAGGCCATGCGAATAAATATTTTTGATCTGCAACTAAAAGAATAAAGCATCGTCTTAGTGTGAAAGTTGTGATTTCCTAGTTTCCTAGTTTTTTGTATGTATGTATGCCAACTTCTCGAAAATTTTATTTTTATCTGATAAAATAGCGTTTGCTCGTATTTTACTTTATATCAAATATTCAAATTTGATATTTTTGATACATTTAAAGTGGCAATTGTAACAATTTTCTGACAAAAAAGAGTACGAATGAGATAGTAACATTTACTGATTTTTATTACTGAAATTAAATGAATTTTAATTTACAAGGTACCTACTTCCTATCATACCATTTGTGGACGTTATAATGAATGAACAACATACACAGATACATGAAATTATCTAATATATGCCTATGTCCAAATAATTTACGTATTATCATTATTGGATTACCCACATTATTTTCACATAAATGAATTATACTTTTATATGAGCACAATAATAAAAATTAAGATTTAACGCATAGATCATACATCAATCAATATTAACACGTGCATCTAGCGGGTTTATTGTTGCAAAATCATCGCTCTGTGTAAAGCCCTTGGTTATTGTGTAAGGTGTCACCACGCCACGACCTTACGTTATGGATTTGTCTATGTAGCCGTGACCAATTCTTTCACAAATAGATTATTTGAAGATCAGTGGCCATTTCTCAACACGGATTACGGTAAAACTTAGTTAACATAATGAAGACGTGATGCTGGAGGCCAAGAAAGTATTTTACGATAAATTGAGAAAGATTTTTACCTAACAAAAAGAGTGGCGTTGATGAAGCAATTTGGCTACTTTAGTTTTAATCATTAATCATATTTAAATAGTTTTTGTATAATTTATGTGAATGAAAATACAATTAATTGTTTAAACTGGAACGACAAAAAATATATTTGTAGAATATATCATAGATCACACTGCTTAAGATAGATATATTAAACTAGCGATCCGCCCCGGCTTCGCCCTGGTTGTGATTAATAAAAAAAGAACCGCTCGACCGATTTTGTGCAAACTTCACATAAACCATCTACTAAATAGTCCGAACAAAGCCTACTAAACATTTGGTTTGGATAGGTTAGCCCGTTCTTGAGTTATAATATTACAACGAAAAGTGGCATTGATTTTATATATATATATATATATAAATATATATATATATATATATATATGTATATATTTAAATAATATATATAGATATAGATAGATAGATTTAAATAATTTTTAATTACCCGCTTCACTTTTATGACTTGAAATAACATAAAACTAAGAAAATATCATACTTGTTTATGTATAGTTTATAGAAAGGAATTAACCACTCAGCGATAATCACAAGAATTAACTAAAAAAAGCCATATTAATAAGATTTAGTTTCGAGTGACCAAAACTGCACTCAAAATCATCCACTTTGCAGTAACCTTTGCACATAATAAGGAAGAATAGAAGCACGTGAAATGCAAGGACGTTAGAATTGTATAAAAACCAATCAACATTATAAATAACTTAGAATATGTTGACTTAATTAAGTCATTGTTAGAGACAGAATACTACATCAATGTCAGACGGATCGCGGCAGACGATTCAAGTTGGTTTGAGATTATTTTGAGACCTTGAAAAACCGGTAAGTGCCATAGATATTTTAAAATTATTTTAAGTGCTTAAAGTACGTATATAAATCAATTATTTTTCAGTCTTTCAATTACTTAAAAGTAAATAAAAGGTCCTCAATAAAAAACTAGGGTTACTTTGAAAAAAAAAACTAAGCACAAACGTAGTTAAGATCAAATAATATGAACCTTTACTCTGATGTATTTACTATATAAAATGATATATAGATAATACTTTATTGATCCACATAAGATGAGATAAAACAAAGGTAACAAACAAGCTTATACGTTAAGTATCACAACAGGCGGCCTTATCACTAATAGCGATATTTACTAATAATGTGAAGAAAGATCCGAAAAAAAATATGTTTATCATTTGTGACTTATAAAATATCTTTATTTTATCTCTATCTTGTCTCTCTTTTTCAAAAATGCTAATACTTAAACCAAATACAGTAGCTCTGAAGATTTCAAGAGCTTTACAAAACATAATTCTAAGTCTTTAACTTAAAATAAACATATTAAACGCTTTCACACGCACACCATCACACGTATAAGTTTATTAACTTCACTCGTGAGCGCCGGATATATTCACTACACACAAACACAATCACACCCAGAATCAGAAACACAAATTTCCCTTAGGGAGAAAATTGTGTTCCCACCGGAAATCGAATCCTATACTCCTGCTTAGAACGCGGATGCGCACCTAATTAAGCTAACAGGTAGTTCACGTCATACAATGATAGTTATCATATATAGTTATCATGTATAATATCAGTTATCATATAATATTAGGAAATGCGGTTAGAAAATATAAATCAACAGAGAATCTTATTACTACTTCTAGTCAACACTGAAAAATATGTGTATTCATTCAAATCTTTATTGTATTCTCTAAATTAAGGTACGTTGCAGAAATATATGACAGAGACCCTGTTGGACATAACCATTTATAGCAGAAGAAGACTATATGTTTCTATATTAATATTGTTAATAAAATTAATTTTTAATAAGATATCATAATGATGTATTATTATTATTTTTGTTGCATAATATAAGTTTTCTCAAAAAAATATAATCATTTTCTCTCGATATTTTTTGGCTTAGGCCACACGCTACATTCCACTAACTGGAATACCTTGTGCCTCTTCTTCAAAATATATTTCATGCGACGCGGAGTGCCGTATGCTAATTGTTAAAACAAGGCCGGATTTATATAATAATCAAGATTTAATTGGATTTTTATAAATGTTTTAAACATAACACAGCTTTGGAAATGTAAACAAAAACAAACGCTTCCACACTTGCAGCCAACGTTAGATGGCTTGAGTCGTAGGTGACGGAAACATTCACATCACACACATATGTAATCACAACGTTGTTTACTTGATAAACTTTTGAAATTTGACTTAACTTATTGTTACTCAAACTTTTTTGTTATTTACAAAGTTTTTACAATAATTTACGAAAATAATAATTAGTTTTGTATATTTGCAAAATGATAATAATATAAAGAACGGGGTACCAACCATCCATCGCTTTTATACAGCCCCACACTAAATTCAAACACTTGTATCGTGAGTTCAAACATTCACATTATACACACAATCACACCAATAACCAGAAACACTAATTTCCTCTACTAAACACAATTTGACGTAAGGTCGCAAGCTTATCGGTGTTGTACCGTTTACATTTTGGAGTGTGCGCAAGAATTACACGAGTTAATTCCACCATGCCCGTCTAACCATCTAACAACAAGACGAACTATCAAACGTCATCCATGGTTGATATACCTTCAGTTTGCTCTAAGCGTTTCGTTTCTACGTTTATCATCCGTACTGCGAAGAAGTGTAACTCATTGTACTCTTCTTCGTTCCCCGAACGGTATAATTTGGGAGACTTCAAATCAAAAGTGAATAGGTCCTGCCTTCTAGGCAAGTTACATCTTCGGCCGCATCATCACTTTTCACCAGGTGAGATTGCGGTCAAATGCTTGCCTAACGGGAATTAAAAAAATCTACGTGGTTGGAACTAAGCGTTTACATACTGCATTGTTTGGGCGAGATCGATTAATAATCGATAAGCGCCTGCTTTATTATTAGATTTATGATTTAATTACAATGTCATGGAACATGATCGGCGTATTGTTTATAAACGTAAGACATAAAAACATAAACGCTCACAGCCCCACACTAAGTTCGGTGACTTGTGTCGTGGGTGCCGGAAACATTCACATCACACACACAATCACAACCAGAACCAGAAACACAAATTTTCCATGGGGAGAAAACTTGTGTTCCCGCCGGAAATCGAACCCGATACCCCTGCTTAGAAGGCGAACGCCACCCAACTAAGCCAACGGGCAGTTCAAAGTTTATGTGGATTTATTACAATTCTTTATTGATTCATTGAGTTTGTAACGCTTGAAACTTTTACTTATTAAATCAAATCAAACGCATTCACACTCACAGCCCCACACTAAGTTCAAAGACTTGTATCGTGCGTGCCGGAAACATTCACATCACACACACATAACAGAACCAGAACCAGAAGAACAAATATCCCTTGGGAAGGAATTTGTGCTCCTGCCGGGAATCGAACCCAGGACCCACGGCGCAGAGGGCGGACACCTGTCCACTGCGCCAACTGGGTCGTCATAATTAAGACTAAGCTGTACTTTTGCGAGTTAGTAAATGCAGTCAAAGCTAGGGAGTACTCTGTTTTACCTTGGACGGATGCAGATTAATAATATGATGGTTATCGTTGCGCGTGATGTTCTTAAAATATTAAGATTTTTCGTAAATTTTTAGAAATTAAAAATATTCATGTAACAACGAGTAATTAAGTACCTACTTAAAAACGCTTCCATACTCACAGCCCCACACAAAGCTCGATGCCTTGTGTCGTTAGTGCCGGAAACATTCACATCACACACACAATCACAAACAGAACCAGAAACACAAAATTTCCTTGGGATAAAACTTGTGCCCCCACCGGGAATCGAACCCGAACCTCTGCTTAGAAGGCGTACGCCCACCCACCGAAGCAAACGGGTAGTTCAGTTACTGATTATACTGTACCAATTCCACTCAGTAAGAGATAATTGTAATGAAAATGAAATACTGTAACTTCTCAGTACTTTTCACAACCAGCATTTAAATATCTATAAGTTCAACCAAATGTACAAGGTCACCTAAACCGAATGACTTGCTACTCTGCATTTCTGTCACTTGTCAATATTTCATGAACCTGACCTGATTGCGACAAACAGACAAATTGTGAAACAGTTTACCGATTTAAAACAAAGGTAGAACGAAAATGGGAATTTTCTGCGTCAGCAATGCGTCTAGAACAATGTGGAAGAAGCGGAACGAATCGGTTGAAAGGTAAACAAAGGTATGTTGCGTGTGCTTAGTTTGCAATGTTATGTTAGAGCCTTGCGGTGCGAGAAAGTGTTTGATGTGTGTCATGTATTTACTTACTTATATTAATAAAAGTGTATTGTCATACTCAAAGAAACAGATGTATTTTTTGCAAAGCGATTTAACATGAACTGCTCTTTCGCTTAGTTAGGTGCACATCCAGTGGAAACTTGAGTTTTCTTCTCAAAGGAAATTTATGTTTCTGATTCTTTTTTTAAATGTTTGTGTAATGTGAATGTTTCCGGCACTCACGACACAACTCATCAAACTTGGTGCGGGATGTAAGTGTGAAAAAATGCTATGCTAAATTTAGATAGATAGATAGATAACGCTTTATTGTCACACCTTACAAACATTTTAAACCTTAAATTAAAGTGTACAATCGGCGGTCTTATCGCTAAAAGCGATCACTTCCAGACAACCAATTTATTATTTATTCTGAGAGTGGCGATTTTTTTCTCTCACGTCCTGACAAATGCTACCTCCTAACGAACATTTTACTCTACTGCCTAACGAACGGAAGCGACTTCCATGGAATCAGGCTATACTTGACGTTTTTACAAAAATAATCTTAACACCAACAAAATCCTGGCACTAGTACTGCACATAAGTCCATAAGGTAAACAACCATCTCTAAAAAATACATTACAGAAACCTTAGTAATAGTTTATTGAATAAAATCAAAAGAATTGTTTACAACATTAAAGTTGAATGTTGCCAACTTCAAATAAATATCAAGTACCTATCTACCGATTATGGCAACTTTTACTTTTTATAAAGTTTTGGATATATTTTTAATTTCCTAACAGTAATAACTGTACGTCCAGGCAATGCGTATTTTGATTGCATTGTTAACATTCATATGAATGTAACATTAATACTGATAATCAAGCTTCATATGTATAAACAATGACACCTACAAAACATACAATTATTGATAACTCAATTGTTGTTTTTTGCGATAATAAGCCAAATTGCGTTAAGCAACAATAGACAATTTTTCATACTAATCATGATGATGGGGGAGGACAGCACTGTCCAAGACATGATTTAGCTACTTCATTTTAAGTGTAGGAAAAATTGGCCAATGCCTATTACCTTGCTTTTCCCCGACTCCAAAGGAAGAGTTGTTTTTCTCGCGTATCTTGTATGTAGTATGTATATTTGTAATTTTTTTATAACCTCATATCTTCCGAATTACTGGCTGGATTTCGACAGTTAAGGTATCGTTATACTCGTCCAAAAAGTCCTTAGATAGATGTTTGATGATGATTGGCGAGGTGGGCAAGTCTCTGCCCTCTGCGCCGTGGGTCCTGGGTTCGATTCCCGGCAGGAGCACAACTTTCCTCCCCAAGGGAGATTAGTGCTTGTGGTTCTGGGTGTCATTGTGTGTGTGTGTGATATGTAAATGTTTCCGGCACCCACGATTCAAGTCTTTGAACTTAGTGTGGGCTATGAGTGTGAGCGTTTGATGTTGTTGTTGTTTGTTTGTTTGAAAAAGCAAATGGCAGATTTTTGGCACAAAATAGTAATAAGCTTAAAAAAAAAATAACCAAACCTTAATATATCAAAATGGATGGGTAAACTGATGTTTATAAATAAATAAGTATTTGGATGAAAATAAAAGGAAATTACATACATTTACATTTTTACGGGGTTTTTTAATTTTTAGTACATTGACTTATTACACGTCTTTTTAAGCCGTGTGACCACGAATGCTAAATATGAAGCTAAATAACGAAATTACAATATTTACACTAATTAAAATCCGAGAGTTTAGATGTATTTTTATGTGGCGTATATTTTACACTAGGTATTTCTGCACACTGGTATTGATGGAATACTAAAATTCCTACCGGGATTCGAACCAATCGCTGCTGCTTAGAAGGCATAAGTACAGCTATCCACACAAACGAGCAGTTCTCCAAATAGACGAATGATTGGTTTAATTTTAAATAGATGGCGAAATACTGTCATTACGCAATAATGATACACAAATATCTAAATATTTTGAATACAATGTCTCACGGGCACGTGCACTTTGAATAAAATCCTTCAACCTAAAAGCAGTTTGCGGCTTTACCGGTAATTACTGTGAACAACAAAATATTTCAATGATTCATCTTAAAATTTAGCCTGTCCAATGTTGGAAGCCAGCATAAGCATGTTTTTTTTTAATTATTTCGTTAGTTTAGTAAAGTAATTAGGTTATACTCGTGAATTACCCAAATGACAGTGACACAAGGATGCATGGAAGCAAACTCCACATACGTTTTCTGGCAACTACATAAAACAGATATGCCTAGATTAATATAATTCCTGTATTAGTAAGTTATTTAAGAATGTTTGCAAAATAAGTTAATTATAAAAATCCCCCGAATATCTTGCCGGTTTTCTCAAGATGGCTGCAATTAGGCAAATCTGGAGTAGAGTCTTTAACTTTCTTAAGAGGCCGGGGTGGCTTTGAACGAGTCTATAGGCTGTCTCTGTTTAACTTGCAAACTGTGCCCATGCTTGATGCGATAGCACTACCGAACGAACAATTATAATAGGTGCCGTAATACCAAAAATTATGAATGAAAATGTAATGTTTAGCTATTGTTTTTTGTATTAATAGTACCTTGAAATGATAGTCTATGTTCCTGTTGTAATGACAAAAGAAATGTGTTCGTTTTTAATACAAAACGAATAAGTTAAAGATGCGACATTTACGTCGTAATAATGTGTGAAAATCAATTGGTTTATATTTCGTTTTAGGTAATTATTTTGGAATAAAAACTATCCAGGAACCTAGATTAATACGTTTTTTATCTGAATAACAGCACAGTATGGTGGTTATATGCTTGAATTATAAATCATTTCGGTATTACGATTGTATGGGCAAATCAACTACTACCCGGCGCCTTAAGTGCTGCTTTGGGCCCTTGTGAAAACGATTTTATATCAGAATTTGACAGTACTTATCAGATTTCCAAGCAAGCTATTATTTTTGATGAAAATCATACTTTTGGAGCATGTAAATATGCTCATTCAGATACTTATTATATATTTCTTAATTAATTATTATGAGCTAATAATAAAGTCATCTATATAATAACTTCTTTTTAAGCCACGACTTTAACAAAACAAAAAAAAAACGGAACATATTATAACTTGAAGCAAAATTTACTACGAGTATCTTTGATTTAAATTAAGTTTAAATTATTACGTAATAATATAATTGGTCTAGTTAATTATGATTATCTTAAAGAGTGACAATTTTGACATTATTTGGTTGATATACTAGCGATAGATCATTACCTCTCCTGTTTCTAAGTGATAACTGCTGATAACATATGATCAAAGATGATAAGCACTTACAGTTATTGGCTCACAATGCATTACGTAATGACATCTATTTCAACATCCTGTTTAAGAGACTCTTAATAGATAAAAAATAATAAATCCATGTCACTTTTAATAAAGTCTTAACCGCAGGCAACTCTTGGTATTTAAGAAGTAAAGCAAATATACAGTAAAGGTCACGGCATTGTACATCAGCCATTTATTTCAACCTCCCGGGGTCCGGGTATTTTGTAGCTTTCTAAAAGTGACACTAAGTAGTTATATAAACAATTGCCTAAGGTTTCTTCCATAAGATATTAGAATATAAATTTGACAATCAAGCCTGTTTAAATATATATTCAATTAATTTTATATTAATTAAAAACATACAAAAGCAAAAGCGATTTGATGCAATGGATTCGACATTAAAATTGTAATAATTGAAAACAAACTGCGCACAATTTCCTGGAACTACGACTTTCCTTTATCATGCTACACAATGCACATGACAGCGGTTCTGGTCGTACATATGAGTCAATATGATGTTTGTGGTTAAACTGTACATGGTTTTGCGACTAGTTTTATAGAAGATTGTATAACTTAAAGGCTTCGCCAAACAGGACAAATTTGTTCAAAGAGACAGGCGGATGCAGGTGCCGCTGTACAGGAGGTGACCGCACCCGCGTCTCCGCATGCCACCCAATCAAGCCATGCGCGTCCTATGTAACGAAGCATTTAGCAATAAAACTGAACGCTCGCGTTCCTTTTATGTGTTTACGCTCAGAAGACAACGACTGATATATATGTATCGCATCTTTGTGAGCGTGATATTTATTTCTTCGTTAAATATAATATTTTCTATATATAGAAACAAGTTATTTGGTAAAGATTTTCGTTAAAACACAATATCATCACTGCTGCCATACTTGGACAGGCGGCGACCGGTTGCACAATTCGACACGAATCTTTTCTGAAGAGGTTGTCGTGTAGTTGTCGTGGTAGCTAAAGTTCCTTGGCATAATAAGATTACCTACGTACAAATTTCTGTGAAATACTCAGTGGTAGAGTATATTTATCCATAGCTAGTGAGGTTAAAGGATTTTTAAAATAGACATCCGAGGGAAGGTTATGGGGGTGTGGACTGTTGAAGGTCGGAATATACTGAACTAATGTAAATTTATCCAACATTATAATAGTCAAATACTCATTTATTCATAAACATGAGTTATCACGTTTTTTTATGCTAAATAGGCAAGCATTTGACTACTAACTCACCTGATGGAAAGTGACGATGCGGCCGAAGATGTGACATACTTGCCTAGAAAATACCTATTCACTCTTGATTTGAAGACTCCCATATTATGCCCCTAAGTATTATATTGAAGTCGATAATGAGATATTGCTTATTTAAAAATATTATTACAAATAATCGAAATAAGGATTAAGGAATATTAAAGTAAATATAATATTAATCTTACTAAATTTGTTGGGGTTTATCGAATTCAAGCACAGAAATCAGTGTAATTTGTTGTGAAGGCCATTGGCTGTCTTTTATCTCCGTGGACGCGGTTACAGCCGCAGAGCTTGGTTAAATAATAAAACATTGATAATTATGTCAAACTGAATAAAAGTAATTTTTGCGTCTGTTCACTGGATTTATTTCTTTAATAATTTTCGCGGCATTTGCTGTCATTAATTCTAACAATTGTAAAAGATACTTGTTTTAATTGAACTGCTCGTTAATTTATTGCGCGCTTAGTAACTTAGTTGGATTTACCCTCAAACAAAATTTGTTAATGTTCAAATTGTAATTAAATAACATCTCAGAGTTCATTAATTGATTCTAACATACAAATATATTCTAATGAATACATGACATATAACTAATTAATTAATTTCTACCATGTTACTTGATATCTATAAACTTGTAAGCTGGATAGGTGTTTTTTTAAATTAATATAAGATTTAATTATAGCTTATTACAATGATATTTGATTGTTGATAGTCCTTTTTATTCAACATTGGTTCCACTATTTCACACATCGATTATGACATGGTACTTAAAAGTTGCGACAAGCTCTGTTTCCAATAAAGATGCACGTAATTATTTCACAAGGTGATAACCAATAAATAAGTTTAATTTTCCTTAACTCTGCAATCTGATTTTTTTATTGAGTTTATACAGTGCGTGACCTTTGACAGCTATCAGAATTTAAAATAAGTTTTCCAAAAAAAGACAACATCTAAACTTTTTAATACATTTTAACGATGTTACGCAACGTACAAAACATTAAAAATAATTAACTTTTTTATACTAAAAACAAGACAACATTTTATAAAATTGCTTTTTAAAACTGAACTTTTTCAAATAAACATTACATTTCTTCCTGTTTGAAATTCTTCTTTACAATAAATAATGATCAACTGTTGAATGATGTTGGTTAAAATGTATTCGATATTTTACAATATAATGTATTAAATAGAGTTTATACATTTTTAAAACGACGCATACATACATACTGTACATAACGATGGAATCACCTATAACTTACCTTGAAAGATATTGAAAATCAATTCAAAGTTGGATACGACCTGATGATTGATTAGACATATTCTGAGGTCTACCAAAAAATCTAATACATAGCTCCAGATTTCTAGTGTATAATTTGGCTGCAACGTTTGAGATTACAACTTCATTGATGATGATATCTCACGTTTTCACGATTGCTATTTTTTTAATGAAACTATTTTTTCTATGACTTATTGAAGATTGTTGCAAACGTCACAGAAACAAAAATAACTAAAAATATACGCGATAAAATCTGTAAAATGTATTTAATTCTAGTTAATGCAAGCCCTTTCTGGATCTTGGTGTTAATCTCTCTATTTGCATAACAATGAATATTCATCCACTAATGAATGGCGAATACAGACGAATACCTACCCGTTGGTGTGTGACGGTTGTGCTGGTATTTCGGACAATGTCCATTCATAACTCCTACAAGCTATTGGAATGTCCATTTTGTATACACCTAAACTTCACTTGGAGTACCATCATTACGTTAAGTTTTCGACTGAAGGTATGAAATTAATTCTATTAAATATAATACAACAAATTATATTCAATCATATTATTAAAAAGTGAATGTGAGTGTATATTTATTAAAGTAATATCATCCATTTATGGTTGACAGACCTCCAATTCGCTCGAAGCGTTTCGCTTCTACGTTCATCATCCGTACGGCGAGGGAGTGGAACTCATTACCTGTGTCTTTGTTTCCCGAGGGGTATAAATTGGGATTCTTCAAGTCAAGAGTGAATAGGTATCTAGATAAACATGTCACATCATCGGCCGCATCATCATTTTCCATCAGGTGGGATTGTGTTCAAATGTTTGTCTATAACACATAAAAAAATTATGTTATTACGATGGTTCCAAGTGCCATATTTTTTTGTATTTCTCATATTATTATAAGCGAATTTGTATACTTTTAAAGTAATAAATGCTATAATGATTAGAGTTAACATACACGTGGTATTTTTACCTAAAGTCTAAATGTTGCCGCTGAGCGAAATTTATACCTATCATGTACGATAAAAATAGGACCACAAAGCAACGATTGAGAACGATAAAATTACTATAATATTAACATTTTATGTTTTATATTATTATGGTGATGCAAATGTTTTACGTTTCTAGATAATCTAAGAAAACAAGAATCGACAACAAAATTTATTTAAAGGTCAAATTTTGACATTTTAGTTATGTATTTTGGCTATTCATATTTTTAACCCAATTCGCGTATTTATATGAGATCTGGTATCATTTATTTCATGTTAAACATTTCCAAGAATAAGTTCCACGTTCATTATACAACGAACGAGAATTTGAACGAAGATCAACTTCATTTATAATCCTACTAATATTACAAATCAGAACGTTTGTGTGTAAGTATGTTTGTTCCTACCAGTTTAAAGCTGAACCGATTTGGATGAAATTTGGAATGTACATAGCTTATACCTAGGATTAACACATAGGACAATTTTTTTACTTAATAATCTAATATATAAAATTCTCGTGTCACAGTTTTCGTTGCTATACTCCTCCGAAACGGCTTGAACGATTTTGATGAATTTTTTTGTGCTTATCCGGTATCTATGAGAATCGGCCAACATCTATTTTTCATCCCCCTAAATGTTAGGGGTAGTCCACCCTAAATTTTTATTTTTATTTTTTAGACAACATTTTTAATTTCTATTTTTTTATGATACAACATACAAAAATACATACAATCCTCAATTTTCACCCTTCTACGATCAACCCTTATTTTTTAATAGCCATTTTAATTTTCTAATATATGGCAATACAACGTTTGCCGGGTCAGCTAGTAGCTTATAATATAATATATACTTAAATTACATTCCAAGTTAGGACATTCCAAAGATGTGTAACTTATCATACTCGTATGACTAGAAATGTTAAAATGTTGATACGTGTTAGTGTACGATCTTTATAATATTATTTAAATCACAAAATTATGATCTGTTTAACTATACCATTCTATAATATGTTGGTTAAAACAATTTCAAATTAAAAAATATTTTTTCTATTTGACAATAACAACAATGATTCACAATTCACAAAGATATATGCAGAAACTAAACCAAACTATAAAAGATAATTAAGAGATTGTAATATTCTTCAATACAACGAAATTTTGAAATCATGAAAATAAAAAATCGTAAACTTTAACAAAATAGAAACTCGTTTACGAACTTAAAGCCTAAAGATTTTTGAGATCGACACTAGGCGTCATTAAAAATATATCAGTGTTACTTCTAGCTGCTGATATAAACCAAAAAGTCGTAGTGTCCCGATGCCACAACATTAATTATTACCAAATTAATTCACACAAATAGACGAGTTTTCGTAGCCTTGACATTACATAAATATTCTTAACAAGATGAGATCTTCGACCTCGCCCTGGTATCCGTCGGTACAGTTTCAGATCCGGGTTTGAAAGAGTTTTGTAAAACAATGGGCTCTGACTCAGTTTAAACTATAGTTTTGTTTAACAGAGGTCTAGGCTATATAAGTATGCTTTAAATACCATTATTGGATGGATAACAATTGTCTGTTCTTCTTTTGCTATGGTAAAGTTTATCTGTTGAAGATAAACGCATGTGATTAAACATTCGTTATTATTTTTTTCTCCTAAGATTAGTTTTTCTCCAAGTTTTAGGTTAGACACCTAATGTATAATATTAGGTACCTATAGATTAGCACTAAATAATAATTGAAATAAAAAAAATAAAGATTGAGTATGAACTTCTAATAATGTATAAATGTTAATAGTAGTTTGAAATAATAATTGTCACTTAAATACTTATTTATTTACTTAATACTTTATTGCACAATAAAAAGTGTACTTAATGCCGAAAGCATTCTCTACCAGTCATCCAGCGGTAGAAAATGGAATGACATGAGGCGTGCATCAATCAGGGATAAAGAAAATATATGTACGAAATGAGCAAAACTGATGAAACCTATAGATTTTAAGAATTTTGCATACAATATATACTATTACATTCTATTCTGTTTTACAAATAAATAACTAATGTATAAGTTGACGTTTAGTTTAACGAACAATAATCACGCAAATCAGAAATAGCTTTGCCATTTTAGGATAGTAGAAATATGTTGACTTATTTTTCTGTACGAAACCTTTTCTTATGCACTTTAGGTGCAATACAACTAAACACACACACACACATGACTTTAATTCACAGAAAAGCGTAGCTCGTAGAGTATCGTAGCTACAATGATAAAAAATTTGGGCAAATGTACGTCGTTGAAAAGACATCAACGCGCTCCTATAGTTTTTCCTTGTGCCTTACTTTTTTACATAACATTATCTTCCTATACATAAAAAAAATACTTCAAAAATAAATATAAATATAAAAAATATAATTATATAGAGACCCATTTTAATCCGAAAGAATTTTTCAGATGATCTAATCAAATTGCTTACGACTGGATAAAACTGCAAACTAATACAAAAACATATTGTCAATGTACTCGTAGGTATATGTACATAATGGTACTCTTCTTACATTACATTGGCAAAAAGACTCTTCTTGCGTGGACTTGCGAGATGGCCTATGGCCTTATGCATTTAATGTTATATGTAACTTAAAACATTAAAGTTTGAGTAAGGGCAGAACGGAAAACATACACTACTTGTATATCAAAGTTTTATTAATACCTCAAAAATATATCTAAATCAGCTAAAATGTATACCTCTTCATATTTTTATGCTAGCAGTGTCATGTCAAAATTATTTACACTTTGTATATTCATGTTGCTACTTGTATTGAGAGTGCATTTCGCTTTTTACGACAAAAAAAATCTGCTAAATAGGCAAGCATGTCCCATCTTCGGCCGCATCGTCACTTTCCACCAGGTAAGATAGCGGTCAAATGCTTGTTTATTTAAAATAAAAAATATCCTCGTATTTAGCTAAATTTAAGAAAAAAGAACAAAAAAGTATCATTACTCTTCAAGATATAAATGACATCAAGAATTATAATACTCTGTAATAATTAGAACCCCGGCTTTTGGCAGCTAAAGCAAGCTTACTAACCTTTCAATATGGGATTGAAAAGTAAATCAGGCTGCATCTATAAACATTAACACCAAGAGATTCTGTGAAGATTTAATTTTCTTCTGTGAAATTTTTTTAGAAGCCGATTTTAATAATTTACTGCCCATACTGTCTTTAATTATTTAGATATCAACGAGTACGAGGTAAGTTCATTGCGCTCGTGCATGCAAGTACTTTTGATGTCAACTAATCATCCAAGATAGTGCTTTAAACTTTTAAAGCTGTCAGTAACTATATTTCGTTAGTTTATTTTGTAATTAATAATCTAATATTATTTTGAAAAGAATAGAATAGAATATGGTTTATTGTATAACTGTGTACATTTTTAGATGTTATTAATGTAAATACGTCACAACAGTTTATCCCTTTCGGACATACAATAATATTTACAACACATAATATTTACAATACAGAAGAGATTATTATTTTTTTAATTAAACAATTGTTATTTCCATCACATTAGGCATAAGTATAGCATAGGTAAAGCTTAATTTTTTTTACGTTCAATGTATTACATTACAGTCGAGTGTACACAAATCAATTTGTATGAAAGTACTCTTCCAAAATGTAATGTACTTTGCTTATTAGCCAATTTTTTAAACTGGGTTTAAATTGTGTGCCATTTAGGATGTTGATGTGTGGAGGTAAATGATTGTAAATTCTTATGAAGATTTTTGATTGTAAATTCTTAGAACGGGGTTTACAGAAACTGGTTTTGCAATACAGTTTTACATCATACTATAATATTATAAATCCGAAAGTTAGTGTGTAAGTATGTTTGTTCCCTCATTACGCTTTAACAGCTGAACCGATTTGGGTGAAATTTGGAATGTACATAGATTATACCTAGGATTAGCAAATAGGCTACTTTTTAACTCGATAATAGCGGGCGAAGTCGCGGGGCACGGCTAGTAATATTATAAATCTGAAAGTTTGTGTGTAAGTGTGTAAGTATGTTTGTTCCATCTTCACGTTTTAACGGCTGAACGGATTTGGATGAAATTTGGAATGTATATAGATTTTACTTAGGATACCACACAGGCAGATGACACATAGGCTACTTTTTAAGTTGGTAATAGTAGGGGAAGCCGCGAGGCATGGCTTGTCTTAATATGAAGTAGTTTTTAAATAAGAATATGATAGATTATAGTAACATATTATAGAACAGTATGTATTTTATTATGTAGTATGCACTTTAATACTCCATTTGCAGAGTGACTTCATTGCTAATTTAATACATATTTTGATAACCTTTAGTTTTAATTATACCTAGACTTCCAAATGGCGTAATTACCAAAATTGGATCAAAATAATTTTCCATCTGTAAGCTGTTTATAAGATTTAGTTTTATAATAATAATTGTATTAAATTTCTGTCTGTTTATATCAGTAGTTAGTTGCACCAGAGTGTATTGTTGTTTAACAAATAATTTGTTGTAGATTGAGTCGAATTCTATCTACACAAAATATGGTCTATCATTACTGTGGTTTACCAAGGCTTTAGACAATGTACTCAAAAGCAATGATATTCGAGAACGACCATTACAAACGTATTGTTTGCCATATATTTTAGAATTTTACTTCGATATTTCAGTGCAAACGCCATCATTATGAAAATGATTATAACCTAATAGCAACCGCTATCTGTTCACAAAGGTTCATTACTTGTATCTAGGTGCCAGAAACATTCACAATTCACATCACACACATACACAAACAGAACTAGAAACACAAATTTCCTTTGTAGAAGAAAATTGTGTTCTTGTCGGGAATCGAAATCAGGATGCATGGCATTGAAAGGTCAAATAATATGTCATTCTTAATTTTTTGCAAAGCGATGTAAACGTGATTCTAATATGTATGCAAGGAAAAATGTTTTATTTTGTATTTATAAAAAAATGTTTTCATTACGTTTACACTAATTTCGTCATCTTATTTACATAGGTATATCCTACGGGCCCGCCCGCTATTATCACGTTAAAAAGTAGCTTATATGTTTATTATAGGTATAATGTATATTCTAAATTTCATCCAAACCCGTTCAGCTGCCAAAGCGTGAAGACGGAAAAAAAATACTTACACACAAATTTTCGCATTTATAATTTAATAGGATACCCTTACTTATAAAACAAAAAACAACAGCAATGACAGCTGACAGCAACAAAATGGTCGAAAACTGAGCGCCTATTAATACTATTTGCTCTTGCCCTACAGACTTCGATGTTTTATTTAAAATATAACAAACAATCAAATCTAGATTTTGAATGGAAGCGTTCAAATATTTATACGCCATTTTGTTTCAAATACTCACTTCGTTTATATCTGTCATTCCACGAAGGTTCCTGCATCTTATAATTATCGTTACTTCATTTGCATTTAACATTGAAAGTGTTTTGATTTGGGTTAACAAAGAAGCAGTTCTTTATCGAAAATGAGGAATAAATTTGGGGGCTGAGTCACCCACGTCCGTAGGAGGATACCCCCTAAGTCTGACTCCCTACACGCGGTCCCCGGGTGGTGCTAATCAGGTGACATTTGAGAGGTGGTAGAGCATTTTGTGAGTTGCTCGCCTGGCTTGCTACCAAAGTAGCTTACCACCATCAAGTTGAAAGTCTGCCGCCAAGCCAAATACGGTGTTCCGGCAGTTATCCTTGAGAGCCTGCGTATTCCAGGTCTAGTGTGTTTACCAGCTTCGATCACATCGTCACTTACCATCAGGTGAGATAGTGATCAAACACTAGCCTGTCACAAATAAAAAAAAAAAAAAATCAATGAGGACATTCATTGTAGAGTAAATGTTTGGACTTTGACTTTGTGCAAAACACTTATTTATGTCAGTTACAAGAACGACACAACACATAACAAACAAATATTTCTATAGAGCTACCATAATTATATTTAAAAACACTACGGGCGCATTCCAACACACATACACACATTTGCCTATACTTTACATTCAATAGAGTTGTCATCTTGATGTCCATAATAGGCAAAATACACAATGTTACATTTGTTTGTCTAAATATAATCCTTATTCCGGGGCAACAAGGTTTAATTTAGTAGTAGTTCAATGCGCCCACGCACAGTTTGAGATAGACCTGTCAATGTCAAATGGGTGACATACAAAGTCATCAATGATTAAATTTGCTTGTAGCGTCTTTGTTGGCTGGATTAGTTCAATATGCTAATTTAACATTTTTTAAATTCATTGCTTTTATCACTCATATTGTTTTTACTCATGTACATACTCATATTGCTTTTATCACTAAATTGTTTAAAATATGTATTTTTTGGTTTCAGTCGTCATTTGTTTAGTCTACCAGTCACTTTAAAAGGGCTTAAAGTGAGGCTTTTCTATTTAGCCAGTTTTCCACCTTACTTTGTACTTGAGTAGGCTGAATGGATATATAAGCTGTATGGATATTCTAAGTCGCAAATTGAAATTATTGTCTTGCTCAACACGAGGTGTTTTTTTTTCATTTCCCTCTTTCAGCGACTACCCAAACTACTCTTGACTCCTTGATGTATCTTTGGTTAGCTGACATAGTTATTATAGTAATAGTAAGTAGGCTTTTCTTGGGTATTTTTAAACGTTTTCACACTCATTGGAAAATTGTTTACCATCAGCCTATGATCAAAAGCAGGCAATACAACAGGGAATATTATGCATGAGATTAAAATATAGGTAAAGTATTTTTTTTAATTTTTATACTAAATATACTAATCAGATTATTTGATTATTTAAACGATTTTTATTAGGCATGTAAATGAATAAAAATGACTGATTCATGACATCAGTTTCCAGATTTTTGATGTCAATGACTGGTCAATTTTCCTTTGAAGGAGCCATGATTTGGTCTTAGACGTCACTAAAACGTTAAAATGGCCGCGTTTTTAACTGCCGGGACTTGGTAATTTCAAATAATTAGTTTCATATGAAATGTAATGTTTTAATATTTCTTTTACGGAAATGTATTTACGTTAACAATCTAAAATAAAACACTAAAAATATGCATGTTCTCTATTGTACATTGATTAAACCTGACAATGGAATCCAGAACCAGTGATTTGAGAAGCTTGCGATTCTAAAGGGAAATATGTTTTAATTAAAACATAATGAATCTCTTTGGTACTCAAGTAAACGGTAAGGTGATTTGTTCAAATACCAAAGATTACAACACGAAGCACTTTAAGAGTACTTAACACTATTTGCTGGGACTCAAAGAAACAAGTTCCTATATTATGTTTATTCTTAATGTTTCATAAGTTCAATCGAATCGTGTGAATTGTAGGTAATAGGGCTCAGTGATCCTCGTCAACGTTATGAAATGGGCTTTTTGAAAGACTTTAGTTTTATTATAAAGTATTCACATACTAAGTAAAGTTATTATTCTTATTTATATTTATTGAATAAGTTAACTGATGTTCTGAGGTGGGCGTTGTCATCTGCGACATAGTTTTATGCTTCTGCATGTGGCATCGAACTCTGTATTTTCTACCAACTTCGCAAAAAAGGAGGAGGTACTCAAGTCGACTGTATTATTTTCAATGTGTTTTGTATGTAATTAAGAGTTTTGTTTCACTTCGTCTCAAAGTAGCATGATGAAATAAAGGCCATGCAGCTTAGGTGAGGTTGCAGTTAGGGTACCGCCCTTACAATGTCTCACCTTTAAGGAGGTCAATGAATTACAATTAAACATTTAGACTTATTTAAGTGTTAGTTCAGAATAAGTAAACATTTGGTTTATTTACAAAAAAAAATCAAATACATTAGGTACCTGCCTTAATGGAAAGTAACGATGCAGTAGTTAAAAAAATAGAAAACTTCTGGTTGTAGGTCTCTACATTCGGAGAACAAAACTGCGTTTGGAATATTATTTAAAATGTGCTATATTTAGATATTTAATAAATAATATAATAAAAACTTTATTTGTTTACAATATGACGATACATATACCTATCGACAACCTTTAGTCACAGTTACTCCCTTGTTGACACCCCAAAGCGCAGCTATAAAAATAAAAGAAACCGATAAAATAATTAATCGACTCATTAATATTTTTTTACGAAAACAAATCAAGCAGATGTTTTAAGAGGTAATCACACTCGGTGTCAAGAAGAACCTGTTCATTACATAACTGATTATGCGAGCCGTCGCCGACGGCTGCATTTTTGTCGTAACACCATTGTATACGCCTCTTAAACTTGACCATGCGACCCGAAACACGGAGTGGTATTAAATTTTACAACTCGAATTTTTTAAATACCTACATTTGGATTTATTGGTTTGTCGTTTTGTTGGGGAAATTAATCATTGGTAATGTTCCAAAATTTGTTTTTGGGCATACAATTTGTAGATTAAAATAGCTTTAACCATAATGAAATGTAAAAAAACAGTAATTTTTAGTATCGATTTGTATTATCTAAAAAAGAGTTTTAACTAAAAAAAATACTAATTTTCAATTCATATGCCTATTGTTATGACAAAAAAAATAATTTCACATTAAAAATAAATTAAACCTTGATATATCAGAATTTTCATAATAGTATTGAACGTACATTTTTTTAAGCAAGAGATCTTAACTATTTTGATGAATTCCAGCTTTATAATAACTCGAAAAAAAAAAACAATGTGAGAAGAATTGTCACTTTACAGGGGTACTCGTGAAAACATACTGTATCATAACATTTCGAAATTGGCAAGTACCAAATGCAACACAAACTTTTTGCGCTACCTTGAACTTATCACTATCAACACCTTTTTACATAAAGCAATATAAAAGTAACATCAAACTACATTGTCTTGTAAACGGACAACTAGGTATTAAAAACAAAACGCTAGAGACCTTTTATGTTAAAGTAGGTGGTAATTATCTACTCAACAAATTAGCCAATCTTTTGTCCAACTAAAGTTAACTTAAGTAAATTAATTCTGACCGTGGCACTTTGTGATGTTGACTGACTGTGTCACTAGATATGGAAATAAATGTATTTGCATTTAAATATGGCTCCTGACGTGATCTTTGGCTTGTTTTTTACATTGTTGGGATGGAACAGGATGGAGCAAGCTGCATTTCTGACATTGTATAAAACATTTGCCAAGATAACTTCATTCACTTCAATAACTTCATAATATTAGACCCGATTACAAATTCCATTTAAAATGTCTATGGAATTCCAGTGAACTCCAATGTCGGAGTAGTACCGCCAGTATCCTCACTTAGTAATTTTGAAGGTACTAAAGGTATTAAATTGTATGAAAAAATACCGCAAGAACCCTCGCTTTAGACCCTGGTGGTTTCTATCGCTAGATAGACATGCAATTTTTAAGAAAAAAATTGACAAAATAATTCGAGAGATAGACTTTAACTAAATCATTTAGATAGTTTTAGAACGATTGAAATATTTAAAACATTTCAGTAGTTCTATTTAGCCGTTTATGGATATAAACATAGCCGTAGTAATGAAAAAAAAAATTAGTATACCCAGGTTACTTTAAGTAAAAAATAACTCCCATCATTGCATTACAATAAGGTGGAATAAAATATGTGTAGTTCATATCGTAAAATATGTACATTTATTTTGTAGTATCGCAGATGGAAGGCTAAGAAATAGTATTTCTGAGTCTTATTCTTATTTTATTGAAAAAAAATCAATTATTAATGGGACTACGAGAGTTTAATGACCTATTGAAATTTTAACCTTTCCTTTTAGCTCGTATTAGCTTGACCTATCAAATAAATTTAATCATTAGTAGTTTTTACCCATCCTGTTTTTTATTGCGTCATCGTATACTCAATATTTAATAGTATACATGATCAAAATACCTATATTTTTTTTTATAAAATCATTAATAAAAGGTTTAAAGAAATGTTCAAATCTCATAAACTAAATCCCTAAATCTAAATCAGAAATGTTAGGATCACACGAAAAGTCATTAATAAACCGAATAATTAATATCACACAATTCAATTAACATTTTTGGTCTAAACACTTGTTACGTCAATGTAGGAATTGCACGCAAATTTATGTTTTATGTCATTGGAACTAGATTCATTATTGACAGTTGATATAACTTCCGTGTCCAACTCTTGAGCCACCTTTGACATATTTGTACAACGAAGATGCTACGACATTGAAATACTCATATATTATTAGATATTCTGTCAGTCAAATTCCATTCAAATACTGCTCTTGAATCTTGAGAAGTAGGAGTTATTTTTGGACGTTTACAAATTTTTATAGACGCTACAAATTACTCTCATCAATTATTTCAGTAGTTCTGCACTATTGCATAATCTGTGTACAATATGTAATTGTATTGCGGACATCCTGATTGGATCATCTGTTAGATATTTGCGGATACGTAAATGTACATAAGCTTTGAATGTCGTTAAATAAAAAATCAAATTAGATTCATGGAAGACACAGCAAGGAATACCTACCTCAGATCCGTTTTAATCCGAAGCTCTATATTTGTTTATAGAATACCATCAATCACATTGACGCCGTAAAACTATCTGATTGTATTTAAGAATAAATCAATTTACAGCAATAACTATTCAAATCGTTTTCATTGGAAAATAAAGTAATTGTTATTTCATAATATTATTAAACAAACGCCACAAATAATGTAACAGTTACTACAGGAAGCACCGAAGACTTAACTATGATTGTTACTTATCTAAAAAGTTGTGTTTACCGCAAAGTCTAAGATTTAAATCCTACTTAGCATTATATATGTGAAAGTTTGGGTGTGTGTGTGTGAATGTTTGTTACCACGTCTCTTCGTAACAATTAAACCGATTTTGATAAAATTTAGAATGAAGATAGTTTAGGTTCCGATATAACACATCGGCTACTTTTCAACTTAATTAATGCGGGCGAAGCCGTGGGGTACGGCTGGTATAGTAATACATTAAATTTACAATTTATGCAGAGAATAAAAAGTTTTGAGTAAGTTTTTTGGACTTATTTTATTAACCTAATGATTACAAATCTAACTCCTCCTTTATCTTGCCTCTATATTATTCTAATGTTATAACAAAGACTATTTGGTTTAATCATGACGAAGCGTTTCGACCTTACTGATTATCTCCTATCTAAACCGTCATCTCTTCCTTTAAGGCAAAAAAAACTATTGAATAAGTTAACCAAATAAGCTTACTAATAAATGAAAAAAACTATATATTTTTATCTATGATAGTAGACAAATGCTCTTGTGATTATTTTTTATTTCTATAGTATGCTAAAATTATATAACTGTTGTTCGTTTACTATATCACATGTTGGAAAGTGATAATATACGGTGCTCACCAAGAACTAAATCTGAAGCATCTACCATTACACCATGCTTGACGACAGATTCATAATAATTATAATTGACTATATTTCGGTATCCATTCCTATTAATATTATAAATGCGAATATTTGTATGTTTTTGTGAATGCTTGTTACCATGTATCTCCGTAACGACTAAACCGATTTTGATTAAATTTAGAACGTAGATAGATTAGGTTCTGGAATGACACATATGCTACTTTTTAACTTAATTAACGCGGGCGAAGCCGCGGGGCATGGCTTATAGTAGATAATCCCCAAGCATGAATAAATGTCTATAACATATGGAGGAGATATTTTGTTTTTTATAAACATAGACTGACTTCACCAGCAATGTATCTGGGACTCTCCATCTTTGCTTAATAAAAAAAACTATGTACACCTATATCATCATCGCTCTTGTCTCATGAGGAAAACAAAATATTTGGAAAATTACAAAAATTTAGTCAAATTCAGGACCAACTGCCATGTGACAGTGTGTTGAAAATAAAAAAAGCTGTTATTCATTCCAATTCATGCGATATCGCAACTGAATTAATAACCAATAATCATAACAATAATTTATAAGTTATTTTAAAAGCGACAAAACCGATTTCATCTTAAAACATTCAAGGTTCAGTAAGAAATTCTTTCGCCAAAGAATCCATCAATTTTGCAACGTCTTCGATAAGTTGCACAACTTGATGAATTACCTTATTACTTTTATGTGATTTGTAATAATATAAAACTTAATGCGATGCAGTTAAAGCACAAAATCGATTTTAAATTTAGTATTCGAGAGATTAACACAAAAAAGGGCTTATTGGTGACCCCGGGTCAGAGAGCGTCATGTTTTTTGTGTTGTCAACTGTTTTTAAATGTGTATGACATCTTTTATTATGTATCTTGAGAATAAAATTATATGTCTGGTTTATATTTTGTTGGTTTCGTTGCCAATTAATGATCTGAGATAATTATGTTAAATACTGATATATAAATTCTCTTACGTTGTCTTATTTGATCACTTATAATTAAAATATTTTTAAAAAGGCTATTAATGTAGATTTGCTTAGTATATTATTGCGAATGATATATTTTGTTAATTAGATATATAGTGAATGTTTTAAAACATTTAATAATATAAACTAATTGCTATTAATTTTGTATTTAACCGAAACATCTTTTTTAACAGTAAAATGAGGTAAAGTTTGTTGTTATTTTTAATGCGTGATGAGGTAATAGCCAAACACTTGTTTGGCCATTACCTCATATGGTTTTCTATTTGGTTGTTTATTATTAAAAGTTAAAGGTAATGTTTTTGTAAATACTTACCAAATTAATTTTTTACTAAGTTTTATTATTCCTGAGAGCCACAGGCTAGTTTTATTGGGATAAAAGTTAGTTTTCAGTACGAAATCACAATAGTCTTAAACCAAGTCAGAGAAAATAAGTTATTTTGGCTTTTTTGGTGAACTATGACTGAATAATTTGACATATATGAATAAATAGTATTGCTTTTATGGATTTTGTATTACAAATTTATCGACAGTTTCTGCGTCAATTAGAAAACTTAGAAAGGTATAATTATCATTTGAGGCGATGATTGAACCCGCGGCCATAGGGTGTCAGTTACAGCGTAATCTGGCACATTATGCGTCATTTAGGAGGTTCTCAAGTCAAATAAAACTAAATATTATTTTTCTTAAGCCGTTTTGGTAGCCGGTGACTAAGCTCACCAAAATATGGATATTAAGAACTAAATTAATGTCATCTCGCAGACCGCACTATTTTTGATTTCATATCATTATTTTTCTGTTAGATTTTAATTATACAATTTTCCTTGAATAGAGAAGCCTTCACCTTTAAAAATATTAAAACATTTTAGAGCGTGCCAACTACAAAGAGTCCAACTATTTTCAACGATTGTTGAAAAAAGCTAAAAGAACCCAGCGAGGTCGTAAATATGTGTTTCTGTTTGAAGACGTATTTCTGCCAATCAGGTGTTGAAATGTGTCAGGGGGCTCTGCCGCCACTGGTCTTGCGACATAGTATGTGCTGAAAGTACAGACGGACGTAACGTACAAAAACAGTAATGCAAGAATCGACCAATCTTAGCAAGCAAGTAATTTAATACTATACACATACATAGCGGTAAAGTCTTAGACTGTGCGATAGTTGCTTGTATTTTTCAGATTTTTCAACATAGGATTTAAAAAAAATTACCAAACGTCCCTTTGTACCACCTGCAATTGGTAAGTCATTATAAAAATCTACTTTAAGTAAATTAAAGAATATCTGAGTCAAGGTCTATTTAAAAAAAAAAATACGGTATATTTATAGTCTTTTCAGAGTTATTGAAACTCTAGGTCTAGAGTGTAGGTGGTAGTCGATTCAATATAAACATTACTTACTATTCTGGTTCTATTAATTTAACTGTGGTCTTTAAATTCATCCAATTTTTTTAAATTTATATCTGATTACCAGATTTTATTATAAAAGGCGATCTTATAAAAGGTTTCTACAACCAGCACTCTCGCAATTTTTAATTTTTAATATCCTTCAGACTATAACATACACACAAACTACAACTAAAAGTATGAGTGTTCTACGCGATTGTCCACGGGCGGCCAAACAAGGCGTAAGACTAACTAACGTGCTGTGCATCTGCTTCTACGTGCGTACACTTTTCGTCTTGTTTGCTTGTGGCGTAATTTACTTAGTAGCCGGAGTATAGCTTACTCTTATCTTTAGGTGTAAATTGAAACAAATGACAGACGCTAATAACTGAACGCTTAGACGAAAATAATAATATGTTTATCATAGCTTAATATTAACTTATTCTTAGGAATAAATATTTTAGATTTGTTATATCTTTTTACCATGTGATCATTTTTATGGTAGAGATGTTGCAATTTTGTAAATTCTATTGTAATTTTATTAAACTGTAGCGTTAAAAGTCTATTACATATATCATTTATCTTATTGTATGGACTAACCAGATCATTTTTTTCAGAATTTTAGTTGATGTTCTTTTGGTACTGAGTTTTAAATACCCACGTCCACCAGAACACTTCCGTTTATAATTCTTATATAATATGATACCGATTTGATTTTCTTAACACACATTGGTAGAGATTTTCCAAGCATAAACCAATCCCTTTGTTTTTCGTATCTATTTTAATAACTTATCACTATTTTTATACTGTTCTTGTTTAAATTTTTTAACAATACAACTTTTATTTGAAGCATCGTATAATTATATCCTATTGGAACCATAGTATATTTGCTTTTAATATAAAATTGTTTAGCATACAATATTTAAACATACAACGTTCTCCAGAGACCTAATTTTTATTGTTTTTATAGTTAAGAAAGTTCAAAAGGCAAAATGTTTTCAGAGTTATTGGGTACGTTGTACAGTGTGACTACAAAAACAAGTTTGTTTAATGTGGTATTGTGGTAAATTATTGCTTATTATCAGAGTCTTCATAATCATAGAAACTATTTTTAGATCCCAAGTTTTATTTGAGTAAAGTTTTAGAGGGAATCAACCTTTACTTGAGCACCTTGTCGATCAATTGAAGTGAATATTTGAAATGTCAACAAGTTTGAAGTACTTGCCTACTTACATATAAACTTAAGGTTATTTTAATGGTGGATGCTCTCTTTTGTGCATGGTTATTTTATGTTTTAATGTTAAAATAATAACATTTTATTTATGAAGAAGAATAAAAAAACTCAAGCTAACATTTATTTTATTGTGCAACAACAGACCAGCAGACCTGCGGACTACTCTAGCTACAATAACATTCGTAAAACAATACATATTTTTTTAATTCTAGAGTGCCTCTTAAAAGTTTTTTATTTTAATTACAATCTAGCCATACTATGGCTAATCAGTAATTTAAGTTTAACTTACTGCTACATTGCTATGACTAAGAAAGTGTCCATCGAAACTTTTCTTATTGTCTCTATTTAAGGGTAAGACACTTTATTCATGTGTTCTTTTGCAGCACTCTCACTATATATACAGTGAGATATATACACTGATATATACTAACTAACATTACACTAGTTCAAATGGTTTAGTTTTTTAAGTCTTCTCACTAAGTTACGCCAAGGAGCGAGATTGTCCTGACAACTACATGATGATGAAGTCTATATCGGTGAGCTTCTGCGTATTTATTTATTACTTTTTCAACTATCTCTATGTGGTCCTGTAGAGATCGTCGCTTCTGACGTACCAGGGAGCGTTGACCATTTTCCCTAATACTTTAAATAATATAATATGATAAAAAATAATGACTTCAAATATGTAATGTCTTGGTTTATTTTATCTATTAATAAAAGTTTAAATTTATTTTGGAAAATTTTCTAGAAATGCACGTGTTCGAAAACTCTGGACGGTGTATAACTCTATATTATCTATCTCTATCGGAGATAGATAATAGAGATAGATAGATTGCTAAGGATTTATATTATTATGCACAATTTTTGCAAATAATTACTATATTGTTCTATGTTAACAATCACAGTCACAGTCTTGGCATAGCAAACACTGATTCAAAGGGCAATGTTGACATTCCACACATACTCGTAGCATACCTACTTGTATATCGACTCGTAAGGAAACGTTATTTTATGTATTAAAATTTTCTCTTTGTTTGTTGATTGGCTAATTTAATCCATTAAAGCAAACTTAATACTGTTGATTTAGCTTTGTAAGCTAGTAAATACTTACATAAAAAAATATTATAGAAATTCTAGTGTTGAATTGTATGGAAAAAAATAAGTTATATTTTTATACAAATTTTCTAGCTATATTATTGAGCGTTAATTTCAAATTGAATGCTTTATTATAGGAGCACCATGTTTCGGTTTTAAACACAACGAGATGTTATTCAAATTGTATTTTATTGAGATGTTATTCATATTGTATGTTATTTAAACACAACGAGATGTTATTCAAATATCTTTCAAATGACACTTTAATATTATTTGTAAAAAAAAACTAGAAAGACTTGTTAAATTAATTACTGTCTTTTTTATTGCCCTATAATAAGAAATAGAATAGATACATTTTTGTACGTATATTACAATACATATTTTAAGTAAACATTAAAACACTAATATTATAAATCCGAAAGTTTGTGTGTAAGTGTGAATGTAAGTGTGTAAGTATGTTTGTTCCCTCTTCACGCTTTAACGGCTGAACGGATTTGGATGAAATTTGGAATGTACATAGATTGTACCTAGGATTAACACATAGGCTACTTTTTAACTTGATAATAGTGAAGCCGCGGGGCACGGCTAGTAGATATATATATTAGAAAACATAATAATTTAGACTCAAGCCGACATAATCAAACATCCATAGCAATTAATAATATATAATTGAAAACGAACAAAACTATTAAAAACCACTATATTTTTAATCAATTAAGTTTAACATGATAATTTAAATATCAATAATCAACGTTAAAGTTGCGCAAAGAGTTGTGTTTTCAAGTCTATACATACTAATTAAGAAGTTACGGCTTAAGGCGACACACAAATTTACTTTAGCCGGATGTGTCAAAATCGGGCTAGCTATTTAATCCCCATACATTAAAAAAATGAACATATAGATCAGGGCCACGTCTCATTGTCTTGGTTGAACGATAAATCGTAAAAACTCATTTTGCGTTTGAACTATACAATTTAAAATAAAAATGGGTTTCATTTATTTAGATATTTCAGTTATGTTAAGATCATGAACTGCCCGTTGACTCAGTTGGGTAAGCGTTCGCCTTCTAAGCAGGGGTATCGGGTTCGATTCCTGGCGGGAACACAAGTTTTGTCCCCAAGGAAAATTTGTGTTTCTGGTTCTGGTTGTGATTGTGTGTGTGACGTGAATATTTCCAGCACCCACGACACAAGTCATCGAACGTAGTGTGGGGCTGTGAGTGTAAAAGCGTTTATGTTTATGTTTATTATAGTAAAAATATTTTTTATCTATTTTAGAGCCGGTGTAAGAACTTTATTAGTTTCAAAAGACTTATATATATTATTTATACATCCATATATATATAAATAATAATAATATATATATATATTGTCCAAATATGGAGGCTTTATTTTTCTTGTTACTGATTACGACTTATTCTTAGCGGATCAAAAAATGTGTATGGCATCTTAATATGATCATACTGTTTCCTATGGAGATGACATTGAAATAGTTTTATATTGCAAAATATGTGATTAATGACGTCACTGAACATATGACGCTTGATTACACGCAGTTGCGTATAATTTATTCATACGTATGAGTAAGTGTATCTGTGAATCATTATTTTTGGCGTAACTTTATGGAAGCATTCTAATAAAAACAAGATTTCTAAACAAATTCTCTTTCAATTAATTGTTTTCGTAACAATAAAAAAGTTTATTGATTTTTAAAAGTATTAAGATACTGCATTAAAATTATTGCCATAGTTTTGTTTAAATAAAGAAGTTTTATTTGATTTTGGTACGTTTATTTTTTACTTTTAAACTGATACCAAAAGAAGACACTTTTATAGAAATAACAAAGTAAATACATCCTTTTAAATCTGCTCATGAGTGATCTCACGTACATACACAAAATGCCACAAAAATTTGGTTTAGGTGATACTCAGATTTTCTGGGACTTTCAGGGCTCATTGTTGTAATCAATCTATAGATTCTGAAATAGATTTTGAAAATATATAGTCCTACACTATATTTTGTATTGACGAAATATCACGGTTGATTACAATTGAAAATACTCCCAAAAATTTATTCACCAACATTTCCAATAAACAGAAAAATATAGCCTAAAACTAGTAAAACACGCTGGACAGGTCCTGGTGTATATAATATCGCGAGAGGCACAAATACTAAGAATCAAATCTTCTCTATTAAATAAATGACGTATGCAAAACGAAACCAAGAAACAAAATGCTGATATTCTAGTAAGTCGCCCGTCAAATCTATCGCCGAGCGTAACCTTTACATGGCCTTCTTGCATAATCTCGTCCTTCAGACGACGCCCGGGCGGCACGGGCGCTTCTTTGCTGAACTGTGAACGCATTCATTAATAAAAAAGTTTAATTTTAATAAGTTTTAGTATTCAAATATGTTAAACAATTCTATAAAGATTTTCGACAAGGTAACTTGTTGAAATGGAATACGTTGATAATTAACACGTGTAACTTGTTTCTATTTAGTCTGATTATTACCTAAATACAATATTTACGAAGAATTAAAGAAGAGTATTATTAATAATAGCTATTATATGTAAAATTTAATAAGAGAATTGACAAAATTGTCTCTACATCATCACTTACTGATAGGTGAGAGAGAGTTCAGTAAAAGAAATACCATTAAATCTGCCTTCGCGCCTATAGCCCTTTTGAGGGTTCCATATAAAAAATGAATATTTCTACATTTCTGTCTGTCCTCACACATAAACAGTTTTATGTCTATTTTATTTCTAGCTACCGACTTAATAGTTCAAATTCTAACGCACCTTAACCTTCCAAAAAAGGAATGTAGTTTAAAAATAATAAAACTATTTCAAATCCCAACCACTGAAATATGTCAGTGTAGTCATGTTAACATCGTATCTGTTTTGTTCGTCATAAATACAACATTGTAGAAAGAGAGAGCATGTCTCATTTCGTTGACCGACAAGCGGCCTTCGGTGTTGCATAATGCCGTCCTTCAAAATATGTGGGACGGCTGTGGTCATTTGCACTTATGCGTAAAGTTCTTAAATTTTATAAACTGGAAAGTCTAGTGTTTCGTAAAAACGGAAATTATTGCTATAGATAACATAAATAACCTCCCAATATCACAGTAACATTATAAATCTGAAAGTTTGTGTGTAAGTGTGTTTGTTTTCTCTTCACGCTGTAACGGCTGAACGGATTTGGATGAAACTTGGAATGTCCATAGTTTATACTTAGAATTAACATACTTAGACTTCAGGCTTATTTTTACTTTTTAACTTGAAAAACGCGAAATAAAAAAAATAAAAAAAAATAATCTTAATTTTAAATGCCAGAAAAATCCCGATAGTTTGCCCAATTTGGCCCAAATAATATTATTCATGAATAATTATCTCTTTTCAAATTCCGTGGTGGAAGGACTCTTCATATAAATAAACCCTTTATCTAAATCCGTTACGTTATGTCCATGTTACATATCAGTATTTATTTGTTTTATACTGCATGAGTTGTATTAGTTGAGAACACCACCTACAACAAAATATTTCTTCTATCCTGTCCATCCAAAGGTTGCCTGTAAGAAATTGCTTTATGTGATAAGGCCGCCCAGTGTACAACAATTATTGGTTTTCGTTTATTTATTGTTATTGTTTTTAATTACGTATTGGTGCTCAATAAATAAATATTGTATTGTATTGTATTGTAAAGTCATACACACAATTATACAGTAACATTTGCATTTACAATGTACTTATATATAGGCCTTCACACTTACAGTCTCACACTGTTCTTTAAGACTTCTGTCGTGAGTGCCGGTGACATTCACATCACACACACAATCACACCCAGAATCAGAAACACAAATTTTCCTCGCAGAGAAAACTTGCGTTTCAACCGGGAATCGAACTCGATATTTCGGCAATTGGTTACTTAGGGATACTATTTTTTTATTTATTTTCCGAAATTGGATCTATAAACTAAAATCTAGAAGGGTAAAAAAAATATTTTTTCTATTTCAATAAAATATGTACTAATTTTTTTAGTTTATATCGGTACGTAAATAAGTAAAAACTAATTCTACTGCTAAACATATAGTTCTCACGCACAACAATTTTATATTAATTATCGCTTATTCGAGATAATGGGGCGTAGCTTTGATCTATATGTTTATATGTTATCGCTTTCTAGTTAAATGCGAGTAAATAGCAAGTTCAAATGTTTGCACAAAAAAAACCTGTTTTACATAAAAAAACAAACAATATATACATTTACATTTTTTAATGTATAACATTAAAAAATTATATACCCGGCTAAATTATAATGAGCACGGTTATCATTCAACTTGCTCTTTCCTAGTTAAGACAACCTATTTAATAAGTATTACCTATCAGCGATCCTATTGAATTATGTATGTTAATAAGTGCGGTATGATAGTTCATAAGGCCAGACGTCGAACTGTGACCCTAGATCGTAATGATTACAACCGAAATATTATCATTGCTGAATGGACCTTTGACTTAAGACAAAATATTCTTCCAATGGAATATATAGTGTTATATTCGAGTGTTTTTCGTAAAGGATGAACTGAGTATAACAATATTATGTTGATCAAAAATTATTTAATGTACAAACAATAATAATATGTACCTATATAATAATACTCCATAGGTGAACTTAATGGTATGAAGCTTTATGTTTCATAATAATATATGACACTTTATTAATCACACTGATATCATAAATCCGGAAGTTTGTGTGTAAGTGTGTAAGTATGTTTGTTTTCTCTTCACGCTGTAACGATTGAAGTTGGAGTTATTGGATGATGATGTTATTGTTAATTACTATATGTTCTAAAATTAGTTATATATGTACATTTATATAATACTTCTAAATCTACGGGCCAATTGCCTATCTTTCCTAAAACTAAATTAAAACTATCTACAGCAAAGTACTAAGTTACCTACAAGACATAGCTTATAGGTAACTCAAGTGCTCAAGCCCACTACCAGGGTAGCGTGTATAAAAATTAAAAATTATAAATGTAGTATGTTCTAAAATTGTGTTATAATATTATTTATTGTTCTTAACAACAACTTACATGAATAAGAAAATAAATAATTTTTACTTTAACTTTGCCTCTGAACTGTTTCTAAGAATTACTACCGGAACCCTGGTTGATTTCCTCATGCCTTTTCTATCATCTGAATATGAGACAAACTGACAAACGTCATCTATTTATGACTGATCTACCTCATATCCACTCGAAGTGTATTGCTTCTACATTTATCATCCGTACAGCGAAGGAGTGGAAATCATTGCCTTCGTCTTTGTTCTGCGAATAGTATAATTTGGAAGTCTTTTTCCATCAGAAGACTTAGCGACGAAAATCTTACCTATCTGGTATAAAAAGTTGGTTTGTTACATAATTATATACAATTATCTAGACTCTACCATATTTTGTTTGAGTTAAATAAACAATAAATATTCTGTGTTTGGAAACTTTTCTAAAACTGTATTTTTTTTGTAGTTATATGATTTGTTAAGCCTACATTTTTGCAATCTACGGTAACACAAATTTCTATTATAGTTAGTTTTGCTTTCATTTACTGTATTGACGATTGCATTATGTAGGAGGCTCCTTGTACAAGGTATCGAGCATATTATGCAAAAGACTGTGAAATTATGCATAAGACTCCGTCAACCGACCTTACCTTGTTAAAGGCTCTCCCACATAAACTCAATTATCTACAGGTCCACACACAAGTATTGAGAACTTAAGTTCAAGTAATAAAAATAAACATAACATATGCGCTTTCACACTTACAGCCCCACACTAAGTTTAATGACTTGTGTCGAGGGTGCCGGAAACATTCACATCACGCACAAAATCACAACCAGAACCAGAAACACAATTTTTTCTTGGGGAGAAAACTTGTGTTTCCGCCGAGAATCAAACCCGATACCCCCCGCTTAGAAGGCAATTGCTCACCCGACTAAGCCAATCAGCCAAAATATCTCATATTATATTTTATTCTGATTTTTGTAGAAACAGGGACTAGAAAACTACGATCAAAGTTAAGGTTAACCAAAAGTAAGGCAAACAATACACATACACACACACATTTACAACTTAATTTACTTGTTCATTTTTGTTTTTACTTAACGGCTAATAAACTGCCTTAACAATCCAAGAATCTGGCATTACCGCATACTTGCCCACAGCTGGGATATCAGTCTTCTTTTAGAGGATTGGATTAATTTTAATGCCAAGATCCACATAGCCAATTTCTCTCGATGTTATTTCTTCTCCGTTTGAAGTGACGGCATATTAAAAAAAACTAAAATTATCGAATCTACTTAGAGAGTCCCTGTCGATTTACGATCGGTGAAGAAGCGGTCTGTCATTAAAACTCATGCTGAATTCATGTTAACTACTAAGTTAAGAATCCATTTTTCTCCTAATTTTTATCTATTTTGTTGACAAAGAGAAGCAAGCGATAGTGGGAGAAGAGAACGGAGGCGATGGTGGCCCATAAACTCACAGTCTAAGATAATGACCCATGGGAGGTCAATTGACCTATATGTTTGTAGACTTATCACTAGAATACTTCCATTTTAAAGACTTTTATTATATTTTAAAGACAGCTACTAGATGGCAATTTTAAATCTTACACTAATATTATTTGAATGTGGCAAACGCCTGTAGGTGTAAACACGTAGGTTTTTATAGACTGAGCATCTGTAAACTAATAATTAGTTTGCATATAGTTTTGGTTTTAATGGAAGCTGTCAACGGTTTTTTATTATTTTGAATGTAACGACGTTCCTTTCAAGGCATTGTGGGAATAAATCAGTTAAATGTCATTGGATTTACGACGTTTGGACATCCTTGTGTCATTAAATAAAGGGTAGGGTATACAGTAGTAAGACATGGGTATATATGGATTTTATAATTTACTTTTTTAGTTAAAGAAATGGGTCATAATGATTTCATGTTTTTACAATACAAGGAACTTATATTTTACTCAAGAACTTTCTAAAAGAGAGAAATTCACGAATCTTTAATATCAACCGACCGCCGAAAAAGAGTTATACAAAAGACATGCATATCAATTTTTAACATTGTACCAAATCAAATCAAAATGTTGGAAGGTATCAAATTTAAAAAATCTATAACTAGCTAGCTTCTTATCCATTGTTTCTATAGTGTTAAAGAAGGAGTTAAAGAATGTTTAGTAAATTAGTCTAGATATTATAGTAGACATAGACTTTATCATTTGCACGTCTACTTGCAAATTGAATATATTGTGTCACTTTTTACATTATGATCTTATGTAAATGTATTCTGGCAAATAAAAGATTTGATTTGAAAAAAATCAGAAAAGATTTATTGGTTACAAACTGTATAAATGCTGAACTTCGGATATTTTTTTTTAAATTTTGGCAGAACTTTTGCGTGACGATAAATCATTTAACATTTATTGTACATGATACTTTTAGTAATTCAAGAAAATATCTGTTATATCTATTCTATTATATTATATTGAGATTTCCATTATCTTCATTCTATATTTACAATCGAAACGTACCGGTCACCCGTCGCAAATAATTAACCCTAAAATGTTGTAGTTACCATTCATAGATCAATAAGTTCTGATCTAAAAAAGCTGACCTCTATTTACAGATGCACTATTCTAAATGAAACTAACACAAGAACTAAGATCTAGGCTCACCATTTTCCCCGATTCTTGTTAGCACATAACACAACACAGCACGGACGCGCGGCGTGCTCGCACGCGCAACTCGTATAAGCTTTGCTCGGCGCACGCGCATTCAATATATAGCTTCGGTGCTTCGGCACGAAGATCCTGAAAGGTTATAGGTATTTTGGGAATTCCTATGTGAATGGAATCAATGGATGATTACACTTGGTAAGTTACTTGTGATTAGCTCCGGTAATATCTGTCATCATTATGTGAATAGTTGTGTAATATGGAAATGAGGGATTCTCGTTTGGTAATCCTCAATTATCAATGAGTTTTAGAATACATACATTTAGTAAACTAAGATCCGGTCAAGCAGCTTAAACTAAGGTCTAATTTTCCTACTTCAGTTCGGCTGCGAGTATCTTTTGGTGGAAACTTTTCTTTGCTTTATTTGATTGTCTGGGTCAGCCTGTTTACTTAAAATCGGAGAGATGAAACCGTCAAGCGAGAATCTTGCTTGTGTTGTTAATAATAGTTAAAACAATTAACGGTTTACAATTTGCACAGGTAGATAGGAGATATTAATAAAATGCTCTCAGAAAACAATTCAAAATAAGGATTCTTTTACTCACACTCCTGTGTCCTACACTATGTTCAATGACTGCGTAAGAACATTCACATCACATACACAGTCAGACCCAGAATCAGAAACACAAATTTCCCTTGCGAAGAAAAATTGTGTTTTCACCGGGAATCGAACCCGATACCTGCTGCTTAGAAAACTGATGCACACCCAACAAAGCTTTGTGCTCCTATATTAAATTTAAGATTACTTTGTAATTGTTTTTTTTTTATGTGTGTAAATAAAGAATCGATCTAAACCAACGCGGAGGTCCATATTTATAATAATTCTTTTGTCTGTTATGTTTTTCTCCCCAAGGAAAATGTGTGTGTTTCCGACACTCACGAGACAAGTCATGGACATTACTGTGAGCGTGAAAGCGTCAAGCGTAATAAATATGCAATGGTTGGCATGTTAAGTGTATTTGGAAAACAACGTAATTTTCGTATAATTGTAGTCTGGGACTGACCAATTACGAATCACTTGCTTGCTGTTTACTACTAGTAAACAGTTCTTGCGTAATTTTTCGGGCATCACCTTATCTTAGTTTACTGTATTAAGTTTACTGTGTAATATTTGTTTCAATTGTTTATAGTTGTGTTTTTGGTTGTGTTGTGATGTGATGGTAGATATCAGTGAGTCGGTTCGGAAACGAATGTTGGCAGACTGAATTTTTAGTCTGTGATCCACATTACATGGGAAACGACGCTTTTGGGTGGTCGATCGTGGCACAACTAACCTCACTGCCACCCTTGAGATTATTTTTCGTTGTTAATCTTAGAACTTTGTAATCGTCAAATATTATTTCTAAATCAAAGTTAGGTTATCGATAACGTTCGATGTGCTTAACAACGGCCTGATGCAACTTTAAGAATACCTTCATTTCTGACCATCACTCAGGCGAAGATGAAAATGAAGATCCCACGCTCTCGTTGTCATAAATAGACTGCTAAAAGTTATTTTTTCTCATTAATGATATCCAGGTAATAATAATAAATCTAAAGATGTGGCTAGAGGTGGCCAAAATGCAAATAGTAAGTTTTCCAAAGAAATAATAAATTGTTATCTATAAAAAGGTGTTATTTCTTCTAAAGCAAGAAATATTATAATTTTTTCTAGTAGAGATTATTACTCGATATAAGAATCTGCCTACTTAATAAAACAAACAAACTAAATATGAACACTTCATTGAAATAAATAAATTAATTGTCGAGCAATAACATTTTATCACACGAAATATAAATAATTAATGGATATTTCAATTTATATTCAATGTTTGATAACATTTCTTTGGCGTCTTGCACCTTTAATCTATAGTAAACAATTTGGATCAAATACGTCCAGAAACAAAAATAAGTCAAATGGATTTGATTTTGTAATATTTCATTTAAAAAAATCATCTCTATCTTAGAAAATGAGATAAAAATTGGTCCATATCGGGGTGCACAGTGCTTTGCCGCGCTGGATTTTGACCAATACGAGTTCATTCTGTAATTGGCAAGCGTGACGCTTACCATCAGGCGAGCAACTTGTTGTGTCGTCTTTTAATTACACAAAATAATATGTAAATGCTGGTAGTCACGATAACCTTGGACTTGGCCGAAATACATTTCAATATTTAATTATATAAAATCTTTGTTTCGACACCGGACGACATTGCGACCACAATGTCAAATTCCTGGTTATTTGATTACTATTATAATCTATTTTAATTATTAAAATATACCACGTAAGGTATTGTGTTACAGATACTTTATTGATTTGATAATGGTTTGAGACAAATTAGAATATCACACTCATGTAGATTATTACATCAAAAAGTATGTCTGTGTCTGTTTAAACCTAGGTGTAATTGTAGTTCTTTCTGTTAAAGTTACAATAACAGTTTTATTTTGAAAATTATCGCGATTGCTATTAAGGTACCAACTGACATATAGTCACGTGAATTTTGCCGAATATACTCCCACCAGTTTTAAGTGTATAAGACGCTTTTCTTCTGGGAGTAGAACGCCAGCTGCCCCCTAGCCAAAAACCAAAACGCTTAATCTTTATTATTTTGAGAGAAACGCTTTGCAAATGTAACAGACCTTAAAACTTGTGTACAAAGGTTTCAAATAGCTTGTCTGTAACTTTGCTATCTCGGTGAGCGCTAAATAACAAGTGAAGATATTTTAAAACTTATGTATTCAAGTTTTGATATAATGGTACAGACCTTTAGAAAGCGTTTCTTTTGATAGAATAGAGATGAAGCATTTTGGTATTTGGCTAGGGAGTCGGATGATCCCGACACTTGGCCGCCCGCAACTAACAAAATCTGAACAGATTTGGATGACATATTATAACGGGCATACCTTATTACACCGCCAAGTTTCTTGCCATGTTCTTCTCGAGATGGCTGTAATTTTGCGAATCTGGTAGTAGAGTCATTAACTTTCATGAGTGCCTCTTTGGGGCCCATATGAATAAACGATTTTGATTTTGAACCCAACTGTTACCAGTTATCCATAACCGTCGGGGTAAACGTGTGTAAGTTCAAATCGCAAATTGGAGAACATAGTATAGGACGCCCTAAAGCTCAATGGAGCTCGATGGCTGGCAAGAGCTGGATGAGAAAAGTCGATGACTGTGTTATAGAATGATGATCCTAAGTAGAGTTTATTCCAATTAGTTGTCTAGTCCAGACGATAAGCAAGCAAGAATTTTGATTCATCATCATTCTTAACCAATGGAAAAGCTGCCGGTACAGCTAGTTTCTATATATACACATATAATAATCCTACTAATATTATAAATCTGAAAGTTTGTTTGTAAGTGTGTGTGTAAGTGTGTAAGTATGTTTGTTCCCTCTTCACGCTTTAACGGCAGAACGGATTTGGATGAAATTTGGAATGTATATAGATTATACCTAGGATTAACACATAGGCTACTTTTTAACTTGATAATAGCGGGCGAAGCCGCGGGGCACGGCTAGTTATGTATATATTCAATATGTATGTATTATAATTATGCCATAGAGATAGAATCTTTATGGATTTAAAACTTAATTAGGGATATATGTTATATATTTTAGCAATATTTAATAGAACTCTTATATCCACAAGTTTTTCTTCCTTCAGTTAAGCGTCACGTTTTTTCATTACACTTAAATAGTTCAAATCCTGCTCTGCAAAGAACTGACCTCTTATTTCTGTTAAACCTGAAATATAACCTGTCAAATGCGTGAAAATGAACGTTGTTGCCATCTATGCATTGAGGATTCACGATGATCTTCACCAGAAATCGCAATGATGTTATTAAATCAGGATAAAAAAGTAGTGTCCGTCATGATCTTAACAATAACTATGTTGATTAAAATTGACTCGTTTTAAGGCATGAAGATGAAACAAACTGTCATAGAGGTCTTCAAATCACGAAAATGTGTTCCATTGTGGCTTATAATCAGTGAGATAGTGGTTATCCAAGCGGTTAACCAAAGTCACTACAGTAGTTCTTTGTATCTTGATTAATCGTCATCATCATCATTAAAGCAGGTGAAGCCGCAGAGCACTGCTAGTTACATATAAATGTCACAGATTGCACTATCCAATGCACTGAAAATCGCTTCGAGTCAAGTACGTAGAATAAAATTCGTACTTTATCGACTACACTGTGACAACTGTGAAATATCACCGTGTTATATCAGTAAAATATTTAACTTGTTGTCTTGAAGTGAGAACCTCTCATTTGGGAATTACTTTTGCGAAATATATTGCTGTAAATTTCGAATTAAAGGTCAGTGAACTTTCCTTAAACACTTCTCATAGCGCGTTTACTCAAAATACCCAATTACGGATATCCACATAAATATATACAAATGACTAGAAATACAGTTTACCAACATATATTTATTTTGAACTGCCCGGCTTAGTTGGGTGAGCGTTCGCCTTCTAAGCAGCGGCATCGGATTTGATTCCCAGCGGGAGCTTAAGGTTTCTTATTTTTTTTTTTATGTTGAATAGGCAAGCATTTGACTACTATCTCACCTTACGGAAAGTGATGATGCGGCCGAAGGTGTGACATGCTTGCCTAGAAGATACCTATTCACTCGAGACTTAAAGACTCCCAGATTATACCGTTCGGGGAACAAAGACCCAGGCAATGAGTTCCACTCCTTCGCTGTACGGATGATGAATGTAGAAGCAAAACGCTTTGAGCGAACTGGAGGTATGTCGACCATAAATGGATGACGTTTAATAGTTTGTCTTGTTGTTATATGTATGTTTCTCCTCAAGATTTTTTTTATTTCTGGTTCTGGATGTGATTGTATGCGTGATGTGAATGTTTCCGGGACCCACGACACTCATTATATCAGTGTGAAAGCCTTTATTATATATATTCATAAATAATTAAATACTAGGCTGAACTCATTCAATTGTAATGTATGTAGCAGATACTCTAGATCTTATGATCCTGATTTAATCTTCTTGTATAGTAATTACACACATGGATTATGTATACTAAGTCCATATTTTACCGATCGTAAAATAATACTGCAATTTTCATTAGCACTAATTAAAAACCAGTTCTGCATTTAGTACAAATTGATACCTTACACAAATAACAGTAAACATTTAGAATTATTACCGATATATCTGATTTATTTATAATTCTGATGTCACTGACCATGGAATAACTAAAATAGAGTCAAAATATTTCTGACTTCGACAAAAATAGAGTAAGTCTTCAGCTTTAATTCACAGCTAGCACATAGGGTCCTAAGTATCCTCAAAAAAGGTGTTAAACTTTGTCTATAGCTACGTTTTCTTCTCCTCTCAACATCAACTGCTAATACGGCTACATAAATATACCTAGGTTTCTGGCGACAACATAATATAGACCTAGCTTAATATAGTTCTCATTAATTATGTTGACAAATAAATAAAAGTTACTGACGTAAGTTGTAATGTGATTGACTAATAAAGTAATAATAATGATGTCAGTAACGACGACACAACTGTAATGTTTGATTTAACAAACAAAAACAAACGCATCCACACTCACAGCCCCACACTAAGTTCAAAGACTTGTATCGTGGGTGCCGGAAACATTCACATCACACACACATTACACCCAGAACCAGAGGCACAAATATCCCTTAGAAAGGATTTTGTGCTCCTGCCGGGAATCGAACCCAGGACACACGGTGTACAGGGCGGAGACCTGTCCAATTTCATCGTCGATTAAAACTCTTTAGGTGTACAACATTTTTAAGAAAAATAATACCGGATAAAACTTCGAAATTTTTTTTGTACCCGATAGGCAAGCATTTTCCCACAATCTTACCTAATGGAAAGTGATGATGCGGCCGAAGATGTAACATGCTTGCCTAGAAGGTAACTATTCACTCTTGTCTTGAAGACTCCCAGATTATACCGTTCCGGGAACAAAGACGCAGGAAATGAGTTCTACTCCTTCGCTCTACGGATGATGAACGTAGAGGCAAAACGCTTGGAGCGAATTGGAGGTTTGTCGACTATAAATGGATGACGTTTGATAGTTTGTCTTGGATGGTAAAAAGATAATCAAATTAATTTATCATATTTTTATTTTCACCGGAAGCTCAAGCGCGTTGTTGGATTCGAAGACGTAACTGTCTGATTATAGGCTGCTCTTACTACGACTGCGCCACCATGGCTTCAAAAGCCTGATAATTCGTAATATTACAACTTTGATGATAAAATATTGGAATATATTACTCTCTAGAGTATTTATATATTATTTATACAGAACAAAGTATTGTATCCATCGAACTTGACCGAGTAGATGATCGTTAGCTATGTTTGAAGCATATCTTCATCTTGAGGTGGAACGTGGTAGGTCATGCGGTGCCACCCGTAATACATACCGAAGACACTGAGAACTATTTATAAGTAAATGTTCTATGAGAAACACATCTTACTGTCAACCAGAACTAGTAACCAGTACCCTTAGTAATTTATATAGGTCGGATCAAAAGGCTCACAACAAGTAACAAAAATTCTGAGCTAAAATTCTTACCTAATTTTGGGCCTAGTCCACTTTGCCCGCGCTAATCATAGTTTAGTCGCGATGCCAAGTGTAGTTGTTATTTAATGTACATTTATGAAAAAATTAATAGATTTTATGTTGCTTTACCATCTGTTAGTAAGCGGCGCTGTGGTCGAGCGTAAACACACTAAACCTAGAAAGTGTTTGGCTTTCAAGGAAAGCTGCCAATATACCTATTAAGACTTGGCATTTTCTCTATTAGAGGAGATAATTACCCGTGGCTCAATTGGGTGAACGTTCGATTCTAAGCAGGTATCGGGTTCGAGTCGAGTAGCACAAGTTTTCTCCCCGAGGAAAATTTGTGTTTCTGATTCTAGTTTTGATTGTGTGTGATGTGAACGTTTCCGGTACCCACCACACGAGTCATCGAACTTAGTATGGGGCTGTGAGTGTGAAAGCGATTAACTAATATACGACTGTATTTACATAGTAGCTAACCAGGCGAGCACGATAAAATGTATCAAAAAAAAAATATTGTTCAACTGTATCATGCATCATGCCACAGTTATTTTTAAAATAATTATTAGATAGTTATTAAAGATTACTTGTATCCACCTACCAGTAATATAAATTAGTCCTCCTTTTCCAAGTTATCCGTTCCATATTATGCATGTCGAATTTAATAATTTATAGTGTTCATATTATTTATCAACTTTACTTCTCAGTAACAGCAATAAATTATAAGAATGAAATAAAATAAATGTAAAATAAGATTCTTTTGCAATTTTTAAAATCAATCTTAATTATCTTGGCAGTATTGGTAGAAATATAAACTGAATTCTAACATAGACTGGTATGTAAATTAATGTGTAGAATGGTGGCACTCTTTACTTCTAAATAACTTTTCTTCTAAGGTTTGATGTGCCCTACAAGACTTGTAAAGAGCTGAACCTGACATAACACCAGTTTGTTACTATTATATATTGCAATAAATTAATGTGTATATACTTTTGTTTATATAGCATGAGCCATGCTAGGCAGAAAAAATATATAAATAAATATATGAAAGATATATGAATAAATACTAGTAATCTTCATGTTTTTAAGCCTTAATCATATTACTTTGTAGCCTTGTATCATATTACTAATCGACTTTCTCTTATGTTTTTCTCACGTTAAAAAAAGGAAAAGTAACCAGTGGGTGCGCCACAAATATTAGTATATTGATTTTTTTTTTATATATGACAGACAAAAGTTTATTTACTCCCTCACCCGATGTTAAACGATATGCGGCTGACGATGGAGCACGTTTGTCTACAATGAAAAAAAACATTGACCCTGACAAGGAGTTAAATTTTTTTGGAAGCATAACCTTAGTGAGTATTTTTGGAATATATGTGTATGTTGCACAATGCTATAATACAGCGATTTTTCTTAACAGTTCGTTTGGTTGTCTGATAAAGCAAAGAGGATCGTTTAAGTAATTCCATAGCTCATTTTCCAAATTGTATGATATAAAATACAGATATACTTGTTATCCCGCAACTATCCTTTAAACTTTAGAGCCTTGCTTATGCAAGGCTCTAAAGCTTAAAGATGATTGATATCAACAAGTCACTTCTGAAAGTGATGACGGAGCGTGAAGGTAGCCTGTAGAAGATAGTCACTCTTGAAATATCTGAGATTTAGAGACTATAAATAGAGATGCTTTGAGTGTGTGGGATAGTCAACTACTTAAAAAGTATGGATAATGGATATTAGATCATCTTTATGTCTGTTGGCGTAGTTGGTTACGCGTCGAGTTCTATTCTCTGTAGGGCTTCCTCCTCAAGGAAAATTTGTGTTTCTGGTTCTGGGTGTGATTGTGTGTAATGTGAATGTTTTCGGCACCAACGATGCAGGTCTTGGATAAGTCCAAGATAAGACACACAGCCTCACATTAATGTGCGAGCCTGTGTGTGTAAAAGTGTTTATATTCCTGTTCAAAGTTTTCACTATAAAACCTATACAGGCAACCTAATGCTAAAGACCGACATCTGTTAACTGCATTTTTACTTATAATATAATTATTTTTTCTGGTAACTAAGTCTTTTGTGGGTTTTTGATAGGCAAGCATTTGACCACAATCTCACCTGATGGAAAGTGATGATGCGGCCGAAGATATAGCATACTTGTCTACAATATACCTGTGTAAGCTGCGGTTTACAAAATTTTTGAGAGCTATAACATAATATGTAAAGATTGATTTTACCTACCTAAGATTGTGTAAAGATAATATCATTAAAGACGCATCTTGAGTTTGTTGAATGACATACTCCACCTGTCAGAGACAATTCACAATTAATTTGAAGTCCAGCGAATGTTGCGCAACGTCAGTAAAGTTCAGTGTATCTATGGTTGTTGCAGGTTGCACGCTGTCGTCCTTTCACCTTTTAATATTTTACCTTCTGCTTAGACACCAATTTATTTGAAGACAATACAGCTTCGCCTTGAAAATGCAAACTGAAACGTGAAAATGTTTGCTTTAATTTTACATAGGTTAACTTTGTGGCCAATATCCTTAGTGTTTGAAAGGCAGTAAACTTATAATAGGTAAAGAAAATCATTTAACGCAACTTTTTTATGTAATTGAGAGACGAGAAATTGTGAGGCGTCGCATTGAATAGTAACGGGTAAAGCTTGACGCTAGGCCGTTCAATGCCAAACGGGAAGTTCAAATTGTAATAGTTCAAAATCCTACGTAGCAAGGGGATAGATATATTATATACGATGAGGTCAAAAGTGTAACATGTTTGCATAGAAGTTATTAGCTGGCCAAATTTAGCAGCAGCGCACTAGCACAGTACACATATAGTTCACACGCATTTTTGACCTGTAGGTCGATATTAGAATAATTTCAATAGAATAGAAAACATCCAAACTACGTGTGAATCGTCAAATGACAGATTGACGCACGCATGCGTCAGGTGATAAGGTCGCAGTGTGGCTGATAGCTGAATCATACGATAGAGATGTCTCTGATTACTTCGTAATTACTGATCGGCTAGCATGGTTAGATATAAAGCGATGAGCGATTAAAATATTCTCAAAATAAATAATACAGTGAGCTTCCGCAGTTAATAAGATATTTTTATAAAGAGGCAATTATATGTCAATGCGAGCAACTTTTTTAATCACTGTCAAATTATCCCACTTACACTTTAGCAATGAAAGCATTTTTTAAGCTATTGCATAGCTTCTATCGCGGGCCTTGAGCGTGGAGACCGAATCCAGAAATTCCGTAACGAAAATAACCTAACACCCCCCACTCCGACCGGCACAGCGGTGATACTTTTTAGTTTTGCCATCTATCGATGAATAGCAGAACTTTTAATGACTTTTTTGAAATATCACGCTTGCCTCTTTAGTTCAGCAACTCGCCTCTAGGAGGCAGGAAAAAAATACTGCATAAATAAAAAAAAAAATAATTATAATTGCATAAGTTGATAAAAAATGCTATGCAATAGCTTTACCGCGGCAGTCCCCGAGTGCCACACGTCTCTTTTTTTTTGTTGTATATTGTGTACGACTATCAGAAGGAAAATTGACTAACAAGATTTGTGTACATACTTAGTAAGTGACTTACGAGTTAAACTAATTTTAGGCTATATCAACTTATTTATTTAAAGTAGTACTTTTTATTCTAATTTATCGTCAATACAGATGAAGTTGTATGGATCAGTACTAATAAATAAATATAAACGACTTAACACTCACAGCCCACGCTAAGTTCGATGACTTGTGTGAGTGCCGGAAACATTCACATCACACACACAATCACAACCAGAACCAAGAACACAAATTTCCCTTGGGGAGAAAACTTCTGTTCCCGCCGGGAATCGAACCCGATAGAACGCGAACGCCCAACCAAACCAAGTCAACAGGACGTTCAATATATAACAGCCCTAAAACTCTAAATACAATTGGCAAAGTTTAGCAGCATGATCTTCACGGCGCAATCATCCAGGATTTATGTCGCTAAACGCCTCAATTCCACCACGACACTAAACTGTGAACATTAGCGTACATTTGGCATTCTAGCATCCAACCACTACGCATTAAGCCAAGGATACGTTGCAACATGTCTGGAAAATGTTTATAATCATAACGAATTCACGAGTTCCGATAAATTGTTTACTTGTCACGTAGGTTCTAAGTATCGATGTAGGTTAGTGGTGTTTGACCTTAGCCGTTTTGGTGTTAGTATCAGCACTTATTTGGAGTGACAATATCTTAAACTTATGTTATGTCATAGGGAGTACGCATTTCTTTTTTTACCGACTTCCCAAAAAAGGAGGAGGTAATCAAGTCGAATGTTTTTTTTTTTTTTTATGTGTTTACCTCATAAACTTCTCTCCACGTGAGCCTATTACGAAAATTTTTCTTTAGTTTAAAAGATGTTGCTTTTTAATTGGTCCCATTTAAATTAGATCAAGATCTGATCAGTAGTTCTTGAAATATCGTCAATAGTGTCTATTTTGTGACGAATAATGCGTACTTTGACGATGTTCTCTTTTACCCGACTTCAAAAGTTACCTCATAACTTCTTTTGTTGTGAGCCGATTTTGATGATTATTTTTTTATTTGAAAGCTGGTGCCTTTTATGTAGTCCCATTGAAATTTGATCAAGGTCTGATCTCTAGTTTTTGAGTTATAGTCAATAATGCGTGTTTATACATTAAATCTGATCAAGGTTCCGATGATAAAGCGGTGATGTCGGATTTTTTAAGCTTTGCTTGCGTTTAATTATTTTTGTGCATTTTTTTATTGTTTATACATTGGAGAAAATAATTGTTCATTCATAAAAATACAACATTTAAACTGTCCTTTAATTATAAAAATATGAATTATTAAGAGGTCTTATAAAGAATTATCTCGGCTTCTATATTATCAGGAGAGGTATCACTTAGCCTCTTATTCTATCTAAATTACTTTGGATAGAATTTCGAGAAGGCCTTTTTCTAGAAAACTTGTAACTTTTGACTAGCTTCTACACAAGCTTAATAGTAAATATTGTTCGAAGATTTCCGAAAAGAAAATTGGTTGGTATTTAATTTCACAATATTGAAGATTTCTGTATGTTTTTTATATGTATATTTCAGAGAAGAGACGAGTAAGTTTGTTTAATCATTACAGTTCAGTATCACCCAAATATTTTTTAACTTATGTAGGTCAAAATCATGCACGGAAAGCACAGCGCTCGTCATCTGAGATATGAGATGTTACATCTTGATTTAAGTTTTCAATAATTTCAAAAAACATAGATATTATACATAAAACATAGTAGTAGTATAGTATTTCTCTTGAAACAATGATGTTTTATTAAGTAGACTCAAATACTGATCGTAATTGTACTTACCCATGCTATAAACCTTAACCCTTCTGCGGCACGTGTGGTCATCGTAAAACGGAATTAAGGCCGAACGCAACATTCGTTAACGATTCAAATAATGGGATCGTTAATTGAAACATGTTCTTTATTTGGAGATTGAAGGAAATCAACCAGTGAGTTACAACTTTATAATTGATTATTTTACTTGAGGTAAGTTTATGTGGATCCACAGATCATACGACTTAGTGTTTTAACATAGTGTGGGCTTGAGTGTTCATGCGTTTGTTTTTATTTATGCTAAGCAAGCAAACATTTGACCACTATCTCACCTGATGGAATCTGATGATGCGGCCGAAGATGTGACATGCTACTAGCCGTGTCCCGTGGCTTTGCCCGCGTTAATTTAATTTAAAAGTACCCTAGATGTTAATCTTGAGCTTATAACAGACTAGCTGATCCGCCCGGCGTTGCCCGGGTAAACAAAAGCTTACACATAAACGCTTTCTCACTCACAGCCCCACTATAAAAGTACTATAAGTTGTGTCGTGGGGCCATAAACAATTAACACCACACACACAACATTCACGTCATACCCAGAACCAGAAACATAAACTGCCCCTGGGGAAAAAACTTTTGTTATTGTGTTCCCACCGAGATTCGAACCCGCTGCCTTAAAGACGAACGCGCACTCATCTACGCCAGTGGGTAGTTCAAAGTTCAAAGATTCCCCACCCTGCGTCGCCCGGTAAAAAAATCTACACATAAACACTTCCACATTCACAGCCCCACACTAAGTTTAGTGACTTGTAGCGTGGGGCCGTAAACATCCAAGATTCACAACATATTAAAAACCAGGAACACAAATTTCCCGTAGGGAGAAAACTTCTGTTACCACCGCGAATCGATCCCGCTGCTTTGAAGGCAAACGCGCACCCATTTACGCGAGTAGATAGTTCAAAAGATGACCCGCCCGGCGTCGCCTGGCTAAAAAATATACAAATAAACACTTCCACATTCACAGACCCACACTAAGTTCAATGACTTGTATCGGGGGGCCGTAAACATCCAAGATTCACAAAGCATTCACAACATACTCAAAACCAGGAACACAAATTTCTCGTGGAGAGAAATTTTCTAGGTAAATTACCACCGGTAATCGAACCCGCTGCTTTGAAGGCGAACGCGCACCCATCTACGCCAGCGAGCAATTCAAAGTTCAGGAACGACCCGGCGTCGGCCGGGTAGTAAATATTAAAAAACATACCCATAAACGCTTTCACATTCACAATCCCACACTAAGTTCAATGACTTGTTTCATGGGGCTGTAAACATCCAAGATTCATACAACATTCACAACATACTCAAAACCAGAAACACAAATTTCCGTGGGGAAACACCTGTGTTCCCACCGGGCATCAAACCCAGTGCTTTAAAGGCAAACGTCCACCTAACTACGCCACGAGCAGTTCAAAGTTAAATGATAAGACTAAACAAAAAAAAAACAGTCGAATTTATATCCTCCTTCTTATGTTAGTCGGTTCAAAACATAGACGTATGCCAGATTATGCAGTAACTGTTCCATTCTGTGATCCACCGTTTTCACCCTCAAATAAACTTAACGATTTCTCCTAGACTATAGATCCAAATTATGTGCAGTAAAGAGCAAATTGCATCTACGTGAACTACGTAAGCCGATGAAATAGGTTTTTTTGATAAGGATTAATATTAAATACTTAAAAAAAGCCAACGAAATAAAAGCCGCTATTTTTTAATGTGCAGGAATTCGTAGTACGTGTCGGTACATTTCTGACCCGTCCCGTTCACGGGCGGACTCCCGCGAAACTAATTTCACGATTTCTCATAGACTATTTATCCAAATCAAATGCAGTAAAAAGCAAAATGTATCTACATGAACTACGTAAGACGATGAAATAGTTTATTTTGATAAGGATTAATACTGAATGTCTCAAAAAGCCAACTAAACAGAAGCCAATTTTTTTTCAGATTTTTAACAAAGAAAAGTATTTTTTCTGAGCTATACATACATGTTAGATATATGCTGTCGCGGATTTTTTTGTAAAACTAATGAAGGCCAACATTTTTGCCATACATTGTATTCAACTATGTCCTACCGTTTAGCCAGCGTACGCCGATAAAGCGGAAAGTTAGCAAATTTTTCTCCGACTTGTCTTACGAATATTATTATTTCGAACTGATAACTAACTTCTATCCCAAAAAACATAGCCTATGACACTCACTGATAATGTAGCTATCTATTGGTGAAAGAATTTTCAGAATCGGATCAGTAGTTTCAGAGATTACCTTTTACATACAAACAAACAAACAAACTTTACCTCTTTATAATATTAGTATAGATTATAGTATGGTATAGATAAAGAAAATCAGCATATACTTGTACATAGCTTATGTTATGTACAGAGTATACATACCACTTTTCATTTCTTAGTGTCATTATCTTTTACAAGTGTGAAGCCCATGTGAGTAAACAGATTAGAATTTTGAATGAAAATTCACATTTAAAAAGCGTTAATGTTGTTAAAGTTTTACTTCTACGTTCATTATGCGCACTGCAAAGGTGTGGACCTCTTTGCCAAAGTCTATGTACCCAGATAAGTACAATCTTGGAGACTTGAGTGAATAGGTATTTTCTAGGCAAACGTGCTCCATCGTCGACCGCTTCGTCGCTTAACGTCAGGTGTGATAGTGGTCAAACGTTTGCCTATCACTGATAAAATAAATACTAGTATTGAACAGACCGTTTGATCCGATCGATCTAACAATCGACCGATCGAGAGTTCTTATAAGCTTTGCTTTCGTTTCCAATTATTTAATTAATCTAGTGTCTAAATATTACGTTTTTTTTTATCCAGAATGATTGAATGAAATTTGAATGAATAAATTAATAAAATGTGATTACTGTTCAGTTTTTTTTTCAAACTTTTTATGTTTGTTCGGGTGGAATCTTGCAACTCAATTTTGAAGCAGATATCTTAAACTGATTGAGCTGAAATTTTTTTTTGTATGACTTTGCTTGTTTAGCCATGTGGTGTTATGCACCCAAAATGGCGGACTTAATTTATTTTTAATGCACTCCTACAATATGGGTATCCAATGATTTCACTAGAATGGTTCCAACAGAATAACAGCGTCGGAGATAGGTAGGTGACTACCTTCTTCGATATTATGCTGAGTTACCATTTTGTGTGAGTGCACATTAATTATTAGGGTAGTTTTAAGTCTTTTAATTTCATTGTATATATTCCTCATACTAGTAATTGATGTAACTCATACAAATAAGTTTATATTCGATTTAATGAAAGGGCTTGTTGAGAATCTTGAAAAATAAAGTGATGTCACTCTAAATCCAATATGGCGGACTTATAAACGTTTGTTTTTTTTAAATTGACAAACAGATTATTTCTACTAGGTAGAACACGCGAGCAGACATGTAAAAAAAAATGCCGCGCACGCTATAGTGTTAAAATAGTTTTATTCCGAGCGTATACACATCTAATTCTCAGTTTAGTACCACAAGGCCACCAAGTGCCCTAAGTCAGTATGATAATTTGAGACCACAACGCATCTATATACAAGATAATACGTAAGTATCTATATTTATTCTATAGAGTTTCAATGCTAGGAAACGGATCAGGAAATTTAACTCTTCACATTCTTGCATAATTAGAAGATATTAAAATTGGGGCTTCATCAAGCTATATATGTTTTTAGACCTATTGACATTTGTAAAAAAGTTGTTTTGTATGAGGCTTGACACGTGATAAGTATAGTCAAATTAACCAAGTCCACGCCTTCAATAGTCAGCTAATGTAGTGATATATTGGTTATTGAGGCGAGCGTAGCTGCAATCTTTTCATTACTTTTTTGAGAAACTTTTTCGTTAAACACAGAAAACTAGTCATCAAAATTGCCATTCACGAACGTATAAAATTACGGGCGTAATGTCACATCCATAACGGGTGAAGCACCCTAGGTCCTGCAAAATTTGTTTGTCATAACTCGAGCTACACTCATACAGATACACCAAATGTCGGACAATCGGCGCCAATACACTCAGCATCTAATAGTTATCTGTGACAGTTTGCAGCAATCTTATCTTATTATGTTCAAGAATAACACGTTAATTTATAGTCATGCCGAAAATACAAATTAAAATAATAATTGTTATTTCTCTCAATACATATTATCGCATAATGTCTTCATATAAATTCGGTAGCGACCAATCAAATAAATTAATTTTACAACGTCAATACTAACAATCATAAATTTTGCAATAATGTAATAAAAATTCCAAAATGCATACTTTTAATCGAATTCCTAAGTTGGAGAGTTGAATCGAAATAATAAACACCTTCTGTATTTATTTGAAGGTGTGGACTACACAAGTGTTACATTCTTATTAGGATATTAGTTTATAGCTGTTTTGATCTGTCAATAATAATAATTAGTTATAATAACGATGATCAATACATTCATATGTCAGCAGACAATCAGTTGATTTGGTAAGAAGCCGTGGCTTATGTCAGTTTTAATTCTATGAATCCTGGTTTGATTTCTGCTTGGCCCCACACCGATGTCTTTATTGTATTGGGTGCAAAATTTTTGCTCTGAATGCTACATACAAATAAATAGTGAAGAACAACTCTTCTTTTTCAGTGCATGAGGCTACGTCAGTAGACTATTAGTATGGCTCAACATTGATAAAGGGATGAAGAAAATATATTCTTGACCCCAACTATAGGCATATACCGTTAAATACTCCAATTCTTGTTTAACACCAAATTATACATACAGTACTGCCGAATTTTAACTTAATAACTAAAATCATTAAGTAGAAAATTAAGAAATCATTTTTTTTGGAATCATAACCATTCATCACTAAGAAATATATCTATTTCTTATTATAAGTATAAGTAAAGCCAAAATTTACTATTTATTATAAGTATGAGTAAAGCCAATCAAAATAGCTTCGTAAAATGACCTGATACTTTGGTAGCATAAAAGACGCAAGGTTGCAGATAAAACCATCTAACTCTCATACACAAGGTATATTACCTCAAACAACAGTATATTGCATCCTATAGAGTACCTTAAGTACGCATTTTGAAATTAATGTTCCAAATCTGCGGCTTCGACATCTGCCTATTTCTTTACACATTTTTTGAAATATTGGCTTTCATTACACAACCACTGCTATTATCTAGTAATTAACCAGTAGTTATACAAATAAAGGCGTATGTTCTCATCCTAAGTTGTACAACTTACAACTCTGTCAAAGTACGCAGACTTACATTCTCTTGAACGTTTTATAGAAGCAACCACTTCTTATATATGAAAAAGTTCTAAGTATATAAAAAATCTTGTCTTTTCTACGAATGTGTTAGAGCTTTGTCATAGACAGCCATCTGCCATAAACTACGGTTTTTAAAAGATTAATTTTGATTATTTATTATCACAAGGTACCAACAATAATGTTCATTTTACTACGTATAAGCAAAGAATTAGCAATAAAAATGTCGCAGTCGCAAACAAATAATTGTTGGTACTTATTTAATGTAATTTTAAATTTAAATACAAGGTGATTTTCATAATATTTTTACAAATATTAAGAAAAGTTCAGGGAGTGGATTCGTTAAAAGGTTAATAGTTGTATTACTTTAAAGATTTTGTTAATTCTTTGAAGATCTTGTGCTCTTCATAATTAATGGTCGTCATTATTATACAACGGCAATACGATTCTACTAATTTATTATATTTTGACACGAGTAAGTTTAGTTTCGAGAGAATTAATTTATTATATTAGAATTAGGAAGATAGATAAGGTTAAGGTTTAAAGACATTTATTCTCATACAAGATTGCAAATCACTTACATGAGAACATAGAAAAAAATAAATTAGACTAAATAACATTAATTGTCAACACAAATATCACAAAGAACAATGGCGAACTCCCATACATCATTTTAGTTGAAGTAAAATAGCATCGTATATAGATAAAAAAATATCTTACGTAAGGCCGGTTGCCTTCTGAGCTTAATTTTAAAAGAATTGTCGTTTTAGAAGGCCTAGTTATTAAGATATTAAACAAAACATATTTGTAGGTTATGGCTCAGCACACTTTGCCGATCTCTTTTTGAATACGCCAACAGTTCTGACAGTCGTGAATTCGTGATAAAAGCCCATTCCAAAGAGCCACCACTACGTTTAAACTTGAAATATATTATTACTTGACACTGGCTAAATGCACAAGATTGCGAAGCTAATAAAAAAAAAGAATAAAAAACCAAACGTCAAAAGTGAAAACGTCATTCATACGACAGTTTGGTATTGCCATGACATTTGCTTTTTCCCCTTAAATGTCGATGACTGCAATAGCAACCGCAGCTATTTTTAGAAAACCTGTGAATGACAGACGGATTCTAGACAGCTGATGGTTCATACATAAGTTACCATAGTATTTTTTGTTTTATGGATACATCATAAGCATTAGTATTACGGCTTATGAATATAGAGATGCACTAGGGAAAGGCAATGGACATGGTAACATCTTATTATATAACCACAGCATAGACAAAAACAGAAAAATGAAAAATGGTTGAAAGTAATCGTTTTGTTTCTTTTAATGTGTATTTTTTTACCTGGCTTCGTCTGCCTTTTCTGTTGTTTTAGTAAATCTTTGTAATTTATTTGAGTGAATTTCGTTAATTTCACATTTAAATACGATCAAACATAGGCCAACTAAAATTTCGCCATTGTTCTTTAGGTAGATTGCGTAGTATTCAATAAATGCTTAACAAGATGCCTTTTAAAAATATTTATAGATTTTGCATTATTTAAATGTGAGGGTAATTTGTTATACGTTTGCGCTCCTTCAAATGTACCCTTTATTTTGCCGGCAATGCTAGAAAACTGGCACGACGAGTTTTGGGCCGGCAGGGGTTGACAACATTTTTACGCTTAAACAAGGCTTAGTCCCCGCTCTAGCTTAAAGGAACTTAAAGAATACTTTATTATAGTACAGTGTCTTCGAAATTAAATAGTGATTAGTAACTAGTTTATTTAAGTACTTGAAACATCTTATTTTAATCTTTTCAGTTATATAAATTATTGTTCAAAACTGACCGACTCCGCTTAAGCAAAATATAAAGGCAAAAATAAGTTATTCTTATCTCCTAGTTAATACATTAAAACTAGAAAAAGCTTTTTCTAATCTTCTCCTGGGGATAAAAACTGATGATTTTGCCAAATAGAGTCTTTACGCAGAGACGTTTAGAAAAAAAAAGCCGTGTGGCACTCGGGGACTGCCGCGGTAAAGCTATTGCATATCATTTTTTATTTATATATTATGCAATTATAATTATTTATTTATTTTATTGATGCAGTATTTTTTTTCCTGCCACCTAGAGGCGAGTTGCTGAACTAAAGAGACAAGCGTGATATTTCAAAAAAGTCATTAAAACTAAAAAGTATCACCGCTGTGCCCGTCGGAGTGGGGGGTGTTAGTTATTTTCGTTACGGAATTTCTGCAATAGAAGCTATACAATAGCTTAAAAATTACTAGTATTCTCAGTTTTAAAAACATTCTTTCCCTATTGACAGATAACACGTGTCAGAGCTAGCTGGCGCAAAAGCTTTTATTTATTTAGATAATGAATATGAAAGTTTCTGTTTATATAGTAGAAAAAAAATATATTTTTTTATCAAAAAGTCGTAGTTTAATATGTTTAACCTTAGACTAAGCCCGTTGTGCGTTTAATAAATCTTAATAATTTGAACCAAATGTCTTCATTTACGTTAATTTTTAATTTGATATTCTATAACATTATTAATACGCCACCAAGGTTAACTGTGGGCGTCTATTATCATTTTAATAGTTTAATAATATTGTCTTATCTATTTGTTATTTTGTGAAATATGTTAAAAATTTGGTTGCCTTTGAATGAGAATTTTGTGACAGTATATTAACATAAGTTTTGCTTTCTCGCTGATGTTTTTTTTATTCTAGACAGGCAAACGTTTGCCCACGATCTCACCTGAAGATGAAAAAAAATTGATGTTTTTTTTATTACTTACGAAGGAAACGTTTGACCACAATCACACCTGATGGAAAGTGACGATGTAGTCTAAGGTGAAGCACGCTTGCTTAGTATGTTGACTTTGCAAGTGAAATACAAAATTAATATATAAACTACTTCAAATGAATCTTTACTGTAGTACCTCGAATTGTGAAATGAGTCGCCCACTTATTTACCACCACCATCAGGTGAGATGGTGGTCAAAAGTTTACCCATCTAGAATAAATAAAACGTATTTACCTCTAAAATACCCATTTGGCGCGGTGAAAATGTCTTCCATCTGCGCCGTGGAGTTTGATGGAAGGGTTATGGAAAATTGTACTTCTGAATCGAGCACCAAGTCTCTCTGGTTTGTGCTCTTGCGAAAACTTCACACTTTTTTCCGTACTACAATAATATATAATACCAATTAAAACCTTTTTGTTTGCGTTAGGTTTCCGTGGTCAGATCAATTAGTTAGATTTATCTAACCACGGACACCGTTTAGTGTTCCTGGATAGACTGATTAAATTGTAGTAGTAGCAGGTAGTCCTGGTGTTAGAATATGTAGGATATTTTTTTTGGGCTAGAGCTTTACTTTAGCTGTGTTGATTTCTCTGGGACCTTAATCAATTGTTAAACGAATAATTCGCCATCTGTGGGATCACGAGCACTTAAATAAGCGATATTGATAATATTTATATGATTCGTAAAATTTTTGTACAATGTTTAGCTAAACATAGAGCCAAATTTAGAGACGATCTTATTGGTAGACTATTATTTGTTTCCAACTAGGCTAAGGGGACAGTTTTAAAATTTATATGGAGATGGACAAAAAATGCTAAATTTTCAACTAGTCCTCGTCAATATCTCTGTATTTTTAGATGTCTACCGTCAGTCATTACTAATTTGATGAAGATATCGATTCAGTCGGTTAATTATTTAGTGTGCAAATAAACTGTTCTATATTTGACTAGTATTCATAAACTACATTTATGTTGTTCCGGCAGCTTTCATTGAGAGCTAGTCTAGGACAAGCGTGTTTACCATTCTCGATCACGTCATCACTTACCATCAGGTGAGATTATGGTCAAACGCTAGCCTATCTGAGATAAAAAAAAACAGAAATTTCTGACGACAAGAAAGTGGTATAGTAAATTATATATACATACATATACATATATATACATATTTAATAAAATAATTGATTCACTACGCCAATTATGCCTTATAAGGATGTATAAGAAAAATGTTGAGATTACACATACTTAGTAGTAGTTATTATTTACTAGATAATTAAAATTATTAACATTTAATAGCTCGTTAAAATTGTTGTTATTTAATATATAAACACCGTACTATATTATTGACTTATTCAGAACTTATAAAGGTTCCGTCCTGCCGCTATCACAGCTCTAGTCTAAGTAATGTGTTAGATGTTTTACAAAAGTAAAATTCTAATCCTACCTGGAATCGAACCCAGTACCCACGACGCCGAGAAAAAGACTTGCCCTCTGCACCTGGGTTGTAAATGTGGACATTACTACATTCTTTTCTTGGGCCAGCTGTGCTATTCGTAGACGTCGTATGAAAATCAATGACAGTCTTTATATATGTACAAGTGTCATTTACGTGAAAAAACTTGTATTAACCAAGTATACGTACAATATATATATCCCAAAACCTTGCTGCAAAGAAAAATACAGAATCGTACGTTGGTAAAACACATATCTACTATACACACATCGGTACCTAATACCTACATACTAAAATGCGTTTCAAATCTTTGTATTAGGTCTTTTGACATTTTGTGTGCAAGCAATGAAGCCTTACGAAACTAAACATTACTGTTAATTTATATAAAAAGCATTCTCATACGCATCGGCGATGAATCTTCGCAAGATTGACAGGATGCATTTGCGCAATACACATGTCATAAGTGTCAATAAATACCGATATCCGTCGAGATTCCGCCTCTTTAATATAGGAATTTGAACTTTAATGCTTGTATAAATGTAACATAACCATATGCTGATGTTACAATGGCATCGTTGATTTAACGAATTATATTGATATTTCACACGATATATATTTGGATATTTTCTGTGACATATTAGAGTTGTAATGCGGGCGATAAAAAACTATATGTGTGTCATGTTTATCTCTATGGTATCGGCAAGCGTAGTCTGTTAGTGCTAGCGGTCAATGGTATTGTAAAGCAGTCAATAAAAGAAAGATAAGATAGAAAACAGTGATTTATTAATCACATCTACACCTGCAACTGTGGAGTATTAGCAAAAAGTTAGATATCCACTACACAACTTTTGAAGTTGAATGATCCACACCCTCCATTTCGAGTTTTTGCAATATCGTATCCTATCCGCGAAACGACATCAATTACAACCGTAATAGAATAAGATGAAGACCAGGCCCAGGGTCAGTCTATTTAAAGAAATCTATCGCCGACTTTAGTTTCATCATAAGCGATAGTGGTCAACGGTAGCCTATAATATTAATAAGAAAATGTCGATACGACAAACATAAACGCTTTCACACTCACAGCCCTACACTAAGTTCGATGACTTGTGTCGCTGGTGCCGGAAACATTCACATCACACACAAACAATTACAACCAGAACCAGAAGCACAAATTATCCTTGGGGAGAAAACTTGTGTTCCCGCCGGGAATCGAACCCGATACCCCTGCTTAGAAGGCGAACGCTCACCCAACTGAGCAGCAGGCAGTTCAAATACAAAACATAGATCCTGTTTTAAGTTAGATGTGAGAAGTTTTGGCTAACCTATGGTATTATATATAAATTTAAATTTAAAAAACTAGGTCTAATCAATATTTAATTAAGTGGCTATTTTATTTAAATAATTTTAAACATTTCTCTAAGTTTGATGTTGATGGCACTAGTAAATTACAAGAAGGTAGATTAATTGTTTGTTTTTTTTAAACAAATAATTTGAGCCTTTCAAGCCCTATAGTTTTTAATTGATTGTTGCTCCAAAATCTCTTATTCATCTCATTAATGCAATTTGATTCTAAGGTAAACGTGCGAGGCCGACCAGTGCATACGTGATTCTGATTACTACAAGTTATGAACTTGGTACAAACTCGTAGGATAGTGTGAGTTTCGAGTTTCATTCGAGATTGATCTTATCAAACATACTATTATGCAGTAGGAGCATTGGCCGCTTCTTTTTTCTTGAATAATCTGGTAAAAAAGATAGAGTTAGAAAAGGATAAAGTTTAGGAAGTGTGGAATAAAGATCTTTATATAACGTAAGTGCACATTAAGAAAGGATTTTTTAAATTCAACGGCAAAGTTTTTAAGAAAAGGATGAATTGTTGTGCAGTATTAAGTATGAAACATTAATTAACGGTTTCCGATGAAAAGTAATCCATTGCGCGATTGTAAAAATATTTATGTCATATCATGTTAAAAGTGATACATAGAGCGTGTTGCCACCTGTTAACCTAGCTCCCAGAAGAAGGACCTCGGATATGTCTGAAAGCTGGTTGGTGCATTTTTCTTCAATAATAATACGTGAGTACCGGTTTAGATATTAATAATAATAATGAATAATTCTCACGATAGTTTTTATACTAAAGAGATACATAGAGAGTAAGATTTGCAATAGTAGTACCCCAAACACCAGTAGCACTTCAACCGTCTGCTTATTTATTTACGTTTTAGACGTTCACGTTATTTACGTTACGATCGTGACGTACTTGGAATTAATTCAATAATTAAATTGACAGGCTGACACAAAGTCGATGACACTTTTAGCCAATTCATAGAAATTTGTGTGTTTTTGTGAACATTTTGTTACTTTAGGACTTGTAGGACACATGAAACCGATAAATACTAGCTGTATGATAGGTAGTACTTATATAACACTTACTATGGTTATAAAAGTTACTCTAAAAAATCTTACAAGTATGGAACTAACAAAAGTTTCATACTTGTTAGATTATTTTAAAGTAACTTTTATGGTCTGTCGTTTTTTAGAATGATCGCTTTGCATCACTATCTTTCGCCCAAAACAAGGCAAAAATATAAAAGGATTGGAGCAACACTCGCCTTGGAATGGAGTTTATGTGGTTAGGAAAAAAACTAATTATTCAAATCATAAAAAGTGGAAAACATTTCAAAATTAAACATATACTTGTATCAAATTGACTGGGTGTCTATTCTGGAAAACATGATATTGAATGTCGAGTTGACAAGTGAATATAAAGGAATGTAATAATATAAACCCTTTCACACTCACAGACCCTCACTGAGTTTTATGATTTTGTCGTGGGTGTCCGAAATATTCACATCATCACTTTCCATCAGGTGTAAATCTATAAAAATAATCGACTATTATAAAAAAAATAAGCTTTATTACCACGGCCATAAAAAAAGGTTTATTACAAGTATTGTACATTAATATAAATGTCTAATGTAAAAAATGCACTGGGTTATATTGTAAAGGCGAAAGTTTGTATGTTTGTTACTTCTTCACGCTCAAACGGCTTGACCAATTTTAATGAAATTAAGAAGTTATGGAGGTAGCTTACGCATCTAGTAGTCTGTGTCCGCTAGTTGTGTAGCGCCATAATTCAAACCTACATTATCTTGATCTTTAACAACACATTATACATAAATACTACCTTAATGGCGAGTGACATATTGTCGAGTGGTTTATAGAATACGCCCACGTCCAAAATTAGATGTCATCACTGGGTTGTGATCTCCTACAACCAGAATAAATTTGTTACTTTTGACTACACAGTGTACAACAGTAAGAGATCTTTGTACGTAGTAATTGTATTTTATATTATCGAGATGGCTGTAATTTTGCAAATCTGGCAGTGGAGTCATTAACTTTTATGAGTGCCTCTTTGGGCCCATGTGAATAAACTGTTTTGAATTTAGAACTTTTAAATAATATCTATTTTTGTGGTACTAATATTTTTTACAGTATTAAAGGATGACATTGATTGCAGCGGCGCGGCGTTTAATGGTAAATGTTCACAAACAATTTGTTCAAGTAAGTTACACGCAATAATTATAAAATTTGCTAATCGTTATGACAGTTTACAATTTCGAGGCCATTATTTTATTCTAATTTATTCTTTACACATTATTTTGTTCGTGATAAAAATGATAAAAATAAAGCATTCATAGTATTTAATTAATATGACGTAGAGAGAGTTCCCTTGAACCTTTTGAATACGGTACCCTTAAAAAGAAATAAAAATAAGCAATGTACAATCGAATTGAAAAAAATCCTCTAGGAGTTATTAAGATTTATATTGTTACTCTATAGTACTTGACGTCTTGATTGCAGGCGGTGAATTTTTTTTTAAGTAAATCTTATGAGAGTGCTTTGAAATTCTGTTCCGCAATCTTTTTGTGTGACGAAAAGTGGTGGGCGTAAACACATTGATAAATAATTAAATTGTTTCCCTGTAATACAACAGTTTTCATTACGTGTCTTTACGACAAAGCATGTTTTATTTTATCTTTGTTAGTTTAGCGACTGTCGCACTGTTGTTAAGACCGAACTAAAACACATTAAATTGCTTCCACATATCTATCAGGCACTGCAACATTCTATCATCGCCGAAGTCCACCACAGCTATGCACGTAAGCTCACCTACTGGCGACCAGTGTGCTCCTAATGACCGTAAGGTCAAATGCTGTGACCTCTTAGGAAGCGAGGTCGCCATATTAATACGGTATTTAAGAAAGACGTTACCGTAAGCGCCGCGGCATTTTTAACGATAACTAGCATTTTACGCGCGGCTTTGTGTACTTGGTAACAATTTTTTTTGATACTAAAAGGATCTTGGAAGGCAATTTTAAACTACTTCTATGTTTGATTTATTTAAAAACATATGTTGTGATAAGAATAGAAATCAACATTTGAATTTATTATGACAAAAGGATATACATTGTAAATGTAGATATTTTTTATTCTGGATAGGCAAGAATTTGACCACTATATCACCTGATGAAAAGTGACGATGCGGCCTACGATGAGACAAGCTTGCCTAGAAGGTACCCATTCACTCTAGACTTGAATACACGCAGATTGTACTTAATATTGTAGTGTATGATTAATAAAATCGCAAGTACAAGTTCAAACAATAGTAACAAATAGTAAGGATCTAAATCGAGATCGATTAAAATCATCTATGATTAACTTATATTATCAAGTAATGTTAAATATGAACTACCCGATAGCTTAGTAGGTTGCGCGTCTGCCTTTATTTCATACAACGGGTATCAGGCTCGATTCTCGGTGGGAACAGGAGTATTACTCCCAACGGAAATTTGTTTTTGGTTTTGGGTGTGATTGTCTACGTGATCTGAATGTTTCCAGCGCCCATGATACAAGTCTTTAAACTAAGTGAGTGTTACAGCGTTTCTATATTTAACCATATATGAATCCATAAGTTGTATGATTTGGGATGTATAGCTTATACCAGAATACACTTATGCTACTTTTTTACTCACACGACGCGAATGAACCCGCTGGGTACAGCCAGTTTTTTTTTTTTTTTTATTACCAACATTAACAAAATATTCAAAATCATGCAGCTATAAACCTATGAATGATATGAATTATACTTATACCTATGAATTATATTTAAGGTAACAGACAAACGAACAAAACAATTTTTTTATCGGTTATGATAAATATAAAGAAGTTATTTAAACAATACCCACCCTGCTCGATTTGTGTGAAGTGATCGCCATGAACTATGCACAGCGAAATGAAGTAGGTTTATCTACTTCATCATTGTCAACTTAAACTAATAGGTGCTTGAAGTTTTAGCCTCGTTGCAAAATATGGTGTATAATGAATGAAGTTATGATGATTGCATGAGCACGATATATATATATATATATATATATATATATATATATATATATATATATATCGAAGCTATATATATATATATATATATATATATATATAGCTTCGATCACATCGTCACTTACCATCAGGTGAGATAGTGGTCAAACACTAGCCTGTCACAAATAAAAAAAAAAAAACGAAGAATAAAATTGAGATAGCTAGACTACCAGAAAGTTCTCTGAAACATATTTTCTATAAATAGCAAAAATTACTTATACTATGATTATTTTTACAAAACAAACTAAGTATTACAAAATAACAAGAATTTTTCTTTTATGTTATAATAAATATAAAAGGTGTATCGTAAAGACACACGATACACGTGACACTTTTGTATTACAGGGAAACATTGTAATTATTAACCACAGTTTTTACCCCCACCACTTTTTGTCACACAAAAAGGTTGCGGATCAGAATTTCAAAGCACTCCTGGAAGAAGTTTCACTTCAATAAGTTTAGTTACAACTTCAAAGAATAAGTATCTAAATTTCTTAAGTGAAGATTGGAATTGATTTCGGTTCCAAGACATCGGAATTTTGTCTCTTGTTGTCTAATATTGTATTATCATTAAATATGCGTACGTGTGCGAATACACACTCGCATCTGCAATCGTTACATACACCCGTTTTGATATAATATCTCCGAATTTATAAAAAATGCAAGTTGGTGTCGGGCTGATTCCTGATGGAAACAGTTTTCTCCGTAAGGAAAATTTGTGTTCCTGGTTCTGAGTGTAATAGTTATTGTGATGTGAATGATTCCAGCACCCACGACACAAGTCTTTGAAGTTGGTATAGGGTTATATAGGTAATGATTGTGATACTTTCACTAGTATTTTTAATTATAATTCACTTAAGTCAAACGTCATGTAGACGAACACAACGATGCTCGCGTCATTTTATTGATACCGAAGCGTTAATCTAATTTACAACTTTGATTTAAAACAAAATAAACGTCAAATTAAGTAAAATCGTGTCATAAATAATGTCATCTGTATGACAATCAATCTCCTTTGATCGATATCGTTTAAAATTAACATATAGGGGAGAGGCGTACAAAATGACATACTAGTTATAAAATCGGTTATAAAACCTTTATTTATTGGAAATTTTGAACTCTTTATGTAGCTACATATTCTTTGATTTATTACCTACCGAATTATCACAGAGACCATTCAATTTAAACATAAACATAAAAAGTATTAAACATTTATAAAATCTTTAATAAAAACCGTTTTGTCCGCCCTAGGCGGGTAAAATGACACACGTGGTGTGGACAAAATGGCATACCAAATTTGTACTGAAAATCAGCCCAATACTTGCAGAGTTCACATGAAAAGCTTCAGTTAAAGCTTTTGAGGAAGAGAAATCATTTTCACTGTTGGAATTATTTTCCAAAGCTTTTGAAACATTTTTAAATTTTTCATTGAAACAGATGGATTGAATATATTTTTTTCGGCTCTGGAGATAGTACGCTGACTGGAAAATTGTTATATATGCCTTGGAGTATCAACCTAGGTGATGTGGGAGTCGCAGGTATTGCAGCAACTGTGTCAACAGATCGGGCCGTTGAGAGTGGACCTGGGTTGTCTACGGCTGATATACACTCAACCATCAGTGATGTTGGACTGCTTTCTTCCGCCTGTGATGGACCTGTTGTTGATATGATTAGGTTTTTTGCTGCCGTTATATCTTCTTCTAGCTTTACCCGATCTTGTTGCATGAAGATGTTTGTTATTTCAGCAGGCTCAAATAAATAAACAATTATTTTGAAGAAGAAAAAGATAGGTGGGTCAAACGACATACTATGCCATTTTACCCGAACAAGTGATATGCCATTTTGTCCACTTTATAACCTCAAACATTAGAAAACAATAACTAAAAATATAATAACAATTTTTAGGTTTCAACACATTCTCTGAGTTATTTTGTAAAATAACTATAAACTTGAGTCAATAAAAACAAAATAACTTAAAAAAATACTTACTTTTGCGAAGAAACAAAATCCATCTGAGTAAAACTCGTGACTACAAAAATCAAACAAACACGAACACTCATCACACGCTCAGACAGAAGCAATTGGCGTCAACACAGGTTGCGATTTGTTACTAAGCGGCCCTCTGCAGGCTAATGCGAATACTAATATGTCAGTGGTTTTGGAGAAAAACAAGTGTGTCATTTTACCCGCCTATGTCATTTTGTACGCCTCTCCCCTATAAATTATTTTTGGGTAAAAATCCAGGTCAAGTAAAAGTGAATCATTGGTGTATAAAATTAAAGGTGAATAATATAATAATACTACCTGTACCTTGCGGCTTTACCTGTGTTAATCAGGATAAAATCAAAATAGTATGGAATATTCTAGCACCTATTTTCGTCACAAATTAATCAAAATTCATTTAATTTCTAACATATTTACATTCACACTTTTGAATTCATATTAATAATAATTATGTGATTATTCCTATAAATCAAATTAAAACACCTCAAAATAGAATGTCAGATTTTAAGTTGTTAACCTTTTATAAATTTACGAGTCTTTGTGCATCACATGATTATTATATTTGCAAATGCAAATTATCTCAATTAAAATACAATTGGAGTTTTTGTGCAGAACAGACAATAATTATTGTTTACTGAGATTGATAAGTGTTAAAAAATACTTTAAAATTAATGTAACAATGATTTTATTTTATACGAACGCGTATCTATGGACCACAGGTATGCAATGTAAAAGTTTTTTGTGCTGTAAGAACATATTCCGGTTGTCATGTCTTCACATTTACAACGATGAATTTGGTTTAGATTGGTAACAAACATACCTCCTGATACAGTAAGCATAATAATATGGTGTACCCTGTGTGTAACCCTAATCAATAAATCAGTTCATATTAATTTATACTGATACGTATCATAACGGCAAAGCCAAGGAGCACAGCTGAATTACATTACAGCATTTAAGAATAGTAATAGGATTGTTATAGAGTCATCTTGTTTATTTTGCCAGAAGCTTTGAAATATTTTTAGAATTCATGTATAAATGTTTCTACACAATACTACGAAAGCCAGTTTGCGCCTGCAGTTTTAATAGTTTCTACAGTTGCGAAGAGATGGCGCTAATATAAAACTTTTTACCTCATACAAAAGACTTCAACGGGGTCCTACCTTCTGTGCACACCAGGGATGTTTGGTGTTATTGATAACAATTCATTATTATTTATTTTGCTTTTAAACTTCTTTCTGGGCACGTCGTCCGTACAAGGTCCATAATAAACTGTACATAATAACATAATAACACCTGTTTTTTACTATTACTAAAAAATTGCCTAGATAAATTTTACTATAACAGTTTTTGTGAAAATCAGACATTACAATATTATTAAAATACAACTTTTACTCTCAAATGTCTGGGTTATTTCAAATTTTGTGGACGACGTTTGGAGGCGTTTCTGGCCACAAGATTTAACAAGGCAAAACGTAGTAATTATTTGTTTTTTGTTGTTTGGTGAACAGTACATTATTTAGTCTTCAGGTTAGTCTCTAAGCCTCGTTTAATTAAAATTACTTCCGAAGTAAGTACTTAGCATTGCCTCGTCCTTCAAATATTGATCTGTTGTCAGCATTGAAATATTAGTATGCCGTTAATTTTATTAGATGATTATATTTGTTAGCCCTTGACTTAAAATGAGTTCTATTACTAGATTAGTACATAAACAAGGACACCTATGTTTGTGTCTCTATATGTCGCTTTGTAGTTACCAAGTTAGTTCCAACTGATTTTAATGCGTTTTTTATAATTATAATGTTTGCTTCTTGAAACGATTTTAACCTGGGAGTCTTCAAATCAAGAGTGAATAGGTATCTTCTAGGCAAGCATGTCACATAATTGGTTGCACCATCACTTTCCATCAGGTGAGATAGCTTCAGGCTTCGAGGTCAAATGCTTGCCTATTTCACGTTAAAATAAAAACTCATGTTTGGTGGAAATCATTGCAACTATTATATTCTATTCTATTTCCAGATTAAAAATTCAACATATTTACAAACTTAATGTTATATAAGTTAAGAAAAGTCTTGTTATTTGGTAATAACCAGCTCATTTTGTAACAAATAATGTTGAATAGATAATATGCCTTTATATCACTAGTTCCATTGGATAGTACCATTGATTGGTATTAGTTATTTTTCAGAGAGCTTTATGGTAGTCTAGTTATCCCTAGTAATTAAGTTTTCTCCAATTACATGCATTTATTTTCTTCGATGTATAATGAAGTATAGTAGTTATATGACCAAACTGACAATAATGATAAATCATCGTGTGTATTGGGTACTACTTAGACGTCCAACCTCTATTGTTTTCTCTGTAATTAAGTTTTTATAACACGTACTTAACTAATACAATACCGGCAATTCTTTGCGATTTTGCGATTGAACTGCAAAAACTTAGTAGATAATTTCAATGATACATTGTATCAAAGTACAGTCGGCTGCAATGACATATATACTAATAATCTAAACGGAATTCGTGCCCTATCGCTAAACTCAAAAATAATATAACAATTAAAAAAGAAATGTGACAAATGGTTACAATATTTGACTTACTAAGACACTGAAGATCATAAAAGAGTATCTGAATAGCACACATACTCTCACACTCACTCTAACACACTATACATTTTATAAAAATATTTTCCACTTGTTTGTATAAATTTAATAAGTTAACTGCTGTTTCTGAAGGAGGTTGTTGTCATCTTTATCACAATTTCATACATCTGCAGTTGGCATCGTACTCTGAATTTTATTTTTGTAGAAAAACATATTTTAACTCAATGCACAAAACTGAAAAATACCTATCCACTCTTGACTTGTGACATACTCTTGAAATATTCTTATTTATTACTCAAAATATAGCAATCAGGTGAAGAGATGACGAGGAAATCGGGAGAAGAAGTGGCCGTTAAACTCAATGAGCCAAGGATTAGAACAAGAATAAGGTTCTGAGAGGTACTTTCCAAATAAGCCTAAATACATGTCTAAAATATACTACAAAGTAATGTTCGTAAATATACTATAATACCATCGAATTGTATACTTAACTTGATACTGAAAGTTGTGTGTGTATGTATTTCATAATTTATGATCAAAAACCGCTGCGAGTCCCAGCTGGTTAGTAAACAAATAATAATTGACTTTGTTTATGATAAATATTTAATTACAGGTGTGGAAGCCTTTAGGTTTGTTTAATATAATTATACAAAAATAATATATAATATCAAGATGTAAAGTAGCTTAGGTTCTATTTCAGTTTAAATGGCTTTCTATAACTTATTAGCTAATCAGCATCATAAAAATCAAAGCAGAAAACGCAGAAATTACTGATATGATGTAACAGCAATTTTCAAAGTATTTGGTTTGAAAAATGCTAAAGTTTTACATTGTGAGACGGTCAGGTTATTGCGCTGGCGCAATTTCCGATCGGCATCTAAAGAACTTGAATTTCAAGTACCTTATATGTACCGATTGGAGTAATAATTCCGGCCCATCTAGGGGCAGTGAATTTGTGAATCATCTGTCACCGGACGTTGCTCTCACAGTGCCAATGCTTGTCATATTTTATCCTAAACTCCTTCGATTTTTGCTACACTAGGATTCTTTAAAATATTGTACATCATATTCTTTATAAGGTAATAAACGATATTGAAAGTAATACGAAGTGTCAACTCCCATACAAAACAAATTGGATGTTTTGATGATTTATCGGCCGTTTCTTTGGGATTTTCTCAATGTTTTTTGTCATCAGTCGAGCCACTTTTGAGTTTTTGCAAGACTAGGGAACGCTAATTGATTTATTAATACAAAGTATATACTAGCTGACCCGTTAATTCAATAAATTAGTTAAAAATCATTATTCATTTAATCGAACTGCTGCGAATCTAAACCATTTTTTATACATAAAAATCGGTTCATCAAAATCGGTGCTGCCGTTTAGGAGAAGTATGAACTCCTCCTAAACGGCTAATATATATAATTCTTCTGTACGTGTCTATGAGATTAGTCACAAGATGAATTATAATAATAATAATACAAGGTAGATTGATTTAAATTAAAATTAGGTATTTAATTAATAGATTTTTCCGTTTAGTGGCCCAAATGGCTCTTCATCATCTGGACTACAAACTACGCATTTTGGTCAAAGCTTGTAAACTTCAGTAATAGAGGTGTAGAAAAAAGAAAACAAAACACGATTTTTCTTTCACAATTTTATTATACATTGCATGTTTTCTTATAACTTATTTATACATTTGGTCATAAACATAATAACTATATTGGTAATGGCAGTGATGATTGTAAGACCGTACACTTTATATATAAATAGAATTTTCAATCAAAGAGATGTTATACATGTTCTAATATTTGACTTTTGATAATACAGAAACAGTTGATAACAAAAGTTCAGTTTGAAATACGTTTGTTTTAGCTTTTTATATGCAAGTAAAAGACGAGATGAACAATGCGATCAACTGATGGTAAGCCGACATGCTTGTCCATTGAAGTTCAGAGTTACCTAAAATGTTGAACAGTATAACGCTGCGCTCGTTGCTTTGAAATATTTGAAGTTCAATCTATTCTCTACAAAAATAGATCAGGTAGCAAATTATTTAAATATCAAGACACGTATATTATATAGCAAATGTTGGAATAATGTCAAGACTCGTTGGTAAGTGTTAATGAACCTTATCTTTGATACTAACGTTCAAATGCTTGAATGACATGTGACAATATTGTAACACAAAAGGACATTCTTATTGAGAATCAAATCATTGATTGAATATAAATAGCTTGTTAACAGTAAATGTGTTCATAAGGAACACTTTGAAATTATATGAACGGTAAGTGTTTAGTCTTTTTTGCACATGTGATGAATGATAAATGAATTTAAAATAAATGTTCGTGAGAGTGCTTATTTAAAACTTAACTTATCTATAATATACGTCATATGAATACATACACATATATCATTATATTATATTTTGACCTAGTATTTTAAAATGTACTGATTGTCAATAAAACATTAATGTGCAAGCTATATACATCAAAATCCAATAGAGATACATTTTATATCATAATAACCTCGTTAAGACTTGTATTTTATTAAAAGTGTATAATATTAATATATAACCGATTTCAGTTCATACAATTTATCACTTGGTATAAAATAAAAAAATACCTTCTAAATACAGCACGTGAACAGAAGAAATCACAAGTAGGTAATTGAGATAATAAACTATTTAATGGTGCTAACACTCGACGAGATGGACTTTCTTGGGCAAGAATATAAAAAAAAAACTTTAAAGAAGAAAACTATGAGAAAAGATACGCGTCTATCCACACTGCTCTGTTATTTTACTAAAATCATTTATAGAGCACAATATTTATCGCCAAAGCAGTTTCGTTATTCTTGATGTGATTGATTCAACAACCATGACGTATTTTCTTCGTACATACTTATTATCATTATTTAATGAGACACGCGACAAACAAATCGATTGATGGTAAGTTAATTTGCCTAAACAGTTCAATGTCGCCCAGAATGTAAAAAATTTCAACTTGTAGCTATTTAAAATCCTGCACGACCATGTGCTCGTCACTTTGAAATATCTCTTTATGCCTTTCAGTTATGCTGAAAACATTGCCCTGCAATTCAAAATACACTGATTTATGTTTGCACACTACTGCTGATGGTTGAATAGCTGGCAATTGCGTGGTACTCCCAAAAACTTCATAACTGTGAATGTGAAACCTATAAACATGTGCCCAGCGTCATCCGATCTCGTCGAGTGCATTAGCAATGTAAAGGTAATACTGGCTTTAGTTGTATATGTTCTGGTAATCTACCAGTAACCACCGTGGTGGCCGTAGTATCCTCCGTAGGGCCAGTAGCCGTAGCCGCCACCGTAGTGGGGCCAGCCCCAACTGCTACCGTAGTATCCTAAAGAAAACGTATAAATTAATCAGAGCTCAACATAAATAATTATATGCTTGATTAACAATTACAAGATCAACAGTTAAAAGATCAAAACTTCTTGGTCAACATCAACATTTTATTACATGAATAAGAGTTCACTAGTTCAATAAGTCAATAGTCATATAGTTTAGGTAATATCTCGGGACTTAATCGCGCTAAAAAACTATTTTTATTTACCTCGACATTTCGGCCGATATTACCTAAACTATGTGTTCGAATCGCGAAAGTTTAAAAATTTCAATAGTCATAGTTTTGATATATCAACTGTTTGTATGATAAACATTTCACTACAGCAACAAAGTCATCAACCACCTATAAAATGACAGTACCACACTAAATCTAACCTTGAAATTAGAGACGCAAAAAAACAATTACTCTGTATTTTCTCAAAAATTCACTTGAAATGTATGAAATTATATGTAATTTTTATTTTATTTTTTTACTGTTATTTTATTCCAAACCCAATAAAATAATTATTAAAATATCCATAAAAAGGATACATTTTAAACAAGGTTGTATTATTTCACTTTTTAGTATGTCAATTAATTAATTCAATTAATTTAAACAGTTTGTTTAAACCCATTTCCCAGTTTATCCAGGAACAATAAATTCCCATTGTATAAATGGGTAAAAATTTTGCTGTTTCAATGATAAATTACAGCAAAAGAAAACGGATCAAAAGATTGAGATTGGTCGAAATAATTCATCAACGCCTACAAGAGATTTTGATGATGTTTGGGGTCACTTAGAAACTCCAAACTGTTTAAATATTTTTTCCACAAAAACATATTATCTTTTATATCTCACCGGGATATCCCCAATGTCCCCCATATCCTCCATATCCACCATATCCTCCATATCCTCCATACCCGCCGTACCCGCCCCAATGTCCTCCCCAGTGTGACGCAGCTGTCTTCAGATCTTCCTTCTCCGATGCTGCTAAATCATCTTTCTCTTCTAACTTTTCTGCTTGTTTTTCTGGTGCAGGTGCGGAGAGAGCCACCGCTACGAGCAGCAGGAAGACGAGGGTGGAGAAAAATGTCTGTGGAAAAAAAGATAGCATATTTCGTTATTTTCCTTCCATTTAGCGATATTTAAATCTTAGCTATGCTAGGCAGATCCAAACTTCCGAAAATGTGTCAAAAATTATCACGGGGAGCCGGTCTTGAACCTATTACAAACCGGTGATGTCTCATGCAGTAGCAGTGGAGGAGGCCCTGATCCTTCGGTCGTGGTTGTGAATTCTCTCTCATGTGAGCTTTCGGTGAACGCAACATTTCGTGATGACATATATAGTTGTTGAGTACAACATATCTCATAGTTTACCTCATTAGCAGAAAAATCAGTCGCCATGCACTAAATGGTGTTCTGAAACTATCTTTGAGATCCAGTATCTAGTGTTACTTAATACTTTTTTTACAAAATTTGAATTTAACAATACCTGCTTTGCAAACATTTAGATAGTATAGTATTATTATTATTTAGTTTATTATGACAAAGTAGAACAATAATCCCTTGATATTTGCAACGAACGTTTTGTAATAATAATGATACGACTACAGCGACACGGTCGCAATACCCATGTGTATCATGATTGCAACAAATTGGTTGCCGGTCTGAAATAATAACATGGCATGGGACATGGGACAGTAAGTGCCGTAAATAGGCAGACTTTATGAAAATAAAAAAAATAGTAGATTTTAAAACAGTAGCCTTTGGTAAGAATTTTTAGGATATTTAAGTGCTAACCAATATTTTAGTATTTAATTCATAAAATATTTCACGCACATGGCAGAATTAATTAAAAAAATAACCAAACCTATCGAGCAAATGGAAATTAAAAGAAAATTACATAAAAAGTAGGTTCACATTATTCGGGTATTTTTATTTTTAGTTTTTTGGCTTGTTTGATAATAACATTGCTGTGTATTTACCACTACTCATTATACATTATTTCTAACACCATTGTGTGTTTTTCATTGTATTTTTATCTTCAAAATGATGAAAACAGAACGAACGAGTAAGTCTAGTTCGCTCTGTTTTTTCGATTCACGCAACCCATATATATTGAACATACACAAAATTTAATGTGAATATTAATAAAATTGACAGCTTGCTTTTTTGGAGTTGGTTATAAACTGACATTAAAATTTGTTTTCATAGCATCAGGTATCTATGTTTTTAATGGAAGCTATAATGTGCTGCGGGGTAATGCCGGAATGCAAGGGCAAGTTCTTGTAGTTCTTAAGAGTTTACATAATTAATTAAAATAAGTACATAATTAACTTTGAATAGATATTAAAGTTAATTATGTAATACAATTTATACTTTATTTTATTTAGAATTATATTGTTATATATTATAATTGAATGATAAGCGATCTATATTATACGTGTCCTAGCTATGTTATAAAAGAAAGTGATGTTGACTGCAATCGATGGCAATAATTTTATTATTTTATTATGAATTCTTGATGAAATGCCTATCTCTGTCTTTATAATATAAAAATTTCCTTTGTCAAATTCGATAAAGATAGTTTTTCTAATATGCAAAGGTTCGACGGCAACATGAGACATGTCGCGGGAATAACATGGGGTAGAGTGGCCATAGAAAGGCCAGAATGGAGAAGATTGGAGGAGGCCTTTGTCAACTGGCAAACGGACATGCAAAAGTGGAAAAAAGGAAAAATGTATGAATAATAAAGAATCATTGTCATGTCCGAAGGAAGGCTATTATTATATAATATCCATATCCAAAGGTTACAAGTTTAAATAAAAAGTTACAACCGAATTCAAAATATTAGTGGAGATATCTTAACTGAGAACTAAATTGTTATCAATTAACTTTACTAAAATTATTAAAGAACTTTTATGTTTGTAATTTCAAACACATTTTCTATTAATTTATAATTTAATTAAGTTTTCCTAAGTGTAAAACCAAAATCAACAAACATGAATTAAGATAAATAAAAAATATGGGTAGTAAAAACACTTAAGTAATTGATTTATCGCCCCCAAAAAATATTAAAACCAATTAAAATATTCATATCCCTTGCTAATTGAAATAAAAAACAAATTAATCACTTTGCACCACCACCGATCCCAACTTACTTTCCTAGCCATGGTTGTCACTGCACTGTCCAACTGCCCACTGTGCGGTTTGCCTCCATGCTATACCTTATATACGAGACAGGTGTCCTAGAGCGCACGGGTGGCTGATTCGCTTCCTTCAGGCCATTGTGAGCTGCTGTTTATGGGACGAAGATTTTACACATATATCTCTTAAAAAAATTATTATTTGGAACTAATCAAGGACTTTATTTAACATTGCATAGGTCTTACGTTCTGCATCGTCAAACTCGTCTTCGCTTTACATTAGGCGAGATAGTGGTGAAACAGAATATCCTGAATAAACAAAGATCACATAAAGATCGGAACACAAACATCGATATATATTATATATATATATATTTTTTTTTTATGCCTGATAGGCAAGCATTTGACCACAATCTCACCTGATGGAAAGCGATGATGTGGCCGAAGATGTAGCATGCTTGCCTAGAAGGTACCTATTCACTCTTGACTTGAAGACTCCCAGATTGTACCGTTCGGGGAACAAAGACGAAGGCAATGAGTTCCACTCCTTCGCAGTACGAATAAAATAATACTAGCGTGTATAAATGAAGAACCGCTCGACCGATTTTGTGCAAACTTTACATAAACCATCTACTAAATAGTCTGAACAAAGCCTAAACATTTGGTTTGGATAGGTGAGCCCGTTCTTGAGTTGAAAATTACAACGAAAAGTGGCATTGATTTTTATATATATAGATTAATGATTTATTTTTTTCTTTCTAAATAGGAATAAATTAGTTTTCGTATATATGTTACTCGCTCACTGTTACCTATTTGATTTTAGATGCCAATAAAAAAAATAATATATAAGCAGATGATTCCAACCTCTCCGCAAACAAATATTTTCAACAAGATTATAATTCGTGAAAAATATAACGACCGTATGATTACTCAGATAATAATAAGCCTCGCGGCTTCGCCCGCATTTATCAAGTAAAAAAGTAGCCTATGAGTTTATCCTAAGTATAAACTATATATATTCCAAATATCATCTAAATCTGTTCAGCTGTTACAACACCACAACAAACACAAACATACTCACCCATTTACACATATGCACACAAACTTTCAGATTTATAATATTATTATGTAAGTGTGATTACATAATATCACGCCAATATTATAAATGTGACAGTTTGTATGAGTGTATTTGGAATATGTATATTGCATAGCTTGTAGCCAGGTATAATACATGGCTACTTCTTACCCTGATCAACGTGTGGAGCACCTCTAGTTTTGATATAAAATCTTTGACAAGGGTGCTTCATCAAACTTGTATGTGTATGGGGCTGTGAGTGTAAAAGCGTTTATATTTATGTTCACGGGAAAGGCCCAACGCAAAATGTAGTGGTATAATTTGACAATGTCCGATTTTGTGGCATTTTATATAGATTTGATAGCTGGTTTTTAATTTTGATTAAAATCCACGTAGCCGTTTTGCAGATGTCAGTAATGTAGTTGAGTAGTATTAATCAAAATATTGTTGACACGCTACTAGAGCCATCCACATCATAATATTAAGCGTTTATGTTATGTTATGTTAATATTTTGAAAATGTATAAAATAATCTAAGACATAATCTCATTTACAATCATATTAATTCAATTTTTTTTACTATGGGTGCTTTAATTGATTACATTACTTACAATCACACATAGAACCAGAAGCACAAATATTCCATGGGATGAAAATTGTTCTTTCGGGAATCGAACCTAAGCTCCGACGCGTAGAAAGCTGTGCTATGTGTCTTGTCTACTGTGGTAATAGGGTTGTCTCAATGACTTAACTCCAATGCATGTAAGAGTATAGTGTAGTGGACACCTATATGTAGGTAATGTTAATCGGTTATTCCCTGTACTCAAGGTCGGGTAAAAATACTGAGGTATGTTCACAGACATACATTATAAGAGCTGGTCTGACTAGTTTTTCCTTTTAGTAGACCTTCTTGTATGATCTTTTATACAGACAAATATAGTGATAGACTCTGTATGTATTTTAAGATACATACAGAGTCGGGAGGGGCGGTGCAAAATTGATTATTTTGATTACAAAAGTATGTAATCGTAGAACCTTTATATTAAGCTATATTTATTTAACTTTGTTTTATAGAAGTCCATAACTTTGTTTTAAAGGAGTCCCCTGAAAAATAAAAAAATAGTTTTTTTCGTTACTTATTATACTAGCTCTGCATGCAGCTGATTACATGGTAAAATGATCGGCTGCAGAATGCTGAATAAACACAAAACATGTTTAGTTGACATTAAATTTCAATAAAAAAAATAGTTTAAATGGATTATATAATCCAAAATATAGTCAAATTTTAAATTAGGCAATTAATTAAGCTAGTCTCCTACAAAAAATGCATAATTTTGTAGGCTCGAACTGATTTGTGTAGGATTTTAATAGCATATATTTAATTCTGTTTGATTTTGCACATCTAACAATGACGATTCTCTAAAGAAGCAATACAAAACAATTTATCAAACCATGGCTTCCAAAGATACTTAGAAAGGTAGATATACAAAAATTTCTACGCAACAATCTGTTATTTTTTTAGATAACAATTATCGCATAATCAGCTATCAGCGACAAATAGCAATAATTAAATCAATTTTCCACTCAACTGGTCAGTCAGTCAATTCACGATGACAGTCACGATGGCCGTAGGTACATCATTTTATGCATGAGTGTGTACGAATTTATACTTCGTACGAAACTAATCATTTTTAATTTAATAGAAACAAAATTAACAAGAGGACAATATTATAGATGTCACGATGCGGTTCATGTTAAGTCCTTAGTCTACGCTTTGAGTCCCTTCAGCTTGTTAGTCGAGAGAACTAGTTGCTAGACTGGTCAAGATTCAAGTAGCACCTAATATAATTATATTAGGAGCTACTTGAATCTTGATTAATCTAACTATGAGAGACTATGCCATCCTCTTGTAGTTAGACATCATTGAACGACTGATGCCTGACTACGAGAGACTTATAGGAGGAAACGTACCTTAGTAGTTTGAGTTAATGTCGATAAAACTTTTTTTTTTGTAAACTTAACCTAAAATAAAATCCGAAAAAGAAACGTATGAATAAATGGTATCAAAAAATATACATATGTGATTTTTTTGTAATGAGATTTCAAAACCACGAAAAATAAAAGAGTCCTCCTTTATTGAAGTTCTATAAAAAAAATATTATGCGCTCATATGTCAAGGTTCTGCTCTAGTAGCAAGTTTACCTGTTATTATATTGTTCTTATCAGCAGCGTCGTGAAAACATATAATGTTTAATTAGTGGGCTTCATTATAGTCAACATTGTATGTTATGTCTCAGCACTAGGTATCTCATAAATATATGTCAGCAGGTATCTTGGTTACTGACCGCGGTCTTTAAAACCATACAATATATTCCATATTACATCATTTAAGAATGTTATGTTACAGTATATGGACTCGCCAAACATGAAATTGAAAAGAAAAATGTACATACCAAACAATGTTATAGGTAGGAACATCCGAATAATACACAACAATTCTATACTTTTTTTGGCGCAATGTATGTCTGTCCAGAATCAAAAAATATTCTAGAACTGCGTTGTGTGTGAGTTTTGAATCTCAGATTTTTATGAAAGTTGCTATTTGTAAATTTAAATATCAATGTTCATAAAACAGACTTTGGATAGTTCTGGCTAGGGTCAAGTTTTTATGCTCGATATGCAAGCATTTGACTAAAATCTCACCTGATGGAAAGCGACGATGAAGCCGAAGATGTAGCATGCTTGCCTAGAAGATACATATTCACTCTTGACAAGAAGATTCCCTGATTATTATATATAGTTCAAATCTAATGTAGACTATACTCGTAATATTGATAAATAAAGTTTAATTTTCACAAAACCTGTAATTTCTTTTCTAGCACAGAGAACAGAGCGCATCAGAATCTGTATTCCACGGTCAAATATCTGTATTCCAGATCTACTCTTTTCATACCAGTGTTCACTCAAATTGGTTCAGCCGAGCCGTTTCAGACCATACAAAGATACTTCGACCCAAATATACACACCAACACGTATCTTTGAATATTTTATACGGCTACTAGGCTGTGTTAAAGCATCTACGCACATCATAATTTCAGATTATTACTCATTATAACTCTCTAGAAGAGATATAAGTTATTTTCCAGAACTGGGAAGGCCAAATTATGTCAAGAACTCCAACAACTTCCCATACACACTTCAAGGTCGCAATAGTCAACTTACCGAAACATAATGTCTTGAACATGACAATACGTACACGTAATTAGCTCGTAGGGTTTACGATCTGAGGCTTAATTGACATTTTGACGGAATCAGGTGCGGTTTTTGTAACAACTTTTAGAGATAGCGGGACATTTCAATTTGAAAAAGAGAGTCTGACATTTTTTACACGTCATTTTGTCAATTGTCTTCATTCGGTATCTAGTAATTTTTATTACGAAATTTTAGTGGGAAGTATTTTTTTTTTGTTTAATATACTAGCTATTATAATCGCCATATTATATCAGCTGTCGGTAAGTGATTATGTACAGCACGCTATAGAAAACATAAAATTGGAATATTAAAAAAATGTTACAAAACATTTTTTTACTCTTCTCACTAAAAATAACGTTTAACATTAGGTTCGACTATTTTCCGTTGTTTTAATTTAAGAAACGATGTGTCGTCAGGACACACGGTAGGAGTGAAAATTTTGTGTTACAGGGAAATATTCTAATAATTCATTACAATGTTTACTCCCACCACTTTTCGCCACACAAAAATGTTGCGAATTTCAAAGCCCTTCCATAAGAAGTTCACATGAATCTTAAATCAGAAAACAAAATTAAAATGAGACCTTCAATTTACTTTGAATCCGTTATCCGCATTCTACCAGGCTGATTGTTAACTCGCTCTCGCTACCTCTCCACACCAAGTTGCACCCTCAACGGACGTCCTTCCTTCCGTGGATTGTGATTACATCTGTCATTGACATGACTCCGTTACCAGTTGTTAACATATTTGCAGTTTGTCGCTGACCATTGTTTTTGATGAGAAACAATATAAGAGGCTCCAAGAACAGACACGCTTCAGATGGCTTCGAAGAAGGGGGTATAGTATTGTAGGTACAGCCCGGTCGATATAGCTTGGCACCTTGTTTGTATACGATCCACTTCCCGAACGGTGACAAGTTATCTTGGATTCAATTTAAAAAGTAGGCTATCTGAGTGTTATAACTAAGAACATTTCACATGTAAATCAGTTTATTTTTTGCAGCGTAAAGAAAGAACAAACACACACACACACTCTCAAGATTTGTGTGAATAATATATACCTAGAATTGAAGTCCGGGTATACATAAATGTAAATTGTATAAATGTTTCTATAGAACACATTCTAAGCCTAGCGTGTTTAGCATCTTTGATCACATCGTCACTTACCATAAACAGAAATATAAAACAGCGAACATGAGAAAAAGATAAGAATCTCAAAAGTCCACCATATATCTTCGAAAATCTCGAACATCCTGGTAAAGTACTTAATATCCTCCTCGCTCCAGCACCAGAGCAATAACCGTAATGTTAAAATTGGCACCAATGTCTGTACGGTACCATCCCAACCACCATTCCCAGAAGCATTGTATAATCCACCATTTCGATCGCCAAATGCGTCACGAGCCGAAATATACGAAGATGGAATACGAAATAGGTAGACGTGGAAATACCTACAGATTCATTCATGCTTTTATGTTTCGATTGGCGCATTGACATTTGATTGTGACTTGACTGAATATTTGTGTAGGTTTTTGCCTTCTCAACGTAGCTTTACAAGGGGAATTGTTGTTTCTGGTTCTGGTGTGACTGTGTGTGTGATGTGAATATTTTGGATCCCACCACACAAGTCTTCGAGCTGAGTGTCAAAATATCAATTTTACCTTACTTTGAAGCTGTTTTACTATAAAGTATACCATTTGACTTTTGTATTTACTTACCCTCCGTTACATCGCTTACTCGAAAGTTTTTGTGTTTTTCATCATCATTAGCATGGAAAAGCCTCTCCAATTGCACCCATTTGGCTTCTGTCATCCAGTTCTTGCCAGCCACCATACCAAGATCGTCGCTACACCTAGCCTGAGGGCATCCTGTACTCCGTTTGACGATTCACGGTTTCCACTCACACTCCGCAACTTTTATTTACCTAGTTCTAATTGAATTGTAAATATTCTAACTAAAGCGTGCCAGAGCATACTAGATTGGGCAGTGGAGCACTTAAATCATTTGCTTAGGTCAATTTGGCTTGTTATAGTGTAAATTTTATGGATATTCTACCAGCATTTAGCGTCTCAGGATACTTTATGAGTCTATTAGCTGTTGTTTGCATGTACGGCCATTCTTTCTTCATGTGTTTTCCCACGGGGACATCTGGCCTAGAAACATGTACCTATGTGCTTTTGTATTGTTTCGTAAATATACTCGCATTGGGGATTTAAACTAGCCTGGGGAAATAACGAATAATAGAATGAAGTATTAACTGGTGCCTGTAGGAGGTATACAATTGTTGCGGCACATTTATGAGTACACTACCTATTTTCTATACAATATAATACGAACTATCTATTGGCTTAGATAATAATTGAGAGTTCGCCTTCAAACCAGGGGTATCGGGTTTGATTCCCGGCGGGAACACTAGTTTTCTCCCCAAGGAAAATTTGTGGTTGTGATTGTGTGTGTGTGATGTGAATATTTACGGCACCAACGACGCAAGTCATCGAACTTAGTATGGGGCTGTGAGTGTGGAAGCGTTTACGTTTTAATAAGGAGTTGTAATTAGATTATTTGTTTATTCAACTCGTGGAATTCCTGAGAAGTAAATCTTAGTACAAAAGTGCCAACAATTAGAGCCCATTCCATAAGAATTACGTGGTACCTAACAAGGACGACGTACGGAAGCTGAATTTTAATGGTCATTAATGAAACATCTGCACTAAAACATAACGTTGCTATAAACATTATTTTTTATTTTTTTTTATTAATAACAAGACCAGCTCTCAGTCGTAAAGATAGTATTTTAAGATACTATTTTTCATTATAAAAAAATGAAAAAATATACGTATTTTTTTATTTCTCCTAAATATTTTTATATCTGATACACTAGCCATTTGATCACTATTTCACCTTATGGAAAGTGATGATGTGGTCGAGGATGGTAACCGCGCTCTGTATACTGGACTATAACGCAAACATGTCTGCTGTCGGTCATTTTATTTAATTTTGGCGATTATTTTTTTGGCTTTAGAATGCTGAACTACAGCTGAATTTCGGGTAAGCCAGCTGAACACGAATACATTATTTAATGGAGTTTAAACATTTCTATTATTATTTGCTTAAACATTTCTAAAACTATTTTTTGTTACTTTTATTACAATTCTTCTATGTGACTGCTTGAAATAATTTAGAAGCAGCATATTCTAGAATATGGCCTAGTTTTTTTGCTGGATTTTTTTCACAATATTATTTCATATAGAAAATAATATATCTTGTTGGGCAGACCTAACATTTTGCTGGACTAATTATATTAACATACATCATTATAGTAACATTATTATTTTCTAGAGAAAATGATATTTCTTGTTAGATAGACTAGTAAATTTTCTCTATAAAATAATTAAACGCAAGCAAAGCTTAAAAAAACGAATTCACCACTTTATCTTCGGAACCTTCATCAGAAGTAATGTATTAAACACGCATTATTGACTATAACTCAAAAACAAGAGATCAGATCTTGACCAAATTTAAATGGGACCACATGGAAAGCACCAGATTTCAAATAAAAAAAAAATCATCAAAATAGGCTCACAACAAAAGAAGTTATGAGGTAACTTTTGAAGTCGGTTGAACGAGAACATCGTCAATGTAATCAACAAAATAGGCATTATTGACGATATTTCAAGAACTTCTGATCAGATCTTGATCAAATTTAAATGAGACCAATTGGAAAGCAACATTTTTCAAACTTAAAAAAAACATTAAAAACAACAAAAAAACAGTAAACACATAAAAAAAAGAAAAAAATACCGTCGACTTGAGTACCACCTCCTTTTTTGGGAAGTCGGTAAATAATATTCTTTCAAAAAACAATTATTCCAGGATATTATTAAGTCTCTAACAAGACATATCGTCAGTACCGACCAAGATATTTTTATGGATAATTAACCCTCTTACTTTTTTATAAGTGTGTTTAATAAGTAAGTGAAAATAATCTATCAATCTAAGTTACCTGATAGTACTATAAATAGGTGAAGAGCACATCGAATTGTCAATACAAATCCCTTTGTCAGCCCTGCTTTTGTATCAATAGTCCTTGGAACGTGTCATATAATTAATTATCACAAAAACTAAGTATTTTAGAATTTAGCGTGAACCATGAACACTTTGGTTCCAGCTACACCTAGTTACATTGGCCTAGTGATAAAACAATTACAGTTCATTATAATGGAATCGTAAAAAACAAACAAACACATTTACACTCTCAGCCCCTCACTAAGTTCGATAAATTGTGTCGTGTCAGAAACATTCACATACTCACCCAAAACAGAAAAAGGCAGGTCAATTGCTTTGAGTAATTATTACTGATGTGGTTGAGGGTGGTGAACATTCGTTGACACTGGTTCTCAAGGAAAACTAAAACCTTTTAAGATGACTAGGCGTCCTGACTGTCTTTTAGTCAAGCCAAGAAAACTACTTACCTTGTCATACGTAGCAAGCAGAAAGGTAACTTAAGTTCCTACAAGAAGTACTTCTGGTGTCCTCACTTGCTGGTCAGTAAATACAATGACCTACTTGTGGACAGCTACTTGCAATATCTAGAAATAATTGTGTATGTGAGTATCCCCTAATATCATGGTGCGGACCCATGGTGCGTAACATAACATACTGACAGACTCGTACAATTTGTATCATTACTGTGCTTACACTGATGACTCAATTTAAACTATAATAAATATATTTAGTACTTGGCTTATGAGAACATTTATTTTTTTACTATGTACTACTTTTTAAACTATTGTTTTCCACACTAAGTACAATTATAAGGAGGTTGAGTTTGTTTATTTGGAAAATATAATCTCTGAACCTACAGAAGATCTGAGTATCATAGGTTATACTTTATTGGGGTATCTTTTGATTTTGAGTACGTTATCTCAATATTCGTTAATAATATATTCGAAAAATAAACAATTTGGCCGCTTTATCGGATTACACTGCCGAAACGGTTTGATATGAGTGAATACAATGTAAATCAGAACTATTATAATTGGTCTTTATTAGTCTTTATATATTTTTAAGCTTTAAAAAAGTCTTATATCACAGTACATATAATTTTTTGTATTTTATGGCAATATATATGAATCCTAATAAAAATTAACTATGTCCTCGTCTTATTACACAATACTTTAACTTATAAATGTTGAAGTGGCAGGACAGATTAATGGGTCAGAGTGTAGACGTTGCAAACATTTTTTTCTGCATTGTTATAGGTGCTTGCTAAGAAATTGACAGGCAAAGCCGGGGCGGGTCAACTAGAAGTACCTATATATTAGAGAGACACTGTGTGTTCTTTATGGGTGGCACTCAACTACACTGTCACACAATATGCTAATTCAAAAAAATCGTGAACAAAATCGCAAAACACACTATAAACCACCATGCTAGACAAATTAAAATATGGGTAATAAAACAGCATAAATAACTATAGGACTGTCATATCAGTATTTTATCTGAAAGTATGTACTTATGATATAATTGTAATCAGTTTATTTGATTTTTGTGTTGATTAAGGGGTATTCAACAACAGATTTTCATGCAAAGAAATTTACTAGCACGTATGAGTATATAGTATAGTATATGTATATGAGTATATAGTATTGTAGTATAGTATATGAGTACATAGTATAGTAAAAGACCCGGGAACTCTAAAAATTCTTATTGGATATTACTATTATAATCGTTAATTTAAATATCTATTGAGATAGTAGTCAAGTGTTTGCTAATTATAAATAATCTAAATTATGATATACTAGCCGTGCTTCGCCCGCTATTATCAAGTTAAAAAGTAGCCTATATGTTAATCCTAGGTATAATCTATGTACATTCCAAATTTCATCCAAATCCGTTTAGCCGTTAGAGCGTGAAGGGGGAACAAACATACTTACACATTTACAATATATGATAATATGATAAATCCGTTATGATATATAATATGATAGATTGTAGCCAAAACTTAGCAACCTACAAAGCTTTTTACCCGAATTTGTATAGTTGACTCAAACCTAGCTTAGAAGTTCAGCCCTAGAGTCTGCAAGTAAAAGCTATAGTAAAGGACATTTGCCGCCCCGTGGGAACCAAACACACCCGTGTTTGGCTCGCAATTTGTTTGTTTGTAGAGAGACCACGATAGCGAATAACATAAAATAATCTCGGTATTTTAAAATTGTTAAAAATCGTTTTTAAATAAACAAAATCTCCTTAAATAGAACAAGACGTTTTAAATCGTAATTTAGTCTTGCTGGCCGGCATATACATACTGGCGTAGTATATCACTGACAACAAAACAATATTATGTAGCAAAGCGCATTATACAGAGCACTCGCATCCCAGTACATGTCAATATTTTCCATCTATATTGCTGTACTTGTACACTATCATAATTATATAAACATATGGTTTTCAAATATTTTTTTATAGCTATTGCAAAGCTTCTATCGCGGGCCTTGAGCGTGGAGACCGAATCCAAAAATTCCGTAACGAAAATAACCTAACACCCCCCACTCTGACCGGCACAGCGGTGATACTTTTTAGTTTTGCCATCTATCGATGAATAGCAAAACTTTTAATGACTTTTTTAAAATATTACGCTTGTCACTTTAGTTCAGCAACTCGCCTCTAGGTGGATTGAAAAAAATACTGCATAAATAAAATAAATACATGGAGTTTTGCCGCGAAAGTGAAAAAATGGCGTTGTTGATTTTGTAAAATTTTCCAAAACCTGTGATTCTTCGAGTGTTAATGTGTAATAATGGTGGATTGTTAACCGTTAATACTTAGTGAACGTGCATAAGTGTAGGCAAATCATACAAAGTTGAAAAACGTGATTTTCACCTTCGCTCCAAAACTCCAATAGAAGTTCTAGTAAAGTTTCTACCACTTTACTAGGGCATGACTTGACTACGACTGGACCTTGACTCTTTTACTTGACTTTGACTGTGACTTGTGACTAGGACCTATAATATGAAATACACTTGAAATATATTATCACTTGACACTGGCTAAATGCACAAGATTGCAAAGCCAAAACTAAGAGAAAAAAAAAATAAAAAAAAAAATACATAATTATAATTGCATAAGTTGATAAAAATGCTATGCAATAGCTTTACCGCGGCAGTCCCCGAGTGCCACACGTCTTTTTTTATATTTTTGACCTCTTTTAACAACTTACCCATCTGGCATAAAAAAAGGAGTAAAGTTTCGACAGCTATTGTCAAGTTAAAAAGTAGCCTATGTGTTAATCCTAGGTATAAGCTATGTATATTCCAAATTTTGCCTTGATTTTGATAGATAGATAAATTCTTTATTTGCATACCAAAAAAGAACCCTTACACAGAAATCTGAAATTTAACATAGCACAAAAGGCGGTCTTATCGCTCAAAGCGATTTCTCCCAGACAACCAAAGAGAGATGATAAAAATATTACAAAAACATACACAAATACCTAAATGCATGGATATCCTAGCTATGTATTATTGTAGTAAGTACTCCTACCTCGCTATGTAACTAGGTAGGAGTACTTACTACAATGTAACAAGGCATAGCTAGTTTTTGTCTAGAACTCTAAGTACACAGGTAATTAGATAATCTGTAGTACCTCCATTCTTTTGATAGAATGATTGTAGGCCCTCTCACAATGTGCATTGTTGTCTGTGGTCTATAGCTGTTAACATTTGAAATACGATTATGTTATTTACGTACCTATCGGAAAACCAAGACAAATAGGCTGTATTACAGTGCTTATCACAGTAATATTATAAATCTGAAAGTTTGTTTGTTTACTCTTCACGTTTTAACGGCTGAGCGGATTTGGATAACATTTTGAATGTACATAGCTTAAGCCTAGGATTAACTTATAGGCTTTTTATTTGAATACCTGTTTTATAAATTTGAACAAGTATAGTCGATTAAGTAGTTATCTGTATAAAAAAAAACAAAATGATAAGCACATAATCTTACTTAACCTATTTTTGAAGCAGGCAAAGTATAATAATTATGCCTGATGGTTAGCTTCTTGCCTGCTTTACTTCCAGCTAAAATGTGATATATGGGTGTAGTGCAAACAACAAACAAATAAGATACCTACATAAATAAGAATACATTATCTTTAATATTATTTTCCTTATATAACGGATGTGAATTTTCTTCTTTCAGAACTTTAAGTCTGAGTATACATGCCCATTGACATAAATGCCGTACCTAACCCAATATCGATCTACCAATAAAAACCGATAGATTACAATTTTAATTCACAGTATATTTATGGTATAAATGGCATCACTTTATCTTATAAAAAATACTTACGAATCAATAAAATATGTATTTAGAACAATAAATAATAATTATATCTAACTCATCTTTGAAATTGTATTGCAGCGCCATCTATGTTACAGCCACTGCTCTATCGGCGAGTAATCAACTCCACTGGACGAGTAACCTGCGAAGTTCGAGCGACGACCGGTAGGTGTCGCTTGGCGTTTGAAAAATTCAGCGACGTTTCCGCTCATACTGCCGTAGGGGATCCCACCTGAAAGTAACAATATGAGTAAATATATATAGACTTAACTTCAAGACACTATATTTACAAGAAAGCATATCGAAATAGAAAGTCTATTAAGAGTAGCTTGCATGCTTGTCGTTAAGACTAGACAGCTTTTGCCGTCAGGATGTCGTTTTCAGTCACTAGGGACATAAGAAACGTTAAACTCAACTTTCACTTAAGTCAATCGGTAAGGACCAAGGGCACCGCGCCACGAGTGTAACAATCTTATAGCTACACACTGAACGTATTTGGTTCCAACGAACGGCCAGCATGTCGCCAATTCGAGCCAAATGCTGCTATTAGGTGACAATTAATATGTGTAAACTTATTTGTCGTATTACATACCGTAAGAAAGTCCAGGTCCTGGCAATGGAGGCATGCCGCCGCTGTCGGGTCCAGGCATCGCTGTCGTGACAGCAACGACAGCGCATAACGTAAACAGAAGTAGTGGGATCTGAAATTCGGGAAAGAAACTATTAAATATATTTTAAATTATAAGGGATATTTGTGCTTCTCGTTCTGGGTGTAATATGTGTGTGATGTGAATGTTTCCGGCATCCACGATACAAGTCTTTGAACTTAGTGTGGAGCTGTTAGTGTGAATGCGTTTGTTTGTTTGTATTAAAGGATTGTCGAAAGTATCGACAATCCTTTAATCATTGTCGAAAGTATCGACAATCCTTTAATCAGAGATCAGGAATGGTATCTTACTTGGGATAGGATTGTACTTATCTTCTGTTTCCCGATAAGTACAATCTAGGAGATGTAAAATCACGACATAAAAATCTGTTATACAAGCTTGGTCAAACAGTTGTCTATCTTGCAAGCCTATAAATAAAACGTAAAGGCTATTAAATTATAGACATCTATACTTTGTATATTTATAATAAGCCTTTGAAAAATCCAAATAGAGGCTGAATGCTGAAGAAGAAAGATATTTTGGTGTTAAGTTTTAAAAGTATCAGAGTATACTTTGATAGATTTGTTCCACCAACCACACCCATTTATTGGCAGTGACCCTGACTTTAAACCTTGTTTGATTGTGTATGTTTAATCGTTCATACAAATTACAATATTTTGTTTTTTGCCATGCGGAAATGTTTTAAGATAACATTTTCCTCATCTTTATAGTAGGTATCGTGGCACGAGATGGTCTAATCTAAAACTAGACACTCTTTACTTTTGTCAAACGATTGAGTCAACATTAATGTACTTTAAAAACGCTATCACAATAATTACAGTCTTACACTCTGTTTAAGACTAGTGTGAATTGTGCCAGAAACATTCACATTACTTAGACGATCACACCCAGAACAAGAAAAACTATTTTCCCTTGGAGGACAAACTTGTGTTGGGAATCTAACCCAATACCCGTTGCTTCGTAGCCAGATGTGCAACCTACTCCAGCGGGTGTCCATATTTATTACGATAAAACTAAAACGGTTTTTATCGCATATTTCATGCTAATTGTAAGAGTATTTTTTATATATCACTCGTGAAATTAAGCATATTGTCGGCATTTCTCGGTAATTTCAGCTATCAGTACTTATGTTTAATCAGAGCGTCTTCCACGATGGTAGTGTTACAACTTAGTGTAGTTTGAATATGTGAAATGCATATTATTATATCTCTAGGAAGAAGAATCAAGGTATCTCTATAATAATATATCCTGATCAATTCAGCGTATCGATATTTTTTGCTAATTTCGTTCGTGTTGATAAATTATATTACATGCACTGATAAACTAGAATCTGCGCTCCAAAACTCCAATAGAAGTTCAAGTAAAGTTTCTACCATTTTACTAGAGCATAACTTTACTATGACTGGACCTTGACTCTTTTATTTGACTTTGACTTGTGACAAAGGCTTTTAGGATGATTTACATATACATATGGCTTAATGCACGAGATTGCAAAGCCAAAAAAAAAAAAAAAAAAAGAATCTGGTAAACTTAATTCAAAATATTTATTTGACCTCCTTAGAATAATTTTCGCTGTCAAGTACAAAATTGAAATGAGCTAAAAACTCTAGAGTACCTATGCGCATTGTATAAGAGTCAATTTATATGTATTGAAGTATCAATATGTATGGACAGTAGGTATGCGCCAAGGTTGCAGCTATTAAATACCACTTGCTAACATGTAAGTGGTTCAAAGGCATGAATTTCATTGTGTCTGGCCTTTGTCTTGAACATATGGGACCTACTTACAGCACTTGTTGCTAGCGGATAGTCTAACAATTGTGTTGATACGGACTGCATAAGTTTGACTATCCCCACGTAGTGGGGTGGTGATACCATTGACTCGAATCAATTATTATTTTGTTTATTTCTAACGCTTAAGCCTTGAACTTGGCTTTGGTTTATTAGAACTATATTAGTAAATTTAGCAACAATAATATCACTCGAGGCGGGATTTGAACCAGCGGCCTATTGCTTAAACCACTGTGCTACCCAAGCTCTGTCTGACGCAACCAAATTATATATTTTTTAGTATTTATGTATGTTTCCATCTACTTTTTTTTTTTTTTATGTTTGATAGGCTAGCATTTGACCACTATCTTACCTGATGGAAAGCGATGATGTGGCCGAAGATGTAGCATGCCTGCCTAGAAGATACCTATTCACTCTTGACTTGAAGACTGCCAGATTATACCGCTCAGGAAACAAAGACGCGGGCAATGAGTTCCACTCCCTCGCAGTACGGATGATAAACGTAGAAGCGTAACGCTTCGAGCGAGCTGGAGGTATGTCAACCATACCTACTGGAGTAAGTTACACGTTGTGTTGATAACGTCTACCCAAATGTAAGGCGTTGCTAGTTTTAATAACTATAGTGGTAAATTCAGAAAAACCAGTGGCTGCGGGTTCAATCCCCGCCTCAAGTGACACTTTTTCTTATAACATTTACGAGTTTTTTACTTTTTACGAATATTTTTTAGTTTGCAATTTTAATTAAATTAATATTTAACGTATAATCTTGTTTAATTTATTATTCATTAGTTGTTAAAAATTTATTGATTTTTTTCGTATCCAAAAGTTTTCCTTTGAACATCGAATACTAAAGGATGTTTATTTTTGTGTGTATGTTACGCGATCATTTCGCCAATTATGGATCCATTTTGATGATTCTTTTTTTATTTGATAGACCATACTTTAGGAGTGGTCCCATATAAATTTTATTTAAATTAAATTAGCGCTTTTTAAGAACATCAAGAAAAAACTAAATATAACCGGTGAAGTAGGTTTTTTAAGCTTTACTTGCGTTTAAATTATTTGTCTGAACCGGTAGTAATTTGAGCGGTGCTTGTGATATTCAACTGTGATTCCATACCTCCCTTCAAGGATTCTACAATCATGACGTCAGACGTTGATTAGTCACGACATATTGATTTGCAGACCAGAGCTTAACAAAGGATAAAAATATCTAATATATACAATTCTCGTCTCACGGTGTTTGTTATCAAACTCCTCCGAAACGGCTCGACAGATTTTTATGAAATTTTGTGTATATATCGGGTAGGTCTCATCGGTCAACATCTATATTTTTATTGTACTAAAAAAATATTTCCTAGAAATAATGGATATGGCAAAACAATGTTTTCCGGATCATGTAGTAAGAATATATATTCTGTTTTACTAGCTTACTTAGTCCCCTTAGATTGAATAATACTTGTATAGAATATAATAATGCAGTTAGTACTTAGCTTAGCACTATGTTATCAGTAGATACAAAATATCTCATAATTATTAAAGTTATTTTTTTAAACCTGATAGGCAAGCATTTGCCCACAATCTCACCTGATGGAAAGTAATTATGCGGCCGAAGATGTAACATACTTGCCTAGAAGGTACCTATTCACTCTTGACTTCTCGTCTTGAATTCTAGTTAACCTCGCACACATCTCTTTTGTATAGTTAAATAACTTAACAGTAATAAATACTCGTGTCTTTGAAAACGTTATCAAAATTATCGTCAGATTTAATTAAATAACTGTTACTCAATTATATCAATTATATTACTCAATTATATTGATTATCAGCAGTAGAGCAAGTAATAGTTGATTTTACATTTTTAAATAATTTGAAGCAGTTCAACACTGTCTTAAATAATAGAAATAAAATTTTAGATTTAGTCCTGACAGATAACTTATCTTGCACTGTAAATGCGGCTTCACATGCTCTTTCAAATGTAGACCCACTTCACCCTCCAATAATAATATCTTTCCCAATAACTTTAAAAGAAAACCTAAAGAATAACATTGAATTTTTAACTAGAAACTTTCGCAGGGGTGACTATGTCTCTATTAATACTTACCTAAAGAAACAAGAGTGGGATAAGCTATTTACTCACTGTGATAGTGTTAATGAAATGGTTGAGGTTTTTAATGAAGTACTTAGTTCTTCTATCACACAATATGTCCCAATTCACAAAAAAGTAAACAGTAAGTACCCAATATGGTTTAACAAAGATATTATTAAGACAATAAATCGCAAGAATAGGATCAGACATCGTTACAAGGTTTACGGTAATCCATTGGATCTACTCCGCCTACAAACACTCACTAAATTAATTGAAAAACTTTCAAATAAATGTTATTATTCCTATATAAATAATGTCGAGGATAATATTAATAATAATATCAAGAGTTTTTGGTCATTTATGAAATCAAAACGCCACGACACAAGTAACTACCCTAATGTGATTACAGATGGTTCAGTAGTGGCATCAGTTGGGACGGATATGTGTAATTTGTACGCCAAATATTTTGCCTCAGTTTACAAAAAAACTAATATTGATGATGCCAATACGTATATTCATGATAATGTTAACAGTACTGCATGTGAGATCCTATCTTCCATACATGTAGAACTTAACACAATTATTGATAGGTTAAAACATTTGGACACAAATAAGGGCGCTGGTCCAGACGGTATTCCTGCGCTATTTGTAAGAAAATGCATTCCTAATCTTGTAGTACCACTATTTCATATATTCAATAAGTCATTAGAAACGGGCATCTTCCCTAGCTCCTGGAAGGTGGCTAAGGTAGTGCCAATATTCAAGGAAGGAGATGTTTCTCTAGTTAATAACTATCGACCAATATCTATACTTTCAACTTTCGCTAAAGTATTTGAGTCGATAGTATGTCCGATTATTCAGCTCCATTTCAAACAAAATATTACACCACATCAACATGGTTTTGTCTCAGCTCGCTCTACAAGTACCAATCTTATTTTATTTACAGAAATGCTAGCGGATTCAATAGATTCTGGTAAGCAGATTGATGTAATTTACACAGATTTTAGTAAAGCGTTTGACCGCGTGTCTCATAACATACTAATATCTAAGCTATCTAATTACGGTTTCTCTGGCAACTTGTTGAAATGGTTACAGTCTTATCTTTCTGTTAGGTCATTTTATGTTGTTTTGGGAGGATATAGCTCTATTACTGAATGAATAGCATCTGGAGTTCCTCAGGGCTCCCATTTGGGACCAGTCCTATTTAATATCTTCATAAATGACATAACCAAATGTTTCAATAATTCTATTCCGTATTTGTATGCTGATGACTTAAAATTTGCTAGACGTATTGAAACCGGTAATGATATAATTTTGCTTCAAAATGATCTTGACCAACTCTCTACTTGGTGCGACAAAAATGCAATGTCACTGAATGAAAAAAAATGTTTTCATGTCAAATTTTCTCGAAAGCTAAATCTCACTCCATCAAAGTATTATATCTCTCGAAATGAGATACAAGAGGTAGATTGTATAAAAGATCTCTGCGTTATATTGGACAGAAAATTAACATTTATACCTCATATAGAGCACATTGTAAAAAAAGCTTCTAAAATGCTTGGATTTATTATAAGAAATGGCAAAAATTTTCGGAAACTTAAAACAAAAAAAATACTTTATAATACCCTAGTACGCAGCATTTTAGAATATTGTAATGTAGTTTGGCGACCGCATTATGCCACGCACACATTAAGATTGGAGAGGATACAGAAAAGATTTGTTTGGCACTTAGCACGCTATACTAAATTGGCTAGAAGATCTGTTTCATACATTGAAAGGCTTGATTATTTTAGAATTGTGTCTTTAGAGAAGAGAAGAGAGTTCATTGATCTATCATTTTTATATAAACTTCTAAGACACAAAATTGACTGCCCAATACTACTAGAAAAAATTAAATTTCGTGTGCCATGCCGATATCCTCGACACAAAATAACTCCTTTAGTACCTCCTTTTAGACGAACAGTTCTTGGCGTTAATTCACCTGTACCCCGCTTGTGCAAAGTTTACAATATTTATGAGAAAATCGACCTGCATCATGACAGTCTTCCCAAGATCCGTCAGATGCTAATGGGTTTTAGTGGGTCTACTGATTAGTTCTTACACCATAAATTATTCTTTTTAATAGGTTCAACTTGGCTTAGTTTTAGTTTAATGTCATTTATTAATGTAAAAATTTAATTTACATAAACTTTTAGGTATCGTTAACTATATAAACAATCACCGTATGTGTTATTATTGTTATTTGTATAGCTTAAAGTAGTGCATGCTGTGTTTACCTATAATTGGTTGTACACATAGATATAATTGTTTTAGTTTATAAATTATGAAAGTATTTGTGTATCTACTGTTGGTAAACCAAATAAATAAATAAATAAATAAATAAATTAGGTGCTCCTGATCTTTGCGTAGAAGTTGTTATAGCCTTTGTACACCATTTCTTCATTCTGTCGTTTATATATACACCTATATGTGAATGGAATTTCCAAAAGCTCTTTTATATCGAGCACCTATGTTCCAAAAACAACCCACAGATAATTCAGTCAATGAGTGAGTCACTCTCCATTTTAATCTAACTATAGGTAGTATAATTTTTTGCATGATTAACTTTCAACATAATTAATGTCCACGTCTAGACAACGAAAGTAGTCTGACAGGTTGCCGAAAGGCTATCAGATATATCTGAGAGCTTATGAACTTGATCTTGGATAAGCGATATCTAATATAGATAATATGACCTCAGATGGAGGTTAGGATTTGGTTATCCAAGGTGCTAATGATATAACTCTTACAACGAGATAGAAAACAGAGGTAAGGCATTAATAGGTACATTATAATATTATTAAAAATACCGCTATTACTAACGTCATTTTATCGAAATTTTCGACCTAGGTTTCTGTTATTATATCTGATTCTCACGAAAACTTTAATAGATATGTACATTGTTAATTAAATTATCATCTCTTTTTCTACTTCATCATCGTCATCATCTCAGCCGAAGGAAGTCCATTGCTCACGTAGCATAATTAGTATAGTCGGCATAGCATAATTTACTCTTCTTTTATTGAAGAAAGAGTAACAGTGATTCATTTACTTATGATTTTTACATGATTTTTACTTTTATAAAACTAATTTATATAATCACATACTCAGGCATACTCTACTCTCTAATCAGCATCACACAATTATATTCTATAGTAAAGCATTTTGTTGCTAACTGTACTTGACAAGTTCTAGAAAATGTGAGACAAATTAAGACTTACATTTAGTTTGGGACGAATATGGATTTTTTTGGAATGTGGGACGAATAAACGGGACAAAAATGGACTCAATCGTATAAAACTTCTAATCTGCCAAATTCCATAATTCAAGTTTAAAATAAAAAAAACATTTTTAAAATATCGTAATTAGTCAATGTATCTTAATTTGTGTAGACATGATAATGCAGGTTTGAAAACGAGCCACACGAAGGTCGGTTACGGTAACAACAGATCTTTTATATCCTAGTGATCTCTTATTGTAATAAAGTAAAATAAGGGGGAGATAAAGTAAACTAGGGTCATCAAGTTTAAAAAAGTTCTCGGTTTTTAATTAAATGTTGGATCGGTAAAAGTAATAGTAGATTAGAGAGAAACTCTAGAAATGGTATGCATTTACCTTGCTTATTGTGAGCGAAACCTCAGCGGCCGACTTTTAACTAAGCAATGTATTTTTGAATGGGTATAATTTCGACGGCCACCAAATATTCTAAGCGGTTACCAAAATGGATTAATGGTCACCAAATTACGTTTCCTAAAATGAAATTTCCTGTGACAGAACCGAATGGAATAACAGTAGGTTAAGGTTATTTTAATACAAAAATATTTATTATACGAAAAAAATTATTCAATTCATAATATTTTAGGAAACGTAATTTGGTAACCATTTATCCAACGTAATTTGGTGTCCATTTATCAATTTTGGTAACCGTTTAGAGTTTTTTTGGTAGTAAAATAGGTACTTTTATGGGCGGTGTTTAAACACAAGCCTTTTTGAATTACATCACAGACTATGAAGGAACATTTTCTACTAGTAAATTATTTTCAAGGATATCTACTTTTACTTGCCGAACAAGTAAATAATTGCCGTAAAGTTTAAAGAAAGGAGTCCACTGTAACAGAAATTATGTGTTGAGTAAGTTGATACATAAATATATAAATAATATAAATTAAGTGGCTAAAAAACATTAAATAAACACAAGTTTAAAACTGACACCTATTTGAAGTCGGTTAAAATGAGATACTTTCAAATACCGTACAATTTACTGCATACAAATATAATATCCATAATGAATTAATAAACTTGTACTATCTGTTAGCTTAGTTGAGTACGAGTTCGTCTATTATTCAGCGGGTATCGAGTTCGATTCCCGGCAAGAACATAAGTTTTCTCCCCAAGGAAAATTTGTATTTTTGGGTTTGATTGTATCATGTGAATGTTTCCGGCACCCACGGCACAAGTCATCGAACCTAATGTGGGGCTTTACGTGTGAATGCGTATTTTTAGGTTATAACTGCATAACACAATATAGTGGGCAACCTTTTTGATTCAAACATAACTTGCTATAACTGACTAAATTATTTCATTAAATTCAAATTATCTGAAACACTGATTAATTTATTTAGCAAGTAGGTATCTGACCAACATCTCACCTGATGAATATTGTTCTTATTTGCTGAATCATATGTAACAAACAAACTAATGCATTCACACTCACAGCTCCACACTAGGTTTCTTCGAACTTAAGGTACACGTGTTTTGGGAGCCGGAAACATTTATACATAACACACACAAACACACCAGACCCATACGCACAAATATCCCTTTGGAATATTGTACTCCTGCCGTTAATCGAATAGCGTAGAGAGCAGAGTCTCGCCCACTGCGCCAACTGGGTCTTGAATTAGACATACGAGTAATTTGTTAATAATAAATATTAAAAGATTAAATGATAAAAGACTAACCTGCCTCATGTCGTAATCCCTCGCTAGTGCGGCGGGCGCGGCAACCTTGTACATATATACAGGCGCCGTGGCCGCGAAATCATGCGAGATTGTTTACATAAGCTTTGGTTGGAAGCTTCTGTTCATTGTAACCATAGTATTTGTATACTACAAATGAGTAATTCAATATATCATAAAAGTTCATTAATCAGCGCTATCAGAGTAAATAAAATAGTAATTCACCATCACATCTAAAATCCGTAAATGGAAAACACTTCCGAAATAATCTTAGTGAATATAAATCTTAGCTGACATTAATTAATTATATTATGATTGGTATTTCTTTTTTGAATTCTGTGCATATTTGACATATTTTATTTTATTTTTATTGTGAATAATTAACATTAGGTAACTGAATTTTTATGTATGATTTATGAAATAACAATCCTTTAATTATTGTAATTGGTGTAAGCATGTACCGTTTTAATTAAAGTAAATAAATAAATAAATAAAATCTTGGTTAATTTTTTGCTACTACACATGTCACAGGTCAACCCAAGATATTGTCCGTCCAGAATGGTTAAACTGTTGGAAAAATATATACCTTTTCACCTATAATGTAACTACCATGATAATATGTACTGTACAGTAATTGATGACAAAAATAATTTTGTTTGTGATTTCTAATTTTAAACAGTATTTCATATTTTTTTATGCTAGATAGACAAGCATTCGACCGCAATCGAATCTGATAAAAGTGACGATGTGGCCGAAGATGGAACATGCTTGCGTAGAAGGTACCTATTAACTCTAGACTGGTGGTCACCCAGATTGTACCGTTCAGGGACAAAGACGTATTTGTTAGCAAATTTTTTTTATATGTCTGCCAGTGACAGTATTCAAGCTACTTTGTATAGTTTTCCATATCAAGGGATGTTTGCGATGAACTCTAGATGTGATTGTGTGTTTTTATTTTTTCCCACACTTATGATACAAATCTACGAACTTGAAACGAAGATGTGAGTGTAAAGTACACACACAGTAAAAACGAAATGTTTAGTCTGATATGTGGAAAGTTCTAGAAAAATCTAGATAACGCTGTAGGTGCTGGCGTGTTTAAACTGAAAATCTTACTACAATACAAGAAGCTATGTTGCTCAAATTCACTATCAGTAGGTACCACGCCTTTAATACAGGCGACAATGCCCCTCTGAACCACATTCTAATACAAGTTTGTACAATAGCTACTATTATCGTAAGTTTTTATTTATCTTTTTAATAATGCAAACGATGCCCCTTGGCTTTCTTTGTCTTATTAGGGATACTAGACTTTAGCAATGGACCTAGAGTTAAGACTCTTCACAAATCCTAATTATTTTATTTGTTATAGTCTAGAGACTCTAGGTCATTACATACCTACAGATATACCTCATTTCAAACAAACTGACGCGCTCAAATGCACACACATATCCACACACACAAATGTATATTATTATGTTAACTGGTTTATATAACCAGAGCCACCCCTATGCAGACCATGTCATTGTTGGTTGTCTGGAAGAGATCGCTTTCAGCGATAAGACCGCCGATTGTACATTATAATTTAAGATTTTTTTTTAATATTTTTAATTATTTATGTAAGGTGTGACAATAAAGCGTTATCTATCTATCTATCTATTGAACATATGTGCATTGGTAGAGTTCTTCCAATGCTCCGATAATGCAGCAGAAATAGCCACCTTAAATACCGAAATCTGAGCTACCTGTAAGGACCTGTACCTGTCATAGACACGAAGTAGAAGAAGAAGAAATATTTTTATTATTATAGAATGAGTTATTGTTAAAGTAATATAAAATAAAATCACAATATTAAGTAAATCTTAAAAATCCGATTTCATAACAATCGACTATGATCACCCAGCAGCTCTACAAAAACAACAAAAAGCTATTATCATAAGAAAAAAAATATCATAATTGAAGCATGAGTCAATCATCTAGATTTTATTCAAATTAGTTCCGATTTTAATACTCGAACATAAAAACGATTCCTTGAGCTGTAGTTTCTAATCAGCTTTCAAAACATTCTGGGCCGTTGCTAAATGTCTTTGATTAAAGTTAAATGAAAACTACTTTGAACGTGTTTGTATAGGAAATATTTATTATCAATCTCGTATCAAAATTATGCGGAACACAAAAGTTGATTAACTTCGGTAACAGTGCATATGTGAGAATGTAAGTATAGAGATGTGTGAGCACGTATTGTTTGTAACAAGGTAGTTCATGCACTGGAAATAGAACACAGAGTAAGAATGAAAAACTTAGGAATACAGTGATGTGTCCACATGACAATATACAAATAACGTTTCTAGAAATACATATGCGTGAACTGGTGACCGAAGTGTGCAAATATTCCTTATTGAGAGTATGGATACTGATGGCTCCTTCTCGTTATGGAGAGTTCAAGGTAAATTTTAAGTTTATTTAAAAAAATTACAATAATTAATACTTCTTTATTCCTCATATTTTAGGCTCAGCAAACTTTTGTACGAAGTTTTCTGTGAGTGATTTGGTTTTGGACCACAGACAACATTTTATAAGGATAATTATAAAGATCTCCTTAAAGAGGCATCGAAGAGGGATCAATAGATGTAAAGTGACGTTGAAAATATGAATTTTTGTTTGGATATATTCATCTTTTAAGTCATTCGATAATATCGCTTAGTTTCGAATAGTAAACGATCCAGTTAGCGCAGTGGGCAAGTTTCTGCTCTCTGCGCCTTGGGTTTTGTATTCAATTCCTGATAGGAGCAAAACATTTTCTCTCTATGGGACATTTCTTTTTCTGGTTCTGGGTATAATTGTGTGTGTGATAATATGTAAATGTTTCTGGCATCCACAATACAAGTCTTTAATCTTAGTCTAGGGCTGTGAGTATTTTATGTAAATATTTATATAATATTTATGGTACAAATCTTTCTAAATTTCGATGTGCTAGTTTAAAAATTGAGATCAAATCTTTCAATCACACGGTCCTTAGCAAAAAAACGTGACATTTTACACGGTGCTGATCGAAGGTCTATGGGAGGACAAAGGCATGGGTAATACCACAGTAATGGCTTTTCATGACGGTATTGAGGCTGTGGTAACACTATGCAACGGCCTTCTGTAACAGCTGTGAAGTCATGATCTCCTGGTACTTACTAATGTCAACGGTGAACATTATTCATTGCTTTATAGTTCGAGTCACTAAAGTGGAGCTTTTTTGTCGCTTTAGAAAATATGAAATGTATTTAATTAATGGTTTATTATTTTGTTACAACATGGTAAGTACAAACATGATATTTATACAATTTTCTTCTACTTTAGTAGAAGAAAATTGTGGTCGGAAGGTAAAATTCTGTGCGGTAAATAAGAAGAAAAGTGTACTTAAAAAAAACTTAGACACGTTATTTACTAATAACTTGCAATTCTTAAAAAGAATTCTTGCGTGAAAAAGAAATTAATAACATATACATCATACTCAGCCTATCTCAGTCCACTGTTGGACATAGGCCTCTCCCAAAGCGCGCCAATGAGCCCGATCTTCGACTCTTCTTTTCAAGTCGTTACCAGCAGCCCTACGTATATCGTCGCTCAATCTAGTTACAGGGCGTTCTATGCTCGCTTACCGATCCGCGGTCTCTACTTCAGAACTTATCTACTCCAACGGTTGTCAGTTCTGCGGCATATGTGACTAGCGCACTGCCACTTCAGCTTGCTAATCCTTTGAGCTATGTCGATGACTTTCGTTCTCTGGCGAATTACTTCGTTCCGGATTCGATCCCTTAGAGTTACAACGATCAATAGCTCTTTCCAAATCTCGCTGAGCGACTTTGAATTGGTGGACTAGTCCTGCCGTTAGTGTCTCTGAATAAAGATTTAATTTAACTTAAATCGTAACATGCGGTTTTTAACGATGATAGTTTATTCTGTAATTTATTTATTTAATATGCACTGCATCATACTGAATTGTCTAATATGCTGCTAATATGTTAGATTAATTGTTCTTCCTTATTTAATGTGTCAAACAATATATTTGTAAAAAAAGGGCACGGAATCTAGGTCTGTGGTGACCATATTTTAAATAAAAATATTATGTTTCTAAACGGTGACATTAGAAACCACCTGCGTGATATTCCATGACCACTGTGTTTTAGGCAAGCATTACGTGTTTACATATCCTAAGGTATATGTTACCTATGTACTTACAGGTTTTCTCCTGATTCCTGTTCGAGTGATTACTCAAGCTGAGGTACACAGTCACTTTTGCGGTGCCATCCTGTGACGCTGCAGAGGCTGCACAACCAGCAACACAACCAGCAGCATATGTAGGTCATTTCAATAAAACTTATACTATAACGATGTAAACATGTGAATCGACTATGGTTACAAACGTTACTAATATGGGGCTCCAAGACCCAAACCTTATTCCAAAACTGAATGCCTATGACTAATTTATTGATTATTCATAAAATACATTACGTAATTTATATCGTCTTTATAGCATGTGACCTTCTATATCATAGAGTTACATAGACATTCGATATTCTTACATGCCATCTGTTCAACTACAAAATATGGTAGCATGTAGCGTAGGTAGCACATTGCTATTATTTATTGCACATTACCTTTGTATTCATGTTTAAATTATTGTGTTAGTCTTACAAAAACTGTTGAATGTACCTATAATCATGTGTACGTAATAATTGTTTGTTTTTGAAGTGGTTTTGTATCAGGGATATGAGTACTCGAGATATAGTATATAGGGGGCTGAGTCACCCACGTCCGTAGGAGGATACCCCTTAAGTCTGACTCCCTACACGTGGTCCCCGGGTGGTGCTAATCAGGTGACATTTGAGAGGTGGTAGAGCATTTAGTGAGTTGCTCGCCTGGCTTGCTACCAAAGTAGCTTACCACCATCAAGTTGAAAGTCTGCCGCCAAGCCAAATACGGTGTTCCGGCAGTTATCCTTGAGAGCCTGCGTATTCCAGGTCTAGTGTGTTTACCAGCTTCGATCACATCGTCACTTACAATCAGGTGAGATAGTGGTCAAACACTAGCCTGTCACAAAAAAAAAAAAAAGTTGTTTTACTGTGAAATTGTTTACATTGCTGTAAACAGTTAAGATCCTTCATACTCTTGATACAAAAACAGACATTAACATCTAATAATATCTTAGGGTGACGAGCGCAGTGCCTTGATGCGTAGATTTCTAAGAAGAGAGAAGAGAACTCTCTGACATACACACACACAAACACCCGCCCAATCATACATTCATATATGTCCCACATGTGTTTCTATTGCTTTAGTTTATCTGTTATTTTTATAAGATTTTGTTTCCAAGAAATGTTTTAAAATCTGTTTAATTTGTAGTTCTCCACATAAATTTTATAAGCATATCGTAGAATGGCCTCCCGCGATACAGGCAAGCCCTAGTGTGGGGACCGTTAGTAACTAGGATACCTATGTTTGTAAAGTGTTTATTTGGAAAATAAGCTATTTTGTATTTTTGTATCTGTATTCTTTAACTATTTAACTAATAATAATGTTAACTAATTAAGTTTATAACGAGTGGCACTGAATTGAAATGGGCAAGCGTGACGCTTACCATCATAGAGCAATTTGCTCGTCTTGTATCTCAATTAAATTTAAGAGTCTGATACACTCCGTTGACCTTCCTTGAATGGGCGTCACCGATGAAAATTCCCCCGCACCGACCCCGCACCCCCTGAACATAATTACGAGCAGCGCGTATTACAAAGTTTTTATTTATATATTCTAATAGTCACGGGACTTGTATTGCAAAGACTGGTGCCTGAAGTAGGCGTAAACAGCCGTATCACAGGTCACCAGGCCCCACTCCACGGATCTCCATATAACCATACAATAATAGTAAAAAAACAATATAACTATATGCTTATGTACTTACGTATATTATTACGTACATCGCGCGGCGTTCACTGCGCTCTAAAATAGTATTACTAGAAGTGATTTTTACTTCCTGCTCTGGTTCCAATGAAATATAAACATTTGGTAGTAGTAATTTTTTTTTACTATTTTATCACATCTTCGTTAATATCATTGTAGTTTTTTTAGATATCTAGACAAAGCGACGACGCTACTCTGCAACGACCAGCCTAGAGCTTATACCATGCTACTATGTACTAGAAACTGACATTTGTACGCTATTAAGAATAGAAACGAACAAGTTATTCACCAGCTTTTATAGTCAAACATACGCGGGGCACTGCACTCTTACCCTTGACCCTTACCCGAGACTTGAGCTCTTAGAATACACTGGCAACTTCACCTTTCCAACCGGAATCAGTCCTGCTTGCACAACGGAACGTGGCTGCCCGGCAAAGGGGTCTTACCTACCCAAGCGGATCCGCTAGAAGTTTCCATCTCCAGTGGTTCATAGTAGGTTTTTAGCCAACTTCAAAAAAAGGCGGAGGCACTCAATTCGAATGTATTTTATTTAATTGAAAGCTGATCCTTCTCATGTGGTCCCATTTAAATATGACCAAGATCTGACAGTTAGCTTCAATAATAATAATTATTATTAATAAATTTATTTCGGACATAATCCATAACATCATAAGATACCAAAAATCATACATAATCGACTTTAAAATTAAATAAATATCAATGTCATGAGAAATAAAAAAAAACAAAAATCAATTAAATAAATCAATCAAAAATTGTAAATCAAAATAAGATAAAGATAATACGTATTTAATTCATTTAATCTGATCAAGGATTCCGAAGATAAAGCAGTGAAGTCAGTTTTTTAAGTTTTGCTTGCGTTTAACTTATCCATTAGCTCCTAACCCGGGGAGTATTATCTTACAACGAGAGTTGCACTAGCCACCACCAAAAGATGCTGGTTTTTTTTGTAAACCTGAAAATTCAGATCAGATTACTGAAGCAAAATAAAGTTTGAAAATAGATTAGAAAATATAACCATTTCAGTGAATTTACTGAAATGGTTATATTTTCTAATCTATTTTCAAACACCAAATCTCAAGGTCAATAACAATAGATTTTTAACTAAGCTAGCAATAGATATTGAATAGCCGCAGCTTTGTCGCAAACGCAACAATGTGTTTGAGCAACGGCGGGTACGTTTGTTTATGTAATTGTACCGCAATCCGAAATGGAGCATTGATGTAACCGACTATCGAGTTATTGAACAAGCTTGGAAAAGGCTAACCGCCCGCCCTACTAATATCACTAATACGGTATAGGTGTACTAGATACAGTCATTACTAAAACGTTGTTATACTATTCTTGCACAATTTACTATTTGTGTACTTATCTAATATCTTTAAACGAGCAATTCTTGTATATATATGTGTAATCAGGATCTCGGAAACGGCTCCAACGATTTTCATGAAAGTTACAGATTAGGGGTTTTCGGTCCAAGGAATCGATTTATGAACGTTCCAGGTCCGAGAAATGATCGGTTCCCGAACTGCAATTGAAAAACCGGGTTTAAAAAACTATCAGCGCCATCTATTACGTGCCGTATTCCTCTCCATGAGATTATTGGTTTTTCATTTGTTTTCATGAAGTTTTCGATGTCTTAAGAATCGAAACCATTATTGAATCCACCTGAACACATATATAAAAAATGACAAAATCGGTCCAGCCGTTTTGGAGGAGCTAAGTCACATACACACGTATAGTAGAAGAACTATATATTTAAAGATTTCGAATTAGATGCGATGTGTGCTTTTTTATATTTCACTTGCTAAGTAAAACTCTTAACTACTAGCAATACAATTTTTGTTTACAATTTAAACTATCCGTTGGTTGTGGGTAGCCCATCTGCCTTCTAAGCATTTATATTAGCGGATGTTGGGTTCCATTCTTATAAACACACACGTTTTCTTCCCTAGGGATTATGTTTTTGTTCTATTGGTGTGATTTTTAGTGAATGTTTCCACAATATAAGTTTAACATTACAAGCATATTATATCTTCAGCCACATCTTTACTTTCCATCATGTGAGATAGTGGTCAATTAATGATTACCTATCTAGCATAGAAAAGTATTTGATTGTTTCTAAGCCAAATAGGAAAGGAGACAAGCAGCGCTTTATCTAGATACAATGATTTTATATTGTTTGTTCTATTTCGGCTTTGTAATCGAAATGACGTAATGTTACCAACGTTCATTGTCCCACAAATCACAAACTGCGTGAAATTTTAATAATTAGTACTCGTATTGATTTATTAACATAATTGTCTCTAATAATTAAACATTGAGTAAGAGAATTTGCGCCCGATTTCGTTTGAGGTTAAGATATTATTCTTTTGGAGCTAACCAACCGTCAATTCTGTCATTTATTTGGTTTCTAGACGAGTTGGTGTTTAAGCTGACCGAGTTCACTAAACTGCGGTTAAGGACATAGGTATTGTTCGTTTGAGCGGAATATAACATTCTAAATGTTTGAGGATTGAACGTTGAATGTGAGCTCAGACTTAACCGATAAATTAAGCAGCGTAACGTAAACTTGTCTTGATGAACTTCACCCTTATTATTCTATAGTCCAACTTTATAGTTTGTTTGGATTTTCGAAATATTCGAAATGTGAAATTCGAATATTGTGGAATTCGAATTTGTGAAACGTTTCGTTGCAATCTAGGTTGTTTTACTCCCTCAATATAAATACAATTGTAAATCATTATTAAACAGTATTACCATATTAAATAGTGCTTCTAGATGCATTTAGTAAGTCACATTAAAAGAAATTTAATTTTAATAATCCTTGTATTCTTACAATTCTATTTTAGACCATCGTTCATCATTAAGTTTTGAGAGTTGAAGAGACCGCACCTATTTTTCTACTGGTCACCAGTGACAGAATAACTCTATAAAAAGACTTGTACCGTAGGTGCCGGAAACATTTACATATCACACACAATCACACCCAGAATCAGAAGCACAAATCTCCCTTGGGGAGAAAAATTGTGCTCCTGCCGGAAATCGAACCAGAGGGCAGATACTTGCCCACTTGAAATATATTTATATCAATTGGGAGGCCAATATAATCATCATCACCTTATGGAAGTTCACTGCTGGACTTAAGCCACTCTAATTGCACGATCCTCTGCTTCTCTCATCCAGCTCTAGCCAGCCACCTTGCGAAGATCGTCGCTCCACCGAGTCTGAGGGCGATCTGTGCTACGTTTGCCAATTTGCGGTCTCCACTCAAGAAAACATTTACCCCAAAGGTTATCGGTCGCTTCTTAATTTATACTTATTAATATTTTATCGAACATGCATAATATTTTCATAGATGTAAAGCGAAGGCATGGTAAGTTTGCCTGTTTCTTTAAAGAATTCCCTGAAAGATTCGCGCAGATCCATATTTTGATTCAAAGATTGCACGAACCGCTCTATTTTGTAGAATAAAGATAAATTTAACATCGGCAGCAGATCCCCATGGTAAGATTCCGTAATTAATCAAACTATGAAAATATGCAAAGTAAACCAGCTTTGACGTCGCTACATCAGTCAATTGTATAATTTAATGGTTCGCAAAAGCAGCGGAACTCAAGAGACCTGCAAGCACATCAATATGAGGACCTCACTGCAGTTATGAGTCCAAAGTCAGACCTAAGAAAACAAATTTCTTTATAAGATCTAATTTGTTGTTTTCTAGTGTAACATTTGCATCTTACAAAGGAACATTAGGAAGACAATACTTGATACATTTGGTTTTGCTAGCATTTAACAATAAGTTATTAGCAGAAAACTATTTCAAGACTAAATCTAATTCACAATTTACTTAATTTAATTCCACCACTTTCCTATAAGTTTTAAAAGTAAGTGACGTGTCATCAGCAAAAAAGACAATAACTAGTGCTAGCGTTGCTGTCATGTTAGGTTAATCATTTATATATACTAAAAATAGGAAGGGTTCTAATATTGAAACTTGAGGCACGCCAATTTTAACTATAGACCCGTCAGATGTCACACCATTTATCTACTTATCACAAAATACTTCAATTGCATACGTGACCCCTCCCAAGCCTCGAGAATATGTGACACAATCGAAACAATATAAGTACTTTTTGTCATCATCATCATTAGCCTGTATCGACCCACTGCAGGGTATAAGCCTCCTCACCTGTGCCACTCACCTCTGTTTCGCGCTGATCGCATCCAGGTCTTTCCTGCGATCACCACTATATCGTCGATCCATCGAGCAATTGCCTAATATTTACTTTTTGTACAAAACATAAAATATTACGTAATTGATTTTTCCAACCGATATTAATATATCGTTGAATAAAAAGTAATCTATATTAAGAATAATTTTATATTTCAACTTTTGAAATGTTTCAATTTTCTAGTATTTTACTAAAAACACGCACTCCTCATTAACAAGATATTGACTAGGGCATGACTCGACTATGACTGGACCTTATCTACTTTAGGGGAGACCAAGCGGAGATTTTGGGTTTTGCTCAAGCGCGTCCGAAAACCAAATAGGGAGAAACCTTGCACCCTGTTATGTACCCAACCATATATAAACTCTTAATATAGCGAGCATTGATAGCAACCGATCAGATTAGTAAAAAAAATTGATCCTTAGAAAACTCGAGCGCGTCAGATAAAGACAAGGTAAGTTAATTACATGCAGAAAAGTGTACATTTCAATAATCTGACAATTGGAGCGTGACAAAAGAAAACAAAGTTGTTAAAAAAAAACACCTCGAAATATTCAAGCTCAATTAATGTTTTTTTTTTATTTTGAAAGAAATCCTTTAAAGATGACGAAAAAAATATATTCTGACGATTGTCACAAGGCGTCAGCTAAAACCACCAATAAAGCGTGGAGCGGACAGCTGCAGCTGAGAACTGTGTATTTCCCAAGGATTTTGCAACAAAATTCATATGATAGATAAGTGACAAACTTAGTGCCGAATATCAAAAATGCATACATCTTATCATAACTGAATTATAATAATGTCAAATCGTTTTATCAATTAAATAAATAAACAATCGTGATTGCGGTCTCGAAGAAAGGTTACAAAAATACTAGACTCAGAGGTACTAGTTATAAAAAGTTTCCGGGTGGTAGAAATTATTTTCTATAGTTATATTAAAATCTTATGTTTTGTTCGAATCCTTACAGAATATATAAACAATAAACAACTAATCGGTTTTTTTTTTAATGTTGTCAGATTAACGTATTTCCTCCATATAATTATCAGATTATAATTTAGGACGATTAGGACATCAACCTGCACCGTTTGCTTAAAAAATTGATACGCTCGCATATCTCATGGTTACTTTTTTTTTACATTTCCAAAAATTGGTCATGACTTTTGGTCGCGTCGAAATCGTCAGTCATTTGAATAGGAAATTTTTTTGGGTTCACTTAACATTTCCTCAGTATATCTGACACGAATGATATTACTATTTTTTTAATTTTCTACCACTTTTCTCTCGGTTATCAGGAGACGTAGGGCGTATACGCTTTGAATGTCAGGTGCGCTCGAGTATTTCCATGTGACTGTTTTTTTATACTCTTGAAAATTTGTCCACGCTCTCTCCCCACAAAAAGGCATACTTGTCATATGTTTTTTTTCGTTTTTGCACCTAATCTTCACAATCCTATAGGTCTCCATGACGCTTTAGCAACTACCGATTTAGCATCCCGGGCTCCCTTACTATTTAACTTGACTTTGACTGTGACTTAAACTTTTAATATAAAAAAAATCTTTAAAAATTTGATTGCTTGACACTATTTTACTTTTATTACAGATTACGAGGCCGATATTAAAGGAAAGGAAAATTTGTTATGTACATCTTCTAAATATTTACCTTAATACATCATTTAAAATTAAATAGTGTACATTGATTCCTGTTTCCAACTTTTTAAGCTATATAGGCAAGAATTTGATCACAATCTCACCTAATGGATAGTAATGTAGAGACAGTAGAATCATTTACTTTCATGAGTGCCTCTTTAGGGCCCATGTGAATAAAATTTTGATGATGCGGCCGAAGTTGACACATGCTTGCCTAGAAGATACATATTTACTCTTCATTTGGATCATTTTTATCGAGTTATTTTATTGGATTTTCACTATAAAGTTTATCTCCGATTTAGTGCATTATAGTAATAATTAATAATCGCACAGCATGTACATGTATGTACATTAATCGCAAAACATTACTTCATCTTATTCGGTATCTCAAAAATATTTTATTATGTTCGTGTGCCACGCTACTTGAGTGGCAGACATGTTGTTTCACAATGACTATTTTACAGTAAATGTCCGGTAGAGTTACGATAACATTCCTTCCTACTCTACCTGTCAAATATCGTAATTATTCTCTTTTGTAAGTACGCCGAGTTAATAGAGATATTCAAACTGATCTTTAATTTATGTACCGCTATCATAATAGGTAGTTTAATAACTGACTAACAAATGAATAAATAAATTGAATTTGTAGTTTGTATTTTATTTTTTTACTTTCACACTGACAGCATCGCAGTTTTATTTAATCTTTAGGTATATTTCATATCAATTTTACTTTTACTTAATGGTGTTCATTTATTTGTATATATTAACAAAATCCACAGCCTTAGTCTTGGGTGCCGGAAACATTCACATCACAACACAAAAAATTTCCTTGGGGAGAAAACTGGTCTTCCCGACGTGAATCGAACCCGATACGCCCTACTTAGCCAACCGGCATCAATTAAAATTTCTATTAATATTAAATAATAAGTTTTTATTCATACATCATATCCAACTAATCCTACTAATATTATTAATCCGAAAGTTTGTGTGTAAGTGTGTAAGTATGTTTGTTCCTTCTTCACGTTTTAACGGCTGAACGTATTTGGATGAAATTTTGAATGTACATAGCTTATACCTAGAATTTAAACATAGGCTACTTTTTAATTTAATAATAGCGGGCGAAAGCGCGTGGCAAGGCTAGTCACATATAAATATATATAATATTTTTAAAATAAATATGAACGGGAGAGAGACAAAGACTCATATTTAAGGAATAATTTTAAAAACATTCCTATCAGCTAAAGACAAAAGTGTTTGGTTTCATTTAGGTTCGAACAAAACGTCTTAATAATTATTTTCATACAAAAGACCAACTTTCTATTTTAATTTTATGCACCACTTTTCAATCAGCGTTCATATTGTTTGATCAAAATATTGCAATCACGTATTCAAACTAGTTGCACAGACTTATTTGTGAAACATTAGAAACTCTGAGATCTTAGCTGTAGGTACTCTAATTATTTACGCATAGCTATGTATAGACAACGTCCGTCTGCTCGTTCCTTATTGTTTCTTTGACCATTCATATATTTCGATAATAGGTTGTTGTAGGTTGTGTACTGTTGCACACACCTCACCTATTTTTTCTTAATTTCTCTCTTAGATTGGTACATGTCATAAGATTTTTTTATTTAATATAAATAAAATAATTTACTTAACTAAGTGATAGTAATATTTAAATCAATGCTTACAAGTCAAATCATTCACTTTTTTAACCTTCTCTTTTGTAAAATTGTTAGGAAATAGCTTTCACTCACGTCATTTGATAGGTTTCGAGCGTGTACGATATTCTTCCACGGGATGGTACAGTTTATTTGTAATTGTCATCATTTATCATCAAATTACTTCTTTGTATAAAAACTATCGGATTGATAAACCAAAATTTAAAACGTATTGAATTAGTTGCGTATTGACAGACTGCTTTACCTAAAGTAAGATATGACCAATAATAATAAATAATTATATCTATTTCTATTATCAAAAACTAAGTATCTGTGATCGTAAATACGTTTTATTGGGGTAAGTAGTAAATAGTATTTTTGCACCTTAGTATAAGCAATAACGTATTGCTGTCGTTTTTGACTTGCACCTCCCTTTGACAAAGCGAACGGCCGCAAGTAATCGGGCCGCGACGAACGACCGAGGAGATAAAAACCATCGACAGTCCATCGGACTGGTTCAGTCAACCGTTGCCCGCGCGATCCGTAATGTGACCCACGATGCATGTGGCAACTGCCTTCATACTGCTGACCTGTGAACTGTGCCTTACTATACGAGTCCCAGTAACTTGGGACGAAAGTGCTAGTGAAGTGAAACAGAAAATAATAAAGGAAAATGAGAAACAGTTTACTGTAGAGTCGTTCCAGCCAAAAAACGTGAATGTTCAGGACGAAACGCCGATACCCGTAGAATATTTCCAGTATACAGCGAAAAAGCCGCAGTTTGCAGTCGATGTTGCAAAGTTCCATGGAGTGCAGTCACCTGAAAACCATTACAAAGCATATCCAATCAAACCCATCACCGGGGAAACCAGACCGGAACTAGGCAAACACCATTTATTGGATAAACAAAATACATTCCATAAGCCACTACAAGAATTTGCAAACATAAATGAAGATATTGTCAACCATGCTGTTCCTGTATCTTCAAACTATGAAGTGTTCCATCCATATGACGCTGAAACGCCGGCATTGGAAGAGATATACAAAGACCCCGTCTTGTCGAAAATTCGAAATGATCTGGAAAACAGTAAAAACAGACTACAAGCCTATGAAAAAGATGCTGGTGAACCAGACATAGATAAAGAAGAATATTTGGAAAGTCCTGAAAAAACAGATAACAGATTTATCCCACATAGAAATTTACCGGCTCCATATGAAATACATAGACATCAAAGAAGACCTATATATTATAGACCAGTAGTGAAAAATCCTCAACGAGAACATTATTTGAATCAAAGACTGAGACATCCATGGAACCAGTACTCTGCCAAAATAAGGCCCATACATTATCGGCCAGTGAAAAATCACTTACATCAGTTAAGACAAAATCATGCTATCAAATATGATGATGAACGTAATGAGTATCCTCAAGTCAATATATTGGAAAATATTTCTTCCGATCCAAAAGATGGCTACGATATATTCGAAAAAGGAAAAGAAAAGTTTGGTCAATTAAGAAATAATGTGGATGAATCTATAAACAAAGTTGTTACAGAAAATCGACCAGCATTATACGGAAAACTAGAAATGCAAAAAAACGACGACTTAACTAATGATGACGAAGAAGATGAATTTGTACCGATAAAAAATTATGCCCAAGTGCGAAAAACTGAAACATTCAAACATTTACCTAGATCAGCGGCACTTACAGATGCTGACAGTTTTGATGAAATTCGCAATGCACCTCGGTTACGAGAGGCTGTCAAAAGTACAAAGGCCCAAACAGTATATTCTGAAGAAGGATACGAAGATTCTGCGTATGACCACGCTGGTGAACAAAAACATGCCTCAGAAAATGAGGGTCATGGTGGTTATCTCAAAGAACACGAGTTAAGTGGGGGAAAATATAAGACTCCATCTGTAAGTGCAAAATATGACGATGGAGGTGGATCCACCTTTAGAGATCAGGTAATTCATGCTGAAAAATGGAAAGACGATAACAAAAATAACTCAGAAGGAACTGATCAAGAAGATTATTCAGACTATGGTGAAAAAGAGTCAACAGAAGCTGACAGACATCAAGGTTCGTCTGAAGATGGTATTCATAGAAATAAACGAGAAAATGATAGAAATTATACAGATGACAACAAGTATAATGAAATGAACTCCCGTGCTGCCAACATACGTAATGCAAACTTCGAAGTACCAGATCTAAACTATAATTCTACATATTTGACTGAGCAAGAAATTATTCAACTCGGTCAAATAAAAATAGAACCAAAAAAAGACGATATTAAAGAAAAATACCCATATTACTTCAAAAATCTAAAAGCTATTAGCAAAGATTCACCTCTCCGATATGCAGAAAACTTGAAATTAATTCCAAAGAAGTCGAAAGGTGGTACAGAATTTTATGATTCTAGATCAAATTTTGAATGTCCAGAAGTAGATGATGTCCCAGATCCTTTACCTGAAAAATTAAAACATGATGGACATCCAGATGAAAATGATGAAGACAATGATACTAACTCTTCGAATAAAGGTGAAGAAAATTTTGACACTGCAAAAAAAACTCCAAGATTGAAAGGACTTGGTGACAAAATTGACTGTTTTAAAGCTAAATACTTTGGAGAAAATCCGTTAGACAGTCCCTTTTTTAACGAAGAAATTATAACAAACCCTGAGCCAGTCACCCTTCCAAATTCATCTTACTACAAATTTAAAGTTTCATTCGATAAAGAACCAATTACGGCCAAAATAAAACATGACAGTAAATCAGAAGGCTCTGTAGTGGACCAAATTATAAGTAAACATGAAATATTTAATGTAATAGATAAAATAAAAAATAGACAAAATGGCTCAATAAACAATGACGTGACATATTTAAATAACACTAAAAATAATAGTTACAAAGATAATAATACAAATAACCATGAGTCAAGCATTTATAGTGATATTTTAGACAGTATAAAAAATAATTTGAAAATTAAACTACCCACAAGTTATACTTTAAACAATGTTACTGAAACATTAAAAAAATCTTCAAAAGATATTTTAAATGACAATAATAAATATATATTTTTTCAAAATAAGGATGAAATCACTCAGTTACCTCCAACTGTTAGGAAAAAAAGATCAACTACTTTTGTATACGAACCGTACAAAATAATACGAGATAGCCAAGTACAAGACTCGAAGAAAACAACAACTACAAGTAACATCAGTCCACTAATAAGACAATTACAATCAAGTCGGGTAGTAGACAGAGTCCCTAAGGTCAATCAACAGGGAGAATCGTCTGAGAAACAAGTGAAACGTAACATTAACTCTCGAGTTTACACAGATATTGGCCGAAATGACAGAAAACCCAATGGAAGTAAGAATGATAAGAGCCCAATAGATCCAGCTTTGATAGAAATTAGTGTTGATAGCAGGAGAGGGGAACCTAGATATGCAATTAAACGCACTAATCACAAATCTAGATACACACCAGTAGAAAACAAAAAATCAATGTCAATTGACGAGTATAAGGCTCAGACGAGTACAGAAAAAAGTTCAGAAATGTATGCTAAAGGTGAAACAGATGTTCGAAAACAATTAAAACAAAGAAATCCAACAATACTATCTTATTTACATAAGGATATTCAAAATGTAGCAGAATCCAGTAACACTGTGCGAAAAACAATTTCCACGACTACTCCAAGCCCTATACATAACAAGAAGTCAAAGCAAAGTGAGGAACATATTGAAAATGAAGAAGATTATAATGATGAAGACTATGATAGTGAAGAAGAAGATGAAGAAATAACTACGACTACAACTACTAAAAAACCAATGTTTAAAAGAAGAATAAAATTATTGACTTCAACGGAAAAACTTTCTGAAAGTACAGAAAAACCAAAGCTTGAATTAGTTACAAGGTTCCGAGATTATAAACCTAGTAAAAATACACCACAAGAAACTTCAGCTGAACAAGTTGTACAAAACCGTAATTTAAAAAATGAAAAAAATCTAGAACAAGAAGCTCAAGTGCCACAATATAGAGAAAAGAAAATTAAAAGTACTAAAAGTACACTGGTGACTGACACAAAACGATATGGAGATGAAAACGATGATGACATGCGACAAGTAGAAGTAGATGCGTTAATTGGTGTTAAACAAAATATGGATGATTACATGCCTCTATACGAAGAAGAGAAAGAATCCAAATTGTACAAAAAACCTTTAAATGAAGGTAATGACAATGACGAAGAAGAAAATGAAGAATTTGAAGACAACACTGATAAAGAAAGTGATGAAAATGATGATGATCAAGATGTCAATGACGATGATGATGAAGAAGAGGATGATGATGAAGAAGAAGAAGACAATAGTGACGACTACGATGACGAAGACGAAGATATTGATAAAGAAGAAAACCAAGAACGGAAACCAGAAGTTACTACACCAGAACCAACAAAACAAACTCTAGCTATGACAACTGATGCGCCAAATCCTACTTATGCCACGCGTCACTTTAAACCAGAAACTAAGCCTATCGTGACAAGAAAGAAAATTGAAATACATAATGAACTTCCAGCAAATAGATCGGCACCTCATGTAACTCAATTTAAACAAGATATCAAAGAAGTAGAAATAATAAAGGAAATACCCACGCCACCAAAAAGAAAAAAACAAAAAAACATTGAAGCTCTTGAATTATACAAAGATGACAATCTGGCAAAGGATGTTAACAAATTAGGCGGCGTTGAAGTGTTTAAAGATGGCATTGATTTAAAAAATGGACCTAAACATGGTGGAAATTACAGAAGCCTTGATCCACCAAAATCTCCTGAAGTAGCATCGCTAATGGAAGCACGTGAGAAATCTATAAAAGATGATACAGTAGCTTCACAAACGGAATTTAAAAAGAAGATTGAACTTGATGACATAATACCAAGCAAAAACATGCACGGTGGCAACTTGAGATCCCAGAGCGATACGCGGATAACGAGAAATCGAGGTCGAAGTTCTAAGCTAATTGAATTAAGTGATACCCCTGCTACATCAATGCATGGTGGTAATTTAAAGCATCGTGGTAGAAGTAGACCTACTAGTAAGAGCCAGAAACTTATAGAGCTGAATGATAAAGATAATCACGATGGACAAGATACATCAAGTGATCATGAATCGTTTAGCAACTCTGCAAACTCAGGGCCAATGCATGGAGGCAACTATCGAAGTGAAAAACTAGTTTTAGAAAACAGGCCAGAAGCTCATGAAACTCCAATTAGAAGAACAAAAGGAGCAAGAAGAAACTCAGCAGCAATATTGAATAGTTTCGTTCAGGCCGCACCCGTTCTTACCTCAACGCCTGCCTACATTTTGGATCCTAGTAAACGTATGTATTATTATGTCGATGATTAAATTGTACCTTTCAGTAGGCATATAAAACAAAATTAATTAGAGTTTAAGGTTGAAAGTGCCACGATAATTACGTATCGACAAAATTGTGAAAGCAAACGAACTGAATTGGATAAAAATCTAAATTATCATGTTTGTTCCCTGTAATTTTCATTTTTTTTACAATGAAGTTTCTGTGATAGATATTTTGTCTCTTTTGATGAAGGTTTTTTTTAATATAAAGTGTTATTTTGTACTGTTTTTGTAATGTGTGAATAAATGTTTTACCAAAATCTAAACTTTTACTAAAAACTGTCTACAATGTTCTTCACAACCTACAAAGATAAAACAGTAAGAGATGTGATTTATTTCATTGAACATTTAGGTTATCACAGTGTCTCAACCACAGCCTCGTTTCTAACGGCTCACAAGTGTTACGAAGTTTATCAGAACTAAAGGAATTGTAACTGACAATTCCTTCGTCGTCGAGAGTACATTCAACTTTGGTACAAAAAGTGAAGCGCTTTCACTTTCGAACGACTATTGTCAGTTAGATCGAAATACATTCCAGCTTAATTGTTAAATTACAATATAATAGCGTAATACATCAAGGTGTAACATTATCAAGGTGATCAATTAATGAAATTTCAAATGTAAGAAGTAATCATACTTTTTATTGTGGCAAGTCTTTACAAAATCTTAATTACCTTACATCTATCTAGGTTAACTAACCACAGTTTAATCCATGAACGAATAAATTATGACATAATTTAGCTTAAAAATACTAATAGTTTACATTGCAACATTATTTTGGTTTCGTTGATTTTGTAATAAATATAGTACATAATATTCGAATTTAAACACATTACCTAATAATGCTTTGAAGCAAATTTTTCTTTTTGTTGTATTTTGTCTGTATATAACTATATGTGTAATATTTATATAAATCTTTGTTTGGATACGATGTAGCTGAGGTGATATTTTTTATCTTTTTTAGAATTAACTGTATAATACAATTGTGCTCGCAAAAGTATATATTATATTATGTCCAGGCTCCAAAATATCCAGGTTGTTGAATATCTTTATATAAATTCATTCAATTCCGTCCAGCCGCGACAGGTTAACCCCGTTTCCCACAAACACACTTTCGCGTTTGTAATATTTGTGAGATGATTTTCCTAAAACGTAAAATTTTTATTGTGCTCTAAGAATAAAAATATATAAATAAACTTAGGTCTTAATTACACTAAGATACCGTAAATTCAAACTATTTATGTTTCTTACGACTAACCAAATTACTACTCTGAATAGTTCTTGATGGTGGATGGTTGATGGGCTTCCATTCTGATTCTAAAGCAGCTATATAACTTTCACTATCCTCTCTATCTATAGAATCATCGGTCATTTCTTTTCCATCTTCTGAAAAGAAATCTATTATCGGATGGTAGTTGTAGTTGATTCTTTTTCCATTTGACGTGAAGTTCTCAGTCATTGTAGGTTTATCTTGTGGTCTTGATGTGGTGGAAATCTTTTCAGTTGACACTGCATGCAATTTAGGGCCAATGGTTACTCGTTTTGGTGGTGCTGGATGACTGTTTTGATGGTCATTAATTATGACACTGGCCTGGCCTATTTGAGGCTCTTCTAAGTACTCGTCAAAATTCTCCACAGATTCTAAATTGCTACCGGTGAATGACTCTACAGCAGATGATCCCGATGACATGAGGTCGTCAGGTCCGCCAGATATTTTCTTTCTTATCGGTCTTCGACTAGGCCTAAATGCGCCTCTTTTAAAGGGACTACCCGTGTTTTTAGAAAATTTACTCGGAGAATCTTTAGCAAATGAGAAGCTATTTGAAGCTGATGGCGTTGGTGGTTCCAAGTAGCTTGGCAAAGTTACAGAGTCGGAACCGCCTATAGAAGGATTTCTTGATGCAAGGGGTCTTCTTACATTTCTTATAGAACTTGCTTGGTTGAATGAATCAGGGAAATATGTGTTTCCATAGGAGTCCATATTACTATGAGGTAGACCAGAATCTTCACTATCACTATGCTTTCCTTTGCTGAATGGCGAACCTGATATTAAATTTTGATTATTGTCAGCAAATGGCGGAAAAGATTCAGGCTTACTGTGTGAAAATGGTGGAGTTTTACTGATTGTTGGTCTTTGAATAGTGGACTGAACAGCTTCAAAAGCATGATTGCCTTGTTCTGAAGATAAATCCTCTCCTGGGAAGTGCTCTGATGATGTTTCATGTATTCTATGGCCTAAAGGCGGAAATGAGACACTGTAGCCTTCGATGTGGCAAGAACAACATGTTGGAACCTGGAAAGTAAACATACAAATTTTGTATCGGTAATAGAAAGAAAGAAAAATAATTTATTTTGACACGTAGCAAAAATATTACAATAACAATACATACTGGCAAACTTAATATACATCGGCTCGGAGTAAATTGTGAAACAGTCGGAACGGGAATAAAACAAATATTTAAAAATATGTATGTAATTACTTTGAATATGTCCATATGTAGACCGTTTTGCTGGTCCCATGTCAATAGCCTGTGATAGTTGTAGACTTGTACGCATTTGGATTTGAAGTTGTCAGTTAGGTATGTGCAAGGTTCTTTCGGTTTCCTGTAACATAAAATATTATTATAAATAAAAGTAGGTAAGAACATGAAAAAGGAGGGCTAAATATTCCCACCACGAGGTTGAAGGTAAAAGTTAAAGGTAAAAGTGGTCCTGATAAAGTTAAATAAAGATAGAAATGTTAGGGCATATTTACACCCTGTATAAAATACAGTCCTAGTTTACACTCAATAATTTTAACGCAAGCAAAGCTTAAAAACCGACTTAATTAGCAGCTTCATAGCTTATATTTCATTTTTTGTTGATTTTCTCAAAAAGCGCTAAATCAATTTCGATAAAATGAATATGGGTTCACTTCTGAAGCCAAACAAAAAATACCAAACAAAAAACTAATTATCAAAATCGATTCATAATTGGTGGAATGATCGTGTAACATACAATTGAGAACCTCCTCCTTTTATGAAGTCGGTAAAAAAGGGAAATCAGAAACCAATCCTTAACTTAAAGATAGATTTATAATAATTATGACTATGATGTGTGACGAGCTGTCAATGTACTTCTTAAGAAGTTACTTCCGCACCGCATACAGCTTTGGTCAGGCATATTTCATGATGCTTAACTGACCGAGCGAGCAGCGCGACAAAAGCGTCTCCGTTTCACTTTGGTCAAAAATGCTTTTAGCGGATGTTCGGGTTTTCTCCCCTACAGTCTACAGGTTGCATTTCTCAACCGATACTCGTGAAATTTTGTGAGCAGGTTCAATACGTATCAAACAAAAAATCCCTATAAGTACATGGTTTTTTTGTCGATTCAGTTTTGGGTGTAATTTTTTAAATGGTGGATATACTGTAGTTAGGTTCGTAAAGACAGACTCACGAGGTTTTGAGTCATTAGTATATTAAGGTTCATTATAAAATTCGCGAAATATGAAGTACTGACAAGCATTTCTCAAGTCGCAGTGTCTGGGTATGCTCCCCAGTGTTGACGATGTACTTCCACTGCCCCGAAGTGGCCCTTGCTCGTTGCGGTCTTGCGTACTTCACTGTACTGGGACACATGAACCCGGCCTCTCCTGCGCTGGCAAAGTCACGGTTGGCTGTGTCACCTCGTCTGCAAATGGTGAGTTAAAGCTACGTAAATACACGATTACGATTGGATTCCTAATTTAGATTAATTTTGTAGCTAGTGAAGCTAGGAAGTGATTTCTCACTTCCATTGCTTTAATAGAAGTACATTTTGAGTGTTTTAATCATCATCGTTTTTATTGCGTGCTACCAGCACGCAGTAAAAACGATGTAAAATTTGCTGTTTTTCTGAGGCAGGATTGATTGGCAGATTATGTGGGGATTTGTCAGATAGAAAACATTTTTAATAACATAATTTAGTAACAATTGGTTAAGTTAATTAAAAAATAAAATACACAAAAAATTACCTATTGGAAATTAGATAATGGTCAGCAGTATACTTGGACTCTTGAGCCGCCGTGACTCCATCCAGCGCCCCTTCTCCAGGGTCCTTGAAGTCAGCCAGTAGCGCCCCGGCTGCTGCCTTGTTACGCCTGATAGATTGCACTATTGCTTCCCTGGAATACAATGTTGATTGATATAAGATTCTGGAAGCGTAGGTAGAAAGTGATATGATTGTAGTAAGTCACAAATTAGAAAAGATTATAAAAGATTTTAGAGTTCGTAGCCAATCGGCTAAAATGGTAACCTAATAGTTTCATGATGTATGTCTGTATCCTTATAAAGAAGTCCTTTTGCTTCGATTTTAATAAAATATCGTGTTACGGCCTTTTGTAAGCCGCTCAAAAATAAAATTGATTGAGAAGGCTCTAAGATACAATGTCAAAAACCTGTTTGGCGTTCTAGCGGTACTTGTTGAAATAATATCAAAATTAAGTGGCTCTTTATGACCTATAAACAGAGGGCTTCTATTTATTAGTAACCGAAACCTACAGTGAGCGTGTCGTAGCGTTACGTTCTAAGCCTTTCGCCTGCTTAAAGTTTTGATCTAAATCGATTACATTTACGTAAGTAATTATGTATAGTGAAAAATTTATAGGCTCACTAAAATATAACAAATAACATATTTATGTTAACTTACGATATGGACATGTTTTATTTATTACGAGAACCTGTTTTTGATGTCAATATCGTCATTGAGTGAAAGAAAATATGGTTTTTTAATTGAAATATGATAACAGGTGCGTTTTTAACTGTTTTACAGTCGATCAGCGGCAGGTTGCCGGCACGTGGCTCACTTTCACCGGCTAACGTCTTTGTAATCGCGTCACTCTTGCTCTCGGCGGTGTTGATGTCCTAAGCTTATGCAACCACTTTGGTGAGTGTGTATGTTGGATAAGAAAACCATTATCTATATTCAACTTGGAATGTATTGACTTTGTTTGTTACATAAGCTAATTTAAGAAAGGAAAGGTCTGGAACTCATAAGCGGCTCTTAGGCTTCCTGCGCCATATTTTTTTTTTATCTGGGCGCGAAGCCCGGCCTACGTGTCGCGTCTGTGACATAATCAGAGATGTGGTACATGGGTTCAATAATTTATTAAGTCTTATGGTTATATAATTACATATTTTACTAAAATAGTCAAAGACCTTAATTAATTTGTCCTTCATTAATTAATCGTGTGCCATATTAGTAAATGTACAGTCGGAGATGGATTAGATATTTACCACCCTCGATTAGATCATCACTAATTCCAACAGAAGAGACAGAGGTCAAACGGTTGCATATTAGATAGAAAACGAAAAAGCCAAAGACAAGATAGATGGACCGTTAAAAGATGACGTGATTATGAAAGGACTGCGGATATGATGAACAAAAGATAATGGAAATACAAAAACAGGTTGCCGAAACCACACATATATTGGAAAAAAGGGGACACAAAATTCGAGAACGTGTCCTCCACCAATTTGGACTAGGCCAGCGTGTTAAATTATTATATATAAGAATAAATATTATATTATTATATTATATTATATGTATATATATATTTATACTCTCTCTGTGTGAAAAAAGGCCAGTCTCAAGCGTAGGTTTGTAATGTTCTGTAAATGATGTAATGTAATGCCACCCAGGATGCACTGATTAAAGACTCGAGTTTCCAGTAAATGTCGTTATTAAATTCATAATGATCCCATGTTCTTATGCTAGGCTAATGCCCTGTACCTAAATACACACAGTAGTAGTTTACTAATGCCCAAATAATCTTGTATTGGTAAACTACAACTAACTATTACTGATTCGTCTGGTTCTGAATTATAAAGCATCTAGAGAAACTTGTCTGTAAATGAATAGCATTTGCTCTCAGCCATTTGGTAATGATTTGGTAGCCACGGGTTTAAGGGTCGTTATTACCCAGATAGAGCTGGTCTTAATCTTAGAAAACTTTGCCAGATTCAGATTCTTTATTCACCTTAATAATGACAGTGATCGTTATTCTAGGCATGTAATTTAATAATTTGTAAACAACAATAGTATAATATATAATAATACTGTAATAAAGAATATGTTAGATATCAGGTACTAAAAAATTAAAATATATAATTATAAGCATTAGGTATGTCGATAAGAATAAAATGACTAATAAAATAGTAATTGATTAACAGTCAAAATATAGTTGAGGTAATTTAATGATAATCAAAAGAATTATTACTTAAGTTCCTGTCCAAGAATTCATTAAGGCTGTAGAAAGAATTGTTTTCAAAAATAATTTTATTTTTCTTTTAAATTGTGGCAGTGGTAAGTTTGATTGTCAGTAGGCAATTTAATAAACATTTTTATCTTGTTGTAGATACCCTGATTTTGTACTTTGGCTAATCTTAGTTTAGGTACGTAGAGCTTTTCATTATTGCGAAGATCCAAATTATGTGTCCATTTTTTCGGCAAATTGTCCAAGTTATCATACATTTCTAGAAGGCATTTGTATATGTATAAAGATATAATTGTCATAAGTTTGGATTGAGAAAAATATTTTTAACACTGGTTCTTTAATGAACCCCGTATATTCTAAATGATCTCTCTGCCGTTACTCACGTTGGGTAATCTTCAGCATGTAGACATAGCGTGTTAGTAAAGAGCTCGCATTTAGTCTCCGCTGTGGATGCTGGCAACTTCCTAGGTGGAGCTGGTCTTCTCCTACTGATGGCTGCGAGAGGCTCAACGGTCGTTCGGCGGGTGACGGTTGCAGCGTAGGGTTTAGGAGGATAAGTGCCCCGGCGGATGAGGCTGCCTGAAATATTATTTTAGATTTTGTAGAAAGTGTTTACGAGAAATTAAAACGTAGATTATAGAGTTTCGCAGATTTTGTGAATCACGGAATTGAGCAATCTGTAACACGTGTTGAAAAAAGTTATTCATCAAATTATGTCTTGTTACATTTGCGTCTTGGCTACTTCACAGACTGAGTATCCTTGCTAAGGTCAGGCAGTACTTTACACCGGGGCAGCTTCTCATTTTATATCAAGCTCAAGTCCGATCGTGTATGGAGTACTGCGGCCACCTCTGCGATCAATCCGCTAAGTACCAGCTAGAAGCTCTTGTGTCTATTGACCAGGAAGCCAAAAGACTCATTAGCGACAGTAAGCTAGTTGGCCTAGATAATAATCATATTTATTGCAGATATCAGGTAAAACAAATAATAGGAATGACATAAATCATGTTGTTAGTATTATAATAAAAAAAGTAGTAATTCTCTATGGGCCCCAAATAAGGCATAGCCTGTATCTTGGGCGCCCGTTGCTCGAAAGAATTATCACATGAGCTGTACTTGATCCGCATCAGTGACTGATTAGTTTCTTAGACACGTAATAATTGTTTGTTCTTTGACATAGCGGTGGTGAACCAGTGGAAGTTTCATACCATATTTAATTAGTAGTTAATCAGAAAAGTATAAAGCATAGAAGCCTTATGTCGTTGGTAACGTCTTACTTATTCAGTTTAGATAGATTCCCAGATTGAACCTCAAAATGGACAAAGACGTAGGCAATGAGTTTCACTCCTTCACTGTATGGATGATGAACGAAGAAGTGAAAAGCTTCGAGCAACTGGAGGTATTTTAACCATACGTGGATAGCCTTTGACAGATTATCTTGTAGTTGAATAGTAAATAATGCATGGAAAATTACTCGTAGCTCGTATAATTCTGCGCACTCATCAAAATGTAAAAACTAGAACTATCAAAGTTTTAAAATTATCAAAGTTCTTTATAGCAATGCCATGTGCTCCTCACCACAAGACTTAAGCTTTGAAGGTCTTACACTAATAACATCAGCATTTTTCCTGTGTTGAGCGGAACTAACCCAGATTGCGCCCAGGGAGCGCTGTTCTTCAGTCGTAAACTCGCCTGATGATGGGGATTGAATATCTCCGAAACCTATCAAGTATTCTACTACCTATCAAGTATTATACCCGTATCAAGTATTTATAAAGTATAACCAATATTTGGCATTGGAGATGATAAGTACCACAACAGATCCACAAGAGGAAACAAAGTATTTGTTGACGGAGTTTTCAAATCTTACGGCATGTGGTGATAGAGGTATTTATATTTTTCTCCTATGATAGGAGATTGACAATTAAACGGACATTTTCCTATCTATCACACAGAGACGCGGGCTTAGGTAATGAGGCTACTCCAAACACACCACAGATTGCTTGGAATATTATTTAAAAATTACCTTTTCTATCTACATATCGGTTCAAAGCCCTGAGTTTCTCCGCAACCGGCACGTCTTGCGCCAGGGTTTGGTTAGTAGAATCCGCCATCAAGTCCAGAGTTCCATTGTCTGATATGGTCATAGACCTGGACAAATTGCCAGGTTTGATCTTCATAGCTGGAGTAGGAGTTTCTGTTGAGGTCGAGGATCTGGTCATATTTCTCTGGAATTTAAAAAGTTTGAGCTTTAACGATGCAATGGAACCATACGTTTACTTTACAGCAAATACTGTACATATAACATTATACGTAGAGATTTTCAAGTACAAAAAGTACTTTTCTCCTTATTCAATCGTTTTACATTTTTTAGTGGAAAAACGTACACTAGATCATCTCTGTATACATATATACATAGATTTTGTGTGCGATGTGAATATTTCCGGTAGCTAAGTCTGTGGTTGTGAGTTTAAAAACGTTAAAATAAGCTCAAAAGTTAACGTAGCTAAAAACAGTATTAAAAAAACCTGTAGTGGAAGCAGTTTTCTGACAGCAAAAACCATTTTATAACATTTAGAAATTAATATTTGTAAAGGTTTTTACCGAGTTCCCAAAAAAGGAGGTGGTACTCAAGTCGACAGTATTTTTTTTTATGTGTTAAAAAAAATATTTGAAAGCTAGTGCTTTCCATGTGATCTCATTGAAATTTGATCAAGATCTTATCTCTAGTTTTTGAGTTATAGTCAATAGTGCGTGTTTAATACATTAAATCTGATCAAGGATCAAATATAAAGCGGTGAAGTCGGTTTTTTTAAGCTTTGCTTGCGTTTAATTACTGTACCAATCATTGTGAATAAAAAGTAAAAGTCAGTTTATTTCAGAACGCAGTGTTAGTAGAAATGGTATGAATATATTGAATCTGTCACAAAAATTGGCATTGTACACAATAATGCCATGACTTACGACGTCGAATAAACAATAACAGTAACTGTTTTATTGTTTATCAACTTTAATTTTCAGGTGCTGGTCATTTCAATAGTGAAAGCCATTCCTCCTCACCTAAGATTAAGATTATTATGAGGAGATCTTGTCTAGAGCAACTTCAATTCTTACCTGCTAAATTCATTAGTTAGAAATTTTCCTAAAGGCTCAATTTTAATAATAAACTCACTAATAGAATCAGCATTTAGGTATTTCATTATTAGCATGTTGTGATTTTTTCAATACTTAGGAGGTTATCTGTGAAGTAAAAGTTGTAACTGAAGACCAAATTAATAAAACTATATTGTTTTCATGACTCAATTCAAACCTCACTGACTTTGGTAAATTATAAGCGGTAGATATTTGTTTATTAATATCTGCGCTGACGTTCAATAAAATCACTACGTTTACACTATTGAGAGTGAATATCTTATAATAATAGGTTTATGATTCTTTATTGATATTTTTTTCGTTTTTGTTGTTCTATGTTTCCAAAATTAAACTAAATCTATGTACTACTATACAACAAAGACCTAAGTTTCCTACAAGGCATTATTACTTTGTCTATTATTTAATTTAAACAAGTGAACTATCTTTTTCGGTCTGTGTAAAGCTAAATTTATTTATATTAATGAATCGTCAAACTAATCTAGAATGAAATTGGAAGCAGACCTCATAAATAGCCGCTTTGTTCTTGTTATTATGCACTTACACTAGACAGCCTCTAATTAATCAGATAAATTAAATTTTAACAAAGATCACTTGTATACAGTTCTCAGCATTTAGATCTAAATCTACAATCGTTTAAAACAATAAATTGTAATTGTGTGATTTTAATATGAGCTTACATTATGAAACCTACAACTAGACTGTCGACTTTTTCCCAGTTAAAATTATAATAAATTGTATATATATTTCCTTAAAATAGTTGAGTAGGTTTTCCATTTGAGGTATTCACAGACATGGAAACAAGTATTGCAAGGACTAGTGCCTGAAGTAGATATTGAATTCCATTCTTAGTGACTAACCCTGCTAAGGAAGCTACCCTGTAAATATCGCTTCTCTATCTCTACCCTTCGTTGAGGCTGTGCATTGATTGTCAGTCACAATAATAACTGTTAGTCCTTCCGTCCCTTCGTCCGTCTGTCAGAGGCATTTAGCATCTAAACCATACAAGCGGATGCTTTCTAAGTTAGAACAAATTCTTAGATGTAAAGGTGGGTCCAAAGCCAATAATGTCAATTAAAATGATATTAATAAAAATATAAAGGGGGCACCCCATGCACGGAAATGGGATTAAATAGTTTTTTAAGCTTTACAAGTAGAGTACGAAACCATTTAAAATAAAACTTTGTTGCAAAATAACAATATACATTTTATTTAGGTAGCACAGCAAAGACTTTTCAGACCTATTTCGCGTCGGGCTCGATTTCAAAAACGGGTTCAATTACGTAGTAGCTGCTTTTGTATAAATAATTCCCTGTACTTAAATAACAAATACTAAAACTAAACAATTATTTATCAAATAAGAAGTTATCAGCAAATAATCTCATGTGATAAAGCAAAAAACAACATGAATCATATAAGGTATCACCAGATGTCATCACTAGTAAAATTTACTTTAACGCAGTATTTTGAAGTGAAGGCTAATTTTTGTCTTTTATTTTATTTAATTCTTTATTGCAAAAAATTACACAAGGTGGACTTAATGCCCTTGGCATTCTCTACCAGTCAACCACACATAGTAGACGAGAAGAGGGGTGTAGGCGTGCATCAAAAAGGTATGAGAGGGAAAGAGACAAAAGAAAGTTAGATGATTAGTTAAAATAATACATATACATAAATATCTTTTCATAAAAGCTTGTTTTAAACAAGCAACTTCGAGTACTCATTTCTTACATCTAAGGATGCTGATTTTACTCTGAATCTCATCAATTACTCATTACTACAAAAGGAATATTTGCAAAGGCTGTGAAATGTCGCAAAATATAAATTCTCACAATGAATTTTGACCAAATGCACCGTTGAATTTTAAGTTAAATTCTTGCTATTCTTTGATTTGATGTTTTATTATTGCTGGTAATTTTATTAGTCAAATAATTTTCTTGCTAAATAAACGTGTTTATATATGTTCGATCGAGAGGCGTATACATTTTATACACGCTACAACTTAAGCAGACAACCGCATTTACCTTGATATTTATTATAATGGCGACACCAGTGTTAATGGGAAATTTCTACGGTGCTTTACGCGAACGTACAACCATTTTACTTTGAACTCTCCTGCCTTTATAATAAAGATCAGAAAATAGGCCAGTACTTACATTGTCATCGTTAGTTACATTAAAGTTTTCTCTAGCATTTGCAAGTTTAGTCTCGTTTCTGTTGTCTTTGTCTGTATTGGATTTTACTGTGTTTCTTTGAGTTTGTGGGATGATTCTGCGAATACGTTGTTTAGTAGTTTGTATTGGTGCTGGCTGGACTCCTAATTCAAACATGTCTTCATCGATGTTTGTGTCTTCTTCATTATATGAGCGTCTGAGTATTTGTGCAGTTGTTAGGGGAAGCCTGACTTCATGGTTATCAGCTTTGAGTAACTGTGCAGTTGGCAAAGGTTGTCTGTATTCATTGGTATCATCATTTAGTAGTTGTGCAGTTGGTATATGTCTGTCAACACTGCCTTCTGTGTACGATCTCCTGAGTAGTTGTGTCGGATATGGATTGATTTCTGCTTCATTGCCAACAGTGATTGTTCCTCGTATGAGGTTAGTCATTTCTAGAACAATTGGAAGCATTTGATCTGTGGTGTTTGATGTGCCAAATGTAGATCTAACCTGGAACGAGAAAATATTTTTTATAAATGATGTTGTCCAATTTTAAAACTTGAATATGCAATCTGCGGGGTATACCTCCGCATCATATTTTTGGGCTTTGTAGTGACTTTATTATATCAAACACTGATATAACATTAAATCTTTCATACTTTCAACCACGTATTTAAACTACTAAACTTAATTTGACGACCCAGTTGGCGCAGTGGACAGGTCTGCGCCGTGGATCCTGGGTTCGATTCTTGACAAGAGCACAAATTCCTACCCAAGGGATATTTGTGCTTCTGATTTTGGGTGTAATGTGAATGTTTCCGGCACCCACAATACAAGTATTTGAACTTAGTGTGGGGACACTAAGTTCGCTGTGAAAAAAATAATGTATAGTCGGAAAAATCATATGACACTTACACTTTGAACATAATGTTCATATTATGCGGTAACTAAATTGTATTTTTTCTATGGGTGACATTTTTGCCAAGAATTAGTGTAGTGGTTTCAGTGTAAGAGACAAAGCTTTTTCTTTATAAAAAAATATAGGCAAGCATTTGACTAAATGCTACTTCGTGTTTACCTACTTCTGTTATAAATTTTGATCTAAAAATTGCACTTATAAAGTTAATTTTTATTTAAAAAATAATTGCTATTATATAAAAAACAATGCGGTTATAAAGCATTCTTGAAGCTGCTAACGCGGATCCCAACTATTCATAATCGAGATAACATTATTACGTTATCTCAGCTATAACAATTCATCATACATTCATACAAATAACTTGGTCATTTCACGGTCATGAGAAAACCTAGTTCCATTTTCGTGGTTTCGAGTAGTGGGTAAGGTTAAAGATTAAGGTCCGTGCTCATAAACACATAACCTCCGCTTTATTCACTGTTAACCTAAAACCTGTATTTGAGTGTTAAATAACGATGTATGAAACAAGTACTTAAATCTTGTGTGATAATGAAAGCGTTTTAATCTTGAATTTTAAAATATCTATAGACTGATTAATGAAATTTTATTGTAACTATTATATCATGTTATCTTGCCTGTGTAATCAAATAAAATTGTGATGCAAATAGTCTTCTTTGTTGTGTGCTCTTAATAAAATTTATATATATGTCATTATTTTGAAAATTATAAATTGTATACTTATTAATGCAGCCGACTGTACTAACATGTCATTCTAGGATTATCTTGTTTACCATCCGAGATCCGATCACATCATCGGGTATAATGTGGTGAAATAGTAGACTATATTTCCTTAAAAAAAGCCTTTGATTAAAAAAAATTTTTTTTTTTCTCAATATAGGTAAACGTTTGGCCATTCATCTTACTTGTTGAATAACATAAACTGATCAGGTGAATGGTGCCGCGGAAACAGTTATGAAGTGGCCCTAGTTGCCTGAACATTTATCTCAAGATAGAGCAAAAGCGCCGTATCATTTATCTATCTACATTTTGATGACAATTTTAAACAAGTAGAGTTCCAAATTCGTCCAGATCAGAAACATAGATGATGACAAGCAAAATAAGCCGCTACGCAATCACTTCAAAGTGATGTTTCGGACCAATGATGATGGTCCACTTATTTAATGACTAGTACATCATCATGACACGGTTACTTAAGAGCTGATGACAAACTTGAAATCAACCCAGTCAGGAGAATCTGATGAAACTGTTAAAGTAATGTGACAAATGAGTGAAATCTATAAATTCTATTGAGTTGGCGATAAAAGTACCTATAAGACAAAGAAATATCTACCGTTTGTTTTTTCTTTATGACACTATTTAAAATAACCTAAATAAAGGCTTTCACACTCACAGCTCCACACTCAGATTACTTGAATCGTGGGTGCCGGAAACATTAACATCCCACGCACAATTACAACCAGAACAAGAAATAAAAAAAATCCTTGGAGAAAAACTTTTGTTTCCACCGGGAATTGAACCCTAAACCCGCTGCTTAACTCGCACCCAGATGGGTATGGCACCCAGTTGGGCGCTGGAGTAGTTACTCCGTAGCGCGTAGTTAAAAGTTAAATTAAATCTTAATTTTGCGAGACATTATTTTGGCAACTTGCTTACAATTTAAAGTACTTACTTATATAACGATTATAGGGATACTACATACCAGAGCCATAAACTATACTTGGCTGTGCAGTAGTCATGTTAATGCCACAAAATTCGCGAATGAAAAGCATTTAAACCAGTTTTGTAATTACATAAAAACTTATATCGAGAAGAAAGTATTGGAACATTGCAATTAAGTTTATGAATGGAAGCCGATGCCATGAACCTGATCTGATGCTGACGTAATAGTCCATCGTCCGCTCATCCGTCTTTGTAAAACTACTAACAAAAGCAGTAACTCAACTTTACGGCTGTGACTACTGCACTTTATCAATAATTTTCTCGCAGGAAATAAACTTCACCGAACAATGAGTGCTAAAATTTAAATTTGAAAATACTACCGACGACCCTAATCATGAACTGACCCTAAAATATTCGTTTTGTATACAAACCGACAAATCTAAACGCATACGCCTTCTCCGTTTGATTGTGGGTAAAATACGGCAAACTATCTACCTAGGTAGCACCTAGGCTACAAGGAACGATAAAGAGAAAGGGCAATCCTAAAGTGAGCCGGAGTAGCTTCAACAGATTGTTGGAGAATTTAGAGGATAACCATCAAACATCTAATATCTCAAGGTGAAGAGCGCAGTGCTTTGCCGCGCTGGATTTGACTTATATAACTAAGTTCAAAAATCTCTGGGTGGCACTAAACTGTGACGCTTACTATCGAGGCGAGCGAATGCTCGTTTCGTCTTTCAATCATATTACAAAAAGAAGAATCACGATGGAGAACCACTTCAAAATAGACCTTTATGCCAGAAAGTTTTCGATCTAATATTTGACCAGGGGTCAGGTTATAATAGGACTTTTATCAGAGTGTACAAAATGGGCAACATACGAGGTATGCATAATTTCTTTCCTTAAAATTACCTTCTCTACTGACAGAAAGAACTGAATCTGAATTAAGAGTTTTCGAAGAGAAAAGCGAGATTTTTCAATTGACAAATTATAGAGAGAGTAAAGACTATATTCTGCTGTCACAGTACCCCACTTATTATTATGTTGTGTGAATTGCACGAGTTAATAATTATATATTTTCACGCCACTTATTAACAGTACAACAATGTTAACATTTTAATAACATGGAAATGAGCTCACTGATTTCCGTATTGTCTTTCAAATAGAAATTACAATTAATTAAACCAGTTTATGATTGATGTTAAAACTCTACACTGACAGTTTTATAAATCAGATCACTTCAAATTTCAATTATATCTTTTTGTCGGTTTTTTTTTCAAAATGAGAATGTGAATGTTTGATCATTAAGAACTATTATGAATACTCATTATTTTCATCAGCTTTGTTTATTAACTTATTAAAATAATCATTATTATACTATGTTATGTCCACAGTATTATGTGACCCCGGTCGATACAACTTGGCGGAATTATTGAGGTTAGACAAATTAATATTTTTTAAATGTCTATGCGAATACGAGTATGTTTACTTTGTAATAAAAATAAAGCTACATAGATAAAGCTTTATCTATATTTGGTGTCTCAAAAATAGTACGATAATATATTTTTTATAATTTACATGCATTTTTCGACGGCTGAACTCTTTACCACGGTTTTAGTGAATATAATTCTAAATTTGAAATTCAAGGCTTCATATACCATTTTTCGGAGTGGTTATTTAACCGGCCAGGTACTGATAATCCCAATGTAATAATGATAATGTAATAATGATGATGCCCTAAATTTAAAGTAGTTTTGGATAAAAAAAAAAAAAATCTTTTAAAAAAAATTGATATTTCTCAAAATGCCAATCTATCTTACTGCTGATACAATATTGTATCACTTTGGTCATAAAGCATAAACATTGGAGCGAAAGTGTCATTGACGCAAGTGAGAAATAAAAACGAAAGTATTCTGGACCCAGTTTCTTTAAACAAGATCCTATTACGCTTGTACTGATTGGATGGTCCAGGTCAAAGTCAAAACAAAGTTATTTATTTATTTGTATCAAGAAGAGGTTTCAGGTTTCTAGACAGAAACATAAAATATAAGTATTTTATACATTTTGGAACAAAGCGTCATTTTTAAGAAAGGTGTCGATATATACATAATGATATAAAACAGAAACTGGTAATAAAACATTAATGAATTGTGTAAAAAGACATCTTAACATTCGCCTCGACTCTTAAACATATCATAAACGCTTTCACACTCATAACCCAACATAAATTTTAAAGACTTGTATCGTGGGAGCCGAAAACAGTGACATACAATGACGCCCAGAATCAGAAGCATAATTTTCCTTTGGTTAGGAAAATAAGTATCATCTGATACCTTTAAACGAGCCATTCTTGTATATATATATATATTTAATCAGGATCTCGGAAAGGGCTCCTCGATTTTCATGAAATTTTGTATGCAGGAGGTTTCGAGGATGATAAATCGATCTAGCTAGGTTTCAATTTTAGAAAACGCCTTTTATCCGTGTTTCAGCCGAGCAAAGCTCGGTAATCCGGGTACTAGATTATAAAATGAAGTAATTTAAATCATTCATTATTTTTATTCACGTTTGGCTATAAAAAGCACTTAACACCTGCACAATAAGTTTAGTTAAAGTTAGCAACCAATGTTACAATACACACGCGGCCCACAAAAATGCTCCACTTTGCAACACAATAGTATCGGGAGAATTGTCTCCCATGATTATCGACTTTTTGTCGCAGTTTCTCTATCATTGTAACGTGTTGCAATTAGTTATGTGAAATAATATTATGTACGTGTTAAAGTAACGCTAAAATAAAAGTTGTCGGGTTTATAAGTAATTTTGATAATGTTTTATCGTAACGAGCTTGTGAAAATTCATCAGTTCCGTAGTATTATTTTGCGGTTATTTCCTAAAACTAAATTAGGACTATATCATACGAATATTATATTTATTTTAAATCCGAAAGTTTGTGTTAGTGTGTAAGTATGTTTGTTCCCTCTTCACCGTACTACTAGAGTAGCCTGTGTTTTAATTTTAGGTATAAGCTATGTACATTCCAAATCCGTTCAGCCGTTAAAGTGTGAAGAGGGAACAAACACACTTACACACAAACTTTTGGATTTATATACTTTATGTAATTGCAATCTACGGATTTTTAAAAATATTATTGGAAAGAAAATATTTCAATGCTTAAAAGATTATAGAGAGCTCATTAATTTTTATTAGATTTAAATTCCCAATAAAATTAATAAATATGTAAAACGATATTATAATCATCAAAGTTAATAAAAGTAAAAACTTATTTATAATAGCTTGGATCACTCTATAGGATAATAAAAATAACAAATACTTTGATATATTAACGTGATTCATAAGATTATTGACAGTAATAAATTTAGCTGCCAAAGCTATCATATAATAATATTAATGTCAATTTGATTAAAATTATTGAATTACTAGTTGCGCCCGCGCCTCGCCGCCGCCTTAAAATATAGCAATTTTTTTTATATTTAAAATATAGCAATCTCGTATGAAACATGCGACAATTGAATTTTATTTATACTGATAATTACGATATAAACATACATTTTATAGAGCAATTTCGTAGAAAGGTACCTAAGTAATATGAACTATGATGATGATAATTTAGGATTAAAAGTTTTCATGCTACCTGATAATATAGCTTGCTATATTTTTGACAAATTAAAAAAATATATTTAAGCAGTGTTTTAAAATTCATTGGTTTTCTTTATTAATAAAATGATAAAACATAAAACCTTCACTACTAATTAATTTTTAAAAAAATTGTTCCGTCTAAGGATTTTGCAACTACCAATAGTAAGTTTATGTCCTATCTAGATGGTTCTGTAATTTGACACTTTAGTCAGAATAAGATAAAACAACTAAGATAAACAAGAAGGTTTATTGAACGTTTTAATCTTTTTATGAATATGGGGGTTACATTGTAAACACAAACTTTCGGATTTATTATAATTTATATGCGTGATTAGTGTGACAGTTTGATAATTGTAATCTCAAAGTAAGCTGCTTTTACTTGCAATAATGGTATTAAGTAAGGCATAATGCTGGTTATGAATTTGTCTTTAATTATTAATAAATAAACACGGTACTAAAAACATAGATCGGCCATTTGACACAAGAAAGTTGGAGTGGTAGCTAATGTCAAAGATTTATAACACAACAATGTAGTTCCCTGTCGGCCTCATCATCGGCTTATGATAGAGAGGCTTCACAGGACAATTATTTATCAGGTTTTAGAAAGCGCAATTCCGTTATAACTTAAAAAAAAAGATTCAAAGTCAAGTAAAAGTTAAGTTTCAATTTTAAAGATAAGTAACTTTATTATGATTTTTTAAAATTAAAACTTTCATTATCGCTTTTACATTCACAACCCCACAATAAGTTCGATGATTTGTGTCGTGGGTGCCGGTAACAGGAGAGGGCTGCTTAGAAGGCGAACGCTCACCCGACTAACCCAACGAGCAGTTCATGTAATGTTTATATAAAACATTTACTTTTAAAATAGCATTATTTTATATGATAATTATAGATAAAAAAGCAGATACCACTGAACGAAACAAGGACAAAAGACTTGTTAGTAAATTCAAACATATCAAACAAAATGCACATTAAAAATGTTAATTGTTCTCCAAAACTTATAGAGGTCATAGTGTTCTACAACATTCCCGCAGTGTACATTTTACGAGCATTGTAATGTCAGGGAGCATAATATTTGATTATGAAGGTTACATTTCAATATTTTAATTCAGATGTCTGTTTATAAAGTTTTCCCTTTAGCCTCTGGACGCCGCGCCGGAGCGTTGATTAACAATAGTGGTATTTACGGCATTCACTATTAGGTAGCTTAGCAACGCGGCAAAGGCCAAGGGCCCGAGATAATAATTAAAACGCAAGCGAAGCTTAAAAAAACCGACTTCATCCCTTATATTTCGGTATTGGCTTGACTGATTTCGATAAAATGTAGTATGGGACATATGATGTACCTCTAACAAAAAAAATCATCAAAATCGATTAATAATTGGCGAAGATATCGCGTAATAAACATACAAAAAAATCATAGAACCTCCTTTTTTGAAGTCGGTTGAAAACTTAACGTAGTTCTTGGTTAATGTCCACAAGCATATTACCAAATGAAAGTCTAATCAAATAAAGTATTTTATGGCAAATTAGTATAGTTAATATCAAACAAACAAATGCCGGTATAATTACAACTAAGATCCAATAGATAGTGATTGAATTGTAAGCAACGGGTGTCGAGTTCAATTAACGGTGAGAACACAAGTTATCTCCCCATCGGAAATTTGTGTTTCTGGTTGTGGGCGTGATTGTGTGCGTGATGTGAACGTTTCTGACAGCCACGATACAAGTCATCGAATTTAATGTGGAGCTGTAAGTGAGAAAGTGTTACTTTTTTGTATCTACCATATCAATATGGCATAAATCAAACCACTATCATTTTTTTCCTACAAGTTTAGTAATTGCAATAAAAATAGACGAGAACATTTCTACAGCGTTCTATCTAATCTAGAAACACTTCACAGTTTGCAACTTGCTTTTTTCAGCAGGGGTCAAGTTGAAATAATTATCTTGGCATGACGATTTTACGCAGTTGTGAAATTGAATTAGAAGTAATGCAAGATTTAGCACACCTGTTGAAGTTGAATTATTGACTGTTACGCTAGCATTACCATTAGATTTTTTTATTTTCACGTTGAGCGCTCTATATTTCAGATAATACAGGTACTATGAGAACTATATATTATCACTGCGATTAAGAAAAGTATTGCCGCTGATATGATGAGGTCGCAGGTAGTGTTTTTTGTGCTTAGCGAATTGTAGTGAGCTCTTTCCTAATGTAATTTTTGTGTTTTTGTTTAAGTTACATTTCTATATAAACAATGCCAAGCAGTTCTCTTTTGTATAATATTATTATCACCCTAGAGATACGCTAACTATTTTCAAAATCTTCAAAAAAAAGCGTAATTATTATTATTTAATTATTAATTGCAGTTCATGTAGGTACAAAATAGGGACTTACTGTAAAAGGCCTTTTCTACCAGTCAAGCACACTTAGTAGACGGGAAGAGGCGGGTATTAAAATGGTATAGAGAGGAAGAGAAAAAAAGAAGGATGATTCATTAAAATTATCAATGCGAAATAAATTATTATTTACTTACTTATACAAAAGCTGGTTTATTTTAATGGTTAGAACAGAACAACTTAGTAAAAAAGTTGTCACATAATAATAAATATGAAATAGCCCTAATAAGGCAATGTTAACCTTTTTAAGTCGGGAGTAAAGGATAAACAGTGGCAGATGTTATAGCGGAATCTTTAGATAAATGACTGTTAAGCTCACGTTTTTATTCGACAACGGTGTTAATACAGTAAACACGGATAAAAAATTTCATACTTTGTATTTCTTTGTTCAATATGAAAACTGTGCCAGCCTAGTTACACCAGTAACCTATAAATATTCATACAGTTATGTAGAAGCATAGTTGATACCCGCTCGACTGTAGCGAGTAGATATCAAATGCCTAGGAATCTCTGAAATATTAAAGAAAGCGCTATAATTTTACATCAAGAAAAGGATAGACTATTTAATCTGGCTTATATAGATTAACTACTTTGAAACTTTGGTAGTTAATTGTCATTTTGTTTGTTAAATGATGTGGGAAGCTGCTCGTTTGATATAATGTTTGGATACGCAAGAACACTTAACGTTAAAAAGTGTGATACTAGAAATTTGATTGAGGTATACATTTTAAGGTTACGTGTTACCTAAAGATTTTGGATTTGATTTTTGTTTCTAAAGCTTTGTCCAAGCTAGGCTAAGCAAAAAAAATGTCTCTTAAGGCGGGATTTGAACCCGCAGCCATAGGGTATAATGCTCTTTTGCTCTAACCATAGAGCACTGCCTCAAGTGACGAAATTATCCATGCAGTATTCCAAAGCCTACGTTATCAGAGTTGCCAATCTATCTTACTGCTGATACAATATTGTATCACTTTGGTCATAAAGCATAAACATTGGAGCGAAAGTGTCATTGACGCAAGTGAGAAATAAAAACGAAAGTATTCTGGACCCAGTTTCTTTAAACAAGATCCTATTACGCTTGTACTGATTGGATGGTCCAGGTCAAAGTCAAAACAAAGTTATTTATTTATTTGTATCAAGAAGAGGTTTCAGGTTTCTAGACAGAAACATAAAATATAAGTATTTTATACATTTTGGAACAAAGCGTCATTTTTAAGAAAGGTGTCGATATATACATAATGATATAAAACAGAAACTGGTAATAAAACATTAATGAATTGTGTAAAAAGACATCTTAACATTCGCCTCGACTCTTAAACATATCATAAACGCTTTCACACTCATAACCCAACATAAATTTTAAAGACTTGTATCGTGGGAGCCGAAAACAGTGACATACAATGACGCCCAGAATCAGAAGCATAATTTTCCTTTGGTTAGGAAAATAAGTATCATCTGATACCTTTAAACGAGCCATTCTTGTATATATATATATATTTAATCAGGATCTCGGAAAGGGCTCCTCGATTTTCATGAAATTTTGTATGCAGGAGGTTTCGAGGATGATAAATCGATCTAGCTAGGTTTCAATTTTAGAAAACGCCTTTTATCCGTGTTTCAGCCGAGCAAAGCTCGGTAATCCGGGTACTAGATTATAAAATGAAGTAATTTAAATCATTCATTATTTTTATTCACGTTTGGCTATAAAAAGCACTTAACACCTGCACAATAAGTTTAGTTAAAGTTAGCAACCAATGTTACAATACACACGCGGCCCACAAAAATGCTCCACTTTGCAACACAATAGTATCGGGAGAATTGTCTCCCATGATTATCGACTTTTTGTCGCAGTTTCTCTATCATTGTAACGTGTTGCAATTAGTTATGTGAAATAATATTATGTACGTGTTAAAGTAACGCTAAAATAAAAGTTGTCGGGTTTATAAGTAATTTTGATAATGTTTTATCGTAACGAGCTTGTGAAAATTCATCAGTTCCGTAGTATTATTTTGCGGTTATTTCCTAAAACTAAATTAGGACTATATCATACGAATATTATATTTATTTTAAATCCGAAAGTTTGTGTTAGTGTGTAAGTATGTTTGTTCCCTCTTCACCGTACTACTAGAGTAGCCTGTGTTTTAATTTTAGGTATAAGCTATGTACATTCCAAATCCGTTCAGCCGTTAAAGTGTGAAGAGGGAACAAACACACTTACACACAAACTTTTGGATTTATATACTTTATGTAATTGCAATCTACGGATTTTTAAAAATATTATTGGAAAGAAAATATTTCAATGCTTAAAAGATTATAGAGAGCTCATTAATTTTTATTAGATTTAAATTCCCAATAAAATTAATAAATATGTAAAACGATATTATAATCATCAAAGTTAATAAAAGTAAAAACTTATTTATAATAGCTTGGATCACTCTATAGGATAATAAAAATAACAAATACTTTGATATATTAACGTGATTCATAAGATTATTGACAGTAATAAATTTAGCTGCCAAAGCTATCATATAATAATATTAATGTCAATTTGATTAAAATTATTGAATTACTAGTTGCGCCCGCGCCTCGCCGCCGCCTTAAAATATAGCAATTTTTTTTATATTTAAAATATAGCAATCTCGTATGAAACATGCGACAATTGAATTTTATTTATACTGATAATTACGATATAAACATACATTTTATAGAGCAATTTCGTAGAAAGGTACCTAAGTAATATGAACTATGATGATGATAATTTAGGATTAAAAGTTTTCATGCTACCTGATAATATAGCTTGCTATATTTTTGACAAATTAAAAAAATATATTTAAGCAGTGTTTTAAAATTCATTGGTTTTCTTTATTAATAAAATGATAAAACATAAAACCTTCACTACTAATTAATTTTTAAAAAAATTGTTCCGTCTAAGGATTTTGCAACTACCAATAGTAAGTTTATGTCCTATCTAGATGGTTCTGTAATTTGACACTTTAGTCAGAATAAGATAAAACAACTAAGATAAACAAGAAGGTTTATTGAACGTTTTAATCTTTTTATGAATATGGGGGTTACATTGTAAACACAAACTTTCGGATTTATTATAATTTATATGCGTGATTAGTGTGACAGTTTGATAATTGTAATCTCAAAGTAAGCTGCTTTTACTTGCAATAATGGTATTAAGTAAGGCATAATGCTGGTTATGAATTTGTCTTTAATTATTAATAAATAAACACGGTACTAAAAACATAGATCGGCCATTTGACACAAGAAAGTTGGAGTGGTAGCTAATGTCAAAGATTTATAACACAACAATGTAGTTCCCTGTCGGCCTCATCATCGGCTTATGATAGAGAGGCTTCACAGGACAATTATTTATCAGGTTTTAGAAAGCGCAATTCCGTTATAACTTAAAAAAAAAGATTCAAAGTCAAGTAAAAGTTAAGTTTCAATTTTAAAGATAAGTAACTTTATTATGATTTTTTAAAATTAAAACTTTCATTATCGCTTTTACATTCACAACCCCACAATAAGTTCGATGATTTGTGTCGTGGGTGCCGGTAACAGGAGAGGGCTGCTTAGAAGGCGAACGCTCACCCGACTAACCCAACGAGCAGTTCATGTAATGTTTATATAAAACATTTACTTTTAAAATAGCATTATTTTATATGATAATTATAGATAAAAAAGCAGATACCACTGAACGAAACAAGGACAAAAGACTTGTTAGTAAATTCAAACATATCAAACAAAATGCACATTAAAAATGTTAATTGTTCTCCAAAACTTATAGAGGTCATAGTGTTCTACAACATTCCCGCAGTGTACATTTTACGAGCATTGTAATGTCAGGGAGCATAATATTTGATTATGAAGGTTACATTTCAATATTTTAATTCAGATGTCTGTTTATAAAGTTTTCCCTTTAGCCTCTGGACGCCGCGCCGGAGCGTTGATTAACAATAGTGGTATTTACGGCATTCACTATTAGGTAGCTTAGCAACGCGGCAAAGGCCAAGGGCCCGAGATAATAATTAAAACGCAAGCGAAGCTTAAAAAAACCGACTTCATCCCTTATATTTCGGTATTGGCTTGACTGATTTCGATAAAATGTAGTATGGGACATATGATGTACCTCTAACAAAAAAAATCATCAAAATCGATTAATAATTGGCGAAGATATCGCGTAATAAACATACAAAAAAATCATAGAACCTCCTTTTTTGAAGTCGGTTGAAAACTTAACGTAGTTCTTGGTTAATGTCCACAAGCATATTACCAAATGAAAGTCTAATCAAATAAAGTATTTTATGGCAAATTAGTATAGTTAATATCAAACAAACAAATGCCGGTATAATTACAACTAAGATCCAATAGATAGTGATTGAATTGTAAGCAACGGGTGTCGAGTTCAATTAACGGTGAGAACACAAGTTATCTCCCCATCGGAAATTTGTGTTTCTGGTTGTGGGCGTGATTGTGTGCGTGATGTGAACGTTTCTGACAGCCACGATACAAGTCATCGAATTTAATGTGGAGCTGTAAGTGAGAAAGTGTTACTTTTTTGTATCTACCATATCAATATGGCATAAATCAAACCACTATCATTTTTTTCCTACAAGTTTAGTAATTGCAATAAAAATAGACGAGAACATTTCTACAGCGTTCTATCTAATCTAGAAACACTTCACAGTTTGCAACTTGCTTTTTTCAGCAGGGGTCAAGTTGAAATAATTATCTTGGCATGACGATTTTACGCAGTTGTGAAATTGAATTAGAAGTAATGCAAGATTTAGCACACCTGTTGAAGTTGAATTATTGACTGTTACGCTAGCATTACCATTAGATTTTTTTATTTTCACGTTGAGCGCTCTATATTTCAGATAATACAGGTACTATGAGAACTATATATTATCACTGCGATTAAGAAAAGTATTGCCGCTGATATGATGAGGTCGCAGGTAGTGTTTTTTGTGCTTAGCGAATTGTAGTGAGCTCTTTCCTAATGTAATTTTTGTGTTTTTGTTTAAGTTACATTTCTATATAAACAATGCCAAGCAGTTCTCTTTTGTATAATATTATTATCACCCTAGAGATACGCTAACTATTTTCAAAATCTTCAAAAAAAAGCGTAATTATTATTATTTAATTATTAATTGCAGTTCATGTAGGTACAAAATAGGGACTTACTGTAAAAGGCCTTTTCTACCAGTCAAGCACACTTAGTAGACGGGAAGAGGCGGGTATTAAAATGGTATAGAGAGGAAGAGAAAAAAAGAAGGATGATTCATTAAAATTATCAATGCGAAATAAATTATTATTTACTTACTTATACAAAAGCTGGTTTATTTTAATGGTTAGAACAGAACAACTTAGTAAAAAAGTTGTCACATAATAATAAATATGAAATAGCCCTAATAAGGCAATGTTAACCTTTTTAAGTCGGGAGTAAAGGATAAACAGTGGCAGATGTTATAGCGGAATCTTTAGATAAATGACTGTTAAGCTCACGTTTTTATTCGACAACGGTGTTAATACAGTAAACACGGATAAAAAATTTCATACTTTGTATTTCTTTGTTCAATATGAAAACTGTGCCAGCCTAGTTACACCAGTAACCTATAAATATTCATACAGTTATGTAGAAGCATAGTTGATACCCGCTCGACTGTAGCGAGTAGATATCAAATGCCTAGGAATCTCTGAAATATTAAAGAAAGCGCTATAATTTTACATCAAGAAAAGGATAGACTATTTAATCTGGCTTATATAGATTAACTACTTTGAAACTTTGGTAGTTAATTGTCATTTTGTTTGTTAAATGATGTGGGAAGCTGCTCGTTTGATATAATGTTTGGATACGCAAGAACACTTAACGTTAAAAAGTGTGATACTAGAAATTTGATTGAGGTATACATTTTAAGGTTACGTGTTACCTAAAGATTTTGGATTTGATTTTTGTTTCTAAAGCTTTGTCCAAGCTAGGCTAAGCAAAAAAAATGTCTCTTAAGGCGGGATTTGAACCCGCAGCCATAGGGTATAATGCTCTTTTGCTCTAACCATAGAGCACTGCCTCAAGTGACGAAATTATCCATGCAGTATTCCAAAGCCTACGTTATCAGAGTTCAATTTTCTATTCTAAGATCTTCATTACCGTAGTAAGTAGCAACTATTACTGTTAGTGCCACACGCATGACCACCCAAATTTGCTACTTTTTTACCCATCATCAGATCAACTACCTATAGACCATGGTCACAATTTCGCTACTTAGGTCCAACTATTAAAGAACTAAAATATAAATGGGGTACCAGTGAATGTCTTTCTTCTTGGACTTTAATAACTCAATCCTTAAATTACCACTGTCAATAATGATGTGAAAAAATCACTCACTCTTTTACGTGGCATTGAATAACCGAATTAAATTCGCATGTTCAGCATACATTAACAGTTTAATTGATGTAGTCGTGACGGAAGCGTCGCGTCGCGTGATGGACAACTCGGTCGATAGGAAACCGATCGCGTTTGCAATTTGCATGAATGCGTTTGAGGGGATTGATCTCTGTGAATGTCTAATGAGAAAAAAAGATTTAGAACTCTAGCGTATACGATAAAAAATACTGCAGAATTGGAAAAAAAATCACATCCAAATTATACGAATAAAACTCTTGCTACGCATTATGATAAGGCCTATATCTTTATTCACCAAAACCACCAATTTTAAGTGTCTTCAAGTCCACAATAATATGTTAAATAATGTTTAAATGCTTGCCTATGGAGCATAACATATATGCTTACCCAGAAGACTGGGTATCAGTATGTATCTTTGGCCACATCGTCACTTTCCATCAGGTAAGATGGAAGTGGTTTTGCTTGCCTATCTAGCTTACAAAAATAACATAAAACTACTCAAACGTTTGATGCTCTAGTTAAAAGATTTTTTTGACACTTTTTTATGAACCACCAATGTGTTCAAGACTAATAAATACAGTTTTCTATTAACTTTTTTAACATAACTCGCCACTATTGAGAGAAAAAATATGTAGACGATGCGGATTGGGTGCGGTTGAAGTTTACATAAAAGAAAACAATATAAAAGCTATAAAACTTCCTTATGGACGCCAAATGGGCTCATTGGTCAGACGCCCTGACAGACTAGTGACATTGACAAACAAACAAGGTCACATATCGCTAGCTAACGACCGAATTTACAACTTTCCTTTTAAATATGTATATTTTTATATTTTGAAAGTAAGATTACGCAAGCAATTTCTATTACTGTTTGGCTCCTACCATGCTAATAAGTTATACTTATTTGACACAACGTATTAGCATTGCGATCTAGAGTGGCAATGCTGCATGATAAGCATGCTACCCACTAGTACTTAGAACTTTTAGAGTAATTTAGTTACGTAAACATGTTTGTAGTAGATGTCTAACATTAGCTCATCTAATTCAAACAATATTATTTATATTAATTTACATTTCTAATTTTCGGTTTTATTTAAACTTCAAGACAATAATAAATGTAATATCCAATAAACAAAACTATTATATTAAATGAAACTAAAAACTAAATTAAATTCAACCAAAAATAACTATAACTGGATTTAATTATGTACAAAACTTAATTTAAAAGTTCGCTGCCAGTTGGCAAAATACCCAAAAGGCAGCAAAAATTATACTTATTAAATTTTGATAAAATAAAAATTAAATGTATACTAAAATAAACATGAAACATCCTAATAAAAAGCATTTAAATAAAATAGCAATGTTGTAGCGAAATTCTTTATCAAATCAAATCAAAATCGTTTATTCACATGGGTCCCAAAGAGGCACGAATGAAAGTTATTACTCTACTGCCAGATTCGCAAAATTACAACTAAATAAAAATTACTTAATCCATATATAAATCTCATTTATAATTATATATGTCCCTATTATCTGGATCAGAACAAGTAATTATCAATAATAATCAAAAGCTAAATTTAATTTTGTACCACACCGGGCAGACTTACTTGTTAGGTACTACAATAATTGTGATTGTGAAAAGAAATAACTCACGAAATATTTAATAGGAAGATATCTATTAATTTCAATAATTTATTTAATTCACTGTTTGGATTATCATATGTCTGTTTGCTTTCGTTAAAGTTTACATATATAACTTTCTCGTCAGATTAATTTATATTATGCTGCGAGTATTACATAAATTATTAACAGTCGGAAATTTACTGGCATGAAATGCATACGTATTAATTTCTTTGGAGCTGTTAATAACATTGCCTGTAGTTCACTGATAATATATTTTTAATTATTTTATCGTACTCGTAATTTAGTGACAAAACGAACCAGTCGCCGTGCCACCCAAAATTTTGAACTTAGGTCAATATTCTTCTCGTCATCCTGAGATATTAGATGTTAAATCTCAATTTTACTGGTAACATTGCCCTTCAATATGGTAGCACAAGTTTCCTCACCACGGGAAGTGATTTTTCTCCAAAGAATATTGTGTTCATGTTACTACATGCCACAAAGAAAATTCTTTGGGGAAACAGTAGTTCAGATATACTTTTGAAGATGTTTTTTTAGTTTTATATTAGGTACAATTTGAAGTGATAAAAATATTTCCGGCACCCACGATTCAGTCCTCGAACTTAACGATGAGTTATAAATTCGAAGGCTTTTAAGTTTATAATATTGTTGTCATTCTACTTTCTACCCGACACTAAACTTATTAACTGATGTTTTTTTACGTTAAGACTCTTAGCCCCACACTAAGTTCAAAAGCTAGCTTTGTAGATGCCAAAAACTTTTAAATCATACAAATAATAACATCCAGAACAAAAAGCAAACAGGTTCCTTTGGCTTACCATCAGGTGAGATAATTGTCAAATGTTTGCCTATATGGAATAAAAAAAATGTGCTCTTTTCCGGAATCGACCCAAGAACCCACAGCACAAAAAGCAGATACCTGTCTAATGCGCCATCTGCTTCTGCATCAGATTTAGGGTGTGATTATATGTTTGTATGCCTATGTTTCCGGCAACTATGATACAAATCTTTGAACTAAGTGAGGAGATGAGAGTGTGCAAGTGTTTGCTGTTGCTTTTATTTGTATAAATAGAGAGATTATTTCAGTAGAACAGAATCAATTTCCAATAAGTTTTTCCTACATTAGTAATGGGTACACGAAGAATACTCACCTTATAATTTGCTTAACATCAATGTAATTGAACATTATTGATTAGTAAAATAAATATTTACCTGAGCCAAGGTAAGCGGCCTGCCTGGCGTGGTGACCTGACTGGCGACCAGGGATGCCAGCGCCAGCCGCTGCGACCCCGACATGGCTCTGATGATGGGAAGGATCTGAGCGAACTTTCCCACATGGTCTTTCCGTTCCATTGCTCTCAAAACTGCTTCCTGCACCATTCCCTCTTTAGCCCTTATCTTACTCGAAGACTTATAGTTCTTCACAACAGTCCTAATCGAAGTCGGTTCGAAAAAATCATCTAGCCCCTCGCTTTCCATTGAATCTAAATTATACTGCGGCCGATGAGAATTGGTCACACCAGTAGGTTTTACTATCCGAACTGGAGGCTTTACTATAGTCTGATAATGCCTCGACTCCTGCGCTATCATCACCTCATCCGGATCCCTTTCAAAATCAAAGTCCCGCAATACATCATCGGCTCTTGAAACCACTATGCAGACAAAGAACAAAACTCTTAAAGAAACACTGGCCATTATAAAAAAATATTAAAAAGTTAAGTCAAGATCATAATTTTCACACACGATCACACATTTGAAATTTAAAAAGAGAACATGTTTTTAAGCGCGCGCTTTGAAGTCTTTTGAAGGCACGTCGATGCGCGGGCGCTAGTGTGCTCGCTTCAACGTCAAATGGCGTGCGAGATTCCGCGGCACACACACAAACATACTCTCTCATCTCGTATTTACTGAGATAATTCCGGAACTGGCAACTTTCACCTGTTAAAGGTCAGTTTTGGCAAAACTGATAAGTCAGCTCGATGATACGGCGGAATTACAACAATGGGATTGCATAAGGTGTCATATTTGGATGTGTATTAGCAAACTTATCATTGTTTCCTTTTACCTGGTTTGTTGAGAAACAAACCTTAACACAGAAGACATAGAGTCACAAAATATACTATTGGAATAAAGGATAAAGTTTGTACTAAATAAAAGTGAGGATGATAATACAGTTTTACTGAATAGAGGTGCTTTCACAGTACTATTATTACGATATCGTTACGAAAGTGATCCATCACTTCTGATATAGTGACAACTTTAGCACACCATACGAATTAACAAACTTATTTGATTTCCAACCTTATGTGCAATGTTTTAAAGTAGTTGCACATATTTTGTAATGTCAGTGATTTTTCATTATCACATAATAACCGTTTAATTTTAGAGGCAACTATAGTGTACATTAAAATTTGGTGATGTATGTAGTTAACGAATCGCATAGATGCATCAATAAATTTATTGATCGCGCGTAGCGAGATCTCCATGTTGACTTGGGTGGTTCAGCACATTTCCCGCATCGGCATCTAAACTGTACATGCAATTAACTTCAAATTCTCAGAAAATATGTAAAGTAATAGCCCAGAGCCAGAAGTGGTTATTTGAATGAAATAATTACGGAGCACCCATACACGTAAACGGGGAGCAAATCAATTTTTATTTTTTTATCTACCCTTGTAAGACATCATTGAAAAGAACTTTACAAGTAGAGTACGAAACCGGCTTAAAAAAAACTATGCTGAAAATTAATAATTTGGTAGGGCACTAAAGTCAATGTTTTTAGACAGAGTCTATCTCAAAAACGGCTACACATTTAAATTTTAAACTATCGTATAACTTTACAATTATTACAAAGAAAAAAAGGTATTAGCAATTAACCTCAAAAGATTTTCTCTTGTAGGCAAAATGTAGGCGCGAGATCTCAGTTCAGCGCGAACGACTTGTAAAATATTGTTAAAATTTGTATCGAAAACGTACTCGTACCTAGTGTAAATTTAATAGTTATCTGTCATTGAGACGACAACTATGTCCTTAATCAGAGTTTGGTGAATACACTGTATTACAGTTATACTTATTATCCACTGTATTACAGTTATACTTATGATTGAATCAAACAAAAAAAAAAACAGACGCATTCACTCTCAGCCCTACACCAAGTTCAAAGATTTGTATCGGAAACCTCACAGACAAATTTAGGTACACCTGAAGCTCTGCTCTTTGGGATGGAAAATTATTGTGCTCGTGCTGGGAATCAAACGCAACACTCGCGGCGTTCGAAGCAAATATCTTGTCGTTAATCCAATAAAATAGATTTTTTTTTTGTTTCAAATTAAAACAACAAAATTAAGTTGTGTGTTTTTATGTACATTTATATGCCACTTAGTAATTTCCCCGCAAGTACAATGTGTGCCAGTTTGTATTTCTAACACCGGCCTAGATTTTAGAGCCATCACGCCGATACAGTGAATCGATCTTTATTGGTTCGAACATTTTCTGTGATTTTTAGTGGCAAAAACTAACACACGTTTTTATCTACAATCCAGATGGTCTACACGGCCAAAATCAATTTGAGCAGCTAAATATTTCAGATGTAGTTTTAGCTTAACTTGATTTAGATTCCAAAATCTTAAGTTAAGAAAAGTTAAGAAGAAGACTAAAACTAAGTTAGAATCTGGTAATAAATTTATCTGGTTAAAGAAATTTCTGGTTACGCAAGAGAAGCGACCCAGGAGAATACCATGAAACGCGCTTGTCAAGAAGCGTAGTAGAAGCAAGAAGGAGAACTCTACAAGAAGCATTATACTGACATAAGACCGAGAAAAATTAAGATCGGTTACATAATATTACCATCAAGATCATCAGTGATGGAATGACAAAATAGAAGGTCCGGAGAAGAGTTATCGCTTCGCTTAGTTATATATATAGGACAAATGCCAATAGATAAATTTGTTTAGTTTTATACATATCCTGCCCGTAAGCCTGCAGTGTCTACAAAAAAATTTACGGCCGCATGTTGTTTATTAAAAAAATGAATTAAAAGACAATTCTTTTTATTAATACTAACACCTGAATTGAACAATTGATTCAAAGTCTGAACTATATCATGTTCAATTTCAAAGACCAACAAAATTACAGTTTTACTTGTCATTCACGAACAATGTATATGTAATAAAACTGAATTAAAAATCAACGATATTCAATATAAACTCAACTTCGAAAAGGGTAGTTTAAGTTACACCTCTTAGAGAAGAAGACACCAAGAAATCTCTCTCTTCGTCAACTGTAGGGCTTAATAGCCTGCTTATAAATGATGTAATAAATAAAAATAGGTACGGTTTATTGCATTGCATCATTCTAGAAAGAAGCGTGATTATTCTATAAGCATTGTGTCGCTCGTCTGCACCAGCCATAACCGAGCATTTTCCTACTCGAACGCATTTTCTTATTGTTTTTACAAACTGGGAAGCAGAGCGTGAACGCATCCGATGTGTAATTGCTCTCTCCGTAACGAGACGAGAATTAATACTGTACTTAATGCTAAACAGGCAGTCGGACTGGGAGTATATTTATAAGGGTCAAAATAAAAATTGCAAAAGAATGATTGAGAAACCTGATTTTACGTCGGTTACCCGTACATATTAGTAGTTTATAGCAGGTTATAAATTTGTGAATCGAGCATTCAAAGTTAAAAACTTTCATGAGTTGGTCTCAAAAAAGCATCTTTGGGACCGACGTGAATAGACAGTTTTGATTTAGGATCAAGTAACAAAAACAAACGAATAGTCGTTTGGGGCGTTTAGTGCTGTAAAATTTAAAACTGTGCGTCATTAGGGCAAATAAAAACAGGGTGCGTCGTAAAGACACACGAAACTTTTGTATCACAGGGAACCATTTTAATTATTTATCAAAGTGTTTAACCGCACCACTTTTCGTCACACAAAAAGTTGCAGATCAGAATTAAAAAGCCCTCCTACAAGAAGTTTCACTCCAAAAATATTGTAACTGAATAATAATATGTACTATGTGCATGGAATCAATTATTGTGTCCCACTTCTTCTCTCGTGTTTATCTATCTATCTAATACCTTTAAACGAGCAATCATTGTAATAGAGCATAATTATATGTGTAATCTGTATCTCGGAAACGGCTCCAACGATTTTCATGAAAGCTACAGATTAGGGGTTTTTCGGCCCAAGGAATCGATTTATCAACGTTCCAGGTCCGAGTTATGCTCGGTTCCAAAACAGCAGGTCTAAGAAACTATCAGCGCCATCTATTACGTCATGACCGATGTAAAAATATTTTTCTACTCAACACTAGATGGAGCTTTCTAAGGCTACAAAACACATTCTACCAAAAACAGACAGCGCAGCGGTCCAGTTTTACAAATGATCATAAACCCATGAGAAAAACACTTCCTTGACGACCCTATAGCCACAGTGAGCGAGTCTTTGCTTTTTACGCCGCGTGTCCTTGGTTCAATTCCTGGCAGGAGCACACATTTCGAATCTGGCAGTAGAGTCATTAACATTCATGAGTGCCTCTTTGGGAGCCATGTGAATAAACGATTTTGATTTAGGTAAAAGGTGGAAAAAACGCTAGGACTAGAATGACTGGCTCTCAAGGGTCTCTCAACTACCCGTACCAGATTTTAGCGACAGATTTTCCAGCCTGATAAGATTATATTTTCGGTATAGAGTAGCAAGCTAGGCGAGCACTAGAAAATGCCTTACCAAAATAGATTTCATAACGAAAAAAGGTGATATTTTAAAGAAACCACTAACCCCGTTAATAAGACGGGCATACCGTCTTAGTATGCCCGGCGCTATCACATCTCGTTGCCCATTTGTTAAGTAATTATAGTTGTCTTATAAGTAAGTAATTTAAATTTAGGTCGAGACAATATAAGCAAAAGTTTGAAAAAAATGTGATTTTCTGGTTCTGGGTGATATTGTGTGTGTGATGTTAATGTTTTCGGCACCCACGACACAAGTCATCGAACTTAGTGTGGGGCTGTAAAAAAAACCTATTTGTACCTATGTAAGTTGGGATTGTAATTAAAAATATATAATTATAGCATGATTTGTTCCTTGCAAAGATATTTTATTATACATAAATGATTATGTTCACATGACAAGAAAAAAAAAAGATTTCTCGGGAAAATAAAGACATATGTCAATATTGTCAACTTATATACAAAAGTAAATGAGTTTCACGTTATTATAGCAGACAGTTTTAGATATGTTAGTGTTTTAGGTCATCATTTAGGACCACAAGTCGTAAAATCCCAACAATGCAAGATCCCTTGTAGTTTCTAATTGCATTGAGACAATCGTCAACTACAAACAATTTCCATTTCAAAGCGTCCCATTCCGTACAATGCACTTACGACACTTTCGATAGAAACCACAGGATGTTGAGCAAACGGCAGTTTGTTTGGAATTCGATAGCTACAGGGTGCTTACAATAGTAAGTATAATCCTACTAATATTATTAATCCGAAAGTTTGTTTGTAAGTATACAAGTGTGTCAGCATGTTTGTCCTCTTCACGCTTTTATGGCTGAACAGATTTGGAATGTATATAGCTTATTCTAAGATTAACACATAGGCTACTTTTTAACTTTATAATAACGGGCGAAGCCGTGGGGCACGGCTAGTATTTTTAAATGACTAGTACTAACAAACTGCCATACAAACTTTCGTCCCTATTCAACCCCTAAAGAAAGAGGTGTGTAAAAATATTGCTTATAATTTCATACTTCTAACTTAGATTTACAATCCATAGACCCACCGTTTGTATATGTTATTAAGATTATATATATATAAATAACGGCGCGAGACCAAATAAGCTGATTTTAGTATTGTTTAAATCCTTTTTTATCATTCAGTCGATTTCTATTTAGAGCGGGTAGCACCGAATGAGGTTGTCAGTGTCATGGCGGTGTGTGGCAAGTTTCTCTTTGAATTGTTTGGTTTGGTCTATGTTCACTTCTCTGTGGAGACAGCTGCGGAACGGTGTGCACACGGGCAAACTCATTGGCTCTCAAAGAAATCCAGTATTATTTATCCGATCCCTAAGTAAATTGTTATTTTAACTACCGCAAATCATTAAAACGCCGTTGTATTAAATTAGTGTTAGTGTTATTTCGTTGCCACCTTTATCATGGATGACGGACGTGGAGGGCCATCGAATCTGCCACCGGATATAACATCCGATATGTTGCAGACTCCGTCATCAGAAATGGGATTACCGGAAACGCCCACAGGACATAATACAGGTCAGAGTATTGATTATAATTCTATAAACAATGGCGGTGATCGTTGGAAATTATTGTTTGAAATGCAACAACAACAGATGATGGAATTAATTCGTGCAATTAAAGAACCACACGGGAGCAACTCTAAACTATCTCTCCCCGCATTTGATCCCGACTCTCGCGACAGTGATGCACGAGCTTGGTGCAGTACAGTAGATTTGTGCATGCAAGAAAGACTACTATCGGGTAGCAGTCTTATAATTACTTTGAGTAAAACACTTAAGGGCGTGGCAGCCACATGGCTCTCTCAGCACAGTTTTCCTGGAATTACGTGGCAACAGCTGAGAGATTTGTTTCTTGCTCGGTTTGACTATGTTGAAACGCCAACTGCTACATTGTACAGACTACTAAATGAAAGTCCGAAAGAAGGGGAATGCTTGTCGGCATATGCTAGCCGATTTTTAAGCACAATAATGACTCAATGGCGTAATCTGTCGACCGAACAAATAGCGATAGCTCTAACTTTAGCTCACGCCACCAAGATTGAACCACGGTTACAAAGACTCGCATTTACTACTGATATTAACTCTCGGGTGAAAATGCAACAAGAGTTAATGGCCTTTTCATATCGGAAAAGGTGACCGCAGGACAAATCAAACGCTCCTAATGATTCCAAGAAACCAACATTTGAGAATCCCTCGAGGCGCTGTTACAACTGTGATAAAGTTGGCCATTTAGCAAGCGAATGCCGGAGCAAGAAGATTCGTGAGACACCAGTAACCCAGCGTTCGCAGTTTTCAGGAACTAATACTTCAGTACAGCAGAATAGCGGTAACAACGTGCAGCAGAAGAAAATAATACCGGTGGTCTGCTACCATTGTGGAGAGCAGGGCCACATCGCGACGCATTGCCAGAAAAAGGAAACTCGTACGAGCGACGGTCGTATAGAGCGACGAGTTGATGTCTGCACACTCAAGCCAGCTACATAGATCCTGTCAACTGAAACCGGTGAGAAGTTTTCATTTTGTTTCGATTCCGGGGCCGAATGCTCTCTGATTAGGGAAAGTACAGCGTGTAGATTTTCTGGTAAGCGACAGGACAATGCAGTTACTCTGGTGGGCATAGGTAATTCTAACCTGTCTCGTGATTATTCTTGTTCACATTCGTAGAGGTTAGTGTGGTACCCAGCAGTTTGTGCAGCTCATATCCGCCTGTGTGGCAATACACCGCCTGTGTGGCAATACACCGCCTGTGTGGCAATACACCGCCTGTGTGGCAATACACCGCCTGTGTGGCAATACACCGCCTGTGTGGCAATACACCGCCTGTGTGGCAATACACCGCCTGTGTGGCAATACACCGCCTGTGTGGCAATGCACCGCCTGTGTGGCAATGCACCGCCTGTGTGGCAATGCACCGCCTGTGTGGCAATATGAGTGGATGAATTTTGTTTGATTCCATTTACACGTTGAGATACTAAGCTGAAAGCCCAAATTACTTTACGTAGCAGTTAATAATAAACTGTGCTATTTTTTTAAGTTGATAGTTCTATTTAAAGCTTTCATGTCATGGTCAGAATGACCGAGTAAAGAGGTATAAACAAATTGGTTATGTATTGTCTATAGATGGCGAAGAAGATGCACACGAGGACGTGTGAAGATGCAGGACGGCCGTAACGGCGCGAGACCAAATAAGCTGATTTTAGTATTGTTTAAATCCTTTTTTATCATTCAGTCGATTTCTATTTAGAGCGGGTAGCACCGAATGAGGTTGTCAGTGTCATGGCGGTGTGTGGCAAGTTTCTCTTTGAATTGTTTGGTTTGGTCTATGTTCACTTCTCTGTGGAGACAGCTGCGGAACGGTGTGCACACGGGCAAACTCATTGGCTCTCAAAGAAATCCAGTATTATTTATCCGATCCCTAAGTAAATTGTTATTTTAACTACCGCAAATCATTAAAACGCCGTTGTATTAAATTAGTGTTAGTGTTATTTCGTTGCCACCTTTATCATGGATGACGGACGTGGAGGGCCATCGAATCTGCCACCGGATATAACATCCGATATGTTGCAGACTCCGTCATATATATATATATTATAATTATGGATATGTTAATAAGTGTATTATATACGTTTGCATTATATGTATGCACATTAGCTTAGTTAGGTACGCGTCCGCCTTCTGAGCAAGGGTATGGGGTGCGATTTTCTGAGGGAACACAAGTTTCTGGTTCTGGATGTGATTATGTGTGATATTTGAATGTTTCCGGCACTCACGACATAAGTCATGGAATTTAGTCTGTGGCTGTGAGTGTGAAAGCTTTTTTGTTAATGTTTTTCATCTCATAATTGAGCAAGAGGTAAATAGTAAGTATTTCGTCGTACTGCCCAGTTTCAGTGGGACAATAATCCATTGTGCCTATTGTACTACTGTTGGAAGCTAGATTCATTTTGAGATGATACTGAAAGTGTTTAGTATTTTAATCAAGCTATTCTTGTAACTGGCCAGTTCAAAAAACCATCAGAGAAACCCATGCATATACTGTTTGTACATTATTACACATTTAGAACACCACTTTCTGCTCAATTCTACAAAACAAACAATGAATTAAAATTCTGTAAGTTGTTTAGAAAATTGGTGATGCTAATTTTTTTTTATCTAAGAAGCTTTGCCGTTTTTAGTAAGATGTTTTCTGTTATTTAGTCTGTTCTCTGTTATTAATAATTAATTTACCCACAAAATGTTTCAAACGCAAACCTATATTTTTTTTCCGTGCTATTAAATTACTACGCCTAAATTATCTTTATACCGAAAATCATTCAACACTTGCTCTAAAGATATTTGAAGGCGTAGAAATTCATAAATATATTATCAAGCAAGTAATGATGTTAAAAACGATCTATTTTATATTGGCTAGCTAAAATAATGCTGGAATAGTAAATTGCCGACCAAGTGGTGCCGGAAAGTGTTTGATGCGTTCAGACTGTATTTTTATCTGAAAATATTAGCTATACGCAAACACAAACGCATTCCCACTCATAGTCCTTCACTAAATTGAAAGACTTGTATCGTAAGTGCTGGAGAAATGTATATATCTCACGCACAATTACACAAATTCTGAGCTGAAGGGAAATGACTTGCCTACCGCGCCAATTCGGTCGTCTCTGATAGAGTTTTCCCACGGCATTAACAAATATCCTAAAACTATTTTTTTACCGTTTCAGGGACATGATATATAAAGCGCCCGAGCCAGGCGCATCCCTGACTCCGCCGCCAAATAGACGCATTTACTAGTATTTTTTATTTTAATATATTTAAACGCTACCTACTAAATCTTACTTATAATTAAGACGCATCTGCTACAAGTCATGACATATACTAAATAGTAAAGACATTTCTGATGTATTATATATAACTAAATTTTGTCAAAAATTTGAGTTAGATCTTTTTTCCTTAGGACGACAGTAGAGGGCCTCCGTTGCGTTATATATCAAGTCCCTTAGAGTTTAAAAATTTTGAACATTTGCCAATTCTTCTAGTTTTTATTTCCTCTCGCTATAGATAAATTGGCACCAGAAAAATGCCACAGACACAAAGAAAGTAATGTCTGAAAACCACACGATTAAAGTTGCCTTCTCTCCTTTACAATCATAATGATGAATACTCAATTTGCAACACAACTGTTTAAGCCATACTCAAAGGATTTTAAACTTTATTTACACCTCTAAATAAAGCACAGTGTGTTAAAATCAAATTATTGTATGCACCTATGATTTGCACATTGAAACAAAGTAGCTTATGAAGTTTTAAAACAAAGGAAATTGGAATTTATTGTTCTGTGGGAACGGCGATTATCGCATGGCTAAATGGTTCAATCACCACCAATATGTTACGTAAAAATAGAAGCAGAAGTGTAGCAGCAATCCCAATTGTAACTTTGTAAGGTTTATCTATAATTTGTTTTTTATTCAGTATGTGCAAATGTTTTACCACTGAGATTACTAGTGGTCTACCTGGTTAACGATGGAGCACACTTACCTAGAAGTTTTTTTTTATTTGAGTCTAAGCTAGCGTTTGACCAAAATCTCACCTGATGAAGATGGAGTACGCTTACTCAGAAAATACCTACTCACTCTCTTCTTGAACAACCCCATATTATACTTTTCGGGAAACACAGTAGACGGCAGGGCGTTCCACTCCTTGGCAGTTCTCATAATGAAAGTGGGAGCGAAACGCTTCCTGCGAATAGTCGGTATTTTTACCATTAGCGGATGCCGCATTGCCGTCTGTCTAGATGTTCGGTAGTAGAACGGTGATGCGGGAATAAGATCATGCAATTCCTTTGAACACTCTCCGTAGTGCAATTTGTAGAAAATTGAGAGACTTGCTACTTTTCGCCGATGATCGAGACTGTCTCTTTCTCCGATTAATGTCTTGAAGACTCCTTTATTGTACTTATCAGGGAATAGCTACTCAGGCAAGGAGTTCCATTCCTTTGCCTACCATATAGGTGTTGCTTAGCCGTATGTCTATTTGAGTGATGATAGGGATGGAGGAACTAGAACGTGTAGTTTCTTGGCACACTCACCGAAATATATATGTCAGTATACCGAGAGCTATGATGCGTCGATCTCCTAAGCTCTGAAGCTCAACTGCTCGCTATCAATGAGTCTCTTGGATTTGCTCATTGGTCTCAAGAGCCTCAAGCTGTTATTTAGCTGAACCGTCCCAAAGATTAGAACAGCTCTATACAAGAACGGACTTGCGCTTGATACAAATTGAGCAAGAGTGTGTTTTGCAAAGGACAGACGGTACTTCCCGTCTCTCTTTTTGCAATTATTCGTTGCTTTCTATTAGCTAGTTGGACTTTTGACTTAATTTAATTTAAAAAATTGTATTAGTATTGAAATTTTAAATCACATCCCAAAGTTTTTTGAACTATTTGACTAGTTTTAGCCAGTTCGACGAGAACATCCGTACTGCGAGAAAGTGAGTGGAGCTTATTGCCTGCGCCTTTTAAAATTGTTTATTCACATGGATTCTATTACCAAACGAAGTTAATGATTCTTTGTTTCCTGAACGGTATAATCTGCGAGTTTTCAAATCAAGAGTGAATAGGTAAGTCTAGAAAGGCAGACATGCTACATCTTCGGCCGCATCGTCGCTTTCCATCAGATGAGATAGTGGCCAAATGCTTGCCATTATATCAAACATAAAAAAAATAAACTTGATATTTTTTATCTTTGATATGGTAGAGATATTTACATAGGACTGTTAAGGCTGATATAGTCGAGGGTTGTAAGCACTTTAGAGCTGTAATAGAAATTGACAAATACAATATTTTGCTGTATGTATTTGAAAGACGAGAAGAGCAAGTCACTCACCTGATTGAAGGCGTCACGTTTGCCTATTTACCTACATTTCAGTGCCACCCTAAGTTTTGAACTGCAGTTCAAAATACTGCGCGGCAAAGCACTGCGATAATTATGTTAGATATCTCGATTTTTCAATCCAAAATATAGTTTTGTATACTTCTGCTGGCTGGTATATGTTAAATAATAAATATACTATCTCTCATACACACACACACACATACAATGATGAAAGTTATTGTAGAGGTAGACATAGATCGTAGTATTTAACTATTTATAAACACCTTTGGGGCTTTGGGTAAAGCTTTTAAACGAGTTATGTCATGTATAACAGGGAGACGGATCTGGTATGGTATGTTAAGTAATCTAGACACATAGTCTAAGCCTTTATCTGTATAATCTCCAGAATGTCCACATGTACCCTCGACTACTTAATCACTTACCATGAGACAGTAATCAAACGCTATCAGAGATAAAAAAATAATAATAGAGCAATTTTACGATGTATGACAGAAGGCTGGTAAAGTGAGCCACAAAATACAGTCATGAAGCATTCGTGGTCCACCTGGTAAGCGTAACCAATTTATATCGGCACGGCCAGTATTCGAATGGAGCATTTGTGAGTTCAACAAAAGTAACATAGGTTTGAAGAGTATATTAAACCGTTTGGCCCCCTTATCAGTCATAAATGACCATCATTATTGGTATAATATATCCAAAATCTACCGATTTACGAATTTATCCTACACCCGTGTATAGATATCCCGTGGATAGATGAAAATCAAATACAAATTACTAAAGTTGTAATTTTTTAATACTTTATTTTTATAATAAAATAAATCTTCAAACTTACAAAATACATCAGATCTTATACAAACCAATACTATCGTACAATCGTTAGAGACTAGAGAGTAATATCAAGCTGAGATACAAGAACAAACAAAAATAAGTTTGAAAACGTGATACATTTTGCCTAGCGAAGTAATAGAACTTTGAAATTTTAGGCTACCTTAACATAAATAAAAACTTGCCGTATTACATATTTCTATAATTTTAGCTCATTAGTTAAAGCACCATAGTGATTCAACACAGGTTTATTCATAAAATATATTCACGTGCGAAAAGAAAATACGATAATGTTATAAAATTATGTAAAACATAATAAGAACGAACGCGACGACACACAATAACACATCCCTTACAATAGTTACAATATACAAAACAGTTCTTTGTTACAAATATTTATTTACAAAATACAATTCTATAAGTAACCTTCATAAAATACTGTTATAAATTAACAATTTATTTACATAAATTCACACATTTGCACGAATTTCAATTTTACGAAATTGAAATGTGAAATTACAATGTCATGAACAAATCACGAGCAAATGTCAATTTCGTGCAGTCACAAATTTATTGCTATAGTATACACAAAGCTTAATTCAAAATAAATAACATACGTAATTTTAGAGTGAGTGATAGTATACATTACGATACAAAAACCATAATCCGTATACACCGAAATACCATTTATCTTATAGGTATGATCTATCTATCTTTCAAATTTATCCATATTTTGGAAAAACCACAATTTGGACTCAGTCCTTTTCTCAGATTGAGAAAGCAACCATACAATAGGGTTATTAAACACACTTTGAAAAAAAGTCTATCATAACTTGACCTCTGGTCAAATATCGCACTCAAACTCTGAGACTCTATTATTCCTGCCATCGGGGCTCATTTGGAAGTGGTTATCCCTCGTGCCTATCCTCGGAAAGCCGTTAAAGCTATTCCTGCTTACTATAGGATTTTCTCTCTCCCTTTCTCGTTCCCTGTGGAAGCTAGAGGTGGATAGTTTACCGTCCTTTCGTTCGGTGAAGTTCGTGTCGTTGAAGTTTTTGTCGGTGAAGGTTCTTTCGTTAAACTCGCCGTCGGAGAAGGTTCTGTCGTTGAAAGGAATGTCTCTGATGCCGAACCCGCCCATCCGCGGGGTGCCGATACCGAACTTGTTTCGAAGTTCTTCGTCTCGAAGGTTGAACGCTCGGTTGTCGAACTTTGATGGTCCGGTGGCAAGTCTGAAATTAAAGATAATAATATAAATTTATACTTACTTTTTTCTAATGCTTTGATTTTATGTAATGCTGTTACAATAAAGTGAGCCTTCCTGCAGCATTATTTTGCTCAACATATTAGATATACTTAGTACTAAATTAATAATAAATTAATAATTAATTCGCTGCCCGCGTCTTTGTTCCCTGAACAGTATAATCTGGGAGTCTTCAAGTCTAGAGTGAATAGGTATCTTCTAGGTAAGCATGCTTCATCTTCGGCCGCATCATCACTTTCCATCAGGTGAGATAGCGGCCAAATGCTTACCCCTACCTGGCATAAAAAAAAATCAAATCAATCAGCAGTATATATTATATGATCGCATTACATTTCTGTTTATACTAACTTCTTCACTTGATAGTTTTTGAGGTTAAAATAATAACTTAAAAAGGTGTAACGCAAACAAATTTAATTGTATGAGTAACATACCTATCCATCATCGATCGCATCGTCACTTAACATCGTGAGATAGTGGTCGAATGTTTGCCTATGTAATAATATTTGCTATAAATGAACGATTACTATTTTTTACTCAAGATCGATAAGTAAACGTTTGAGCACTAATGTGATTTTAAACGACGATGCGGTTGGCGATGTAGCACGCTTGCATTTAACTCGCTCGTCACTTGAAGACTTCCAGACATTTCTTATCAAGAAATAAGCTTGGGCAATGAGGTCCATTCTTATGCGATTTCCTGGTATAAACGCTTTCACACTCACAGCCTCACACTAAGTTCGATGATTTTCGATTATGTTCTTGTGTCGTGGGTGCCGGAAACATTCACATCACACACACCTTCACAACCAAAACCAGAAACAAACATTTTTCTTGGGGAGAAAGCTTGTGTTCCCGCCAGGAATCGAACCCCCTCCCTGCTTAGAAGGCGAATTAAATGTTAGATAGTTTTTAACAGATGATAATATCTACTTACTCTCTGAACACCCTCCTTTCCCGATCGTATTCTGCAGACAATCCCTCATCGTCGTGGATGATGGCCGACGGGTCGCTGTAAACTGAAGATTCCTGGTAGAATGAATCCAGGTCAACGTAGTTTCCTTCAGCTGGCTCGTTGTCTAGAAGCTCTGCTAGTTGACCCTAGAATGAGAATACATATATTTATTAGAATGAATCTAACCTTTTTATAGGTTCTTCGAGATTACAGATTTTTTTTGCCTGATATGAATTTGCCTGGTGAACGTTTAGCCACTATCTCACACAATGAATAGTGGTAATGCGGCCGAAGATGTAGCATGATCACCTAGAAGATACCTATTTACTTAATATATTTAAAGACTCCCAAATTATTAAGGAAGGATTTAGGTACGGAGCGCTTCCGAAATGATACATATATATAAATATATATTTTATGCTAGATTGGTAAGTAGTTTTAAATGTTAACCTTGTTTTTACTTTCCCTCTCTAGTTCTTGTCTATTCCTATTTTCCGGAATATGGTTGATGAAATCCAGCCTGAGATTCTTTGGTTACAATTTTATTTAATTGTTATCTATATTTAAGTCTAGAGTGAATAGGTATCTTCTTCTAGTATGCTACATCTTTGACCGCATCATCACTTTCCGTCAGGTGAGATAGTGGTCAAATTCTTGCCTATTCTGCATAAAAAAAATATAGAAAAATGTCTGAAAAAATATGTAATAATATGAAAGTTACACATTATAAGTATACGTGATGGACGTAAGATATCACATGCGAAATATTATAATATTGTATACTTATCTAGGTCTATTGTGTCTTCTATATACGGGCTAATAGCATATATTTCCTAAAATTATATATATTTTTTTTTTTTTTTTTTTTTTTTTTATTTGTGACAGGCTAGTCTTTGACCACTATCTCACCTGATGGTAAGTGACGATGTGATCGAAGCTGGTAAACACACTAGACCTGGAATACGCAGGCTCTCAAGGATAACTGCCGGAACACCGTATTTGGCTTGGCGGCAGATATCTACATGGCAAAGACCCAAGTTACCTACAAGGCATCGAAATTATAGCTAAAGAATAATACTAAGCCTTCCTTAGCTATAATCTTGATAGATATGATAGGTATGTTTGGTAAGAACCAAACATACGTAGTTAAGAGCGAAAGTGGCGTTGGGCCGGACATATTGCTCGCATGGACAAGGACCGTTGGACAAGACGGGTCCTCGAATGGAAACCGTGGGCGAACACCAGACCACGAGGCCGCCCACCGAAACGTTGGAAAGATGATATTCGAGGACACGTAAGACATGACTGGATGACCAAGGCACGAGATCGTGAATCATGGAAGAAACTGGGAAAATAAAACAACAACAACAAACGCATTCACACTCACAGCCCCACACTAAGTTCAAAGACTTGTATCGTGGGTGCCGGAAACATTCACATCACACACACATTACACCCAGAACCAGAAGCACAAATATCCCTTGGGAAGGAATTCATGCTCCTGTCGGGAATCGAACCCAGGACCCACGGCGCAGAGGGCGGGCACCTGTCCACTGCGCCAACTGGGTCGTCAAGAGGGATAGAGAGAGGCCTATCTCCGAAAATGGACTCTTAAAGGCTGAGGAAGAAGACGTAGTTAAGAGCAAGCGCTCGTAACTAGGTGTTGCGTTCGGTCCTTAGTCCTCAGGTTACCTTGAGCGTGGCGAAGCTGGGCCGCTGCGAGGGGTCTGCGTGCCAGCACGCGTGCATGGCGCGGTACAGCTGCGGCTTGCAGTGCGGCGGCCGCTCCAGCCGGTAGCCCTCCGTCACCGCCGACAGCACCTCGCGCCCGGACATCGCCGCGTACGGCGTCGAACCTGCACCATGAAAAAAATTGTTTAGTTTGGTTTCAGCCACACGAGCCTTTCCTTCACCCTTGAGAAAGTGTACGGCGTATGTATATTAAATTATGTATATAATTGTGTTATTAAATTATGTATGGGTCTCCCCATAAATAATTTAAGCGCAAGCAAAGCTTTATTTAACTACACCGCTTTATCTTCGGAACCCTTCATCAGATTAAATGAATTGAGTGCGCATTATTGAGGATAACTCAAAAACTACTGCTCACATCTTGATCATATTTAAATGGGATGCACCATCTATTACATATAAAAATCATCAAAATCGTTTCACCTAGAAAAAGTTATGAAGTAACAAACATAAAAACAGTCAAATAGAGAACCTACCCATTTTTTTTATCGATTAAAGAAGGCCACAAATTACATAGACACTCGATATGAACAACATTGTAACTCATATTTGCATGGTTTTAAACTATTTTAAGATTTTACCAAGGTAGAATTTTGTTTTCTCCCAATTCTAGCCGTCAATTTAACATATAAAACCAGTTGACTGCTAGTACCTTTAACCCTGATAAAAACTACATTGCAAAAAGCATTTTATGACTAGCATACCCGCTGCAAAGAGAGCAAAATGAAATGCACACCCATCTAAAGCAATCGGCAATTTAATGAAATAAATGTCTCACCAAGGGTAACAATTTCCCAGAGCAGTATCCCGAAGGCCCACACGTCGCTGTGGTGGCTGTAGACGTTGTAGAGCAGCGCCTCGGGCGCCATCCAGCGCACGGGCAGCGCGCCGCGCGGGGCGCGAGCGGCGGCGCCGGCGGCGCGGGACATGCCGAAGTCCGCGATCTTGCACAGCTTGTTGTGGTCCACTAGCACGTTGCGTGCCGCCAGGTCTCGGTGCACGATCTGGAGATATCAACGCCTGGGTGAGACTCGTATCGTTGTTGGACGATTTAATATAAAAATATAGCGTTTATACGTACTTCAGTTTTTAAGTTTTTTCGTAAAATTTTCGAAAGTAAGAAATATATTCAAATGTTTGTGTTGTTTATGTAGCTTTAAAATGTTAGTTTTTTTTAAATCTTTTTCATCCATTGTATCGCACCACCATCCCTACTTTCACTTTTCGTTTATATTTCCATCCAAAGGCTGTCTGGAAGAGATCGCTCTTAGCGATCAGACCGCCCTTTTGTACCAATAAGATTTTCTGTAAGCTGTATTTATCATTTGGTGTCAATAAATATATTGTATTGTATACTAAATTATTAACTAAATAACAAAGTAAACTTTGTTTCCTTAGTATTTATTTATGACACATGGCTAAATTCAATTAAACTAAAATTCCAAAATCTATTGATTTAAACTCATTCAATAGCCAGTAAAGAATAGAAAATGTCTAAGAGATTATATATTACTCTATTTTCAACTAAGTGTTACCGTGCTTCGGAGGGCACGTCGTAAGAGTACATACGCATATCCTATATCATACAATATATAGGCATATCCTTTCTGAAGTCCACGGAAGAGGCAGCAGGTATCGGGTTCGATTGTCGGTGGGAATGTTTTCTAAAGGTAAGTAAATTTGTGATTTTGGTTCTAGATGTGATTTTGTGTGTGTGTGTGTGTGTATGTGTGTGATATTTCCGGCATCTTCGATACAAGTCTTCAAACTAAGTGTGGCATGTGAGTGTTAAAAATATAAAATATATTGTACCTTAGGTCCAACTAAACATTCTCGAATACACACAACCTATTAGAAGTTATTTTCAACTTACTCCTTTTGATGCGATATAGTCCATTCCCCTCGCTACACAGTACGCGAATACTGTCAGATCCCGTGATGTGAGAGCCCCGCTGCCGCTAAACCGGTCAGGCCTGGACCTCCGCTCCCGTAGATAGGTGAGCAGCTTGCCGCACATTACGTACTCCATGATCAGGAGGTATGGTTCTGGAAACGAGGGTAAGATATGGTTAAAATAGTTATCTAATCTAATCATTTGTAAAACAGACTATGATTAGTATATCATTATGAGTGTGACAAGACAGAGTTTATTGGTTTAAAGACACAACTGTGAAATTTCACAAAACGAGTCGAGTCAGTTATGAAAATGAGTAATGACCTGATCGAAATTTCCTTCCCCAAATCCAACTTTAATGTTTTTGTCGAGTGCTCGTATTGACTCTGTCCTTGCACATTTTGTCGGATACCGTTATGGCTTTTTATTTAGTGCACTTTTTTAGAGTTAATATTATATGGGACTATGTAAAATGTATACTTCCTACCTTGTTCAGTACAGCAGGCCAGCAGCGTCACCACGTTAGGATGAGTACCAATCTTCTGCATTATGTAGATCTCATGCAGGAGCTCCTGTTTCTCCTTCTGCGAGGCGGTCTCCTTGATGCTCTTGACCGCTACCAGCCGAGTCAGCCCGTCGTGGCCATTTAAGTCGTCTGCTTCTGCTTTCCATACCTAAATAATTGATAAGATATTAAAATTAATAGTTCTTTGACCAGTGAGTCGGTTGTCAAGCATGTAGATTATTCGATCACGGCCGATAAAATCATTTGCAAGGCAAACAATGATTAATATATGAGTGGCACAAAGCAGAGTTTATTAGTTTAAAGGTACAAAAGCGAAAAGTCACAAAACGAATTGAAACAGTAGCGTAAAATTAGTACTGACCTGACCGAAATTTCCTTGCCCTAATAACGTCTGTAGCCTCAACTTATTTCTTGGAAATTCCCATTTCTGATCAGGTTTTGAAGGCGTAGGCAGCGGAGGTCGAGCCACCGGCGTTATCGGCGACTCCTTCTTTATATCCCCACTGTCGTCGAAATATCCCTCGTACTCCGTATCTATCTCTTTGGTTTTCTTATTCATAATACTTCTTAAAACAAAAACAATAATAGCCGCTACAGGCAAAAAACCCAAACCAGCTAACACGTATGAAGCTGTGTATGTCTTCTCAGCCTCAATTACGACTTCTTCGTTTGATGATGGACCTTTTTTATCATCTGTTACGTTCATTTTGGAATCCGTTGCATTATCTGGTATAAATAGAGGTTTAGAACCTGACTGGCTGAATGGTTTTGTTGTTGCAAGCAAAGGTTTCAAAGTAGTTTCTATATTTTCTACAATTGATGTTGTTGTAATTATATTTGGCGGCGATGAAGATGAATAAACAGATGTATGTGTAGGTGGTGGAAACGTAGGCATAATAGTCGTTGTTGTTGTAGTAGTAGTCGTAGTTGGTCTTCTGCGCTTAAAGTTATTTCTAGGCTTTATTGTGACGTTGGCTAATGTAGCCACATTTGTGTTGGTTTCATTTGGATTAAATATAGTCGCAAATCTATCGGATATACTCGATCCCGTTTCATTTCTTAATCTTCTCGCATGAGGCGTATTAAGTTCACTGGATAGAGCTCCTATAACTGGACTAGCGGCGATACTGCTTTCAGTTGTTGTGGTTCGTATTCTAATTTTGTGTCGGTTTGTTCTAGATAATGCTGCCAAAGTGGTTGATGATACTGGTGTAGGTGATGTCGTATCAGTTTCATTCAACAGAGTACTCTTTATTAATGTTTCGTTTTTGACGTCAGGTAATGCAAGGACGATAGCATTGTCTCCAGTCTCCTTAAAAGTTGGGTCTGTTTTATTTTGACCTTTCATAGACGACGTTATAGAAACTGACGTGACAACAGCTGTAAAAACTGTTGAAGCTTTTTCGGTTGTTGTTGTATTCACTGCGATTTTAGGTATAAGAATATCGGTGCTAGATGCAATCTTAGCTGGTTTTCGTCTTATATTGAAATAGCTTCTTGTAGAATTTCTTGGTGCGACTGTCGAAAGCGTTCGATTCGAAATATCTCGTGTCGAATTATTGGAATTTGGCTTAGTAGAAACATCTTTATTCAAAAAAGTGCTGTTCGTTCGATTTCCATCTTTACTTTTGTCAACAATACTTGGTGTGACATTTGATACAATAGGCTCGGTGACATTTAGTTGCGCAATATTAGGTGCTTTTGTTGTGCCAGGCGTAGTACTTGGATATTTTCTGTAAGCATTCACTACTCCTACGTGCCTGGCAGGTGCAGGCCCTTTGACTGTATTCCTAATTTTATTTTTTTCAATGACATTTTTAACTACGGACACGTCCATGTCTTCATTGATTTCTTCTTCATCAGCACTCGTGTTTTTATATTTTTCTGTGGCAGAGTACCTTGAGTTGAATTTTCTTTTATCTGGAGGAGGTGCGATAAAGTTTACAGACTTTGTGGAAGCTGACAGTGATGGAGAATAAGTCAAATTATCATTGTTTAATGTGTTGACATGACCGCTAAGTTTCTTGCCAAAGTAAATAAATGGTGCCATTTCTTCAACGGGCAACTCAGACTCTAAAGGCCTGAAATGATTGTAAATTTCTTGTGTCATAAATAAAGTTGTATTGTCTTTTTCTTTATCATTTTCAACTGTAATATTTGTATCTGTACTGTTAGCTATAGTATTTGTTTCAGGTGTTTCTTCTTCTGGCTTAGGCGCATTAATTTCTTTAGAAATACTACTGGCAGTAGTTGTTGATGTGTTTTCAATATAGGAGATACTTTCTATAGCCTCTATATTTTCAGTTGTGGTGATATTAACATCAGGTGCCTGAGTAACATTTTCCGGATCTGAATAATTTAGTAAATATAAACCGTGATTAGACTCATCTACTTGAAACTCTTCGTCCGGATCCAAGTCTATTTCTTTGTCTAATCCTTCTAATTTTTCAGGTGGGACATATATTATGGTCGGTTCAGTGCCTTGGTCAGGGCTAGTGACTGCTTTATTTAATTTTCTATTATTTACAAATCCCGCCCTGTTTCTGGTTTCGGGTAAAGTTTTGGGTATAAAGAGATGTCTGATTTCATGAGGCTTGATTTCTTGACGTGTTTCTTTAGTCCCATCAGATGTAATAAGTTTGAGGGTGGGTGTGGATTCGCTACTCGAATTGTCGAATGTTATTCTTTTCACAATAGAACTATTTACGTCCCTTATCTCTAACTGGGCGAATGTTGTGTTAGTTCTGAAAAGAAAGAGATACAGATGTATAATTTTATATTATATTTTATTTGTAAGTTGTTTGAAACCCAAGTGTATAATAATTTATGTATTTCAAAGTTTAGTTCGCACAGTATGTACCAAACACTTAAAATTCTTAGACTATTTCACACTAAGACAAATTTTCTTATTCTTTCAACCATTTCTCAACTACAAGTCTATAAACAAAAGCATAATGGTCTAGTCGACATTGCTAGCGTTCCCAGCGCATTGAAATGCGTGGCCCTTCACTTGTGCACCAAGGAGATAGAAAAACAGGTGTAGTAGGCAGTACAGTTCAAAAGATTAATGTTTTCATTTGACCCTTGCCAATCACAATCAAGAACTTTGTATTCGCTTATGTTTGAATGTAATATTAGATTAAATATCTTTGAAGCGTGAATGATGGTGCCTTGAAGTTTTGAATTTTGGGACGTGTTCATTTTAATAATTAAACTTGGCAATAGCACTATGCCATTTTGGCGCGATGTCAACTATTTACTGATTGGAATTTATCACATTAAGTGGGACATTTATCTAGTCTTTCAAATTCAAATTCATTTATTGATTGCGAATACAGGTGTAAACAGGTGATAACAAAAGTGAAAAAAACAATGGGTCGCCGTATCCGGCCTTTCGGCATGCAATACAATTTAAAACTTATCTAATTAGGATACATATTATGTAAGTAATTAGGATGTTTATTTAAGTACAGTTTATCTTTCAATTATTCTTCTATACTGTAATAAGCCTTATCAAGTAAAAGGCATTTTACTTGAGATTTAAATATATTAAAATATTTTGAAATAAGTATTTCATTCGGTAAATGGTTATAGATTTTAGCTAGTAGAAAGAAATGTTGCCAAGTTTCTACCACAATGGTGTTTTGACAGCTGGCCTCGAGAGTTACACCTTTAAAGACTTCATTACTTATGTTAACAACGCGAGATAGTGGTTAAATGCTAGTTTATCAGAGATAATGAGACTATATAAGTAGCACTTTTTGACAATACATAGCACAACTTGTGGTGTTTCCCAAGATAACTATTTAACAAGAATTATTATATTTTTTAATTGTACTGGTACAATGGCACCATCTCATCCAACCTCGTCTATAGAGTTTGTAGTAATGAGTTGCTCTATTATGAATTAAATTCGAGCAATCAATTATTTTACCGTAACCATTGCAACGATCTAGTAAACTGTATTATTTATATACGGACTGGGCTTTTTTCAACACAGATGATGTACTTTCACTAACTTACTAGTTGATACTTGTATCTGTGACTATACCAGATCCATCCCCCAAACTTAAAAAAGGAGAACTATTGATTTTATTTTTTTAGACCTAAAACAATACGTTATTGCCAAAGATTCCGAGTCAACAATTCGGTGTTTGTCGTTTAATATCCATTGTACTTACTTATTAGCCTTATTCTGTGCTAAAGAAGCGAGTGTATTGATATGTGTAGCCAGTCTTCCAGTGAGGAGTTGTCTCCTCCTCGCCGCGAGGAGTGACAGGAGTTGCGAGTCCCGAGTCGCGTTTGCGCTGCTTTGTGTTGTCGTCCTTCTTGACGCACCTGCAGATAAAAAGAAAATAGGTGAGATTGATGAACTGATTTTGTTTATATAGCTTTAGCCATTCTAGGTAGAAGTAAAGTCTCCATAAACGGTAAACAATAATAATAGAATAATTTCTTCGCTTAAAGCAGGGCTTGATTAGCTCAGCGGTTATAGCAATAGGCCATGAGACCCTGTAGCCACGGATTCAATGCGCGCCACAAGCGATATTTTTACTGGTGAAAAAAAAAATTGGTTTCAACCAGGCAACAAACAGGTAAGGGTAACTTCTTATACGATTGCCAAGGTAAGCCTCACCGCCCACACTTAAAACAATACAAAGTCACAAGTCTAAAGAAGATGTTAATCTCGAATACATCAATTTGTTCGTAGCTTTCGCAACAAGGTTAACTCTCATTCATGGATCATAACATCATTATTCGCATAATCAATACATTCATTGTATTCGTACATTATTTTCAAGATCGAGCTCATGCTATGCGTATACCCTGAGTTTAATTACAGTGTCTATCATGTGTCGACATTCCGAGAACGTCCAATGAGAAATAATTAACTTGTGTCCATCCCTAGACATGGACTAACCATTATGTTTGGTCACTTGATAGAGACTTAACCAGTATGGGAGTTTGGATTGGAATTATTACAGTACATTGATAAAATTGCATTTTTTAAAAATTATTTCATAGATAACCGAGACCGGTTGCTGGCGATATTGGTTATGCATCTAGCGTGGCGCGTATCGGGAATACCGGGGAACACAAGTTTTCTTCCCAAGTTAAATTTGTGCTTCTGGTTCTGGGTTTGATTGAGTATGTAAAATGAATGTTTCCGGCACCCACAGTACAAGTCTTTGAACTTAGTGCGGGGCTGTGAATTTGAAAGCGTTTATGTTATGTTAACTCTACGATGTAGACTATTCTAACCGACTATGCGTCTTTTGGTTCGATGTTCAATACTTGAGGCTGATTTATCCATTCACACTATAATATTATAAATAATAATTAACAATATATAAGAGTTCCAAAAACGAATCACCGACTTTAAACGCAAATATCTGCCATACTCTTCATCAAATTTTGGCCAAATTATCGTGGGACCACCTTGCATATATATACTATTTTTAACAAAAAAACTTTATAAAATATACTCCTTTTTAAACCAGGACAAAACTGCGAGCACAACTAGAATCTACAAAAATCAACTCAACATTACACCGAAAGATAACTATGCCGTCGATCCTTAAAGACCTAACGACCAATTGTCTCAAGTTTAAGTACTGCCTTTATTCAGTGTCCGATTACGGTAAACGACGGATCGCATGTAACGACAATAGATTTAATTGCAGGTAATCAAGTAGCGCCCATCTCGGCCTTAACCTACAAAGCCACAGTTAAAGTTCAGTATGACATCTAGGAAAATAAAAATTTTTGATTTGTATTCAATTCATAGGTTCTTGTTTACGGCGTATATGTCTCCTGTAAATCGACATTTTTGGGTCGGAAAATTTTAAGGGAAGCTGGATAATATACTACACTGTTACAGACTATTTTGATGTCATACAGCACAGAGATTTATAGAATTGTTACAGGATACATTTAATACGATTTTTTTTCTTACGTAAAATCACGATTAATTTAGAAATGCATTTAAATCTGCATGTTATTTGAAAACATTTGATCACAAGTGTAACCACTGACTTATTCATTATCAATTAACAAAAAAACTTTCAATAATCCTTTAATAGTTAACATACAATTTTTGTCTTAATTTGACGCATTTAATTCGACCTCAGTCAAAATAAAACAAAACATATTATTCACATCACACACAATCACACCTAGCTCCAGAAACACCATTGGAGAGAAAATGTCTACTCCAGCGGGCAGGTCGAAGTCAAACTCATAATAAAATCTTTTTGGTCAGTTTTTATTTAATTTATCATTAAGAACAAAACCAATAATTTAAATTTAAATGTAAATTAAAATACATTTCAATTATCCTTCTACTCGTAACTACGCTACATCAAAAGTGATATTAAAGACAATAGCGGTAAACCCACTCACGCGACCTTGCTGCTGGAGAAAGTTGATGACACCTGTGTAATAGTCGTAACGGCGATTAGCCAAGACATTTTTAATGCGTTGCGATACTGGTCCGGATTATACTGTGTCGTAATTTTATTGAAATTTTGTTGACGATGCGAGATGTTTATTTAATGCAGAAGCTACTGCTATTTTTTTAACCTAGCTATAGGCTCTTAGGAGTGTATACATATTTAGTCCCTATTTAATTGGCATACCATACTTCGTATAAGGTAAGGACATAAGTAAGAACTTAATTTCTTATTAGTAATCATTGGCAAAAATATCCGAAGTACCTTGAAATAATTTAAATGAATACTCCAGCTTTTATTGATTAAAATTTCGATTTGTCGGTCTCATTAATTCATTGTGAACACAATAATTATTATGTTACGCCAAAAATATCGACGTCAGTGTGTAGTTATGTTATAAACACAAATTGCCCTAAATTCCAACGGCATGCAGAATTTTAATTGGTCGAAAGCTGAATTTTTATGTTTACAAGGTCTATAAAAGGTTGTCTGGTGCATTTTTATGTGGAATTCCCTTACTGTTTATAGCCCGTTTTTTCTCCTCAATCTAATCGTTTTATAATAGTCACACATGTTAAACTTTCAAAATGTCTTTAACATACTTTTGTATAAGTACATTTGGTTTAGATTTGGATTTGCAAATGTCTTCGTTTTCTTAATTTTTAATAATTTTTGCTTGATCTAGAGTCCAAAAATCAGTATGGATCTAGTAAGATATTTTTTTTACCGCAAAAAAATTAATGACGTGTTTTATGTTAGATAAGTAATCTTGCTGTTGGTAAATTATTACTTTGCTAAGCATGCAGTTGTAGTCTAGGTCTAGAATGGGTACTAGATTTCAGGTATAACTACCGGAGCATCGTTTAATGCTTAGTGACAGTAATATGTATTTTTTTTTTTATATTTACCATGCAATTCGTTTGATACAAACATTGACAGATTAAGAGTGATCATGGTAGTGAACTCATTTAGTGAAACATGATTATTAACTCTATCCCTGTCTTATATTTATAACAATACGATAAAAGATGTTATATCACATAATAACATAAACCATGGGTCAAGGAATATGTTACGATATTTTTTGTAACATATTCCTTGACGTTGATGGTTTTCAGTAATAAAAAATACGTGTGGCACTCGAGGACTGCCGCGGTAAAGCTATTGCATAGCATTTTTTATCAACTTATGCAATTAAATTTTTTTATTTATTTTATTTATGCAGTATTTTTTTCCTGCCACCTAGAGGCAAGTTGCTGAACTAAAGAGACAAGCGTTATATTTCAAAAAAGTCATTAAAAGTTCTGCTATTCATCGATAGATGGCAAAACTAAAAAGTATCACCGCTGTGCCGGTCGGAGTGGGGGGTGTTAGGTTATTTTCGTTACGGAATTTCTTGATTCGGTCTCCACGCTTAAGGCCCGCGATAGAAGCTATGCAATAGCTTAAAAATATATTATTATACTTAAAGTAATTTTACTTCAAGTAATCTAAACCATTAATAGAAGCAGTTCTTACACCTATTACTAAATAAATACAAGTAAGTACCTGGTTATCTGTTTCGTGATCGTTAGTTTTCTCTCGCGTGCTACTCCGATGCTTTTTATCACCGTTCGTATGAAATTCGCGTAACATAAGTTACGTCTCGTTGCCCTCTAGAAATCGCCCTTTAGATTTCTAATCCTAGTAAATGATTATTAGTCACCTACAAATTATTTTATCGCAAAAGGAGTGCTTATGCATAATAATTATTATTGGTATATGAAACAAACAATTTTCTTTAGATTTTCTTAGAGCTATAGTTAAGCCTCGTGTGTCTGACCGCAGTTAGTACAAAGACTTCTAAGCTAATTTTTCGTAATATCAAACATAAAAGTAATAAGAAACAAACTTTTATTTCAGACCGAGTCCATATTTGTGTTTCACATACACCTTACAAAATTAATGTTAGTAAAAACAAAGATATAATTATTCATATATAATATTAAATTATTATAAATTGTTCATTGATTCCGACGGGTAAAATGTAAATCAATGAAGTTTGCGTACTGATGCACAGAAATCATCTGTATGCACATCTGCAAACATTCCATGTAGTATTTACCTCGAGAAAGTTTTACTCCTCGCAATTAACTTTGTAATAATATTTTACAAACAATATTTAATTATGAATAGCCAGTTTGGTAAATTAATAAAAGAAAACTAGATACGCTACAGAAATAGGAAAACAGTTAACACATTTTACATAGTTATTTTAATAGAGTAAAGGCTCTTGTTGACGGTTCATGACTCTAAAATAAATAATAAATAAACGCTTTCACACTCACAGCCCCACACTAAGTTCGACGACTTGTGTCGTTGGTGCCGGTAACATTCAAACACACAATCACAACCAGAACCAGAAACACAAATTTTCCATTTTTTTTTTTTTTTTTTTTTATTTGTGACAGGCTAGTGTTTGACCACTATCTCACCTGATGGTAAGTGACGATGTGATCGAAGCTGGTAAACACACTAGACCTGGAATACGCAGGCTCTCAAGGATAACTGCCGGAACACCGTATTTGGCTTGGCGGCAGACTTTCAACTTGATGGTGGTAAGCTACTTTGGTAGCAAGCCAGGCGAGCAACTCACAAAATGCTCTACCACCTCTCAAATGTCACCTGATTAGTACCACCCGGGGACCACGTGTAGGGAGTCAGACTTAAAGGGTATCCTCCTACGGACGTGGGTGACTCAGCCCCCAAGTTTCCCATGGGGAAAACTTGTGCTCCCGCCGGGAATCGAACCCGATACCCCTTCTTAGAAGGCGAATACCACCAACTTATTCAACGAGAAGTTCAAAAAGATTACTGTTGGATCATGTTTTTTTAATATTTATCAGAACTTACTTTTCTTTCACATTCAATCATACATACGCAGCAGCGATTATTGTTTTCAAGTAATTTTAATCGTTTTTGTTTGATTTTTGATTGGTATATTACATGTATAGTCGAGAGAGGTATATTGTAAAACCACCACCTTACATGTCGGTCTTTAGGGATAATTTTCGAAACTATTAATGCAATATTTAAACGGGCATTTACAGTATAGACTGAGTGAACAGTCGGGTACCGTTATTGTTTCGCCCGGTCAATGGACGTTGCGACTGACCGGTATACTAGCCTTTACGTAATCTGATAAGGCTATTGCCGGTGTTTTGTTATTTTATAGTTTAAAATATAGACTTACATATTTATTACACCATAAAATAGGGGAGTAGCTATAGAAAGCGTTTGCTTTTGGGTATATCATTGTAGTTAGAAATAGCAGTAGCTTCTCCATTAAATAAACATCTCACATGGTCAATTTTGTTTATTTTTATTTGTGATAGGCAAATATTTGAACAATGTCTCACGTGATGGTGACATAGTGAATAGTTACATTATAACTCGGGGATAAACCAACTTTAAAGTATTATTATCATTTTAAAACCTAGTTAACCTAGTATAGTCAGGACATCGTTAGCAAACGGGTGAATAAATCATTGCGGCTATTATTTAAAAAATAGATATAACGGGATGACTATTACGTAGAATCTACATAAGATCTTCAAAATATCTTGACTCTGTAAGAAATAACTTAATAATGAGGTACGGAGGTTTACCTTTACGGAGTTTACAGATATTTGTATAGCTTTCTAGTCGATTTGTCCTTTAATATTGTGTGATTCAATAGATTCTGTTTAATTGATGATAACAACATGATGACAACAAATTGTTGGAAGTATTCTTTTTCCTATATGTATTAAGTAATCGAAAGCTAAAAGTCTTACACAATATTTTAAACTGTGATAGCCATATAAACAAAACCCAAGTAACAGAATATAATTACATTTAATTAAGCTTTACTAAACGTTTATGATTGACGTGACAATGAACTGTGCCATAATTATTTCAAATTCACCTCCTTTCATGCTCTAACATAATTCTAGTTATTTCATTCAATGTAGATTATAATTTCTATTATGATATCTTAACAACACTCTGGCCAGGGTTTAACGCTTGATTAAGCCATAATTACTGTAGCAACAATTAAAAATGCACGTAATAATAATTAAATAACAATAATTGCAGTTGTCACTATGATTTATTTATGCCAAGGATCGTTTCTACCAATGATTATGCAATGTCTTTGTTTATATTTCAATAGTTTTGATGTCTATAGAAGTCAATCACTTTGCATCGTAAACTAGTCGTGTTGTAATTCTAGATCAGTACCATTAGGTGCTCTGCGGATCTAGGCCTAATCCACCGAGATAGGAGACAAATCCACAGATTGTCTTTTCTATTACTTTACTCAAAATCCTTGGCTTAATGTTTTAATCAATTGATATCAAGGACTGAATTGATAGGATTGAACTTTGAAGTTATAAGAACCTTTAACTACAAATTAGCCAAAATGATCTAGGAGGGTTTTTACTGTAACAACATCATACTAGTACCTTATACTATCGCTGTCTTTGTTTAGTCAGATTCCAAAGTGCAAAAAATGCAATGGAGGCAAACTGCACAAGCGCTTTCTAGCAAATACCATAATAACACCTAGGTTAATAAAATTATGTATTAGAGATTAAGAATGTTTTTTAAAAAATAATGAAAAAAAATGCGCCGCCGAGTTTCTTGCCAGGTTCTTCTCGAGATGGTTGTTATTTTGCGAATCTGGCAGTAGAATCATTAACTTTCATGAGTGTCTCTTTGAGGCCCATGTGAATAAACGATTTTGATTTTGAAATATAAAAATGTTTGATTTATGTACTTTCAAATTTATGTAGACTATTGAGCAGGTATCGTATGAAAGTTATTTAGTTCGTCTGAAGGCATATTTTTATAGCTTTTGCAATATAAATTATGGATTAATAAAAATTGCTTAATATAAACCATTGAATCTAAAGATTTACGTAATCGTTATTTTATATTGGAATTTCATGAAGAATTTCTAAAAGCTGAATCAAACTAAAGGTATCAAATGTTAGCGAAGTATTTTCATCAAATGTAGCATCTCCACGTCTAATCTGTATTTACACTGTTTTCACATCCTCATGGAATCCGTCCCAAATACCTCTACACATGGCAAACTAGCGCAACTCCGGACTCTAGTGTTGCAATCTAGAGTCCGCTGACTGTACATTCTATGCAGCCAGTAAAAGGGCCGAAGACTGGGAAATCAAACATTTCGTAACTAAAAGTTAGACTCAGTTATTCAAATTACCTCTCGTTACCTTCTCACAGATTTACTAGTAGATGCCTAGATAATTAAAGGTTCAGTGGAGTTCCTATTTATTTATTTATAAGGGAAAACATCAGCTGAAGCCAATTACTGGTCCTCATGGCTAGATATATATTTTACTATATGAACGGAAACATAACATCATTCAAAGTAAAATATAAGTTGTTCAAACGTAACAATACGTTTTGATAACGATCTATTTAGGCATAATTTAATTAGAAAACTCTGAGAAGCCACTGGCTTCTGAAATACAGTTTAATTCGTAAAGATTTATGATATGTTGTTTCCAATCAAACAATAGCATGTTTCAGAAGAGCACATTTGCAATGGCCATTAAAATATTTAATAACTTACCTTTAAAATTAAAAATGTTAGACAGAACTCAATTCAAAGTGAAGTTGAAGTCATGGCTTGTTTGGAAATCGCACTATAACTTAAAAGAATACTTTAGTGTATAAATGTCAATGACCTGATTTATTATTATAATGATGTCATCAAAGTAAACTAAGACAAACTGTTGCATTCAATTTAGATTTTTATGTTAAATTTGTAGAGCACACTATTGTACGCCCGAAACGGGCAAACTGTTGTTACCTGTATAATATTATATTTTTTGTAATACCATCTTATTTACACAGTTTACAATAAAGGAAATTCTATTCTATTCTATTCTATTCTATTCCATTAACAATTAATCCAACATGGATGAAGGGTTTAGTTGTTAATGGCTGTGTAGTCGATTCGTAAAAATGTATATAATTGTGGCTTCGCAAACAAAGTGCATTTAGCCCGTCCTAAAATAATTAAACGCAAGCAAAGCTTAAAAAAACCGACTTAACCGCTCTATCTTCGGAACCTTGATCAGATTTAATGTATTGCACACGCATTATTGACGATAACTCAAAAACAAGAGATCAGATCTTGATCACATTGGATTTGGGCCACATGAAAAGCACCAGCTTTCAAATAAAAAAATAATCATCAAAATCGGTTCACAACGAAAGAAGTTATGAGGTAACTTTTGAAGTCGGTCAAAAACGAAAACAACGTCAAAGAAGTCAACAGAATACGCATCATTGACGATATCTCAAGAACTACTGATCAGATATTAATCAAATTTATATGGGACCAATTGGAAAGCAACATCTTTCAAACTTAAAAAAAAAATCGAAATTGGTACACGTGGAAAGTAGTTATGAGGAGTTATACATAAAAATAAAAAATACAGTCAACTTGAGTACCTCCTCCTTTTTTGGGAAGTTGGTAAAAACTGAATACTGATTGATATTTTTAGTATGACTTGTCATTTCCCGAGCAGATAATTAACTAGACGCCTTCTTACACCACGTACTTCGTTCCCACAGTAGCTTTGCTCTGTTTTCCGTAATTTGCAAAAACATGTGACTATATACCATTGCAGAACACGCATTGTGTAGATATACAGATGTATATCTTGTTTGCCAAATAAATGTTTAGATTGAAATATGTTTAATTAACCTAGATTCTTGGTGTAACATCATCATCTCCCAGTCCTTCTTCCACCGAGTGGGGTCGGCACAACAAGAATTCTCTTGTGAATTAATGTTGAAAAAATATTTGGCAACAGTTTAATCTCCGGCCCCCTTGCTGACGGTAACCCTGTCTAAGAATACGTAGCTACTCACCAATACCTTCATTATTGCCCTGCGCTAAGTGTAATAGCACACAGGACGCATCTGGTTGAAACGGATGGCGTGCGGAGACAAGGGCGCAGTCGCCTCCGTACAGGATAAGTTATTCCTAGGGTATAAGCTAAATATTGCAAATTACATCTAAATCCTTTCAGCTGCAAATGTACTTACACATAAACATTAGCATTTATAACATAAGTGCTAATCCTCTATTGGAAATATACTTATATTCTTCGCATGAATCATATGTTATGTCCATTATTGTCACGTCGAAGCAATAAAAATAGTTCACACAACATAAAAAAAACAGTCAATAGGTTCTGAATAGGCAATAATTATGTTTAATACCTGTTGCTATAGGTTACCTATTATTTCTTATGGATAAGTCAATAACACAGCTTCCACATAAGCAAACATACATATTATGTTTTTATATTTATAAAATGCCATAAACCTGTTGAAGAGTTGTAGATCAACATTTATTTACTTCGATTTATATGAACATTACAATTAGAGAAGAGAATAATAATGAATATTAATTTTAATGTATTGCAAATGTAACACATCAGTGTTACACTTGTCAAAACTGTTAAGTAGTAACTTGACAAGTGTAACTAATTGTGTTTAAATAATTCTTTCTGGGTGTAATGTGTGTGTGATGTAAATGTTTCCGGCACCCACGATACAAGTCTTTGAACTTAGTGTGGGGCTGTGAGTGTGAATGCGTTTGCGTTTGTTTGTTTAATTAAACGCAAGCAAAGCTTAAAAAAACCGACTTCACCGCTTTATCATCGGAACCTTGATCAGATTTAATGTATTGCACACGCATTATTGACTATAACTCAAAAACTAGAGATTAGATTTTGATCAAATTTCAAGGGGACTACATAAAAAGCACCAGCTTTCAAATAAAAAAGAATCATCAAAATCGGCTCACAACGAAAGAAGTTATGAGGTAACTTTTGAAGTCGGGTAAACGAGAACATCGTCAAAGTACGCATTATTCGTCACAAAATAGGCATTATTGACGATATTTCAAGAACTACTGATCAGATCTTGATCTAATCTTAATGGGACCAATTAGAAAGCAACATCTTACAAACTAAAAAAAAATTTCAAAATCGGCTCACGTGGAGAGAATTTATGAGGTAACAAACATTAAAAAAAAAACAGTCGACTTGAGTACCTCCTACTTTTTTGGGAAGTCGGTAAAAAAAACACAGATTTGTTACACTACCCTACCAATATGACCAACATGACTCTCAATAGGCCACGGTAACCACATTCGATCAGGAGTTGCTTGTATGCACTTCTAAGTAAACAAATATCTGTGGTTTAGATTGGTATAAAAGAAACACACAACATTACACTTTGGCTCGCTTAAGATGTAATTATTATATTTATATTACCGGTGGTTAAAGTAAATGATGTAAAGATGAATCGTTGTGTATACAGACAGCATCGCAGCAGACGTGCGTCACATTTTGCTGACAATCGCCAGCCAGCAGGTGGTCAGCAGAGCGGAGTGATAGTGATGCGGCTATACAGTCGATAAGGCAATATCGATTAATTATCTGCTTAGAACATAATCATCATTAGCCAAAACGGAGGTTTTCTACTCAATTTCTACACAATGCAGGCTCAGCTAGTAACAAGGCTATATGTTGTATTAAGGGAGTTATCCGCGCACACATTTACCAAAGTATTATTAATTAATAATAAGTTTAATTTAACTTCGACATTTTGGCAGAATTGCATCGGCCATGGTCACGAGATAGTCTTAATGGTCAACAGAAGAACAAACATAAACCATCTACTATCATAAAAAAACAGATCATTCAACATATAAATAAACAAGGGATTATTAAAAACTGGATGCGGATAGAATATTAAGTACATACACACGCTGACACCTACATACATTACGACATTTTGAATGTCGTCAAATAGCCTATGATTATTATCTGACATTGTATTTTTAATCCATTTGTAATTAATTTAATATTAAATACTATTGCATGCAATTTTACATGAAATAAAGACCAATATGTATACTCTATTTTCTGTGAAATATACTCATTTCATATTGGTAGTCGATAAATAAATCACATCACTAGTTGCAGTCTCTATTCGCGTGCAGTGACCGGCAATGGGGTCATCTGTGCAGTGCGTCGCAACACTACTTTTGTATGTGTTCGTGATAATACAATCACAAATTAGTATTAGTCCTAAGCTGGTGCTTAAGCATCTGATTTTCTAGAAAGTACTCCCTCATTATACAAGAAGTCAGGTCGGTTGTTTCTTTGACCTTTGTTACGACTAGAGGCATTAGGATGAAATGTGGTATGTAGATATATAGGTCTATATCATTTTCATGCACTTAATAAATATTTCGATTGTAACCTTTTTTATATTTTTTATATGAGTTAAATGCATTTTGTATGCTAGATCGGCAAGCATTTGACCACTATCTTATCTATGGAAAGTGACGATGCGGCCGAAGATGGAACATGCTTGCCTAGAAGGTACCGATTCACTCTAGACTTGAAGACACCCACATTGTACCTTTCAGGGAACAAAGACGCAGGCAAAGAGTTCCACTCCTTCGCTGATGATAAACCTTACATCTGACCCATTGTTCGATGTGTGATGCTCTGCGCAAGATAATTAAAAATATATAATTCCTCTGATAGACTTTGACGTGGACAAAGCCACGGGTAAAATATCGTATCCTCTAGTTACGAAACTTGAGACTGGCGCCAAAGATCGTTATTCGCAAGTTCGCAACAATTCTGAAGAAAGCGCATGAGGTCGTTCGAACCGGAACTGCAACGAAAGCTGCAAAACAAACCGCATTCATAATAAAATGATTTGGAATCGTATAATAATCGTAATTAAATCGACTTTCACTCGTACTGTGGTGGTTATCGGAGCGCCAATAATGGCGCCAAGTGAAAGAATGGACATTTCTAATGGTGACTTTCTGTTGCAGTTATAGTAGGTTATTTATTGTTCATTGTTTCAATGGAATATTTTAACACAAAAAAAATACTGTCTCCAATATCAGTTCTAGAAAAAGAAAATATTTGTGTAGAATGTTTAATTTGTGACTTTTATGATCAAAACAGTACTAAATAAAAATTTATAATTATTTTTTCTTCACATAGAAGCTTTACATATTTATTATTTTGCACAATTTAGATGTTTACGGAGGAATTTTGCATTAAAAATTGTATTAATTAAAATGTAGACCTCTAACTATTAATTACTTACATATACAAATCTTTGGCTTATTTAAATGCGCATCCGCCTTCTAAGCAGGGGTATTCGGTTCGATTCTGGGCGGGTACCGCAGTACCGGAGCAGTTTCTCCCCTAGGGAAATTTGTGTTAGACTCAAGTTACGTACAAGTCATCAAACTTATACGTAACTCAAGTGCTCAAGCCCACTACCGGTGGGTAGCGTAACCCATCATGCTTTGCCTCTCTGAATTGCAATGCTAATAAAATAAATTACATTACTTAGTGTAAACAAAAAACATCACAAAATACAGACAAGGACGCCATCACGCGCTTTAATAAACTTCACAATTTAAAGCAACAACTTGGAACAAAAATTAACTTCACTGTTTACTTCAACGCACCGTAATTGCATCCTAAACCAATAAATATCTAAATATTACGTCCATTACAGCATAATGTAGCATTCGAACACAACTCACAAACGTATTCTACGCATGCGTTACGCATACAAAACGCACAGACGCATACAAAACGCAAGCGAGGAGTTATTACTTCTAGGAATGCATTCTCATAACGTCCCATTTTCCCTAACGTGGACTGTTTACAATTATCAACTTTCATGGGACTGTTTTCCTTGTCTGAGAAGTGCGTGAGTTTAGAAACAGGGTTAGTAGTTTCTGTGTCAAAATACTAACAGTTTTGTGTTCAAATAGAAGCGCTTGGTTTACATAATCTCAAATAGATGTATGTTTTAAAACAAACGAAATACAATAATGATGAATATTAAAATATAACAAACATTTAATTTAAGAAACAATTTAACTGACGAGGAACATATCAATATGTTCTTAAACATTATCAATAGCTATATGAACTCTTCTTTGTACTTAAATTTTAATCACGATATAACTGCAACTTTAATAATTAAACGCAAGCAAAGCTTAAAAAAAACGACTTCACCGCTTTTTCGTCGGAACCTTGATCAGATTTAAAGTATTACACACGCATTATTGACAATAACTCAAAAATTAAAGATCAGATCTTGATCGAATTTCAATGGAACCACGTGAAAAGCACTAGCTTTTAAATAAAAAAAAATCATCAAAATCGGGTAAACGAGAACATCGTCAAAGTAGTCCACAAAATAGGCATTATTGACGATATTTCAAGAACTACTGATCAGATCTTGATCAAATTTAAATGGGACTAATTAGACAGCAACATCTTTCAAATTAAAAAAAAAATCTATATCGGCTCACGTGGAGAGAAGATATGGGGTAACACACATTAAAAAAAAAGTACAGTCGACTTGAGTACTTCCTCCTTTTTTGAGAAGTCGGTAAAAATTGCACGAAACTTAGGGAAGGGAAAGCTTACTAAGATTGCCAACGGAATAATTGCAACAGTAATCTAGGTTTATCCATCCGCCATGAAATTAAAATTTGCAAAGGTTAACAGTATTCCGGCTTGAACACAAATCTGGTCACACTCTGATTGTTACTAAATAACAAGATATTTAGGAAAATTGTCGTCTGTTGATTTTCAACTTTGATAATTATATACTTCCTTAGAAAAGACAAATTTTGGACTAGTTTCAAAGAAAGAGAAAAATCACTCCAGAGAAAATGTAATCATAATTTATTAGTATAGTATTTTGAACTGCCCGTTTGCTCAGTCGGTCGGTCTCCCCAAGGCAAATTTGTGTTTCTGGTTCTGGTTGTGATTGTGTGTGTAATGTGAATGCCTTTTTGCACCCACTTAGTTTGTACAAAGAGTAATCGGTGCGTCTGCTAAACAAAACGGGACCAAAATGCTGGCTCAAATTATATGCCATCTTAGTGCAGCGAATAAGCAATGCTGCCAGCATTATGGGAACGCTGCCAGCTGCCTACTAAATTTGGATCTAAAATAGTTTTAAGTTATATATGATTTATAGTTATATTTTTTAGTCATAATTTTCGCTAACTTTAAATAAATATACCAATATTAAAAACACTTATATGAACCAAATTTTGTTTTGATACTAACAGCATTTAGGTACCTAATACCTTCAGTATGACATAAATAAGTCTTATCATCAGCAATTATTAAAGCTATGACCTCAACAAATAGTTATGACTGAGGTATTTATTCATAGTCGTGCTTTATCAGACACGAGCTACATAGGACTTGGACTGATGACGGTAATGTCTGAGCCTGACAAATGTAGGAGACGTGTTACACTGACGTCATAGTCTAATGAGAGAACTAAAAAAAATGATAAGGGTAATCTTAGAGATTGGTAATAGAATGACTAAATAACTAAAAAGAATACCTTACTCACCGTTCAATTAATTCAAATTATTTATTGTTTGTAAAATTATTTATAGAAAATAAATTAGGTTTTCAAAACATGAAATTGCAGCTCCCAAATTATAGAGACAAATACATTAACAAAAAAAGAGAATAATTTGGTGATATGGAATTTTTATTGCCGGCAGATGGCTTAGCATACGATTAAGGAAACCTAAAATTTTTTATATAATAGCATATATATGGATACCATAAATATGTGGCTACCACTCTACCAGCAGTACGGCCGTAGTTGCAGATTTAATCCAAAGGCTTTGTTTTGCCATCCCATGAACAATCGAGGCTCCATTGAATCACAAAAGCGTTTACAAGGATTTTCAATGGAAGACGACGTTAAGCAGGCAGCGGGTTGTAAAAACTCGTGCCTCATCTTTTTACTACATGGATTCACATGCGAGTTCATGGTGTGCAAACCCTCGGCCAGGACAAGTAGATGATGATGATTTGCCATCTTCCGAATATCGTTATTACATCGTAACAGTTGATAAAGTGGTTTCATTATAAACGTCTCTAATGCTGTTAAGTACAAACCAGTACTCTTGAACATGCCTTACATGGTGTACATTGAGTCCGACTTCGTGTCCTTCCGCCCTTTATGGCCGCCATGCCTAACGCCTGTGGCGAGTTATGTCTACATACTCTACGGTCATTAAATACTGTTTTGCGTATTGTTGAATTGTTGAAATATAGCATATCCGCAAGGAATCACTGTGTTGCTGCACTGGAGTCCTTTGTACACAATAACGTGGTTAAAAAGCAATACAAATAATATTCACCTGCAAACAATTAATCATCCGTACAGTGAAGGAGTCGAATTCATTGTCTGCGTCTTTGTTCCCCGAACGGTACAATCTGGGTGTCTTCAAGACTAGAATAATAGGTATATGATGGATAATATGAATAGGTACGTTCTAGGCAAGCATGTTACATTTTCGGCCGCATCTTCATTTTCCATAAGGTGAGATAGTGGTCAAATGCTTGCATACCTAAAATAAAAAAAAATCTTGCAAATTCAAATTATAATTATATTTTACGTGTTTATGTCACTGAACTCCTCCATAACGGCGGGACCGATTTGAATGATTTTTTTGTATGCGTTTGGGTGGCGCCCTGGATGGTTTAGATTTACAAATCAACCCGGCAGATGGCGCTGCAGGGGTTGCACACGGGCGAAGCCGGGGCGAATCACTAGTATTTTTATATATCTGTCTTTTTTGTATCGCTTGAACATAATAATGGGTGCAGTATCGCAATCTCTATAAAGTTGGTTACTATAATCTTGATTATTTGCATTAAACTAACAAACACTTCAACTATAATAACAAATAACCTTTAACCGTGGAATATCTCCTCTAATATTGGTTGTTATCTCGAATATTGCAGCATGCCCCGCCCAAGCACAGTGTTGTTTTGAAATAGAAGCGATCTCTGAGGGGCGGGAACTCATTTAGAATTATGATTGGAATCATTTCAAGAAATACAATTTAGTAGATACAGGTTTAAGTGTTGCAAGATGTTGACCTGTAATTCACTTTTGGTATTATTAGAGCTGATCTCAAGATGATATTATACGTAATCGTACCTTCTAGACTGATAACAGTAGGTACTCTCAAGTAGATCTCAAGGAATAGAGACGATTGATCAATGAAAATTAAATAAATATATATTGTTTGTTGTATGGGTGACGAGAAGAATATGTTTTTATGGCAAAATATTATGGATTCGATTGTAATGGAATTTATTGGTAAAAAATACATAAGCATATCACAATTAAACACATATGACGTTGTAAAAAAATAGAAACTTTGTATGAAATTAATGTGAGTAGTATATTCAAAATTATAATGTGAAACGGCACTCACGTATTATTAGCGGAAAAAAAATAACAAAAGGTATTTATTGACCAAGCGTGATCCGTCTTCGACCACATCGTCGCTTTCCATCAGGTGAGATTGTGGTCAAACGCTGTTTTAGTCACAAATAAAAAAAAGAAAAAGCAGGTTTCGGATATATATATATGTATACATTATATTAATTAATATTATTTCAATAAAACGTGAGTGAGTACCGGTTTACAATAAAATGTTTGTTTTTCTTACAACAATATCATATGAACCTATTCACACTCGCAGTCCCACATAATTTTTACGTCAGAAAAATTAAAAAGTCCCGTCCCGTAACTAGCTTCAAGTTTCCTGCTACGTAACCAAGTGTCGTATAAAGAAAAAAACCTATTCCTATCGTACAAGGACGAATTATGTTTAGTTAGTAACTAGTTACGTAACTCCGGTTTCGTAGGCGGCCGAAGGGAATTTATAGACTTCAAGAAATAAGTTTTGCATTTATTTATTTATTTATTTACATAAAAATAGTAAGCTAACAGTAAGTAAATACCAAAGCGCTGACTACCTTAAATATTTTGTAAGAAATAAACGTAGATTGGCATGTAACTGTACCCAAATACCCGAACACAGGAATAAACGAATTATCCACATAATACCACTACCGTGAGAAATGAATGTCCAACATTCAAATCGTTTAAACTATTACAATTATTATTATAATAATAATTCACCATAACATTAAGTCATCAAACCACCCACACAAACCCCGTATTTGAACGTGACCCTGCCTCATTATATGTTTAACATGAATTATATTATGCATGACTTGTATGACATATAAAATTACTATATTTAACTTCAAGGCAGTGATTGAAACTAAAGCTGTAATTGAAATAAACGATATAAACTTTAAATAATTGACAGATGTTTTTTAGTATCATAAAAATACTTGATGTAGTTTGAGCCTGCGTTAAAGGATATAGTTCACATCAATAACAACCTATATAGACCAGCATTATAAAAGCTTCACCTCAACTCATCCCGCGGGTGTCATCAGCTGAACAAGCAAAGAATCGGTATTAGCAGTCATGTAAATTGTCACCCCAGTTATGATTTATGTTATAGCATTTTTAATGTTTATCTAGCTATCTAGACAACCATAGTTTACCTCTTTCAAGTAGAAAAGCTAAGTCAACTGGTATTCCGGCTATCTTTTTCAACTAGTTTCCATTCTAGCTAGACAGACCACCCTTGACAGCATCATCACTTTGCAACGGGTGATAAAATAGTCAAACAATAATAAAAAAGTTATCTCTGTAATGGCGGGATGAATTTCAATGGAGGGAGTATCGATATAGAGATATTTTAATCCCTAAAAAAATAGGACTAGGATTAGACTTCATTAACTTAGGCAAAGCCACGGGACACCTCTCCATCGGCTTGCACGGCCACACACGTCTGGGGGGTGACCTTGGTGAGCAAGTTCACCCATCCATGGGCGCAGTGGCCCGGAGGAGTTTGCATCCGAGCCTACCGCCCCGGGGCAAGATAGTGACTGCTAGCGCGACCCGATCTTGCCCCACTTCGGCGAGGGACTGCTCACGGGGGGTTTTTAGTGGGTTCAAGCCCCACATACCCCTTTCCTTCACCCCTGGGAAGGAAAGAAAATGCCAGGCATTTTCCCCCACACAAAAAAGCAAGCAACGGGGAAGAGCTACTCTACCATAATAAAATGTAATAAGATCTTATCTCCGCCGTACTCTTTACCTTCAAAACAACATGAGCCATTATTTGATAATATCTATCAACAATGAACAAATATTGCTTGACCATCGATTTTATTGCTAAGTTATCTCAACATGATCTACAAACACTTTGAAATCCCAACAAGAGGCCAGCCCATTTCATAAAAACATCTACTTTATCATTACAGATAAAACTGACAAGGCAAAAGGTTCAACATCCGGTGATATCAAACGTTAATGCTAAATATATATGGGTACATCTCTGTGACCTAGCAATGAACTAAATTCAAAAGAGGTATACCAATTATGTTATCGTGTTGTTGATTATGCAAATAGATAAGTACATACCTAAAATATTGCTTAACACGAATGGATTAAGAATAATAATGTTTAGTTAAATCTTTTTTATATCTGATAGGCTTATGTTTGACCACTATCTCACGTGATGGCAGGTGATAATGTAATAACCACGTTAGGTCAAGAACGGGGGATATAAATCGACTGCTGGAACATCACTTGAGTGATTTTGGCTACAGAATTGTTTACTTGAGGGTAAACTACGACTGTATATTTTGGTACAGGGTACAAAGCCAGGTGAGCATGAAAAAATTCCCTGCAGTCTTGTCAAATTTTTAGAGATACTGCAATGGGCTCCTTTCACTGAGATTTTTAAGTCTCATTTTCATATACTCATAATTAAATTACTGATGCTTTTTTTTTGGAATTGTAAAGCCATATATATATCCTACCCCAAAGAATTCTACTTTCTAAAATGATTTCCCTATCTGCCACCTGGAGGTGGAGGTGGCCCTTGATTAAAATATAAAAAAAAAAAAAAAAAAATATGTAATAATACATTCTCAAAATATCAAAAAAATTACTAAGTATACACAGCTAATAAGTAATAACACTAATATTATAAATGCGAAAGTTTGTGTGTAATATATGTGCGTATTTTTTGTTTTCACGCCGTATCGGCAGAACGGATTTGGCTGAAATTTTAAATGTAAATAGATGATCTGGAATAACACAGGATAATAGTATCCTATGTGTTAGATCATATACTAGCTTTATTTCACATGTCATTTACAAGGCAAAATTTATTGAAATCAGTTAAGTATAGGTTATACTAATTTGTTAGTCATTTACATACCTATACCACATTTTTGGTGATGAAATCTAATCCAGGAAGTGTATAATTTGATAGTTTTGAGTGTTGCTATGTACAACTACAGAATTGTGAAACCATCGCCTAAATTATAGTTGATTACCTATAATTTATTCGATGGCATTTACAAGGACACATTACTACGAGGTTATTTTTTCCATTACTAATTTGGTATTTTTACCTAATTATTTCGTATGACAATAATGATGGTATGTACCTAGTTGTCATCGAGCTACTTCATAGGTGACGTCCAATTATGTTTTTTTATTCATAAAGCATTTGAATATGACAGAGCAAATCAATTTTTTTTCATAACTGATAGGCTAGCGTCTGTCTACTATTTGATCTGAAAGAAGAGAAATCGAGGATTGTAAACAGAATTAAAAGAAATAAGACAGAATAGACGGTTCAAAACTTGCCTTTAGGTAACTTTGCAATGTCTTCAGGCCAATAGCCTACATTTTCTAAAACTATACAATAATTTTACGACAAAAGAGCTCACTACAGACCTTGAAATTCGAGCTTCTGATTTGGGGGTATGATTATAATGTGTAATGTAAATGTCTCCAGCACTAGCGATAAAAGAACAATTTCTTAGGAAATTAGAGAGGCCTGCAAGTGTCTTAAAATATTATTTTTAAACTAGAGACATAACCTCCATTGTCTGCCTCATCTCCATCGATGGGGCACTCTAGCCGCCATGAAGCCTCGGGCGCCCTCCCGGAGCCTCCTTTGGCTAGGAGAAATGCAGCAGTGAGAGCAAAGGCTAACCGAAAGAAACAATGAAGCGGGTTCCATTGTTACAGTTCACTTGTATTTTTTATTTGTATATCTCTGTTGAAGTAGATGTTCTCAATGGTAGTTTCATATTTAATGTTTATAGTAACACACTCCACTAGAAATACACACCCTCAACTGTTCAATTTAATTATTTTGATGTATATTTGTAGGTGGTGTTAAATTTCTACTTTTATTTTTATTTTACTTTAGCTTTCGTGAATTTATAGCATAACAAAATCTTTGACTTTTTAATCTGACAGTGACAATGACAATTGACATATAAGTTTTTTTTTCCTATCTTTTTGTTGCTGCGGGCACAGATAGTGTTGCCCTGTTCCTATAATTTAAATTCATCTGATTAACTAAACATTTAGAAATAATGTTCCGGCCGGCGTCTCTGTTGCACCGTAGCTGTACTACATTGCTTTGCTTTTAAATTGTTTTCTTTGTGAATCTTTGCGTTTTTTTTTTTTTTTAATCTATTATCATGTTTTGTTAGCAATTTTCTCTGTATGGAAAAGTTATCTTTGATTTGTTATATATGTATAGTCTTTGTAAAATTTGACTGTTGTATTCGTGTATGTATAATTGTTTTTGTAGTTATGTGGTTGCCTTTTGTAAACATTCATGCAGCCAGTGGGAAGTGCATATGGAGTGCGCTTCTTGTGATAGTCTAATAATTATTTGCTCATTTTTTAAAGTAATTTAGTGTTTATTTTTGTAATTATATTATAGTTATTTTATATTTTTTTTTTATATATATTTATTATTATGTGCTCCAGCGATGACTCGTTCATTACAGCCTCCTCTAACATTTCTTTTTCTAGCGCTGATGATGAGGTTTTGACATTGAAAGGTGCGTTGATTAATCATCTAGCTCCTTACCCTAAAAATTTTAATATTTGTCACATAAACGCTCAAAGTGTTCCCGCCCACTTTACTGATATCCTTGATGCATTCTGCTCTGATGCAATCGACGCTGTTTTTATTTCTGAAAGTTGGCTTAAGCCCTCACTCCCCTCTACTGCTTTTTCGATACCTAATTTTGTTTTGATCAGAAATGACCGAACCGGTAAGAGGGGAGGAGGTGTCGCTGTTTATCTCAGAAATAATATCAAACATAAAATTGTCTTCCAATCACCGTCGACATATTCAGCTTCTCCTGAGTGCCTCTTTATTGAAGTGGATCTTGGAGTCAAGCTTCTCGTAGGTGTTGTTTACTGCCCACCTTCTATCGACTATTTTCTAAAACTAGAAAATAATCTTGAACAGCTTCTCTCTAATTATAACCATATTTTCATTGCCGGGGATCTAAACACCTGCATGATAGCCCAAGATGCCAGGTCTAAAAGATTGCACGACGTCCTTGAATCCACTAATTTAAATCTTATTAATATTTTTCCTACTCATCACTCTCACACAAATGACACGTTACTGGACTTATTGATTACATCCGATACCAACATTATTGCCTCTCATGGCCAGTTGTTAGCACCAGCATTCTCCCACCATGATTTAATTTACTGCTCTATTAAGATCAAAGCTCCTAAGCCTACTCCAATAATTATAAACCAGCGTAGTTTTACTAAAATTAACTCAACCGAATTTGAAAAGGATGTTGCTGCGATTGACTGGTCAAGTATTGAACTCCTGTCATCCATAAATGAAAAAGTAGATTTTCTTAACAATATTATTCTGTCCCTATTTGATCACCATGCTCCTATGCATCCAGTCAAACTTAAACATCGGCCCAATCCATGGTTCAATGACCACATTCGCAAAGCAAGATCTAAGAGGGACAAAGCTTTTCGGGTGTACAAGCACAGCAGGACCGAGGAAAACTGGTCTGCGTACAAAAAATTTAGGAACAGATGCAATCTTTTATGCAGGAGCGCAAAGCGTCGGTACATTGCTGAACAACTTCAACTTTCTTCTCCAGCTGGGGTATGGAAATTCCTCAGGTCGCTAGGCATTGGCAATTGCAAGCTCCAGGACCCCATTTCCTCTTTCGACGTAAATATTCTTAACAAGCATTTTACTTCAAGCGTAAAGCTGGATCAGACCTCGAAGGATTCCACTTTATTAGAAATTCAGAACATGCCGCGCCCCAGCGCTTCCTTCTTTGAATTTTCACCCGTCAGCCAAGATGAAGTACGTAAATCTTTTTTGGCGCTCAAGTCAAAAGCTGTTGGATGTGATGACATCGGTCGAATTATGATTACACACATCTTAACGCATATTCTCCCCTCTTTGACTCACCTTGTTAATTGGTCACTTGACTCAGGTCAATTTCCTGACCAATGGCGTAAGGCTCATGTTCTTCCATTACCAAAAGTACCCAATCCTCAAAATCCTAATCAATTCCGTCCTATTTCTATTTTACCTTTCCTTTCTAAAATCCTTGAATCTGTAGTTCACAAACAAACTTCTAGTTTCCTTTCAAAATCAGCTTTATTTAATCCTCTCCAGTCAGGTTTTAGATCGGGACATAGCACTACAACGGCCTTACTTAAATTCACCGAAGATATACGAAAAAACATGGAAATGTCATTGGTCACCGTTCTTGTGCTTGTTGACTTCAGCAACGCTTTTAATGCTGTAAACCATGACTTACTACTTGCTGTTCTTTCTCAATTAAACTTCTCATCTTCTTCTATTTCTTGGTTCACCTCCTACTTAAAGGGTCGTCGGCAGGCAGTGCGATCTGGCCAAAATCTATCTGACTGGTCGGATTTGGATGCCGGTGTTCCCCAAGGGGGAATATTATCTCCTCTGCTGTTTTCCATTTTTATCAACATGATTTCCGTTCATCTTAATTGTAACTACCATTTCTACGCTGATGATCTACAGCTCTATCAACACTCTAGTGTTGATAACCTGAACTCTTCTCTTTCCTCCATCAATGATGATCTAGCTCACCTATTGTCATGGTCTAAACGCTATGGAATTTCAGTGAATCCCAATAAATGCCAGGCGATTGTTATTGGAAGCAGTCGACAGCTTTCCTTAGTCAATATCCATAATTTAACTCCCTTACGTTATAATGACAGTGTTATCCCCTTTTCTACAACTGTTAAGAATCTTGGTGTTCTCATGGATTCTAACCTTAGATGGACAGCTCAAGTGAAGGAAGTGTCCAGAAAGTTTTTCGCATCTTTACATGCTATCTTACGTTTCAAACATTTTCTCCCTATTCACACTAAAATAACCCTTGTAAATTCACTTCTTCTCCCCATCTTAGATTATGCTGACATTTGCTACCTTAACGTTTCCGAAGATCTACTGAATAAGTTGGATCGTTTGCTCAACGCTGCCATTCGCTTTATTTATGGGCTTCGGAAATTTGACCACATATCGGAATTCAGGGCAAAACTTAAATGGCTTCCAATCCGTGAAAGACGGAAGTGCAGAATTTTAAATATGCTTTTTTCAATCCTTACTGACCCTTCTGCTCCTGAATATCTGAAACATGAGTTCTGCTTCTTAGAGGACACTCACATACGGACTCTACGTTCATCAGATACAATGCTTTTAGCTTTTCCGGCTCATAGGACTAATTTCCTTGACCACTCCTTTGGCATAGTAGCGGTGCGGCTATGGAATGATCTCCCAATCGATATTAAAAAATCACCCTCAAAAGCTTGTTTTAAAAAGCACGTTAAAGATCATTTTCTTAAAATGATTACCAAAGCCTTATAATGTTAACAAACTTCTCTGAGCACAGTTATTAGTATATATTTATATATATATTTATGTTATATATTTTTTAGATTTTTTCTTATTTATTATATTTTTTAGATATTTATGTTATATATTTTTATTAGTTAGTATGTATAATCTTAAGTATTTTATATTTATGTACATTACAATTCGATATAAATTTCATTAACATATATTTTCTTTACCCCTGATTGATGCACGCCTCATGTCATTTCATTTTCCACCGCTGGATGACTGGTAGAGAATGCTTTTAGCATTAAGTCCTCCTTTTGTACACTTTTTACTGTGCAATAAAGTATTAAATAAATAAATAAATAAATAAATAAATAAATAAATAACCTATGATAAAATATTAATTATGACCTATATGATACTTTGGGAAAACAATGATATATTTGCGATTCACGATCTGTAGCAAATCAAATTTTTACAATAAAAAATAACATACAATACATACCAAATTTCTAATATTGTAATAATCCTCATGGAAATAATAATAATTCCAATGCATTATTGTCAGTAACACCTCCAAATTATAACTGATATCACTCTTGAGGTCACAGTCACCATAAAAACCGTATAATTTATACCAATTTCGAATTAAAATAATGACCACTCAACAAATCCGGTAATTGGTTTAAGCCTCTAATCTAATTCACATTAAATATTATCTCACACCGAATTTAATGTTTTTTTATGATACGCTGTAATTTTATTCCAATCTGAGTGTGAAATTTGCAACAGTACTACGTGAAGTAATTTTGGTGCAAATGAAGTTGCCTAATCTAATAGCAATGAGAAGACTATCTACAGTACTAATAAATTAAAGGATAAGGTCATTTGATAGTAATATGTTATCCAGCCAGAGCTTGTGAATGAGGTTGGTATACAGATTTAATATCAAAACGTTGAAAGTTATGTTTTTAGTGAGGCGTTTGACACTGTAATTCTCCTTAGGATTTATAAGGACATTTATTGTAAATTAATATTCTTCATAAGGCAAGTAAGGCAGGGTTTTTGTAGAAAACAGAATGATGTACAAACAATAATTCTTAAACAAACAATGCCACAGCGGTGTACCTCAAGGAAGCATACTTGGCCCTTATCTATTCATCACCGTCAAAAAACAAACCAAGTTTTTATGACCCCATATGTCATAAAAAATACTAGAAAAACCTGTTAACACTGTAATCTTCAACCTAATATTAATTCATAGAACAAAAGATAACCTTGTAGGTACTTTATATTCGAACAAAGGCATGCGTATAAATAAACATGCAACCGATTGTATGAGCACTTGTATTTACATAAAGTAGGTATGCTGCAGGCCGGACGAAAAAATTTACCTATGAGCAACTTATTCAGAGTAGCGCATACACATCTGTCATCAAGATTTGTAATATTACAGTGATGATTATAATTACATTATTAATGTTTATTTTATATCAGTTTCCACTTGAGTGTCAATTATAAACAACCTACTCATACTTATTTGTAGATTAATTAGGACTGTTAGACTACTAATTAATTGTCTCTCTTATAAACTTATAGATATTCCTTAAATATAATGCCAATAATACTGCTTTTTTTTTTCAATTAATCTGATCTAAATGATATATTAAAGTGAAAGTTAGGATGTATATAAAGTCGTGATGGCGCCATGTAATCGGAAACTCTCAAATCGAGAGTTGCGGTTTCAAATCCTATGACGGGCTTGACAGATCTCACCAGATGGTAAGAGACGATGCGGTCGATGATGGAGCAAGCTTATCTTTACTCGACCACATTATCTTTTAGCAATGGAGTAGGTAGTGGTCAAAGACTTATCAGAGATTTTAAAATATGCTGGCATCTCAATCACGTTAAAATTATTAAAAATATTTTTGACAGGCAGAAAGTTTTATTTAAGGAGAATGTATGCGGGTAGAGTCACGGGGCATATCTAACAATAAAAATGCATTTAGAAATACACAATAATACTTTAGCAAATCACATTAAATGTCATTTAACTTTCACATAAACATATTGAACGCATCATCGTGAGATGCATTTGTTTACAACATTGAATTTTGGAGAACCGCCTCTTTAACAATCATTTAATTCGAATGACTGTCAATTTGATATACAAATCAAAAATAGCTGTCTTATCATCAATCTAAATTGCCACTATAGTACCCACATCATATAGATAAATGTTTTTTAATACGAAACAAATGTTTTTCACTTTATAAGGCTATAACAATTTATTTTTTATTCCCTTAATCAAGCTAAAAAAAAATTTCTTTTGATTACATATGATGCAGTAAAATTTTCAAAGCTGTGACTGTTTTAAGTCCCTATTGAAAGTAAAAAGTCAGATTTTTTTATTTTATATATGTGGTCAAATGCTTGTCTATCTAGCATATACAAATGAAATGAGAGGCATTAAGAGTTAAATATATTATCACCTTTTCACCAAGTTGAAGATTCAGAAAAAAAAACTGAGACGAGCGACAATTTACCGGTTAACTTGCGACATATATGTATAAACAATAATAGAACATAAAAATTAAACTATCAATAAATAAATCATGCGTTATTGTTATTTATCGAAAAATGTTAGTGTGAAATAAGCTTAACTATGAAGGGGCGTCACATGTAAATATCGCTCTGTCACAACTAGATTGAAATGTAGATACCATCTCGAATAGACAGCGGCATTGCCATCATGATAAAAAAACTGGTCGTGTAGATCCCACGTTGGGAAAAATTACTGGCACGTAGTTACCACCGCCTATAAACATTTGCAATAGCAAATGACAGATATATAGCAGAAGAGCCTTCTAAACACCCCTGTTACTATCGAGTTTGATTCCCAAAAAATGATGAAATAAAATTTGTGTTTCTGTGATGATATTTGTGTGATGGTGAATGTTTCCGGCACCCACGACACAAGCCATCGAACTTAGTGTCGGGCTGTGAGTGTGATTTTTTAAATGATTTTTAGCGTTTTTATAAAAATCGTTTAATATATAAGTAAACTTGTAACGTATAGAAAATAGAGTAGCCAATGTTACAGAACAAATCAGCTTAACTAACCAGAATCGCATTCTTTGATGCCAATGCCAACAATCAACAGATTAGCACATATAACTGCATTCAACTATCTCTATTACAAAACCTATAATAATATGCAGCTCTCGATCTATCCATTATTGTGCAGCCAAATATCAGCAAGTATGTAAATGATATTAGACCGAGCAAATAATGTAGAGCTAAGTACTACCTAATAGATAGTATGAGAACTGGCAGTCATTATTTATAGGTTGAACTGCCCGTTAGGTAAGTCGCCTTATAAGCAACGGGAATCGGATTCGCTTCCCAGTGGAAACATAAGTTTTCTCCCCAAGGCAAATTTGAGTTACTAATTATGGGTATGACGACACAAGTCATCGAACTTAGTGAGGACACAACAGCTTTCACACTCACAGCGAGTGTGAAAACTGTTGACCGTTGAAGAGTTCCTTTATCTAGAGCAAATCATCATCATCATCATCAGCCTGTATCGACCCACTACAGGGTATAAGCCTCCTCACCCTTGTGCCACTCTCCTCTGTTTTGCGTTGATCGCATCCAGGTCTAGAGCAAATACTGCATGTTAATTCAGGTCATACTTACTTCAAAAATTCTTTGTTAACAGAAAACCAACATGTAAAAATTTTACTCCGTAGGATTAGAGGAAGTGATTCTAAATCAGCTTGCAAGATTTGACAAAAACAAACTGAAATACAAAAAAATACATTGAACGTAAACGTAACGCTTTCATACACACAGCCCCTCACTATGTTCGATGTGTCGTGGGTGCCGGAAACATTTACATTACACAAACAACCACACTCAGAACCAGAAACACAAATTTTCCTTGGGGAGAAAACCTGTATTCTCGCCGGAAATCAATCAATCAATCAATTAGATATTTATTGACATAAATTTAGGCCGATTTTAATGATTCTTTTTTACCGACTTCCCAAAAAAGGAGGAGGTAGGTACTCAAGTCGACTGTATTTTTTTTTATTTATTTTTTTATGTATGTTACCTCATAACTTCTCTCGACGTGAGCCGATTTCGAAAATTTTTATTTAGTTTGAAAGATGTTGTTTTCTTATTGGTCCCATTTAAATTTGATCAAGATCTGATCAGTATTTTTTAAATATCGTCAATAATGCCTATTTTGTACACCTACTTTGACGATGTTCTCGTTTACCCGACTTCAAAAGTTACCTCATAACTTCTTTCGTTGTGAGCCGATTTTAATGATTCTTTTTTTATTTGAAAGCTGGTGCTTTCCTTGTGGTTCCATTGAAATTTGATCAAGATCTGATCTCTTGTTTTTGAGTTATAGTCAATAATGCGTGTTTAATACATTAAATCTGATCAAGGTTCCGAAGATAAAGCGGTGAAGTCGGTTTTTTAAGCTTTGCTTGCGTTTAATTATTCATTACAAATATCATCAAACAATACCATCTCTGTGTAACATAAAATGATAACAAAAGAAATAGTATCAATGTGCCTATCCAGCTCTCCAACTACAGATATTTGGCCTTGAAGTAATGAGATTCCCACAGCCGGTTGACTTGTGACCAGCTCCGAATCTAAATGACCTACATGCATACATTACAGATACATTGTCAGATAAATCTATGTAGAGCCGGTAACAATACACAAACAGTGGATTTGTCTGGCTTTTTGCTTTTTTCCGGGTTGATCTTTATTTATATAATTTAAACGCAAGCAAAGCTTAAAAAGCCTACTTCACTGCTATGTTTTAGATTTTCCTGTTTTTCTCAAAAAACGCTATTAAAACTTATATGGACCATCTCTGAAGTATGATCTACCAAACAAAAAAAAGATCATCAAAATCGATTCATAGGTAATTGGCGGAATTATCGCGTAACATACATACAAAGAAAAACATACAGTCGAATTGAGAACCTCCTTTTTTTAAAGTCGGTTGAAATTATATTTATTTCTAAATCAATAATAATTTAACTACATAACGTATATTTTGAATTTGTAAAAGTGAATTTGTGTGATAGAACCGATTGACAAAATATTTATACAATTAGTATTGAGTAAATATTTTGTCGAGACGACGACGTTTAGTTACTATGAAGTAATTTTTAGGATTCCGTAAATCAAAAGGAAAAAAATACCCTATTGAATCACTTCGTTGTCCGTCTGTATGTCGACACCCTTTTTTACACTTGAAGGTAATCGAGTCGAAATTAATATCAAACAGTAAGTATACGGTGCGTAAAAATAACAAGCTACTAACCAAAACAATAAAAAAGTACAGCCAGTATAGGTAACGTATGCCACTGCCACACATTTAGTATTTGTTGACGCGCTCAAATAAATCAAAACCTACATTGTATTTCCCGTAGCTAGAATCATGAAATATAGAAGCAGCACTAGAGATTTCATAGCACTAGAGCCGTCACTAGCGCTGTGACACCTTGCTTCTAAATCCGAAAATCGTAAATTTGTAATTATTGATTGAAGAAAGTAAAAAGTAAAAATCTCAGTGTATCGTAACAACACAAGATAGAAGTGAAACTTTTGTATTACAGGGAAACATATTAATTATTCATTACAGTGTTTACTCCCAACACTTTTCGTCAAACAAAAAGGTAGCGGATTAGAAGTGCAAGCCCTCTAAAAATTTCACTTTAAAATTTTTCTTGAATCTATTCCTGTAATAGATAAAATCTACATAAAAGTATGTAAGGAACCGTCAGTGAGTGAGTTAGACTCGCAATAGTCAGGATTTATTGATTATATCCACAAATTACCGTGGCGTCAATATGAACACGGCAAAAAGTTAATAAGTAAACCTAGGAATCTGACATTAGACGGTTCTAAAGATATAAAGTAGTGTCACTAGTATCATTAATGGTACTATCCAATGGTACTAGTGATATAAAAGCTGATTTTTAGGTTCAAATCCTCTTCCAGTATAGTGGTTGCGCCACGATCCATGTTCGAGTAGTAGGTACGTAACAGAAGTAATCGATATCTCCTTGACCGCACTACTTGAAATAATCTACAACATCCTTTTCGTTTAGACTGTTTATGTTTTTTCTATAGGTTATAGTCGGTTGAGTGGTTTACTAAAATTTTGGTGCTAAAGTTTTTACGTGATGATGCAAATTTAATCTTTAGTGAAACATAGCTTTGGTGGTCTGACAGGATAACAGTAAGTGGACAAAAACGGTGAATGTAAGGCAAGAGAAAAGAGGTCATTTTGGTAGACCACCATAAGAAGACGACATATTCAGAAAGGGTGAACTGCCCGTTGGCTTAGTTGGGTGGGCGTTCGCCTTCGAAGTAGGGGTATTGGGATCAATTCCTTGCTGAAACACAAGTTTTCTCCCTAAGGAAAATTTGTGTTTCTGGTTCTGGTTGTGATTTTGTGGGTGATGTGAATGTATCGAGCACCCGCGACACAAGTCATCGAACTTAGTGTGGGGCTGTGAGTATGAAAGCTTTTAAGTCTTAGGGTCAAAATATGTACTACCGTGGATGTAATGAAAGGGAATCCTAGCGTGATAAGAAAAAGGCTTCATCGTGGAAAACAGAAGCATTTTTATCTTTATATTCTAGAGTTTTGTCGCCATGGAAAGATAGCCAGAAAATAAAGTCTGGTATCACATTTCATTATTAGTGGGACTTTTCCAGTCGCGTTGTTTTTCAAGACGACTAATTTCATTAAGGTTAAAAAAACAAGCTTAAAAATTGAGATGAAAATAAACAGGAAAACAACAAAATCTATTATTTGAATTCTATAGCTACCATTACTACTTTATTCTCATTCTGAGCCACAAGGAAGCCACTATATACATAATAGTGTTATATTGTCCATATTAGCATAGATCAAGCCATTAGATAGCCATTATTTTAACATTTTGATTGCTTTAATCAATTAGTAAACAGCCAGCTGCTATAGAAGGTAAACATCATTAGGCATAACGTCGTAGGCCGTTGATTTGTTTTTTAAGATTAGGTTTGTTAAATAAATATCTGCACGTCATTTAGAGCTTAAAATACATATTTTAGCAGTCATTTAACTTTACGTTGCAGGTTCGAATCCTGACGGAGACAATTTTCCTTACCAATGCCACACCCACATATTAAACTACCATTATGAGTATCGAGTTATGGGTGTGTATGTGTGTGTGATGCCAGTGTTTCCGGCACCCGGTTTCTTTTCTTTATTTCTCGTACGTAAGCTTATTCAGTATGAACTTTAAATTTATTGGAATGCAGCTCACTTATTGCCATAATTTTTGCTCTGAATTGGGTTTTATATATATTTATGTGTTTTATTATATTGTATAACATTCATACAATTATAGAAACGATATCATTTTTGCGCAAATGGGAAATTTTACGTAGTGTACCATAATAAAACTGGCTAATATAACCACTTCCTGGTAAGTGGTAATGGGGTCGAAGCACGCACTCGGTCTCTCAAAGATAGCTGCCAGAACATCGTTTAAAAAAATTAAAAGACTATTAAAATTCACATATATGGGTAAATATGTACCAGACGCCTGATAAGGTATTACGATAATTTCCGAGAATCGTCCAAATTTATAACCTAGACCAAATATTTAAAAGGTTATTGTTGAAGAGAATCTAAAACTTTATTTATAAACTCGAGATATTCTATAAAAGGTATCATGAAAACCACCTGTGACCCGTGTGCAAAATATTTTTAATAATAAATCAACACAGAACCCACTAAGAGGCTTCCTTTTAAAGGTGTTATTTGATATAGTTGTATATTGATTTGTTAACTTAATTATTACATATTATTTTCCTCATATTATAAATCAGGCCGTTCTAGTTCTATATTATGTTTGCCACGAGGTATCTCTATAAATGCGACGGGTATTGTCATACAGATATAGATGGTCTCAACTGTGGAATAGGGTAGGGTTCACAGGGAGGAATTTTACAGGGCCTTACACAGCTTGTTCACTATGTTCTACATAGGTTAATGAAATCTTTATTTTAATTAGTAACTGGATATATTAATCTAATTAAAATTAATGTGTTTAAAAAAATATATTATTGAGTAGTATAATTTTTTTATTTTAAAACTATAATTTCAGAAGTAGATGTATTTTAGACTTTTCGTTTTTTTTTTCATTTTGTGTACTAGTCACGATATGCGTATAAGTATGTTGTGTATGTTTGTTTTCTTTTCACGCTTTAAAGGCTGAACAGATTTAGAAATTTGGAATGTACACAGCTTATAACCGGGATTAAAGAATATACTAATTTTAACTTGATTAACGTAGGCAATGTCACGGGGCACAGCTAGTTACTGACCGAGCAAACACAAGGCGCGAGCGAAGCGTCTCCATTTCAGCTTAAGTAAAATTGTTATCGTATGTCCGGATTTCCGGTTGTTCTCCTTTACAGATAGCATTTCTCAACCGATTCTTGTGAAATTTTGTGAGCAATTTCGATAATTATGTAGTTTTATTTGTCGATAAAGTTTTTAGAAAATTTTCAAAATGGCGGAAATACGGGTGTTGTAAACGTAAAGTGAGGTATTCAGCTCACAGATCTACTAGTGCATAAAAGTATTCACAAGTTACCAGTATCTGAAAAGTCACCGTCCACTGGTCTAATGAGCTAGTCGGCATTATACCGTTTAACTACTTTAACGCCTTTCTAATTCTGTAAGCTGCTTAAATGTTAATCCTTTCATGTGTACACCACAGGCTGGTTAGGTAATACGAAATCCGTCTACCTTCATTTTGAGAGTTTGAGTGATGGCTGGAATTTCTCCTTTGAGAGGAATTCATTCTTTTAGTTACGAAATAGGAAAGTTATTTTTTGTCAAAAGATATGAAAATAATAAGATAACTCCATATAACCAATTTATGTTATAAATGCTAAAATTTGCAGTTGTTTGGTTTATCTACAGCTTGGAAGGTATGATATACTTGTAAAAGTTCCTGTACTCATTCAAAACTATCGATTAAATTAAATAACTAATGATCATAAAACGCTCACTCACTTATGTCGTGAGTGCCGGTAACATTTACATCACACATACATAGTCACAACCAGGAGGAGTTCCCGTGAGGAGAATACTAGTGTTCCCGTCGGGAATAGTTCCCTATACCCTCATTTAGAAGGCAGTCGGGCAGCGAACTAATACAACGAGCAGTTCTCATAGTTTTCTTCTTTACCTTAGCCTGTATAATTTATTTTAATGAATTAAAGGATGGGTATTTAATTGATGTTTTGGTTGTAAATTTAGAAAGACTTTGGTACATATTGGAGTCAACGTTTTTGGATTGCAGTTTAGACTAGTACGATACTAATGCTCAAGCCAGTATCTACTGGTAGTCGGCTTGGAACACATTACATTTTCTATAAGCTTGTCGGTTTGTAATGAGCTTCTTTACTATATAAAAGTATTCAATTTTAGTTTAGTTTTACATAACATAGGCAAATGGCCTTTAAAGTAACTTAAATAATATTATTTATGTTTATATAACCTTAATTTAACTTAGTATTGTTGGAGACCTGCCAGCTTGTGATACAGACTAATCAATCTAACATTGACATACCCATAAAACTAACAGTTCTTGAAATAGATGTTATCGTCTTTCCTCAAACTGTATGTTACTTATGGACAGCCTGCCAAGTTCTTAGAAGCACATTTATTTTAAAATATAACACTGAAAAATATAACATAATTCTTAGGCAACAGAGTAGACTGTGCAACCCCACCGTATAATATTTACTTCAAACTTTACAACTATGCATTTTATGACTCAGGATTAAGGGTTAGCTGCGTTTGCCGTAATGCTATATACCTAACAATCTATGCAACTAAAGTTGACGTCATTATCGTCACAGTAATAGAGTCGATTTTAAAGCTGTAAGATATTTTTTGAAGTGGTTTCTCTTGGCGCCTGCGCCTGTGAATAGTTTGTAATAAATCTGATATCGATGGATGGTGACACACTCCTCGTGTAGTCATAATGAATCGTTTTGTAGTCGCGTCAGGCTCGCATTTCCCACAGTGGGGTGCGTAAAAGGTTACGTTGATTTATATATGTTTGGGTGGTCTTGATAAGACTTCTTTGTAGAGTTTTGATAAAGATCTTTATTTACATTTCACTGTTTATTGAAGTTAAACTTATTATGGAAGGACTTTGAAATTCTGATCCGCAATCTGATTTATGTGTGACTAAAAGTGGTGGGAGTAAATACTGTGATGAATAAGTAATTAAAATGTTTCCCTGTATTACCAAAGTTGCACATCTATCGTGTATCTTTACTAAACTCGCTGCTTTCTTTTACTTTTTTGATTAACCTAAAGCATGAAGAGTTCAGAATTGTTTATTAAAAAATGTTAAATGCTTTTGATGTTGTGCTTGATTTTATTTACTCTTTAACCGACAATGCGTCGTCTACTGGTAGATACATAAAAAAAATATTATTAGTTAACATTATTTTTTTTTTTATTTTAAACTGTTAAATTTTCTCAATTACACACACATTACACAAGAACACATGGTTTAGGTTAATAACAAGGTAAATAAAAACAGTGTCTGCAGCGAACCAACATTGCAGAAGCAGAGGTCATCGGAAAGTCCTGGAGCGAAATTAAACGAGAAGCTCAAGAGAGATCGAACGGGATGGAGAAACACCGTTGACGCCCTCTGCCTCATCTAGGGGACACAGGAACATAAGTCAGTCAAGTAAGTCAAGGAAGTCAAGGAAATAAAAATAGGTTTACGCGATTTGTAGGTTTTATAACTGATTTATATAGTCAAATTATTTTCTATAAACGGTTATTGAATATGTTTTATTACTGTAAGCTGAAAGTGAAGGAAAGCGCTCGACATCAGGTGTTTGTGTCCTCTATATTACTCTAAAACCAAAATACATTTGCAAATTCATTAAACACTCCTAAAACTAGGTACAGTGTATAAATTAGCATTGGCACTGATAGGACAATGTAAGTTTTCTTGAGGGCTCCAAACTAGGTCGTATCTTGGGAGCCCGTAATAATCCAGCAAGTTATATTTAGCGCGCGATACTGCAATTGGAGTGCGTAACTAAGTAGGTAGAACTAATAGGCTGCGATTTGACATAATAAATGTTATCGTTTTCTAACAAGGAGGTAAGAGATCATTATTTATCCTGTTATTAGTTACCTACTCATGGTGCATTTATGGCTGGAGTTAGAAAGAGTAGACGTCATGCTAGATCTTCGGCCACATTCTCACTATCCATCAATTAAGATGATAGTCAAACACTTGTCTATCTAGTATTAAAAATACATTAACATACTTACATGGAAATGAGTAACTCAGATCATTTTGTAAAAATGGGTTTATTCTCTAGTATATCTAATTGGACGACAACCTAAACAAATCGTGGTCAGTGAGCCGTCAGCGTTTCATACACCACTGAGTATAGTGAGTGCTGATGGAATTGTCCGCTTTCCATTGTTGTGAATGTAAACCTGAACTATTATTTCATCGCATATGTTATAATTAAAACGAAGTATCTACATATTTGAGCCGTTTGGTGTTCAGACACTGGGCCCGTGGGGACCGGGAGCTCATTCTATTTTCAAAAATCTATCAAAGCGCCTGGTTGAGGCGACGCGTGATCAAAATGCTGACAATTTTTGGCTCAACGTATTAGCATTGTAATTCAGAGGCAGTGCCGCCACTATGATGGGAATGCTACCCACAGGCTTGAGCATTTGAGTTACCTATAAGCTCGCTGTATATAGTTTTAGGAAATATAGGCAATTGGCCCGTAGATACTATGAATGACTACTTGACATTGGCTGTGAAGGATCTTGTATTACTTTCCGGACTTAATAAGGGTCAAGTCACTAAATACCCATCGTCGTTGTTTGGAATACAGTAGTGGAATAACGGGCTTCAATGCTGCTTTACAGTAGCTAACACTGACACTCCAATAGAAGTTCTAGTAAAGATTCTACCACTTTACTAGGGCATGACTTCGACTGTCGCCGGTGAGTAGGACTCGTTTCATGAACTATATAAAAAGCTTGTAAATTACTTATCACGTGACACTGGCTAAATACATGTAGTATAATATATCGTATAATACATTATATCTTCGGCCTTATCTTCACTTTCCATAAGGTGAGATAGTGGTCAAATGCTTGCCTATCGAGCATAAAAAAAAAGTTTATGGGGCCAAAATAAAACTAATAGTTCATTATTTATAATTTGATATTATACATAAGTTTCACCTTTAGCCCGGGACGAAATAGGTCTAAAAACAGTGACTTTGCTGTCCTATAAAAATAGTTAATACACATTTTTTTTAATGGTTTCGTACTTTACTTGCAAATTTTTTTCAATACGGCAGAAAACAAAAATTACTTTGCCCTCACGTGTATGGGTGCCCCCTATATATTAAAGTTTAGATCGTTGAATTTTTTTTAATTGGCTTTGGGCCAAATCTCTATCTACTCCTTAAGTTATTCGCTTGTAGAGTTTAGATGCTAAATACCCTTGACGGACGGACGGACGGACAAACTAATGAACCAACCAATATCAACCATCGCTATGTCAGAAAATAAAAGTTCAAATAGCAGATGAAATACACTAAACAATACCAATCATACAATGCATTGTACGAAAAAATACGTTTAACATATTTGTTGCGATTAAACACATCAATTACCGTATTGTACAACAGAACTTATGCTCTAAGTATAGTTAGCATGCACCTGTATCCGATTTCATGGTCCAAAAACATAGTGCCTGCTCAATAAAACCGGACGTGATGGATGGACGGACACATACAGACTAGTATTACATACAAAAATAAGTCACACAAAACCGAAACAAATTGACAGATATGGATGAATGCCGAAAACGTGTTGCTTTGCTACAATATTTTGACAAATTAGGGATGACAGTTATATAAAGATCTGTTCACACGGAATGAAGAGTAAAAAATATATTTGGGAAAAGTTATAATAAAACAACTTTGTTCACTAGCACATGCAATAAGCTAGCAAGCTAGTGGCCCTTATATACAATACAATTTTTCCTCTTATCTTCATAATCGTGTACCTTTTCTCGCCATCACTTTCAAGCCTTTGTTAGTTTTAATTCAGTCGGTTACAAGTGACAAATGAGTGACACTTCCGCCACTTTCGCTTGAACCCTTTTTAAATAACTGGAGATCTAATCTTGTAAAAATCTGACGATTATCTATCGTCATGGGAATTTTTCATGATGAAATTGTATGAAATTTAAAATTACATAAATAGATTGAAACAAATGGAAACTGTTGTGTGACTAAAACACCTTTTTTACCTGTTTACCGACAAATCATGATGCTTGTAGTCCAGTGGGTGGATTGTGTTGAAAGATAGCTTACCTGCAAAGAAAAAATAGGTAATTTTAATTCTAATATATGTAATATAGATATTTAGTAAAAATATTAGAATTCTCTAAATAAAGTTTATTCTTGATGATATAACGAAATGTTCCGTAGAATTCATATTAAATCAGTCAAAAAGTTAACATATACAGATTTTTGTAAGTAGGTAGTTAAGTTAGGTATATAGAAAGTTTTATGTTTGTTGTTACAAAATAATTTATTTTCCAAAAAAACACTTTACAAACATAGGTATCCTAGTTACTAACGGTCCCCGCACTAGGCCTTGCCTGTATCGCGAGAGGCCATTCTACGATTTGCATATAGCATTAATTGGAAACAAAATCTTACGAAAATAGTCAAATAAACTAAAGCAATAGAACAACCCGGCTTATTTCCTTACGTGGGACACGTATGAATGTGTGATTAGGGAGGTTGTTTGTGTGCGTATACGTTAGAGAGTTAGTGTGTGTGTGTAAGGTCTGTGTTATAGAAATAAATAGAAACGTGGTTCCAGTTCACTTTTTAGCGATAAACAAGGCTTCAGTGGCAGTGCAATGTTTCTTTTCGTCTTTATTACATGAGTTATTTTTTTATATATAAAGATACATAAGGAGTAAAGGATACTCATACAAATCATGCATAAATCAGTACTGGAATAACTGCACGTTCATAAATTATATCTGAGCGTATATCTACATATTAAAGATATGCAAATTCCATTGTGACGGCATTCTGACGCAAGTGTGCGTGGGCCCGCGAGCTTGCGATGATATTTCGTGAATTGATTTGTTAGACCAAAGAGATTATAAGATATTTTTCCGTGGAAAATAAGTCATTTATATTAATTCTAATGAAACTAAAAACATTTTCGTCTTTAACATTAGATGAGTCTCCACTTCAGTTTCTTCGAACAATGTTATGTAGTTACAAATTAAACATAAAAATTACTCAGTTACATGATTAGTTACCAGTGAAATAGTAGTGTAGCGCGCTAAATCTAACCTAATGAGAGATAATTGTTACGGGCTTCCAAGTGGGTGCAGATACAGACCTAACTTAGTTTGGAGCTCTCAAGTAAATGTTTTAAATGAACTATGAAGTGCTAATGTTTTCACGTGGTTTTCACACACTGTACTTAGTTTTAAGATTGATACAAAACGAATAAATATCATTATTATTCTGAATCCAACTAGGAGTAACACAAAAAATTAAATTAAATCTGGGAATCAAATAATATTAAAGAAATGAGCTTCCGTGAAAAATTAAAGTACACCGTCCCGAAACATGTAGTTTCGTTCCATTTATGATTCGGTTCGAAGTACAAACATAACGGTTACTGTTTTATGCGCTTGCGCAAGTCGACCGACATCAGACCGAATGGCGAGTGCGCGTGCGTAAACCTTTTTTAGAATGCGAAAAAACGCAGCGAATTGACGTAATTGGTCAGTGACCAGCTCTAGAATCTAAACCACAGAGTTGACCGCATTTTCTAACATTTTCACTATAAAATATAGTGATACATTGAGAAAGGAAAAATTATCGCTTGAGGCGGGGATTGAACCCGCGGCCATAGGGTGCCATGCCCTATTGTTCTAACCGCTGATCAACTCAAGCCTCGCCTGAAGCAAAGAAATTATCCTTTCGTTTAAGTTTCGTTAAGTTTTCCTTCCTTTTGTATAAACAAAAATCAATTCACTATGAATTAGAAACCCTTTAAAATTAGCATTTTCAATTTTGTGCACTTGCGTAAGGTTGGTCTAAAAATTTATTTTCACATATTATATAAGAATCGAAAATTCAATGTTCGAGACATGGTCGCTGTTGGTGTAGCAGAATATAATTAATAATCTTGAAATACTGTAGGACAAGTACTACCAACTACCGCCTAATCTCGCCAAGTGACTACATAACTAGCGCCTAATCTCGCCAAGTGACTACATAACTAGCGCCTAATCTCGCCATGTGACTACATAACTAGTGCCTAATCTCGCCAAGTGACTACATAACTAGCGCCTAATCTCGCCAAGTGACTACATAACTAGCGCCTAATCTCGCCATGTGACTACATAACTAGTGCCTAATCTCGCCAAGTGACTACATAAAGTAGGGAAAGAGTACATGGATTAAGTTAATCGTTTGCAAAGGTTAGAGCGTTATTTAGTGAGCTCGGTCACATTAACTAAAATTATTATTGTTAGTAGGAAGGTACTTACTTAAATCGTAATTATAATTCTATAAATTTTTTAGTTTGCACACGATCCACCAACACGCTGCAATGTTCCAATAACACAAAAAACATAGTGTCTGCCTCTTAGTTACATAATATTATTTTGTTTGCATATATTCTTGAGTAAACTATAAAAAAGAATCAATTATTAATTAATTAAATAACCATTTATTATTATATTCATTATCACAATGTTTTAATTAACTTGTAAACAGATATGATCGCTAACGAACCTATTGTACAGTTCACTTCAATATAAACTTACCTATTGTTTTTACATTGACTGTATAATTGACATTGACATACGACCTCAGATGCCTTAGCAGGTATGTGTGAATTTCAGTTATTCAATAAATGTAATACTTGTATGTTTTTAATTTTAGAACGTTTGTATTTGTATTGGAGGTCAATCTAGTGTTATTGTTTTGTGTTGATTAAGCGTGGAAACTATTTTATTTTCGTTATTTAATCACCTTGTAACCTAGAACATTCAAACGTTCAATCTGAATGTGCTAAGCATTGTAATATGTTTATGACGAAATACCAATGTTGTATTTAATGACAGTCGCAGTCTAGACTAAAGGTATTTATTTAATAATTTTGCCAAATCAGAGTACAAGGAATGGCCTAATGCCAAATAGCATTCTCTACCAGCCATCCTGGCAGGCATCCGATTTCGGAAGCACTCAGCAGTGCTGCCACTATGTTGCTGCGCAGTAGAGCTGCCTGCCGCGCTGATTCCGAGCGAGGCAAATATTGCGCTGTTCGTGGACAACATTATGCTTTTTGTGTACTTTACTTGCCAACATTTTCGTGTTATTGCTTCAGGCGTCGGACACCCGGACGCGTCACTACTTGTCTGTCGCGGCGACGCGGGGCGACTCTACCGCGCAGCGGTGCTGCCACTGCATTTCTGCCACAGCATAGCTGCGTAGCTCAGAATGTTATCTCCATAGCACTGCTGCGTGCTGTCGAGATTGGAAGCATACCTTTAGCGTGATTACCTTCCACGACCACATCATCACAAAATTGACAAGTGGCAAAATTTATTAAAAACACAAAGTGAAATATTATTTTGCGCTTTATTTGCTAGGTAGTTCTACCGAAGTATTTCGGTGACCGTTTCGCAAGGATGATCAGTTTCGCAGGCGCGCGTGCCGCTATGTCATATTAGTGTGATTAGTATGCATCGCCGACACTCTGTGGCAAGCGTAGTTAGCTCGTTACTAAGCCGAATTGAAACCTATTTAACAAAACGTATGTAATACTAGCCGAAATAGTTATGCGATTGGTGGTAAATTGGTCTCCTCAGTAAAATTAATTTAATATAAAATAATGCTATAAAATTACCGCCCTAAATATTGTTGTATTGACGACCAAGTTGGCGTGGTGGGCAAGTGTCTGCCCTCTGCGCCGTGGGTCCTGGGTTCGATTCCCGGCAGGAGCACAATTTTCTTCCCCAAGAGATATTTGTGCTTCTGGTTCTGGGTGTACTGTGTGTGTGATATGTAAATGTTTCCGGCACCCACGATACAAGTCTTTGAACTTAGTGTGGGGCTGTGAGTGTAAATGCGTTTGTTTGTTTGTTTTGTTTTGTTTGTTTGTTTGTTAGTTCGCACCCGGACACATTGTATAGGCTATTGTGTGACCACTATTTCATCAGTTATGATGTGTCGAAGTTTGTTGGTATATGAACAAAGTCATAAAAATACCATATAATACAAACTATACTTTGGTTACTAAACCTAAATCATTCTTGGCCTCTGACATATAAAATGACTACTACTTCTACTGCACTTGCGTCTACCACAAAGTAATCGTACCTTAAGGGGACAGCACTCGTAGCTCCCAGATAAGCAACGTTTTTAACTAAGTATATATTCGATGGTCTCGCTTACACCGTATTATACAATTTATATTGCATGTTCAAAATACATCGGTCACGCAAAGTGACGCGGCGACCACATCGATTTTTATAGATTTTTTTCAAAGAACATTGTTCGCAAACACGTGGAAAAACGCAACGTACGTATATGTGTTACTCAATTTGTTCTGCAAGAAGCATGAAATTGTCTCAGGAGTGGCAAGTTATAAGTGAAAATCTTAAAAAAAATATTTTGTTTACGAATAATTTATGTACTTTTTCTCAAAGTGATAAAAATACGTAACAAATGTAGTTATATAAATATTCAATGTTTTTGGTGAAAAAAAGAAACTTAAATTATTACTAGCGCGCTCCGCGGCTTCGCCCGCTATTATCAAGTGAAAAAGTAGCCTATGTGTTAAATCTAGGTATAATCTATGTACATTATAAATTTCTTCCAAATCCGTTTAGCCGTTCACTTAAACACACACATACAAACTTTCGGATTTATAATATTAGTAGGATATTACCTTGTCTCAGAACCTTAAGACGAAAGTCTGACCAAAATGTATATGGCGTATTACACTGTGTTTGGAGCTGACTTACGCGTGCTTCTAGCCTGAAGTAAAGGCAACTAGTAACTTATGACAACTTGATTTTTTCTCTCAAATCAATATTCGCTTCGCGCACACGCGACGTTTCGCAAGGCTATGTCATACTGCGATTAGCATGCGTTACCTGCCTTTGGTAATAGTTAGAGAACGAGCTCTGTGCCGATTGCTCGTGAGGTGGTGCCTTTGATTACAGGTCAACGGTTATTGCTTATTGTTTATGGCAGTAATTGTTTCGTAGTACGAATTATTGAATACACTCCATAGGCATAGATGTTTTATAACATAGGATTATAACATACCCGAAATTCGACGAAGTCATAATGCCTTTTTCCTTTTGAGCTTGTCTTATCGAGATTTGACCCACGTTTCAAGCTTGCTTTAATAAAAACATTTAGTAAAATTCATATTTCCATATAAACAGCCTGTCATGAATTATTAATTCACGACAGCCATAGGTGGACTGACAGTTTTGCCAAAAAGTGACACTTTACAAGACGGCAGTATTAGTTCCGATCCCGACCGAGTGCCAAGAGGTCGTTGTCGCACTGTATATAATTCGTGTCAACACACTTATAACTTCAATAATTTAAAAAAAATTAAATCGTCCCCACACATTTTCTACACGACCCTCTTCCTTCCTTTCTAACTGACTAAGATAGAATAACATGCAGAAAAAGACTTGAGTTCGAGTTTCCAAACTCAAATTCAAGCAGTTATTTTCATAATTGTTTTCTTTTTGGACAAACAGTAATGAAACTGGACCAGGTGGATAGCATATTGTAACTGCACTAGTACCTAAGCAATAACAGTTTTTGAACCAGTACATTATATACCAATATCTTACTGGTTCACTTACGTCTCTTGTGTGCCCAAGCACAAGCAACGCTCAACCAAGCATCAACCGCAATTTTTTTTTCATATCATTCACCAGTTATACTTGTTGTTGAGCTTAGAAGCAGCTGAGTCACCCGCATCATTTATCAATATCAGACATTAAAGCTGCATGATTGCGAAGAAATGGATGTCATGATTATCTCAGACATATTCAGCTGCAACACAATGACTGGCTGCCTGTCAGTCAGCCAACACAACTATATTATTGTTTCGACACTTACGTGCTAACAATCAGAAGCGCTTGCAAATGTGCTGTGTTGTAAGCGATCTCTTTCTGTTAATTGAGTTGTTGATATGTATTGGTAATGCCTAAGTAACTATGGTAGAGATCTCCAAAGTACGCCGATGTACGGACGTGGCCTTTTGTAAGAGACTTTCTACTTTGTAATTTTTAATAGAGCCATAATAGAGCTTCTCTCGTTTAAGATATTAGGTTCGTACCAATAGGTTTATTAAGTTTGCACTGAGCTCCACAAAATTTCCATGCATTCATTTTATTGTGCTTTGTGGTTTGAGTGTGTTTTTGTTGTCATTTTCTTTGTTTATTTTTTTATTTACTTTTAATTATATTTTTATCTTTTGCTAAGTATTTAAGAGTAAGGACAGACAGACAGCATTGACTTAGATAAAGGGCCCTCCGTTTCTTTGAGTAGGAAATCGTTAATATTAGTTTGCTCATGTTTGTTATAATGTGTTTAAACACAGATATGATAAGATAATTTTATTCTAAAACCCATAATTTTCATTCTTAATCTTTGCCACAAATTAAATACTTACTGTCCATTCAACTACTATCTCCTATGAATACTAGTACCACTATGGCCGTAGACTAATTTTCTATCCAATTTGGAATCTAATCTTCTATTACAACATTTGACGTGGACTTAAGCCTATTTACTAAAGTTGAATGCCCATTAATATTCATAAGCCGTTTAGAAAGTTATAATTCCATAATGAGCATATGATCACAAAAGCCCATACAACAACTATACAACCTTATCGCAATGTAAAATGTTTGAAAATGAAAAGAAATGCTTATTAGGACATAGTTCTTGACAGAATTGAGAGTGAGTTTAACAAGACAGAAATTAATCTTTGCCTTATTTGCGAATAATGCGGATTAACCGTATATGGTATAGCGCGGCTTTGTCTTACAAATAACAATCAGAGGGGATCGTCAACTTACTAAACTACTATTTAAAAAGCTTATAAAAATATAATACTTACCACCTTCTAAGATTTATCAAAAGCACAAATATAAAAAAAGTTCGGCAGCAATCCTCGAAGGCCAGTCATTCTACGCCTGGATTACCAGTCTACTACTGTGCCACATGATCACTTATCGTTAAGATAGTGGTTATGATGAGACAGTTAAAGACTAGAACAACCTGAGATAAATATACCAGGAAGGGCTGTCTTGGATCTTGAACTTTTCAATGCAAAAAATATGTAAATTAGGTAGTTGAAAATAAAGACATTCATAAAATAAAATAATCACTTGAATATCTTATGGATTTTATCGCTATATCTAGTCATATTATTTAGTGAATGCGGGCGCGGCCGCGTGGGCGGAATATCTGATGCAAGCAAATCGGCCGACTACTGTGCGACTTACAACTAGATCAACTAGATTGGAGCAATCGGTGCGTGATCGAGAACGGATAACTAAATAAGCCATAATGAGCAAATTGAGCTAAGTAACTAGCATTTAGTAGCCCTCAACCTGGGAAATATTGCAATATATTTTTTGATTTTACTTCTCTCACACCTTTTTTTAAAAGAAAACGACTATCAAAATACTCGAAGGGTGTGTGATTGCTGACAGTGATAAGATGCACACGCACTTACCTGATTGCACACTTAATTTTTTTTTTAATATTACTGATAAAATCTCTGACATTAATAAATCCGAAAGTATTTGTGCGTGTATCACTATTCATGTTTCACTAGTTGAATCAGGCTACTTTTTAATTAGCAATTGAAATCGTTACCTTAATGGAATAAATAAAGTAGCATACAAAACAATAAGATATTAAAGATTTATGGTAGTTTACGGTTTTCTCGGAGTATGTGACAAACATTTGTGTATCCGTATTTTAAATTAAACACAGTAACAACTGTAATTTCCTCTGTACCCATTCTGATGAAAATATCACTAAACAATTACCCAGTCGTTAACAACAGAACAATTAATTATTTAGAAACAATTAGTTCTTATTCTATTACCTTTAAGAAAAGTAAAGTTAGAGGAAAATAACTTTCTTTTACTTGAGTAACGAGAAAAAATGTAATTAGGCTACATTTATTACATTGTAGTTTTGTTAGAGGTAGTAATGTTGTGGTAATGCAATGAAAGGCAAACAGTTGACGACTATCTTACCTGTTGGAAATTGATAATACGGCTGAAGATGTTATTGCTTGCACTATAGGCCTAAAAACTCCTTGATAACACCGTTCAGGAAACAAAGACGCGTTATACCAGGCGATATGCTGGTACCGGACGGTGTCCTGGAATTATACAACTTTTTGGCGGCAAAGATATTCCGTGGTGTGCCGTACGGATGATAAACGTAGAAGCAAAACGCTTGTGAAAGTGTAATTGTTTTACTTTGTCACTGCAATAACTCAGACGTTGATTAGCCACCGTATTATGTTTAGTACTAGTAATATGTAAGCATACAGAAACAAACTTACAATGGCAACTGTTTTACCTTAGTTTTATCAGCTAATAGAATCAGGTGTCTATAATTCCGGTTTTCATTTCCAATAAAGTACGTAATCTGACCTTACCGAGCTAATTCCGAAGCGAAGGCAATAAATCTCAAAGCAAGGTGCATACCTGTTATATTGGGATAACTAAGTATTATAATACTTATATAACTGGTATTTAATCTAGACGCAGTCGAGTAATTACATTTTCTTTACCGATAGTTTATTAAAACAAGCCTTTATGAAGTCGTGGTAGCGCCGTGGTAGCCCTTTAAACGTCGGGCTAATCCAACGACGGGCTTGAGTTTCTGGTGAAGGAAATATGTGAAGCAACAATATGGACGACCACCAGCCATCACAGTGGCTGTTCCAGTATGTCAACTGTTCACTACATCAACATCCCAAGACCATACTCCGTTTATGTAAATGAGTTGGGATGGCTCAGGTCATAGCTAGCAGGAGAGCATAGAACACCCCAAACCGAGCCGTCAATGCAGGACTTATCGCTCCCACTCAGAATTAGAATGGATGACTGCCATGAATGGAATTAATGGTAGTGATACATTTTCTCGTGATCGCGAGGCTTGCTTGCAGAATTCATGTCTTACGACTAATAAACACACAATTTGTATTTTTGATGCCGTCCAACTCACGTTGAAAAATTATACATCAAGATATGAATTCGGTGTTCAGCCTTCCTATCACGGCATAAAAATAGAGTCTTTTAAAATGTAGGACAGATTGACAGACAGACGGCGTAGGCTTAGCAATAGATTCCCGTTTGCACCATATCTTCGAAACCTTAAAAACTGTTTAATCTGTCTTCCAATAATATTGACAATCAGTTTGCCTTACTTGATATCCCTGGGACAGGCCAGCTGTCTAAGGGCGTAGTCTAACATTGTTCTCGATATATAGACGACTGGTTGTACTAGAAAGGACGAAGGTGTATCGAGGTCACATATAGACGTAGACGGAGATCTGGGCTGAAATGTTAGTATATTTGAAAGGGACATGTGTGTGGGGCCACAGAATGCTGTAATGTATAGACCTGCCTTGTAAGCCGGGCTAGATATCACCTTCTTAGAGTAAAATTTAAAACTAACTGTATTAGGTTGGATTTAGATCAAAATCATTCCGGTAGGTATTGAATAATTTAGGTTAAGCAATTCAATAATATAGGTCCAAAGACTATGTGATATAGAACGTTAGCTGATGAAATAGGGTTGCAAGTATCATAATCGCTCAATATTCATGCTGCTGCCGCGAATTTAGAAGTTCCTGTTAGACTTCATACACGTAGCTATATGCGTGGCTTGAGTAATACTACACCTTTTTGTTACACATTGTATACTCCCATATAATATTTTATGTCAGGAAATTCCTAAAATATCCCAATTCGATGCCCGCTGGCGTAGTTGGATGTGCGTCTGCTATCTATGCAGCGGGTAACGCTCGCGAAACACAAGTTTTCTCTCGAAGGAAAATTTGTATTTCTGGTTCTACAGGTGTGATTGTATAATGTAAATGTTTCCGGCTCTCACGACAACAGTCTCTGAATCTCTGAGTTTAAGATTGTAAATTTGAAATCGTTTATAATGCGTATTAAGATCCAAGAATCTCTTTAAGATTGTAATTTTCAGGACTTATAAAGTCCAACACAGAGATCAATTATTTTTTGTTGAGCATTATAAACTAATAAGATGATTGCAACTAATTCGTTTATTAACGTTTATTAAATTTTTTTTTTTTTTTTGTTTATCATAAACATAACATAAACATAAACGCTTTCACACTCACAGCCCCACACTAAGTTCGATGACTTGTGTCGTGGGTGCCGGAAACATTCACATCACATACACAATCACAACCAGAACCAGAAACACAAATTTTCCATGGGGAGAAAACTTGTGTTCCCGCCGGGAATCGAACCCGATACCCCTGCTTAAAAGGCGAACGCCACCCAACTAAGCCAACGGGCAGTTCAATTGAACAGTAAAAAAAAATAATTTTAAATGCACATCGACTTAACTTTGAATAAGGCAAGAATAAGTTACTTCTAGTAAAAGCCATTAGAGAAGTGGGCTCCCAGATACTCTATGGAGAATATTTTCTTTGAATTTTTTTTGACATACCCATTTAGGTTGGTACACCATTGGAATTACGATCTAGCCTTAATACTAATAAGTAATTTAATTTTGACCTCATGTAGAATAGTATACCGCAAATATGTCCAATATCACTTTTCTTACCGTCTTTATTGAAGATCAGACACTTTCGTTCCCCACGGCTTAGAGAAATCATAGAAATATTATTAAAAAACCTGTCGAGAAAAATAGTTTACAAAATTGTATTTTTTTCATAAATTTTATTTCAAATATTTTCCGATGTTTTAATTTTGATTCTGTTATTTGGGTCAGAGATATATCCAAAAAACGAAAAGATTATAAAAATCACTCTAGCCATTCTCGTGGTGTAACTATCCCGGCTTTGTTTTATATATATAAGATATTGTATTCTATATTTCCCAGTATCGCCCGGCGTATTCTCAACATTTTCTCAGTATTACGTATTCATCACGTTTCCACGGGTTTTCTGAGCTCACAATTTCAACAGCCGCAGTAATAATTACCAGAAACCTTCAACTAGGTAAAATACTTTAGAACGTTTAGCGTTGCTGCTCAAAGGTTATAGTTGCAACATTACAATCACAAACACCTAGCCTGAAGAACTTTGTCGTAGCACAAGTTCTTAGATTTCTATCGCTTTTACATGAGTTTTTAGATTCGAAACTGTGACATGGTTCTCAAATGTCGGCATGTTTTATGTAAGCCGTTGAAGCCTAATCACTCCCTTCTATTCGTTTTGATGTAGCTTCTGACCTGGAGTTTTTAGACAAAGCTGCTATGATAATTAGGCTTAATATACCAAATGCTTCCTTAATACATTTTAAACTTCTTTAACTATTAATTTAGCAGCATTTTTTTCTGTTTAGTGGTCTCAATCCGGATTCTATAGGTATATACAATAACTCAAAAATAATAATAATTTTAATATAGATTTTAGTTTAATGTAATATATGATTAGAAATGTTTTATGATAATAAATTATAGAAAAAAAAAACTCAAAATGTATATCAATAATTTTTTTATTGATTGATTGATACATATCAAACATATAAATAACTAATTGTAACCAAAGTATTTTATATACTCATCAACAAGACAAGTGAGGGTGATTGTCAACTCTTAAATACTTTTGCTTACTTTTTTCTTCTTAGTAATTTTAATGTAATTGATTAAGTTAAAGAAATAAAGATTTAAAAAAGCATTTGAAAAGGGTGCTTGGTCAAGCATTTGATACTTGATATTATTCAATGAGATATGTTTTATCAACTTCCAAATTACCTAAACATTAAGACCTAATTAATGATGGCAAATGTAGAAAATCTTTGTGGTGATCCACATCAATTATATATACACTATAATAATATAATTTATGAAGTAAGTATATTTGTGATGTTATAGTAAGTAAAATCATTTTATAAGTAATAATAATAATTTGTTTTAAGTTTAATTATGTAATTTTATCATTTTTGATGTGGATCACCACATTTTCATTTTGCATGGCAAACATAAATATAAACGCTTTCACAGTCCCAGCAAAACAAAGACTTTATATCAAGAACAGGCATATTATTATAACAGTTTTATTATGTATGTCAAATATAATCAAAGAATAGTTAAGTAATTAGTTAGTATTTCTCTGATCCATATTAAAACAATAGAAATTTATTTGTAATTCGTCATTTATGATTCATGGGACACGGAATGTATTAACATAGGTACAAATACGTGTTCTGTATGTTCATATATATGTAGGTAGACATTGAAAGTCGTTGGCCTCTGATGTGGAATTATATTTTATTTATGTTTTCCGTTATTGTTCTACAGCGGAAAATGTTTTTACGAGCTAATTGACAAAAAGATATTATTTATGCTGTCTTATGTCATTACATGCAATTTGCATCCTGTAAAATAAATATGATTTGTTTATGAAATAATATTTATAAGTTACGTATACTTACTCATTCTTAAGATAGGAATATATTGTACATAATTAATAAGGTTTAATTCGTATAATTATGTTGTCCAATTTCACGGGACTAGACTATCTGCAAATATAAAGTTTCATCCTAAGTCGACTAGCCGTTACATAAGGACCTTATTTCAAACATAACACTCAAACTCTTTTACTAACGCAAAGTATATATATACTCAGGTACAAACATACATTCGAACTAAAAATATTATTTTTAGGTGAGATAGTGGTCAAAGGCTTGCCTATCGAGTATAAAAAAAAACTAATAGGTATTATAGAGATAGTGGGGTATTTGCACAAAAATGCAGAATTTAACTAAAAACTGTTTTTTACCCGATTACGGCGAAGTGAAAAGAAGTGCTATTTTAACAACGTTATATTATGTATGTATGTTCGTTTTGTCACAGCGTCAAAACTAATAAACCAATTGTAACGTATTAAAAGGTTATTGTTGAATTTATCTCAACTCTACGGGAGTCATAGACTGAGATTTTATTTTTTTTAATGGCGACCGTGGTGCTTCTTTAATTAACTTTTAAGTAACCAAACAATTAAAATAATTTATTACTATTGTCATGGGTCATGACCAAATGAAAAGCTAACTGTACCACCTCAAAATGGTATAACACATACAATAATAAAATACTTATAACGCAGAAATTATTTATTATTCTAAACTATAAGATGCTATTTTGTACCTACTTGTAATCGGGGTTTACTTTAACTGTCATCTTGTTACGGTAACGAATTCGATGTATCTAATAATATTTACAATACCCGGATGACCGAGCTTCGCTCGGTTTTTTGTTTTTGGTAGAATGTGTTTGAATTTGTAGCCTCAGAAAGCTCCAACTAGTGTCGAGTAGAAACAGTTTTTTTACATCGGTTATGGCGTAATAGATGGCGCTGATAGTTACTTAAACCCGGTTTTACAAATGCAGTTTGGGGACCGAGCATTTCTCGGACCTGGAACGTTGATAAATCGATTCCTAGGGCCGAAAAACCCCTAATCTGTAACTTTCATGAAAAGGCTCCAATATATATATATATACAAGAATTGCTCGTTTAAAGATATTACATATTTTATTCTTAATATATTCCCAAGACGATCAAGTTTTAATGTAAATTCTTTATTCTGTATCATCAATATTAATACTTCCATAAAAGGACAAAAACATTATGCAACATAAATATAATTTTAACTATGTTGAATCTTTTTGACCTAACGATGGATGTAAATTATGCGTCATCCAGTTTTAAGAACAGAGGAAACAATAAATTACTATTTCCCATATCCAAGACATGTTATTTAAATAGTTATTAAAAATCCGAGAAGTCAAGCCCATTGAGGCGCGGCAGATCTAGATCTATTTGTACTTTAGCCTTTTATAGAAGTACTGGCATGTTGCTGAGAAATATGTGTATTTATTTATAACGATGACTGGGAGACTTGCTCTTGAGAAGTCAAGGTTCGTTGATAAAATAGAGCATTAGTAATTTAGTCACAGATGTTGTGATGGTTATTAAATATTTTATAACAATAACAAGGAATTAATGCATGCACAAAAAGAAACAGATGTGGCAAAAACTTAACATATCTAATTTTCATTTAATATAAAAAATATATATAATAATATAATAAATATATAAAAAAGCTGAAATTGATTCACGAGATAAAATATAAAACAATGTTATCTATTAATGAAAATGTTAATCTAAATATTGGTTATGATTTACTTTAATGAGTAAAAAACAATCAAAGACTTTTTTTTTTTATTCTCGATAGGCAAGCATTTGACCACTATCTCACCTGATGGAAAGACTAAAAAAAAAAAAGAAAATAATGATAAAGACTAGTCATTATATACCATAGGTATAGCTTATTTTTACTATACAAATAGGTTATATTTTTATGGCAAACATTTAACCAATATCACACCTGATAGAAAGCAATGATGCGGAAGAAGATGTAGCATGCTTGCTTAGAAGATACCTATTAACTCTTGACTTGAAGACTCCCAGATTATACCGTTCGGAGAACAAAGCAATGAGTTCCACTCACTCGGACATCCAATAAACATTTACGTTATACTACCTCATTTACCAAAACAGGATCTCTGTGAGTCAGATCTCGAACAAGGCATAAGAAGGCATTCATTACAATGGTCAACGATCACTTTCACTTTCGGGATCGCTTTTACCTTCAAGGACGACCGCTTTCTAAGTATTTCCAATCATGTATGGTAATATGAACCTTAGGCAGTGGCATTAAGTGGAACTGTCCTTTTAAAATTACGTGTAAGATAAATGAGAGAAATTGTGATAGATTATGATTGATTCGTAATAATTTAAGTAGGTTTTATCAATTTATTTACTCTGTACTCTTAGTTCGGTTTATTACTTTTCTCGATCAACTTTAAATGTCTGTTTTACCTGACAGTGCAGCTATGTTGAAGTGAAAACTTCTTTGGCGGCGTTGTGCACTTTTTTGGGATGGGTAAAAATTTTTAAACTCGCGTCAGGACACGTGACTTGATCAAAAATTCGTAAGACGGTAAATTCGTAAAATGAAGAACAGGGAGTAATATCCCTTTCTCTTTCTACCGCGCGGCGAGTTTTTTTTGGAATATGTTCACATGTGTATGTAATTACGTATGTTTATTTGGCTCATCTGATAGCTTTATGATGGATTTTAATAAATATTTGTAAGAATACCTGAATCTTGAGAGTGACCAATTATAATAATAAAGTTACCAAACTTGGTAGTGTGGTAGTTGTTAGTCGCCATATTGGATAAGCGATGGACCAAAAATAAACCAAAATCTACTCGAATATCAAAATAAAATTAATTTTAAAACTACATACTCCAAAACTGTTTCGGCCAAACATGTAGCAGTTATATTGTAAGCTCAAATAAAAATGTTCAAAACTAACTCGAGTTAGAACAAACTGAAAGGAAGTGAAAAGTTTTAGTTTCTTTATTAAACATCAGAAAATGAAGGCGAACTCATCAGGCATTTCACTAAAACTTTTAAAGTTGCAACTGCATTATTAATAAGTACCTACTTATTACATTAATAATCTTACCTCCCTACGAGTTCTGTCATGGCCTAACAACGCATTACCTCGGACTGTATCATTTCAGATATTATTATTAATGTAAAGCTTGTTTACATTCTTTATATATCTTTTAAATGTTGTTCGTATTTGGATTGTATTTAAAAAAAATGTTAATAGATATTTTTATCAAAATTACGCACCCACAGCTTTAACAAGCTGTTGCTAATGTGATAATTCACAGAGTGTAGAAAAACGAAAAACTTATACTTTTCACTTTACAAAATGTAGATAAGACAAAAGAACAATAGTATATTGTTACTCTATAAGTATTATTTCGTTTGGAACAAATATGATTCTGAACAGACTAACATTCACAACGCCCACTTATAGTATTAGAAAAATGTATTGTGCATAGCTATGTTTCATAAGATTGAATATTTTAAACTTAAGTATCAACTTTATCCTTTTCGGACATTCAATTTTAAGCTAAAATAATAAATGTTTAGTTACTGGTAGGCACTAGTACCAATATTTTAAAACTAATTTAAATCTTTAGTCTTATTGTTGTTCTGGGTTATGCCACAGCGATCCACTGCTATTGTTCTCAAACGATTGAATGTCCATACTTTGTATCCATTGGGCTCCACCGAACAAAAATTAAAATTATCTTTACTCAAACTATTTATGTATTTTATATATATATCTCTATCTATTTGATCCTTCATGTCTGAAGATTACGATCTCCATTTCGAGTCCAATCGTATAATGCTACAGACTCAAAGCTTTTAGCAAGTATATTTAGAAAACTCGTCATCAAGCCGGAGGTAGCAGGTTCACACATCGTACAAAAGTGCATATAATGCAATCGGTAAAGACGATCACGAGAAAATGATCTGCCATTATAGATTTTATCACGACGCATGTTACCTTTAGCAAAAGCTCCAAGCTTGTGGTATAAGATATGATATTTAAAACTACAACTGATCGGAGGCCGAATCTTTTACTGCGCTCTCATCGCTTCAACATATATTTAATTTAGTTAAGTACACATTTCAGGATCATTTTATATAATATTATGTATCTATATTTCATACAAAACCACAATCGGAGATGACACAGACTGGATACAGTAACGTAACACCATCGGAACTGTATCATTACGAGAGAAAGTCGCAATTTGAAGCCATATCCCACGGCTGCGGTCATGACGACGGAGATGTAGGTTACATACTGTTTCTATAGGAAGATAATTGATGTTTAATTTAAGATTTATTAGTGAATACGGATCTTATAGTAACGTGATTTTCGATCTGCCTGTTGGCTTAGGTGCGAGTCCGCCTTCTAAACAGGGAAGGGGTATCGAGTTCGATTCCCGGCGGGAACACAAGTTTTCACCCCAATGGAAATTTGTGTTTCTGGTTCTGGGTGTGATTGTGTGTGATGTGTATGTTACCGGCACCCACGACATAAGTCATTGAACTTAGTGCAAGGCTCTAAGGGTGAAAGCAAGGAATCTTAATTCTTTTAATCAGATCATTATATTATATAATTTGTGAACAATCGGGAAAGTCGAAAATCATCTGTTCAACTGTCACGCACTCATCATACTATAATCATGCTAATAATTATTATAATGCTAAAAATATATTATTTAAATATATTTTTTTTTTATTTTTTTTTTATTATTTTGGTAGCTTGGGCCCTGCGTCGTTATTGGTGGCATACTAGGTTTAGGTTTTTTTTTACAGTTTTCTTTATTTTGTAGTATTGTATTGTTTATTACTTTTATAAAAATATTGTAATTAAAAACCTTAGCTTAAGAAAAAATAATAAATAAAGAGAATTATAATGCAAAAGTTTGTGTGTAAGTGTGTTAACGTAAATGTAAGTTTTTTCTTCACGCTGTACGGCTGAACGTAATTGGATGGTATTTGGAATGCACATAACTTATAACTATAGAATTAATATAATGGCTACTTTTTAACATGATAAACGCGGGCGAAGCTCGGGGCACGGCTAGTTTCATAAGTAAGAAAGTAGAGGTTATAATAGTTCATAGATTTTTTTCCTATCGCACTAATATTAAAATGGTGAAAGTTTGTGCGTGTTTCTATGTATGTAACTTAAGCGCGCTCAAACGGCTGGACTAATTTTGATGAAATTTGGTATTAAGGTAGCTGACACCCTGGATTAAAACATAGGCTACCGACTTTTTATTCTGGAATTCCCACGGGACCAAGATCAATGGCGTTCTCTTATCTCGGAGGCCAAGGCCCACTTTGGGTTGCTGAGCCAGCTGAGTAAGTAAGTAAGTATCACTGGGTACAACAAAACTTTGACGACTGTTTGCACTTACAAAACGGACACTTTCATTTTATCTCCTTCAGTTCAAAGACCCATGGGTTTTTGTAATGTTTTTTTTTTCCTATTTATCTCGGATCGGTTTTTTCCACTTCAAATGGTTGATTGGTAAACAATAAAATGGTGGACTCAATTATGTCACCGAGTTCTCATTTAATTTTGGAGGACATTGAGTTATTGACCGCTTTCGAAACTTTCTTATATGAATGATAAAAATATCTACATTAGGTGTTATTTATTAGGTTAGGTAATTATACATTAGAACCTTTGGATATTAAACGGCTTTAAAGAGTTAAGAAGAAGAGAAAAGGTATTCTTTACATAATACACTCGTGAGTAAAAAAAAATGCATGATTATCTTGACGTAAATTCTTCTTAAAAATGCTCATTTTTAATTACTGGTCTTTCGTTCGTTAATCAGCAGGGGTACCACGTGTAGCTATGTGTGGTCTTCATGGGCTTATACGTACTGCTCGAAGATATGGGCCATTGTTACATCGCCATAGTTACTAGGTATAAACATCGTATTATTTATACGGTTTTTATCTCTGATAGGTTAGCGTTTGACCACCATATATTTTATTATTTTTGTGTAGAAAAACAATTTTCCTCTACGAAAGCTTTTTTTTTCTAGATAGGTAAGCATTTGACCGCTATTTCAACTGATGGAAAGTGACGATGCGGCCGAAGATGGAACATGCTTGCCTAAAAGAAACCTTTTAGGCAAGTATGTTATGTTATTCCTTATAGGCTTCTGCTTCTTTGTGTGAATGTATGTGAAATGTGAATCTTGCCGGCTCACGCGATACAAGTCTTTAAACTTGGCAGGGTTCTGAGTGTGAAAGTATAATGTGTGCGTGTAATTAGTATAATCTAAGATAAGCTGGTACTAACTTGCATGAACAAACGATTGTTTAATTCATTATTTACTACCAACGAATAAGGCCGTTCTGCGCTGCGAGCGCTACATCAGCCCACTACAAGACGATATTTTGAGGTGGGCCGTTGAATTTGAGCAAATGTTTTGTTTGAGTCACGACATCGGTGACTGGATCGTTACTTCATCATTACAATTCCGAAGTGTTATGTAAAACCTAAGCTAGAAATTTCAAATTTATTTAATACTAACCATGCCTTTATTTTAATTTAATTAAGTTAAACAGTAGCCTATGTGTTATTACGGAACCTGCTTAGGTTCCGGAATAACACATGACAGCTTTGTCTGCACTAAAAATTTCATCGAAATCGGTTTATTCATTAAGGAGATACGTAAACATTCACACACACACATAAACTATTTGTATAATTAGAACGCTAAAGTAGTTGTAAACTATATCCTACTAATATTATAAATGCGAATATAATATTAGTAGAATATCGCTTAAACCTACTTTAGCGTTCTAATTATACAAATAGTTTGGTATGACACACACTCTTTAAAAAATAATCACTCAATCGTCACTTTCCATCAGGTGAGATAGTGGTCGAATGCTTGCCTATCTAGCAAAAAAAAATTACAATGCCTTCTTTAGATTTATATTCTACTCGCATAGTACCTACATATAATTAGTATTATCTACTAGTTTTTGGACAAAAGTGAAAGAAAAAAAATATGAATATGTATTTAAGACCTGTCAGTTTAATAAAATAAATAAATAAGACATATTCCTACTCCAATACCGTGCCGAAAAATTACTAAGCGTAATGTTATTTTTAATTACCGACGATTGTTGCGTGGTCAGACCGAGGGTTTCGTGATAAACATTGTATATTTTCAAAATAATCTAAAAATACACTGCCTTGTTATTGATGATTTTAGTCGCAGTAATAAAACTCGTTTTTACTGCAACAAAACCTACCAAAAATGTCTCCTTTCAGAGTTCATTGACACCACCCACATAGTATGATATTATAGCAATGTAGTCATAATTATATATTAATATAAGTAACAATCATTAATGATTTATGGCTTCCTGAGTCTAAGAATTAAAAATGACAGGATTTACAATAAAGTATTCATGCTTTATTTGAACCACAGCAATTGCAGATATTTATTATAAAAAAAATACTGCGTGAAATTGTAATGTGAATAAATATATGACTACTTCATCCTACACAGGTTCTTGGAAGACGTTCAAGTTTAAACTCTGTCAATAAGTCAATACAGACCCATTACCCTTCAAGGGCTTATGACATCCTTTGCTAAATATTCATTCCACACAAATAGTTTCATAAGACGAAAGTTTCTGGCAATGTGGGTACTTTTATATAACCGTATTCAAAGATTCAATTATATCTAATATATTTGAAGTATTATTATATAATATTAAGTATCATAATAATATATCTTGGAAAGGACGACAAATACTGCAAATTACATTGGCTGTTTGTTATTATTACGACGATATCTAATTTAGTATGTGTTATATAGCACCTAATACTATACCCTTCAGACCCACCGTATCCTTGGCCATAACCCTGGTGGTACGGTGGGTCTTTTAAAGATAAACGATACCACCGAGTGTAGTTACCCTCGTGATGACCTACCTATCTTTAACCACGCAGGTGAGGTGAGAGATAGACAGGTCATCTAAAAATAAACACAAAAATCTTTCGTTTTTAAAACAAACCAAATTCTAACCAACCCATACGCATGTTTTCCATATGATATTTGCACTCGACAGAGGTTAAGATGTCGTCACCCGACAAACATATTCGAGGTCCTGCCTTATATGTACACCGGAAAACCTATATTTTATCACCTATAAAACTCATCCGTTGCTTCAACTTTATGTGAACAAGAACATTAAGTTTTTGGAAACTGTCTAGAATTATTTCATGTAATTTTTTGTATAAATTGTCAATAAACGTTAAATTAAAAATAAGACGCATAGCAAGAATATAAAAAAAGAAACAAAGGTCTAATTAAAAACATATTTAAAGCTAATACATTTTACACCCACGCTCTCATAAAAAAATCGTTTCATGTCTATACTTTTATTGTGAAAACTTAGATTGTCTGTTTCTTATTTTAATAAACATGACGGTATAACATAGATGTCTATAAAGTGAAACACTATATTATTTTTTTCTCATCTATATTTAAAGGATGAACTATGAGGATCACCAAATTGTGATCCTCATACTTCATCATACTTCACTTATGTTAAATAATAAAGATAAGCCTTAAATAGGAACTGAACTTCAAGGATAGTTCCCAAAATACCGTGATGTTTTGTTACATGAAGATTCCAAATAACAATAACATAGGCTACATCTAATGTTTATTTTGGTTAACGTACTGTATATTGTGTTTCTTAAACATAAACATAAACGCTTTCACACTTACAGTCCCAGATAAAATTTGAAGACTTGTATCGTGGATGTCTAAGACATTCATATCACGCACACAAATCACATCTCCTGTCCTTGAGGAGTAAGTGGTCCCCTATCTGCCTCCTAGGGACGCGCTTAAATCATGTGCCATGAATCAGGCTACTCCTAGGCAACACGTTAAGTATTAAAGTTATGCTCTATGTGCATTTTCGTAAAGATTAACGTAAACATGGACATGCTACATTGTAAAGGCATTGTTTCAAACATTTTTTACAGCCATTATAACAGCGTTATTTGAGGAAGATCCAACGTTTCCGTTGCCGCTGTAAACAATCGAAACTTTCCGGGTTTTTTTGTACGTAATTAACGTGAATTCACGCCAATCATAAACATTTACAAACATTTTGACAAACCCTTTGTTTATATATTAAATTTTATAGAATTATACCGGCCTGATGCAAAGCCGGACACATGTATCTTTTTTTAAGTTTGGCTTCGCAGTCTTGTGCATTTAGCTTTGGTAGAAACCTTACTATAAGTTCTAATGGGATTTAGGAGCGAAGGCGAAAATCACATTTTTCAACTTTGTTTGATTTTCCTACACTCATGCACGTTAACTAAGTATTAACGGTTAATATCCACCATTATTACACATTAACACTCGAATAATCACAAGTTTTGGAAACTAATACAAAATCAACAACGCCATTTTTTCACTTTCGCAGCAAGGACCTAACTTAAGGGATAATAAACTTTGATAAAAAAAATCAGAGAGTTTTAATTGATGTTAACTGAAGTAGCTCAGGTAGATTAGTGGATGCAAATGGGACCTTTTAGTCAGCCTATGTTGTCTGTTTGTAATTATATATCTGTCCGTCTGATTTTACATTAGGACTCTACCGTATAAACGCTGGAGCAGGAAATTTAAATATTTATAAAATACTAGCCGTGCCCCGCGGCTTCGCGGGTATCAAGTTAAAAAGTAGCCTATGTGTTAATCCTAGGTATAATCTATGTACATTCCAAATTTCATCCAAATCCGTTCCGCCGTTAAAGCGTGAAGAGGGAACAAACATACTTACACACTTACACACAAACTTTCGAATTTATAATATTAGTAGGATACCAGCCTTTTCATATATATTAGGGACAATACCATTAATTCAATTTTATGCTCATCAAGCTAAAAATAAAATATACCTAGAACTTTGTCACAGCATTACGGTATATTCGGCGGACATATTTCTAAGCAGCGATCTCTTCCAGACTACGTAATATAATTGTAATCAAATACTCCTAAAATAATGTAATAGTAAGCCCATTGAAAGTACCGATATAATTTTCAATAATATTATCGAGTATATAAACAATAATAAAAAATACACTACGAGTAAGTTGTATTCTCAACCGAAAATAAATAATTTCAAATTAAATTATATGTAAATTTACTATTTCGAGTGTAATAACACTTGACAATAGTCAACATTACATACTGTAGTTCATATTTGCATACCTAAGTGAACGTTTGGAATAGGCAGTGGTCGGCAACCCACTGTCTGCATGATTAGCGGCTCGCAAGATTGTTGTTACTGTAATAGCACAGTTTTATAGTCCATGGATTTGAATCGTAAAACTGCGGTTTGAGTTCGAATTTGGGATAAATATTGTTTTCAAAATAATAAATAAAAAAATCAATACAAGTAAAACTTCAAACAAAAGAAGTTTTTGAAAAAAGCCGTCACGTTGGCGGAAATCTAGAACTATAAGAATCTTTGTCCTGACATACTGATTCACTGACTGACTGACTGACTGACTTAACAACGCGCAGCCTAAACCGCTGGTCGTAGAGACTTCAAATTTGGAGAGTACATTTGTCTTAGTACATAGGTGTACATAGGTGTACTAAGAATCTCCTCGGCGTCACTTTGACGTCTAACCTCAATTTCGGTACCTACATCGAATCCAGAGCCCAACTGGCATCCAAAAAACTTGGCATCCTCGCTAAGGTCAGGCAGTACTTCTCACCGGGGCAGCTTTAAATCTGTACCAAGCACAAGTCCGATCATGTATGGAGTATTGTGGCCACCTTTGGGATGGCTCTACTCGAAGTACCGGCTTAAAGCACTGGAATCCATTGACCGCCGAGCCAAAAGACTTATTGGTGATGATAAGCTGGTTGCGACTAAACTGTTGAGTCTCAGTCATCGGCGTAAGGTAGCGAGCCTATCGGTTTTCTATCGTTTGCATTTCGGCCACATCATAGCTTTCCATCAGGTGAGATAGTGGTCAAATGCTAGCATATAAAAAAAAAAAAAAAAACTATTTAGATTTTTGGAAATTCTACCCCTAAGATTGTTAAATGGGGTGAAAACGTTTGTACGAAAGTAACTATCTATTAGTGAAAGAATTTTTAGAATCGGATAAGTTGTTTCAGAAATTACCTTTTACAAGCAAACAAACAAACTTTACCTCCTTATAATATAAGAATAGATTGATACCCATTCAAATATCTGGCGACTAAACTATTTGAGGTTCTAATTAATGAACAGTTTATTTAATTAAAACCTTTAGTTACCGACCAATGATTCCAATCAATTGAAGGTGAACAAAATGTTACTAACGTGACGTTTCTTTCATGTTATTATTCATAGATAGCTATCGTGTTCAAGCGACCATCATAAATGACAGTTTTAGAAAATAAATTGATTAAAGAAATATGGAGTGCTCAAGATTCGCGTTAGTGACATTTTATATAAATCCTAATTTTTTTTAAACATTAATAAATAATGATTGTCCCAATTATTGTCTCGATGACTTAAATGAACTTTTAAGACAGTTTCTCGTCGAGGTTTAAATAATTATAAAATATTTTTTGTTTTTCCAGTGAAATATGTCGACCAGCTTTTCTTGATGGACAGTCCACAAACGGTTGTACTAATATGGATATTATACATGGTGTTTATTCTAAAGATTGGACCTAGATTAATGAAGGTTCGCACCGCATTTGAAATAACTACAGTTATAACAATTTACAATGTTTTTCAAGTTACTGCATCAGCGTACATCATACATGTGGTGAGTAGCACTCTAAGTAATTAAGCTTTTGTTTGAAATATATTTATGTAAGGTCATATTTATAATGAACGTATGATAGCTTACATTTGAAACTATAGAGTATACTGTATGAGTAATGTGCGTCTTTTAATTTTGTTATGTGCTTCCTTACATACATATAACACACTAGTCATGCCCCGCGGCTTCGCCCGCGTTTATCAAGTAAAAAAGTAGGCTATGTGTAAACCCTGAGCATAAGCAATGTATATTCCAAGATTTCCAAGAATTCATCCAGATACGTTCAGCCGTTACAGCATGAAGAGAAAACAAATATCCTAACACACTTCGATCAAACTTTCGGATCTGTATGTGTATTACTGTGGTAAATAAATACAAGTTGATTTAACTATTTATTGCAGGGCTTCCCTATTTTATGGAAAGAAGGTCTGATGCCAAAATGTTTATACCACAGAGAGGATGCTATTGGAAATGTGAGTTCTTGTTATATTTATTTAAAATTGTCCAATCTAATTCACTGAACAATGCAATCATCATAATCAGCTCATTACTGAACATGATCCTACTTATGGCCAGTACTGTCCAGTCACTAAAATAAGAGGTCGAATGATGATACTAGGTCAGCTCAAGCCCCTTGATTAGGCTTGATTTACGAGCTGCCAAGCTATCAAGTGACCACCCAGTGCTAGTTAGTTATTCATGGTGCTTTCTGAAGATCGCAACACAAAAGACTTCTGTCAGTACTGATTCGGTTGCAGCTTCTTATAAGGGATATAGCTCGCTTTATTCTGCATTATGTAAAGGTACAGCGTATATTGTATTTAAAATAAGGTAAATCAATAACTACAACTTTCTCAAAATTTATTTCAGCTCACAACAATCCACTTCTACTTCCTCCTAAAGATCACTGAATTGCTGGACACAATCTTCTTTATTCTGCGTAAGAAGTACAACCAAGCTACGTTCCTACACATCTACCACCATTCGTACATGTTGTTGTCAGTATGGGCAATTGTCAAATATGACCCTTCGTATGCCAACTTATTTTCTGCAGTACTCAATGCAACAGTACACATGGTTATGTACTCATATTACGGGCTGGCGATGTTCCCGCAGCTGACGAAATATTTGTGGTGGAAGAAGTATATAACGACTATGCAATTGGTAAGTATTTAGTTTCTTTTTTGCTAACAACAAAGGAAGCAAGCAAGACGCTCGCCCAATGGTAAGCGAAGTTCCCGCTTATATACATCTGCTGTCCCAATCGGAACTATGAAGAATGAAGTTCCGCGTGGGACTACAATGCGCTCTACTCCCTAAGACTTAAGGTGTTACGTCTCATAGGTATCCCAGTATTTACATTGGCAACTCGCTCTTTCAATCGAACCCAGTCTTACTTGCGCAGTTCTGCTATTCATTGGTTTAGCATAGGGGTGGTATCGCACCAAGTAAACTCACAATAAGTCCAACACCTCGTTTGTTATCAGAGCTTCATCTCCCCGGCTTCGTGGTTAATGGGAGGTTTTATTTTCTCTCCCACCATGAAATTCCCCTGTCCTCCACCTAGAGATGCGGCCTCTAGGAAATTAGGCTATCTTGAGGCCTGAGGATTGAGAAAGAGATGAGCACCGATAGGCACAAGACCGATTAGCCACAAAGAAAAAGTCTAGCAGTAGATGCAAACACGGACTATGTATATATATAATTATGATAGTGATGAGAATAAATAATGACATCTCTACGAATATGTTTGGCTGCACAACACATTACTAACAAGTTCTTATTATGTATTTCCCAACAAAATACTTGTTTATATTTTCAGATCCAGTTCCTGTTAGTCACAGTCCACATGCTCCGAAGCTATTACGCTGCAGAATGCCCTCCATCCTTTATCCTAACTTATGCGATGGTAGGAAATATGGTCCTCTTCATGGTACTTTTCTCGAACTTCTACATCCAGTCTTACAAAAAACAAGAGCAAAAAGCAGAGATACGCAATGCAGGAGCAAGAAAACTAACCAAGTAGACAGTATAAATAAATTATTCTCAAAGAACGTTTAATTTTCAGCCAGCTATAAATAAAAATCATTTTTTTCAATTCTGCTGCAAAAGTGATTTCAAATATAATATTTTTTTGTGTTGAGTAAGCTTAAACGTCTGCTTTAGTTGTACATTGTGTCAAAAGATTTGTTAAATGGTCATGGCTAAGTTAACAACAAAATCAAGCCGTGTCTGAAATACAAGTGCCCTAAAATTCCTGCAACCAGATCTAGTGCGGCAAGCAAGCAAAATAGCCTACCTTGAATTCAATATCAAACCATCATATTATCATCTCCATCGGTTTCGTCATTCAATAAATTACAAAACACTCTAGGACACTCTAGGTCAACAAAAGGCGGGATTTTGCTATGGGATATCGATTATATTACCGATACCGGTACAAAATCGATTATGCTAGAGCGACGACGTATCGAATCAATTCGACACGTGGTAGTGTCGGTATCGGATACAATTATATTAAAATTGGACGAATGCATTTATGATTCGTATTATATAGTGCCGATGGGTGCGAGGATATTAGATATTGTATAAAAGGAAACAAAATAATAAAGATAACTCATATCTAATATCTTCAAACGAGCAATCCTTGTATATATATATATTAATGGCTCCAACGATTTTCTTAAAAGTTACACATTGTTTTTCGGCCCAAGGAATCGATTTATCAACGTTCCAGGTCCGAGAAATGCTCGGTTCCCAAACTGCATTTGAAAAACCGGGTTTAAGAAACTATCAGCGCCATCTATTACGCCATGACCGATGTAAAAAACTGTTTCTACTCGACACTAGATGGAGCTTTCTGAGGCTACAAATTCAAACACATTCTACCAAAAACAAAAAACGAGCAAAGCTCGGTCATCCGGATGTTATATCTAACTCTTGGACCTAACACCTATAAGCTCGATGTCTTGTAGGTAACTTAGTTCTTTGCTGTACATAGTTTTAGTTTAGTTTTAGGAAATATAGGCAATTGGCCCGTAGTTAGGCACTAAAAAAAAAGCCTTGGACGAGTTGTATGGAAGTGAATAGCTATTATACGGTCGTAGCAGCAGGAACTCGCATGTGAATCGATGTTGCATGTTTTGGCATGTTTTTTGAACTACCCGTTGGCTTAGTTGGGTGTGCGCACGCCTTCTAACCAGGGGCATCTGGTTCGATTCCCGGCGGGAACACAAGCTTTCTCCCTAAGGAAAATTTGTATTTCTGGTTCTAGGTGTAATTGTGTGTGATGTGAATGTTTCTGACACCTTCGACACAAGTAATTGAACTTAGTGTGGGGCTGTGTGTGAGAGCGTTTATGTTTATGTTCTATGATAATCGTCTAGCTATATGACGTCAACCGTACTCGGGCATGCTCTAGTGATTCACCGGAACTTCGTTTGATCAGCACGTTCAGTTGAAGTCGGCTTGGGCAGGCACGTGTATGCTCATCCATCAGTAGTCACTACAATATAAACATGGAGTTTTCTAAATTCTACACTGAGTCAATATATTTTTCTAGAATTTCTACTTCTTCCCTTCGAAGAGATTTAACGGTATGCTCGCTCAGCATCCGGATCTAAATGTATTCCATGACAGTGTATGCATCATAGTGTTCGAATTGTAGCGCGGTCTGCCTGGCCGATCGTAACTGATTGACAAGGTAAAACAAGCCAGTGCTTGGATAGGTGGTTAGTGGGATTTTCAGCTAGTTTTACAGCAGGTCCCAGTCGTTAGTCATAAGATAACAGTCGTTAAGAAAAATTGAAACGCAAGGAGTACCCACAAGCTTATACAAAAAGCAAGCAAGCATAAAATTTTACTAAGTAGCCTTTCGTAACTATATATGTAACGAACTGATAAATAAACAAACATAACCTTTCTTATTCAAATTTAACTATCTAAACCAAAAGCAATTATTTTTTTGGTCACAAAAAATAAAATATACACATAATTGCACGCGTGTTATTACTCAACAAAACGCACCCGAAGTTTTAGTCACGTAATGTTTCAATAACAGATTTATAATCTTCTTCGTATTAACTTAACTTGGGTAGTAAATAACAATAAAAATCAGCATCTCTAGTCACGTAGAGCATTTGGAAAATATGGTTTACTATATTTAGGAATAGCTAGAGAATAACTTTTTTGTAAGATATCTGACGGAATGACGCGAAATTACACTCACAGCCCTACACTAAGTTCAAAGACTAGTATCGTGGGTGCTGGAAACATTTACTTCACACCCAGAACCAGAAGCACAAATGTCCTTTGGGAAGAATAATTGTCCTACTGCTGGGAATCGAAGCCAGGACCCAAGACGCAAAGGGCAGAAACCGGACAACGAGGCCAACTGGGTCGTCTAAATAACAATTGAAATCATCTTAAAGAATCAATAATAGAAATTACAGAATTGACCTTTGCATGACTCGTTCCCAGACTTCCATAGTTTTATTTAACTGGCTCCGTCTTTATTTTTATTACCGCAGCTCAAAATTAAATATAAGTAACTGTAAAAATAACAAACGATCTAAATCAGGTCATAATACGAGTACGGCACAAGCACGCGTGCCCCATGTTACGTGAGCGATGCGATGCTCGCGTGAGGAGAGCCGCTTTCACTCGATACAACTCATGGTGGGACATCAACATAGTTTACTGAGCCGTCATAATGTTATTACTATAATGAACAAGCGTAGGAAGACTGGCGAAGAAGCGTATACATCCAAAGATAAAGTACTTACTTAGCAAATAATATTAATTTGAAATTTCACTAGCTTTTTAGCATTTCCTCACTTTTAGTAACACTAAGTGATGATTTCTGTTCGAGGGTGTTACGCATGAGAGTGACTCGCAAGAATATTTTTTTTATAATTTCAGAGCATACACTCACAAGTGAATACGCTCGTTGAGCCTGCGTAACGTAATGATGCGCTCGGGGCAGGGCTGAAAAGACCAACGTGCACAATAATACTGATACAGATTAATTCGCCGTAATCCTACTAATATTATAAATCCGAAAGTTTGTGTGTAAATGTGTAAGTATGTTTGTTCCCTCTTCACGCTTTAAAGGCTGAACGGATTTGGATGAAATTTGGAATGTACATAGATTATACCCAGGATTAACACATAAGCTATTTTTTAACTTGATAATAGTGGGCGAAGCCGCGGGGCACGGCTAGTAATAACTAAATTAACGTCATCTAAAGTTCGCAAGTAATTAAAGTATTAGCTCAATGAATTGGCTGTATATTTCAATACAAAATTTTACAAGTCATTAAAAGTCACTTTGTCATACCTCATTATGCGGATTTGGTCTGTCCGTGGAAAATATCAAAAAATTATAATCATAAACGAATCAAGCTATTTACTAACTATTGCGCTACTAAACTCTTCAAATGGTACGGTCGTTTAATTATTACGTCAGATTGTTAAAAAACATTTTGTCTATAAAGAGCCTCGTTCTGGAGCTAAACTTTAAAGTCAGGCCGTTTATAGATGTCGAGAAAAGTTACACAAGAAACTAATAAAGTTAAATGCATATTTTCATAACAATATGAGAGAGTTAGTAGCTCCTTATAAGATTTATCGCAGATGGGTGCTTGGGCAAGTTTTTTAAGATAACAATCAAGCAGTACGTTTTATTGCTTTCGGTGCATCAAAGATAATTGTCTACTATAATAAGTCAGCACGCTCTATCTTCGACGACATCGTCGTATATACTTAAAAAAATAATGATTTAGATAATTAGAACTGCGAAAGAGAAGAAGTTTTCCTACAGATTTTTTACTGTAAGCAAGCCGCAAAAAAGTATACTTCCAATTCTATTATACACTGCGTGTAATAGAATATGTATAGATTAAAGTCTTATAAATAACCTCGATGTTAATGTGGGAGAAGGATCTACTAATCATCAAACATTAGCTAAGAACATGCCTGATGAAATCACATACCAACAAATAAACGAACACTACAACCGTATTGAATCGGTCCATCCGTTTAAGAGCTACATTTCCTGTCACAGCCGACAGATACAGAGACAGACAGACGGGGTCAAACTTATAACGCTCCTAATTTAACATAGCAAACATTCTCAGCAATGCTTCTTTGACATCACTTGTTATTAAGAAGTCGGGGGCCCAAAATATTTCCAGCCAGGTGTTGGAATGCTTTTTTAAAGCTTGGCTGCAATTTTTTTCTTATTTTAAGGTGGTAAACTATGACAGTAACCACGCGAACACATGATAATGATGAATGCATCCTTCACAAAAAGCTCTATTGCAGGTAGAGTTCGAAACACTTGATCGGAGACTGGTTTCTTCTACGCTACCATTGCTTCAATCTTTCTTTTTAATTTTGCTAAACCTTAACTTAACCTTAAACAATCCTTATGTGCAAACAAGTGCAAGCTACTCTTGTCTCTTGCACTTGTTCCGCCCTCTTTACTTGGAATAGTTAGAACTCCTTGCACGAGTCAGTGTTTCTTAATGAGTACAATATGTGAGTCTTCAAGTCGCGAGTGAATAAGTATCTTCTAGGCAAGCTTGCTCTATCGTCGACGAAATCGTCGCTTACCATCAGGTGAGATGGAAGTCAAAATTATGCCTATCTGCAATAAAAAAAAGAATAGGAAGTTTCGCTTATAGCAAAGCATTACTTTCCACGTATCTACAATGTATTGTACCTAATAAGGTTCCCGGGTCATAAATCGCGTAATACTCGCACTAGGTATGGTCATTACTAGAGAAAGTGGTCAATTAGCCCACACCGTCGGACACGAGAAAGTGTGTATAGTAGGAATGGCCAGTTTATATCTAAGTGTGGGTAATTTATGCATATGTTAGGTAAGTTATGTAAGTTGTAGTCATTTTGCGAAAAGCGAAAACTATGAACATGTCTTTTTGTACTCCAAATACTTTTTTGCCAGTCATTCAACCGACGAACAGTAGTGTGTACTGTATTTCGGATTGAAGGGCAACGTTTCTAGTGATAATAGCGCATACAAAGGTTCAACATCTCATGTGCCGGGTATAATTTTAAAGAGTTTAGATTCAATATTTTGGGTATCTCTGTGATTACCAATCGTGATGCACAGCATCAGGTCAGCGCGTTACATAAATTACTTAGTTTTATATTTTTTTATAATTGCGAAAACAATTGAAAGTCAAGACTTTTAGCCTAATTATACCTCATCATTCACAAATGTGCATTGTGATGTAGTACATTTGTACAGCTTACTTTAACATTTTCTATAAATTAATATTATTATTAGTGTGATGGTCTTATACAAAGTCCTATTTGCTAATAGAACTTGTGACTGCTGTAATTTTATTTAAATAGTAGGAATAATGAGGCAGTAGGTGTAGAACAAATGTTGATATTTCAAATATACCCTGGAAACGTTATATTTAGAAAAGATCGGTAGAGGTCTTTACTAAGGTATATACGAGACTGAAACGTTTCTATGCGCTCATTTATAGAATAGGTAGATGTTTACTATAGCTGTTAAAAACCTTCAGATCAGCTTTGTTTGATTTCCAGATTTAATGCCTCAAACAAACAAAAACTAATACAGACGTCACTGCTACCGACTTTCTATTTGTGTCGCAGTAAAATCACCGTGCAGATTCCAAGAAAAAGTGTTCTATTTACCTAATCGATATAATTACTTACTACTACACGTATTTAACGTGTGCATTAAAATCGATTAAAGTCATACGAATGGAATATTTGCAAATGTCAAGATTTCCTGGACTACTTAACGTAATTGCTTAAAGGGAGCTTAAAGGGTATTTACTTAACGTCATAAATTAACATCGAGGAGCACTTAAGTGAATGCTATCGTTCTCTTCTTAAGTTCACAGTCAATCAAGAGTAGCGTATTTCAACATTTCACTAAGTAACCTTTTTTAAGTTTCAGTGTGGGCATCACCACGCTTATATCATAAATCTGAAAGTGCGTCCGAGTAAGCCACCGAGTTTGTTGACAGGTTCTTCTCGGGATAGTTACCCATGTGAATAATCACTTTTCATTTTGAATTGGTTTGTTCTCTTTTTACGTCACAACGTTTAGACCGATTTCAATAAATAAATAGTGTCATTCAATAGCTGAATGGTTCATATAAGGAGTATGTTTGGTAAATCAATGTAACTGTTTTTTTTAAAGGGAAGCGAGGTTTCTAAATTAATTTGGATGATTTAGCACTTTGCCCGTCCATCTGTCTGTCAGAGAGAGCATTTAGTGTCTAAGCCATAAAAGTGATGTTCCATCTTTGGCCGCATCGTCACTTTCCATCAGGTGAGATAGCGGTCAAATGCTTGCCCATCTAGTATAAAAAAAAGAAGTGAATAACTTCAAGTACTCAGAGAATATCCAAGTAAAGATGAGGCCTAAATACAAAATAGCAATTAAATTTACGTAAACGTTAAACGTTGTAAAATAACAATTTGGAAGGACACCAAAATCACTAGTTTTAAACCTATTAAGTGCCGGGGTCTATTTAAAACACATCAAAAGCAAAAATCACCAAATCATAAGCTAAAACCAACAAATACAAAAAGTAATAAGCAATTAATCTCAAAATTGTTTCTATACTAGGCATAACGTAGGCGCGAGATTCGGAGCGATTACTAGTTATTTTAAGTATTTCAAATTTAAAGCTCCAAATTTCTGATCAAGTTTTATTTAAAGTTAGGTAATAGGTACGTGTATTCTACAATATTAAGTATTGCGAAATACAATTTCAGACAGATGAAGTCTTTAATATCTACGCTATTTCTAAATATCCATATTACATTGCGATATAAAATTATAAAGCACCATTGTAACAGAAATCTGTGAACAAAAACATTTCTAGATATTGTTCCCATTGTCTATCTATCATCGCTATTGCTATCGCATATTGTATGACTTTGTATGTAATGGATCCTAATGGCCTAAGAGCTATGTTGCAAGCTACAATAAGAGGTGTGGTATATCTTGTAAGTGGACTGTTTCATGATGGATAGATCGTCAGTTATTAGAAATAATTTGCTATAATAGTTTGGGTATTATACTATATTACGACTGGAACAATAAAAGGCCACTGATTTTAAGTCCTATGCTTTTCAGGTTTCAGCCAATAAGAAGGAGACGTTCCTCACATTGGATTTTTGACCTCAAGGGGTTGTCTACCGCCTGTATAGGGAAAGAAAAACGTTACGCTATCCACAAAAGTGTTGTGCTAAGTGTACTCTATTTATAAAATTATATAAATAATCGCTATCGCAAAATGTAGTAAATGTTATTTTTTCTAATTCAATGAATATTTTTTTGACTTAGTATGCTAAACATTGAAGTAACAATCTAGACCTAGAGAGTATACCACCCTAGACCACTTATTAATTTACCTATAGGTGAGATAAAGCAGTCGAAACGTCTTTTACAGATACAATAGTGAATTTCATGACATTACTTCCTTACTTTTAAAAATAAGTAACTTATATCCTGTGACGAAGTTTCGATAACATCTATCATTTTATTTGTTACTCGTACAAACACTCATACATATCTAGTTACTTTCAAACAAATGAACTAAATGTTTCAACTCAAACAAAACATTGAACATTAATAAAATGATCAAAATCAATCGTTTAATTACATGGGCCCCAAAGAGGCACTCATTTTAATTTGATGAATGCATAATTTTCGTTATTGTAATATAACAAAATACATAGTATCAATGCACAGCTTCATTTATGTTTTTAAACCTCCAAACCAGTTATAAATTAAAACTTCTAGATACATTTAAATGTACTTCAAGATATCGTCTGTCGAAGGGACTTAAAGGGCAGAATCGTGCGCGGGCGCAGCATGGAGCGCTTGTTAGAAGTACCGAGGATAACCTGCAGTTCCGTTTGTTTAGTAACAATGGAGATCCTGGTGACTTTCTCTTAATCTAGGGTCTCAAAACTTTTCCCGATAAGCATTACCAACAAGTCTTACAGCGAATGAGAATTACAAAGTGAGCGCGTAGTCCGTGCCGATACACTATATACCTCTAATATTTCTATAGCATTTAAATTAAAAATCGTTTATTTAGCTGGGCCCCATAGAGTTTCTTATGAAAGTTATTGACTCTAATTGACAGATTCGCAACAGGAGAACCTGGTAAGAAACTCGATTGCGAAATTTTTTCATTTTTTTTTCTTCAAATATTCCATGCATCCCTTATACATGCTAGTTCCTTTTCTAAAACCAATTTTTCAACCTTCGTTTGTTTTTACCGATTTTCATTTATTTTAACGAACTTTGGTCTTTCTTTCTTGAAGTATGGGCAAAACAATATTTCTCTATGTTACTACCAGCTCCTGTAATACGGGTAAATAATTTTCCCGTTATTTTGTTTGGTATAAGATTTAATACGACTTTAATTTGAAACCTTTTCAACTTTATACTGGAATTAACTTTTTAGTAACGGCACTCATTTCTGGCTTGTCAACGTAAATCTTATAACATTTCAAAAACACAATATCTGTCAGTCATTTTGACTCGGGTAAATATCAAGCAGTCAAAATGAACCCGCTGAACATGATATTATTCTTCTTTTATAAATACTACCAAAACGTATTATGTTCCTTGATATTGTTAATAATAACTCCTGGTTTCTACTTAATCGAAATGTTTGTGGTCCGACCTGCACTGGTAGACCAATACAACATCGGACCAGCCAAACATATCCTGCACGTTATATTTTCAACAGTGTGCTTTATAAATGTTTCCGGGAACCTAGTACTTAGTGTGGCGACCGATCCGAGCTTGAAGAGATCTCAAGATTACGGCGAGTACTGCGATATATGCAAAATGGTTCGACCGATTGGAAGTTGGCATTGTTCGACATGCAATGCTTGCATAATACGGCGCGATCATCACTGCCCATTCTTGTCAAGATGCATTGGGTTAAACAACCAGCGATACTTCGTTCTATTCCTTGGTCACATGGCAGTTTCTATGGTTTACGCATCTTATTACAACTATTACTACGCGTCATCGAATTTTGAAGATTTCGGATTGATAATATCGATACTTCGCATCATGAATCCTTTGCTGTATATGTTCCATGAACAAATGGGAATAAGAGACGTCATTACGTTGTACTTCATGATGACGGTGTGTCTTCTTTTCTGGTCGGCGTATTTGTTCGTAGAACAAATGAGGAATATATTGCGAGGAGTGACGGCTTATGAAAGTAAGTACCTCCACTCAAACATGGTGAATTGGAGGCAGAATTTTTTGAATGTGTTTGGGGAAAAATGGCTTGTTACGATGATATGGCCTCTCTGTTTAAGCCCTTTGCCGAATAACGTAAAAGTAAACTAGTAAGATTATTCAACCTGATTTTAAAATAAATATTATATGTAATACCTACTTTAAACCTTGATTACGCAAGACATTCTTTACTTAAATGTTTCTTTTCCCGTACGAAAGCTTTCATCTTGGAGAATGTAGAGAAAGCAAGGTTAAGGTACCTTTATAAATGGCTGTATCGATACTATTACCTTTATATATACCCAACCAGGTTGTTGGAGTGTAATTCGTTCGAGGTTCACCGGTTATGTGATCAAACGGTCACAGCTTGCCAGAACTTTCAGGGGAAACTATACACATGCCACAAATACACAAGAGTAAAAGACAAACTGTTTTTATCACCACGATGTTAAAATATCGCGCGCGCGTTTTCTTCTCTCCTCAGCTTTCTTGCCGCACTGTACGTTCTTCTGGAAGCCAGTCTAGAATGTGATTTGTTTGCGAACAGATGACGAAATGTATTGACCGAATGTTTTAAGTTTTGTGATAGATTAGATACATATTAGTTATTTAACCTTATCATTTTAGTGATTTGACTTAGTGTTTATTGTATTTTAAATGAAATTGTATTTTGTATTAATTATTATAATTGGTGTATATTGATTTAATTAATTAAATAAATTTAATTAAATCTTTTGCAGGCTTTTAAATGCACAAACATAACATAAGCGCTTTTACATTCACAGCTTCACACTAAGTCCGATGATTTGTATCATGGGTGCCGGAAACATTCACATGACACACAATCGCACCCAAAACCGAAACACAAATTTCCCTCAAGGAGAAAACTAATGTTTTTCAACGGGAATCAAACCTTATACCCGCTGCTTAGAAGGCGGACGCGCACACCTTCAGCGGGCAGTACATAATAATTATAACTATCAGCATAACCACGTTTATGTTTCTGAGTCTATTTCCTATATCCAACAAATTTTATCAAATAGTTATTAGCTCAATAGCCATTACTTGCAGTCATAAAGAAAAACTATTTTTGACATACACAATCACAACAAATAATATTTCTATTATGACAAGTCATTAATAGAACAAATAGAGACTGTTTTCTCAGACATTATCTATGGTACATTACTTACAGTTATAAACAAACAACGTCTAAATGCGGAAACGAAACTGCCTATTGGCAATGCATCAACTCTCTAATCCTTCAACTGCACACATGGATAATACAAAGGAATAGAGTTCAATTTCAGCATTAAACTAACCGTTTACTTCCTTTTATTGAGGGGATATCGAACAAAAGCGTAAGTACGATCTTATAGCAAAGCAGTTAGGTTCAAATTTTAAAAGATTTGTGCCTTGCCTGTCAGGATCTGTTCTTTAAAGGAAGGTTATGAGGACGAAAGGTAACGTAACAGTTACATAAGGCTTGATAAATGATGATGGTCATAGAATGCGTAAGTGGCAGGAAGCCGGGTTCGACTGTGCTTACTCTATTTGGTTTTATTGTGAGTACAACTAGCCCAGTGTACGCTACAAATTCAAGTATGATCGTAGTCATGGAACAAATAATATTTGTATGCAATGTGATGTTATATAGACAAAATATACATATTTTAATAATATTCAGGGTTATTTATAAAACACTAGAAAGCTTTCAGATTCTAATTCTTGTTACAACCCTTAGCTTATTTAGTTCTACAACTTTCTGCTCAATGCTTTATTTTCCGTAATAATTAAGACAATGTATTCTACACTATGTATAATGAATAGTTGTTTAAACTACAACGTTTCGCAAAGAACGGCCTCGCCGCCCGCGCCCCGAGAAATCCCCTTGTTCCTAAGAGATAACACAGGAGATAAGTACTATATTTTTAAATGCATTAATAAAATCACAATACCCGTACCGAGAAAAACGTTGGTTTTTATGGTTGAAAATATATTCCAAAAATTTTCTGGTATTTCACAATGTATTTGTATGCTTACTAGTAAATATTATTCCATTTAAAAAACTTAGATAAAAACGTCACGTAGTGTGACGCGTCATTCCCTATCCAAGTGTGGATGTGCGCACGCGCCGCCCAAAAGACACCGTTACGTCGCGTACCTACAGTAACGTACGGGAACCCGTTACGTCGCGGTTATGAAATCGGCGCTATTGATGTTGAATGCAGCACCTATTACGGTGCCGGTGCAGTATTTGATAAGCATATCTATACAAATAAAAATATTCAATATTTGTCAATGCTAAAATATTCATCCGATTGTGATGAAACTATGGTAAGTTGTTCAGAGTGGGAACGCGAAGGTTCCTCCTCAAAAAAAATTGGGAAAGTGGCATATAGTTTTTTTAATTTTGGATGGATTATGTCTGTCAGGCATGGTAAGGTACTAGGCAAACATACCATTTGTTACCGGTAACTGCGTTGTGCAACTGCTGAGAACTTGATTGCTCGTGCAACTACCAATTGAACTACAAAAAACGTACAACTGATAGAACTACGGGCATTTTTTTGTCCAAACCAAGTTGAAGGACTTTTTTTATGCTGGATAGGTAAGCATTTAACCAATATCTCATGATGGAAAGTGACGATTCGGCCATAAATGGAATATGCTTGCTTATTCACTCTAGACTTGAAGACACCCAGCTGTTTACATTTAAGAATGCCAAACAAGCATAATATTTGCTATCCCGAATTGCATTAAAAAAAAGGTTTATAAATAACAAAGCGCAAACTGAGTTTCTCTTACAGAGTATTAAGAATACCATTATTAAAGAGAAAGGATCGTCGTGCCATGCTCTAAATGTCTTCAAGTCTTCGTGAGGACTCGATAAAGATGATCGATTGCCCACTAGACACCGTTATATAAGACACTGCTAAATAAATGTGGCACTTACTAAATATGTATTGCAATTAGCAGTTATACTTCGGTTTTGATCCACACCAGCTTTTAGTAATCAAAATAATTTTCTGGAAAATAGGATATTAAGGATAGGAAGTAAATATCAAATATGTGGTTGTCCCTTTAACATAACACCCTGAAACCAATCCCAAACAAGTTTTGGCTTTTAACTTATTACTATTTTATTATTTCTTACCATCTGACAGCAAAAAAAATTATATTACATAATTAGTTCCTGAAGGTATGATCTTGAAGTCTTCAAGTATAATGTATCTTCCAGGCAAGCATGTTATATTTTCGGCCGCATTATCGCTTCCCACCCGGTGAGACAGTTATCAAGTACTACATATTAACCTTATATTACGAATGTCAAAATCATTCAAATCATTCAAATCATACCCACCATCACATTATACTTCTGTCGGAAATAGAATCCAATATATGCAGTGTAGAAGTTTTAAGGCTTATCAACGCCAAATAAGCTGACCTCCAGAAACCTACTATTTGTTATTTTTTTTAAAGTAGAGTTACTTTGTAAAATTGTCCTTAGTGGCAAAAAACATTCGAATCGAGTAATTGTAATGACTCATACTTATTGCTGTAGTGCCGAAAAAAGTACACACGGGATGCTACCATAAATAGTATATTAAGAAATAATCCCAATCACTCCATGTGAAAGCATTTTATAACTAAAATTAACAACCGGTAATCATTTACTAATCATTGCCGAATTCCGGTGATTACATATTTCCTCTTTAAATGATAATATAACTACAACACTTTCTACAAATTGATTCGAAAGTTTTATATGATTCCATTGTGCCTTTTGAGTTGACAATGGTGCATTTGCTGTTACCAACTCCTCAATGGTTACGTACTAATTAACGTTTCACATTTGATTTACATTACAAACGGTCCGTCGTCTTTGTTCCTCGAACGATATAATCTGGGAGTCTTTAAGTAAGTGAATACTCATCTTCTAGGCGAGCATGTTACATCTTCAGCCGCATCATCACTTTCCACCAAGTAAGAAAGTGGTCAAATGCTTGCATATCGAACATTAAAAAAATCTCCCTCCCATTTCCCCTTTTATCTATATATACTCATTTTGCCTGGTCCATTCATCAGCAGGGGTACCACGTGTAGGTGGGGGTTGGCTTGGGTTTTTTTTTTTAATATATAAGCGATAGAAGTTATGCAGGGAATCAAACGCAGGGCACACGGTGCAGATGGTAGCTTACCCGCTTATCCAACTGGGTCGTTTCTAAAATAAAATAGCCCGATGCCAATCTCCATAGTCTTAACTTTCCCATGCCACAGGTTTAATTTACATTCTAATGTGACGAGTAATTTATTTTATGAATATTATCGAATATGATAGATATTACATCATAGAGGAGTACTTCTGGGTCAGGAGGTTATGGTTTGTTTATCGGCGGATCGTATCCGCTAAATTGGTTTCTAATATGTGTAATATTTAATAAGGTATTGAAAGCTTACCGTTTTTATTATTTAAACTTTTTGTAAACAGGTTTCTTCACTGCCTTGATTTCTGGGTAATGTATATATGGGTAATTGCTTCAGCTTTTCCAGCAATTTCAACATAATTGAACTATATTTTAAATATTATTATTAAAACTATCGTGAGTCGTATTTATGTTGATTTAGTTCCGGTTGTACTCACGTTATTTTTTATTAAATCGAGTACGCGCCAAGCTCTAGTTGCCTGGAACTAAATCAACATATATTTTAAAGATAAATATTAATGCTCATAGCCGTGGAACTTAATTTGGATCAAGTTCCACAATGTTTATATGAAAAAATCGCGCTTTTATTTTCAAAATGCTCTCTAATCAAGACGATGACACCCGCCACCTCAGTCTCTCGCGACCACGGCGGGTGCAACCCTTTGGAAATGTCGAGGTTAGTCAAAATAATGCTATTTTGAAAATAAAAGCGCGAAAAGACCCGGGTTTCTCATATAAACACGACTGAAGTTCGCGAAAGTTAAAAAAAATTCTAAGTTGCACAACTTGGGTGTGCAGAAAATATTCACATCACACGTGATCTCACCCAGAACGAAAAAACAAAATTTCCTTGTATTTACACCGGGAATCGAACTCGATACCCGCTACTTAAAAGGCGAACCCACACCCACGCTACCTTCCATACCATGTTTCACGCTACCTTCTTTAGAAAGTATAATAATAAAAACAGATTAATTGTATGCTTTGCACTCTACATAAAATGTACTTAATGGGCGTAACGCGTTTTAGAGATCCAAGAGCAAGCCATCTCGAAAAAAATACGTAAAGATTAACTTTATGTCATGAAACTAATAAAAACTATAGTGCAATTAGTTTTATGCTTTATGTGAAGAAAAAGGCATCACATTTATATTTCTAGACAAGTAATAGAGATCAATGTTTTAAACCGCATGACTGCGGAACCCAAGTTCACAATAAAAGCAAAATACTCCTAATGTCAAGCAGATGCTTTCGTAAGGTCAATCGAGGGTAAAGTTTTGAATCCACACAGTTGGTTAAACAACAGAATACATAATTAATCATTTCTGAAACGGAAATAACCTTGAGTGTGAAAAATCAACTTTGGATGTACTTCTATTGTGTAGGTACTATATTACCTGATGGAAAATGACGATACGGCCGCAGGCGGAAGGTGCTTGCCTAGAAGGCACCTATTTACCCTAGACTTGAAGACTTTGCATGGGACATAGGACTTTTTATCCCGATTAAGCAGGCACAGCTATAACATACATGCGAAAGTAGGTGTGTGAGTACACATCGATAGTAGTATGTCATCTCTGTAACTTGTAAAGGAGTTTCAATATAATTGGTAGTAAGAATGCTATATACTTTTAATCCTGAACAAGCAGGTAAAGCTGCTAGGTACTACCACGCGTTCATAAATTTAAATTGACGCAACTATCTTTACCAATATCTAAATAATCAAACAATTTAAATTCAATAACATTAAATTTCACAATCGATATCAATCGCTTATTTGTCCAATTTACAAACTCTATAATAATAAACTACCATACAATGCATCGATCTTGCACCTGTATTGTACCTATTGTATACTATTGTTCATTTGAACCGATACCCTATTCGATAACCTACAGTAACAATCGATTTCGACAATCGTTATGAAGCAATCGACTCTATTTCCGATTCATTACGTCACGAGATGAGTCCGATTGGTGTGATAATCGATGAATGATAGTTGGGTAATGACAAATTGGAGTATAATTGAAAAGTTGAAGTTTACCAATAATTCCTTAGAATTATTGATATAACTGAACAGATCTTCATCATTTCATATATTTTTAGTAATTGCATTAAAATGATAGATAGGAGATGCGAATAAATTTCGAACGGATGAACTCGTAACTAGCATCCGTGAAGTCGAGTTTTTATCCTACTTTTTACGGACTTAATTATGACAAATATCTTAATTCTATGAATCTATCATTCTATTCTTAGTTAGCTTATGTGTAGAAACGTTTAAATTTATATGTTTCTTAACTCAATAGGAGCACAGGGTGTGAAATGTCAATCATTACCTACTTGTAACTTTATATTATACCTATTCTGTAAGCACTCTACAAGTAAGGTCAAAGCACATTACATTTACAAGAAACAAGCTTTATAAATTCTTATCATGCATCAACATTCTTTCTTATGCCGCATAGCCGAGAAAAGTCGACGTTAATTTTTACATTGTAAAATAACTAAGCTAAATAAAAAGACACAGATAAAAATCACATGCAGTTTAATAATTCTATAGATGACGCCTTTAAAATCATCAAGAGGAAAAGAAGATTATATTACTATTAAAATACTTAACTCACGTCATTTCATTGAAATTGTCGTGAAAATGACGAGAGTGAAAGTCGTATTCTTATAACATTATAATATCTGGTTCTCACGAAAACTTAAATAGTAAAAATAGGAAAAGAAGAGTTTATTTTTACGTTTTTTATGCAATGTTTTCACACTAAGTTCAAAGAATTGCATCGTTGGTGTCTGAAACACCCACATCACACACACAATTACACCTTGAACAAGAAGCACAAATTTCCTCTGCAAAGAAAGGAAATTATGCTCCTCCATATGGAATCTAGAACCCGCGGCTTAGAAATTCTTTTTGATTACAATCAATTAAAACGATAGCAGTTTTCAACTGGCACAAACTACGAAATAGATAGTTGGTACTTCTGGATATTTTTCACAAGAAATGAATTAAATGACCGCTCTTATTAGTTACCGTAACCGCATCGCTCTGGCGCAAAATTTTGTAATACTGTAATTACAATTAGCGAAAAACTCACTTAATTGCCTTAGAAATGTATGTTATTTAAAGACGAAAATTACGTTTTACGTAACTTACCGATCACTTATGGTTACAAAATAATCTGTGAATTACCTGCAAAAAATTAAAAGGAAAATTAGTTACATAATTTCAACGCAAGCAGAGCTTAAAAAAACGACTTCACTGTTTTATTTTCAGAACCCTGGGTTAGATTAATTTACTACATGTGAAAAAACAGCTTTCAAACAAAAAAAAACATCATAATCGATTCACCCAGAAATAAGTTATGAAGTAACATTAATCAAAAATCGAATTAAAAGCCTCCTCCTTTTTTGTGAAGTCGGTTAAAAATAGAAGACATTCACTTAAAGTGAAGCACATCTAAGTAAACTATTATGTCACTTGTAACTCTAAATGGTTTTCAGCCAAGTTTATGTAATATAAAAATTGTGGAATTGTTCAGAAATGCATTGTTCATGCTTTCACTTTGCACTTGATGCTGAGTGACAACCATGAGAACTAGGAAGTGGTTTCGTTAATATAATTATAGATAATTTTATGGTGAATCAACCTCTGACTTGGTTATATAATATTAAAGTAAACATTATTGTGTTAGTTTGAAATATGTTTGTCGGATTCTTAAGAAGTTAGTACCAGTTGGAGGCTCTTGAATTTATTGATCGGCGAGCCAAAAGACTAATTGGCGACAGTGAGCTAATCGAGTCCAGGTTGCAAAGTCTCGGTCACCGACGTAAGGTGGCAAGCTTATCGGTATTCTATCGATTACATTTTGGAGAGTGTGCACAGGAATTACATGACTTAATTCCCCCATGCCCTTTTTACCATCTAACAACAAGACAAACTATTAAGCGTCATCCATTTATGGTCGACATACCTCCAGTTCGCTCAAAGCGTTTTGCTTCTACATTCATCATCCGTACAGCGAAGGAGTGGAACTCATTGCCTGCGTCTTTGTTCCCCGAACGGTATAATCTGGGAGTCTTCAAGTCTCGAGTGAATAGGTATCTTCTAGGCAAGCATGTCACACCTTCGGCTTCATCTTCACTTTCCATCAAGTGAGATAGTGGTCAAATGCTTGCCTATCCAACATAAAAAAAAAAAAAAAGTTAATCTATTTATTAATTTTATGTTTTTGTATTATACAAACAACAAACAAACGCATGCATATTCCTCAATAGCTCATTGCAACAACAATATTTTTCAATTGCTTCAATGGTTTCATTTATTATTTCATAAGTAGTAATAGTATGAATACGTTTGTTCCAGACTAGCTCCAGAATAAGTCCAAAGAATGTAAATATTGGAAAATTTAGCAAAATTTACATATCACCCACACAATCACACCGAGAACCAGATTCACAAATGTCTTTTGGAAAGGAAAATTGTGCACCTACCAAGAATCAAACCGAGAGCCCACGGTGCAGAGGGCACAGACTTGCCCACCGCGCCAACTGGGTCTTCAATACTTGATATTAAATCTAATACTATAAAAATATTTGTTCTGACATACTGATTCACTGACTGATTGACTGACTGACTTAGAAACAACGCACAGCTCAAACGAAAGAAAGAAAGAAAATACTATTATTTGACAAAAGTAACTTAATATTAAAAACTAAAATATACACAATAATTTATATGCCAAACAGGTTTGACTCGGCAACTATTTTGAGTTAGAAATGAACTCAACGCTGGTTTTTAGTTAAACCTTGCGGGTAGTACAAAACTTTATTAACAATATAAAAGGTACAAAATTATTTCAATAAAATACGCTACGATATAATATATTATAATATACGTATATATTATTAATACAACGACTGGAAATTTGGAGGGTGTACATTTGTAGCAAATTATTTTTTGGAGTTGCACAAATGGAAATTGGTATTTAAGTAGTTCATTTAAAATAGAATAATGTTTTTATAAATATTTTATGCCAGGGGTGCATTAAGGTGGTATTGGGAATGAAAGTTCATATGGAAAGTTTTTTATTTATGAAGTGAAAGTGATTTAAATTGTATCTGAGTAGTAAAATGAAACTTAATTTTATAAATAAATCATTATCGCAATTTTTTTTTAAATTTAATATAGGCAAACGTTTGACCGCCATCTCACCTGATGGTAAGTGACGATGCGGTCGACGATGGAGCACGTTTGCCCAGAAGATGCCTATTCACTCGTGACTTAAAGACTCCCATATTGTATTTATCAGGGAACACAGACTCAGGTAAGGAATTCCATTCTTTTGCAGTTCGCATAATTAATGTGGAGGCAAAACGTTTCGTCCGCATTTGTAGAATATCTACCATATAGCGGTGTCGCTTAAGAGTCTGTCTCGATGTCAGATAATAAAATAAATGGGGGAATTAGATTGTGTAATTCCGTTGCACACTCTCCGAAATGTATTCATTAGAAACAACTACTCTAACGCGTAGTTAACTCTAATATAATCATACTAATATCATAATCCTGAAATATGTGTGTAAATGTGTTAGTGTGTAAGTATCTTTGTTTTATCTTTACGCTGTAACGGCTGAACTATTTGGCTGAAATTTCCAATGTACGTAGCTTATACTCAGGATTAACATGTGCGGTACTTTTTAACTTAATAACGCAAGCGAAGCCGCGGGACGGGGCTACTTTTAAATAAAACAAGGTATAGGGTTTTTTGTAAAACATACGATGTTCTAACTTTGAGACCCAGAGCTATTTTTGGGCTTACTATGTTTACCACCTTCGTCGACTACATCGTCTCTATCAGATGATAGAGTTGTCAATCGCTAAACTTCCGATGAGATAAAAAAAGCGTTAACTAGTACGGGAGTTTCGACTCAAAATCAAAATCAAATTTATGAATTTTTTAATTATGTACCATTTTCCCATATTTTTTATACATATGGACATACTTCGTCTTTTTGTTAAAAATAGACTGAAAGAACTAAGCATCCTAGTATGAGTAAAAATCGGTAATTCTCATAAAAACGTACGACCAGCCGATCAAAAGGACGCGACGTAATGGACGTGATATATGATAATACCATTAAATACAACCTAGGCATTATTTTATCTTCTACATAGTAACATCAGCAAAAAGTTCGGACACTGAACGACGCGACGGCATGTCAAAGCTGTTAATCGTGACCCGCCCATTTAAAAGCGTACACGTAATTGTTATGATTATATTTGTAAAAACTGCTAAATGTTCATAAAAACGATTTAATGTCGATAAAAACAATCTCAACGGTCATTTGACAACCCTGCTAGAGGCTCCAATGAATGTGATGACAAAAGAAACAACTTGATCGAAAAAAGCTAGGCATAAAAATCCTTGGGTAGAAGAAATAGCAAAAAGTTAATAGTGTAGGAATGTAAATCGCCTTTTATTACTGTAATTATTTAATGAAAATTATAAAAAAAAACATTTTATTGTGTCGAAAATAATTGCATATAACAATCAATTTGACTTAAACCAAGTCGTAAATCTTTTTTTTTTTACGTTTGGTAGTTTTTACACATTTTAAGACAATATTTATTAAATCATCAAGATTTTCTAAACGACCACAATAATTGAGGATATAACTTAATTTCGTAATTTAAGTCATTACATATTTTCATATTAAAGACATCAACGCGCGCGTGGTAATTACTTGTTCAATTTTTTTATGTTCACTTAGTTTTTAGTTGCAACCAGAGAGCACTCACTATAAATAGCAGCATACATTATTAATTATATTTACTAACCGACTTCAAAAAAGGTATACGTCCTTACTTGATTACTTGCAAACGGCTTGATCGATTTGTAAAATTTTATTTGAAATGGTGAAGTTCGCAGAAGCGTCAAGTTCGTAATAGAAAAATTGTCAAGAGTTTACCAAAGGTTCCGGAATGTCAGTTTTTTGAAGCTTTGCTTAGATAATTTGCTAAGTGAATCTCTTCTTTTCTGTTAGTTTTTTGTATAATGTTTAGTATTTTCTATTAATTAAATCACTTATATGCTATTATGCCCATAGTTCATTCGTTATTAATCTTCTGTAATGATATCATAAGACAAATATATCCAAAACTAAATCATGAGTAAAATTAAATACTCCTATACATTTTCAACATTACATATTTAATTTCCTGCAATTAATTAAATTAAATTATTTCACACCACACGTGGGAACACATATCTTTGAAGGAAGTAATGCCTCAACAATATTATATAAACGAATGTGGAGAAAGCGCTGTAATTATGCAATAATTAAGTAATTACAACACTGGTTGAAAAGACGGATTAAATCTTGTTTCTCTATATATTTTAAATGAGATAAAAGGTTCTTTGTCTAATGAAATATGAATGTTTTGATGCTTGTGGAAGTAGTTAATTCAATTATGTTATAAAGTGTGTAGTGTGGAGATCTTTCGAAAGCTGTGCTTGTCTTTATTTTACAAAGGATCACAAAGACTATAAAGTGAATATAAATAATAAAGAGGTTGATGAGACATTAAACTCATTCATTTGATTGTGAACATAACAACGAACACAAGCAAATTAATTAGCATCATTTAGATTCACAGAACTTGCATACAAAACAAACCATGCGATTAAAAACATTTCTGTTAAGATTGTAAGATAAGAAAAAAATTAGAAGGAATAGTATTGATAATAGGGAAGAATCATATTTTATTAGAATAATGTAAACTGGCATTGACTCACGCATTATTTTGGAAAGAAATAATGTCGCGGAAAGAAGAAAGACTGAATTTTAAATACCTAGTCGTTCGCGCCGAACTGAGAACTCGAGCCTAAATTTTGCCTAATAGAAAAAAATTTAGGTTAATTGCTTATAATTTTTTTTCAAAATAATTGTTTCATTTCTGTATTTATTGTTCAAGTGCAGGATATAACGTATATTGGACGTAAGTTTTAGCTTTAAATATGAAGCCAATTGTGAGATATACCTCGGGACAAAATAAGTCTAAAAACAGTGACTTTTGTGGCCTACAAAATTGTTATTTCCTAACATAGTTTTTTTAAAACCGTTTTCGTACTTTACTTGCAGAGCTCTTTACAACGATATCCCACAAGGGTAGATAAAAAAAAATATTTTGCTTCCGCTTAAGTGTATGGGTGCCCTCTTAACATTTTCATTTATATCATTTTAATTGTCATTTCTAGCTTTGAGTTATTATAGCTTTACATATTTTCTGAGAATTTTAAGTTATACGATTGTACGGTTTAGACGCAAGATGCCTCTGACAGACGGACGGACGAACAAAATGCTGAACTACCCAATTCAACTTAGAGATCTCGCTCTCGTCTCATATATACTGCGTAAAAACTATTTACACATATGATATTAATAAAAGATCAGTTATGATATGGATTCTGAAACTTTTAACTGAACAAGAACATCATTTACAATTATGTACTAATAGAAATGTTTAATTATTAATTGATTACCGTAGCTATAGTAGTTCATATAGTAGTATCAAGAGCAGTTTATTCAGTAAGTCACTTGATCCAAGTCTCTTGAGATGTTACATTTTAGCCAGAGCCCGTTCCCCAAATCATTCCCAACACCATTTAAATACTATTGCAAAATTGAATTAACGTTTCCTAGTAATCAATTATGTATACATTCAAAGTTATGGGTAAGTAATTCAAAATGTACTTTAAGGTTTGAGTAGTTTAATGGACACCAATAAATCTGATTACAATTATCATATCACATAAATATAGTGCGAGTACAAAGGCGGCTTACCTTGAAGATAATAACAAATACCTGGTTAATTCATATCTTCAATCTCTTTGTGTCAAAGTTAATATTAATCTCATTGGCTGACCTTTGACTTCTTGCTTATCAAAATCAATGTCGGACTTAAAACTATTGAAGTTTTTCCATTCGTTTGCTAGTTGAAATGACTAGAGGGCAGTCCTACTCCCTCAGCCAAGTTTCAAGCATACTTGATATATAATATGATATTTGATTATTTTACAGAAATATTTTCTTTGCGATAGCCTTAACCATCGACTGGGTAATGGTTTTTAATTATTGTGTATCTTTCTAATACCTTTCTTGTATACATGTATAGGTATATATAATCTGAATCTCGGAAACGGCTCCAACGATTTTAATGAAATTTAGTATGCAGGGGGTTTCGGGGCGATAAATCGGTCTAGCTATGTTTTATTTGTAGAAAACGTCATTTACCGGAAAAAAACCGAACAATGCTCGGTCATCCAGGTACTTAAGGTTTAAAGTTGCTAATTTGTGTGAAGTAATCGTGTAGAAAACTTTTCGTTTACTTGGCTAGAAATGCTGGTGTCAGGATTTTCTTAGCCATCTGACAGCCACTGATTTTGTTGCTGCTAAGAACAAAGTCTGACAGTATTTTACTGGATGGTAAGTCTCCTTTTATTATCAAAATAATACGTGTACCTCTTTACTGTCTTTTTTCTAAATCTATATAGCCTTCCTCCCGCAATAACACATTGGTAACTATAATATTGTATATTTAATTACGTAATTACGTGCTATTATGATTATTATTTCTTATTTTTCAACCCTTAACAATAATTTTGCAAATACGCTTATTTTTCGATATTAAATCAATTCATACGGCGCACAGTCTGTTTATAGGAAGTAACTATTGTGTAATCAGTGGAGAAGGTATTCATTTACATAAATATGTTATAACACAAGTTTTTCATAAAAATAACTTCAATTAGACACGGATTGGTTGGAGCTATAAAAATACTGTTATAATAAAAGATCTTAATCGAAAATACGTAAAATATTATTGCTTATATTAACGTACAGTGATTAAAATCTTCGTTATCCTGTTGTCAATTAAACAACATAATATTAATAAAAGCATCATCGCCGATCGCATATAATTAACTTGATAGCAAAGTTTCATCTCACGTGTAAATTGATTAAATGAATATACCTAGTATTAAAATAATAATCCGCACTGTAGCATCCGCATCAATAACTAGGTACACAATTCAATTATAATTATAATCATATAATTGTAGGTATTATAATGTTTTATGTCTTATGGTATTATGAAAATAGATGCAAAACTCATGTTGGAAAACGTGTGATGATATGGGGAATACAAATTAAAATAATTATATATTATGTTTAAATCACGTTGTGTGGATAACTTAACGGCTTCGTTTGATATAAATGAAGGTGTGATATGAATCAGAATAGATATTCCTATAATTACGTTATGAAGAATCATAACTTATTTAAAACATGTGTGATTTACATTATTACTATAAAATTTTTGAGCCATGTTGTAAACCCGTCTCTAGATCATAGCGGTTTTGAATCCTACCACAGTTTTTAACTTCCAGTGAAAATAACATAATAATGAAATTGGTATGGTAGTAAGTGAGTATATCCAGTACCGAAAGTACTAGATAGAAGGCATCAAAACTTGCGCCAAAATTCGCGTAGTTATCCTAGAGATACAGCCATTCAAGGGCTATTAAGTTTACCACCCTCCAACACACCATCACTTACCTACCCTCAGTCGAGGTAGTAATAATTAAACGCAAGCAAAGCTTAAGAAAACCAACTTCACCGCTTTATCTTCGGAACTTTGATCAGATTAGATGTAATGAACACGCATTATTGACGATATTTCAAGAACTACTGATCAGATCTTGATCAAACTTCAATAGGACCATGAAAAGCACCAGCTTAATAATAAAAAAATAATCATCAAAATCAGCTCACAACGAAAGAAGCTATGAGGTAACTTTTGAAGTCGGTTAAAAACGAGTACATCGTCAATGTAGTCCACAGAATATGCATTATTGACGATATTTCAAGAACTACTGATCAGATCTTGATCAGATTTTAAATGTGACCTATTGAGAAGCAACATCTTTCAAACAAAAAAAAATTTCAATATCGGTTCACGTGGAAAGAAGTTATGAGGTAAAACACATTTAAAAAAAACAGTCGACTTGAGTACCTCCTCCTTTTTTGTGTGGATTCGGTAGAAAAACCAGCAATCAAGTGGCTTTCAAAAGATGTATTTGTCAGAAGATTTTTTGTTCCACTACATTTTAACTAACTACGCTATATTAAGGGCCAATATCGGCAATTGCCCCTAATTAAGTGGTATTTAACCGTTCTAAAAATAATTTCGTAGTATTTGCATAACTGTCTTTGGCCAGAGCTCCCAAACGAAGGTACTTTGCGTCATGACCACGCACGGATAATTCTGTTTTTACCTGCTCTACAATTATTAAATCTGTAGAGTAGAACAAGAAATCGTTGCGAAAAGTAGACGGTCAGAGGTCTGCGATGAACTAATTTAGTTGAAATATTAGAATAGGTACTTATTGTTAGCAAACAGTCAATATTTCGATAAAATACCGTACGATATTGTGTTACATGGCCGTGGTAGATGACTCCAATTAGTTTACAACGCAGTTGTAACGCGGTTGTTCCCCGGCGGGAAAAAGGAAAATTTGAGTTTCTGGTTTTGGTTGTGATTGTGTGAGTGAGGTGAATGTTTTAGGCTCCCACGACACAAGTCATCAAACTTAGTTTGGGTCCGGAAGTGTGAAAGCGTTTTAGTTGAACAACGGGAATAACCTCAATTTCACTCGGTACAACTTAATTTTGACTAACCACAAGAATTTAAAAAACAATTGCAGCGCCTAGTTGAAGCAACGCGTGATCAAAAGGCTGGTTGTATTTGGCTGCACGTATTAACATTGCATAAAAAAAAATAATGGTCAATTCCCAGAGTAGTCAAATTCCTTTAGAATACTTTCATAGCACAAGTTCATAGAAAAACACGCAAATCACATGCTTTGTTGTTTTTTTATTTAATACTAGCTGCGTTCCGCGGTTTAACCCGCGTAACCCGGACCCGGTAGAATTCCGGGATATGAAGTATCAATCCAGTATATAAGTTTTAATCCAGTGTCGGCTACCTCCAAACCAAATTCCATCAAAACTGGTCCAGGCGTTTGAGCGTGAAGAAGTAACAAACATTCAAACACACTCACAAATTTCGCCTTTATAATATTAGAGTGATTAATCACGGATAACAACACAAAACAATACTTCCACATCCATACCCATTGTTTTTTATCTATGACAAACTTTACCTCTTTATAATATTAGTATAGATAAGCTAACCGTAGTCTTACATGTTGATTAAAGATTATGTGGTCGAGGTTGGTAAACACGCTAGAAAATCACTAAAGAAACAGCATCGCCATAACTGACATATCTATAACCATTCAGGTCAAATGTTTACAGGCAAAGCTATCACATTACGTAATAATGCAGTACAGTAGACGTCCAGTCAGCTATATACCTCGAAAGGCATAGTTAACCAGTATTCTCAGACCAATCGATGTCTTCGACACTACAGAATAATAAAATTTGGTATCTGCTCAATTAAATAAAATTTAGTAACGTTTGCGAGGACGCCCTCTGGCTAGTTGGAGCGATGACATGCGTAATGTGGCTGGTAACGGTTGGAAAAGAAGATCTGATAATCAGGCTCAATGGTGTGCATGCAAAATTCTACAAAAAAAGCTCCTGGTGTTACGTATACTTCTATTTTATTCCGTACTTTAAATAAATAATTTAAGCAATACAATTAGCTTATAGCAAAATTAAATTACATACGAATTAATGCATACGAATTAATTGAAAGGCAGTTTATTTTGTTTTTTGGTGATGGTGATCTTCTGGTAGTCCTCTTCTCTTCTAATTTTTATATTGCTGTGCTATAACGAACTTTTAACTAATATTCTTTTAACACTAAACACTAAAATTACTTCCCCACAGAGTTTCTGGGTGCTCTCTTTTCTAATGGGTGTTAATTGAAACTCCACCTTCAGCGTCATGTTGACTCTTATCTTACATTGACTATTCGATTTAATTTCTTTATTCCTGATTTACCAAGTTATCTTGACAAAATAAAATGTTCATTGTATTGTTGTTAATTATTATTGCTTATCACTAAAATGCTTTTGCTTTGCTTGGCTTTTTGAGATGAATCACTGATTGTACTGTATACGTGAACACCACAATTGGCTCTTTTCACGCCAATGGTTTTAAACTAACCGTGACTGTTTACAGTTAAACTGAACTGTTTGACGACCGCGGTAATGCAACTTGCAGTCTGAAATAATATCACCACAAAATAAAAACAAAATAATATTTACAGAACTATTGTAGCTTGAACAGAATTCATTTAAACTTTGGAT